>CM040126.1:234146763-234746763 GCA_022559845.1 Amorphophallus konjac
CAATAGCACTCGTGCTCGTGAAATCTAAATCCACAACCAGACAATTGCATCCCTCATATTACTATTCCAGATAGGTGTCTTTCAACTTTACAGTTTCCAGTTCGGAACATTGAGCATGGTAGCTTTCACTCTGCCTTATTTCATCATTTTTTTTCAAACACATGGTGCTGCACATCCCTTCATGGTTTGACGCGAACCTCATCTCTTGTCTTAGGAGAAGCAGCTCCGGTTACTAAGATCCAGGATATTTTCCATGGGTTTTTTTTCATATGTGTTTTTTTTCAAGTGTGATTTTCACACTTGATTTGGCAGGTAACTTTTTTCAAAAAGATTTCTTTACTGAAAATGTAAACTATCAAACACCACACGTAAATAACAGAAGGCCTGTCTAGTTTGCTTCATTAGTGTGTAAGTGATTTTCTTTTTGTCAATGCTAATGGACTTTTAGAATATTCTAAGTCAGATTCTCTTGGCTAGATTACAAAATAATCTCCATCATCCCTCTCAATAGTCTCTTCCATTCCAGATTTTCTTTCATGAGAGCATGAAGCATGAAAACTCAGTGGGGTTGGTTTCATCATTTTTTTTTGTGTATGTGAAATGAGGTTATATAAGATCACAAGATTTTCGTCCCCCCTAACTTAAATGACATTGTCCTCAATGGCATAAACAATAGGGAATAACGAACAATGTAAACATGATAGTTCTGGGAAAGAACGGGACAACCTGAGGTGAACTTCGACGGCCTTGGCATTTGATGGCTTGGCAGAGGTATAAGCAATCTCCTTTCTCCCCCCAACTAATCCATTATTCAAACCTGTAAAATAAAAACAAAACCATAATAAAAACTTGGGTTGCCTCCCAAGAAGCCATTTATTATCACAGGTAAATTACTAAAACTTTGGGTTGCCTCCCAAAAAGCGCTAAGTTTTACGTCTTCAGTCAGACGCAATGTAGCTCACAAACCAACGGGTGGCATTCAAAATTGATGTGGGACGGGACGCGACTCGACGCCAATTTTAATGCGAACCTTGGACTCTAGGCAAACTCGCGACTCGTCCCTGGCGAGGGAAGCGTACGGACGTGCGCGGTTGAGAAACCGACAATGAGTCTGGGTGGTCAACTCTCTTTCGTGCCCGGATCGGGTCACGGGACGGGTCTTGCTCTCTCTCGCAGCGGTGATTGAAATTATTAACGAGCTAGATTAACCTATCACATGCAAGTAGCGGCATATAAAAATATACGAAGTAAGCAAAATGCCAAGTGAGGGAGCGGAAACGATACCTCCACGCTACCGGGCGTTGGGAAGGTGACCCCGGCCAAGACTCGTACTCCCGGTACAAATAATTAACAATAATTACAAAAATAATTTTATTGCCCACTCCACGCAGGGAGATAAAGGGCTACATGAGGGCCCCATGAGTAGTGAACTCGGGTTGACGGGCAGCAAGTCGGAAGGGCTATCGGGCCGGAGGCTGGCTGCTGGTCCGACTCAGTACTATCCCGACTCGCTGGATAGCAAGCGAACTCAGCTGCTGGGACGGCGGCTTCTGGTCGACTTCTGGTCAAGGCGGTTGGCTGGGAGGCCGGTGGAATCCTTCTCTTCGATCTCTGAACTCGGCGGTGGTTGAATCTGAGCCGGCGTCTTTTCTGAGGAATTATCCGGTGGACTGCTCTTGCTGGCCTGACTCAATAGATCTGCCCGCCTCCACGAAAACAATTGTTGCGCCAAGATCCAGAGGCGGATCGAGGCAAGATCAGCGCCGTTGGACAGGGGACTCAAAGGTCTACAATATAAATTAATTTCACAACCATCCAGTAAACAGATTGGAAATGAAACACTCTGTGGGACAGCGGTTGCTTCTGGGTCGGATTACCGATAGTCAGGATAGACAAGGATCTGCCTAAAAAATGAATTTTGACCGATAGGGAAGTGGTGGATCTAGGTCTTGGGATTTTATGGGGGTAGAGGGGGATGTGGGGGACATGCACAATTTTTATGATAATTTTCTGGAGTGGTTTCAGAGGTGGGAAAAAATAGCAGAAAAAGACATTGTCTCGCAGATCTGCTGATTAGCAGACTATCAGGGGTGGAACTAAATGACTGAGAAAAATTGCAAACAGTGGAGGATTGACACAAAATTTAAACTGGAAATGGCTAACAAGGAGGGGAATGATCTCTCAAAATTTCAAGATCATCAGATACATAGATTGGGAGGACCAACCTTTTCTTTGAGCTTCTATGTTGGATCTCAGAATCTTGGATAGCACTTCAAAGAACGGGCTGTGGCGGCACTACGGTGGCACGAACGGAGGCGGCGGCGGCGGTGACTGGAAGTCGCATCCAGCGGAGGAGATAGAGGTGGGAATCACTCCCAAAGTCAAGGCTGGAGAATGCAACAATCACAGCTACTAGGAAGAGGAGGAGAGAGGGGCGCCCAAGCTCTTGGAGCAATTTTCTGATTTTCTTCTCATTAATCTATCAAAATATGAAAAATACATGGGTTTTATATGAAATTTAAATGACCTAAACTACCCTTAGATCTAGGGTTAGGGAGGGGTAATTAGGGGAGAGAAGAATCTTCTCCTATGTTGTCAATTACAACAATTATAAAAAACAAAAGGGGGGATTATTTAAATCCCACATGGGGACAAGGGAGGGGGCGCCCCCCTCTTGGAGTTCCCCCTTGGACCATGGACCAACCCCACATGGGCTCTAGAGTGTCTAGGTGGCCCAATGGGAGAGAGGGTGGGGGTCCCGCCGGGCCTACGCGGCCTTTTTGCAAAGAAACCCACTAATTCCTAATGACTAACCCATTGGCTTATAATTGCCATATAATTAACTCAAGGATATAAATGTAAATAAAAAAGTTAGTGGTCTTACTTTGATGTCCCCATCAATTCTCCCCGAGTGGGAGAAACTTGACCCCGTCGAGTAGGGGGTGCGGCTGCTCAAGTAGCTCTTGCGGATCCGTCACCGTACCAGGTAGCGCGAAGGTACGCTCCACTCCTAGTAATCGTCACCTGCTCATCCCATATATGTTTTATATGCACACGCTACTGTGGGAATGAGGCTAGTGGTGGATACTCCGGGGTGGGGTCACTCTCAAAGGGAGGAGACGGCTCAAAGACTCACTAGGAATCACCGCAGGGTCCCTATAGGTGACTAGATCCGAGACATTGAGGTGGAGGTGATCCCAAATTCTGGCAAGTCTACAACGAACGCATTAGATCTGACTTGCCTCACACTCGAAAGAGACTGACACTTGCGAGCTTACATTAGACCGACTCGACTAAATGTATGCAGACTCACTATGCACTCGACAAATGTATGTATAGACTCTTGACAAACTGCACAAATAAAGAAAAACACGGACTCACACATGACCCTAGACAAACCTACTGTTAGACCGACCCATACATATGCAATGGTGGCCCAAGACATCCGAATGTGATGTGAGACAAACATCTGGACTCTGAAATAGCGTATCTGAATTGGTCAAAACATCTTGGCTTTGTTGTTAAGGCGGTTTAAGAGGATACCAAAAAGGTTGCAGAGAGCCGTCGTCAAACTCATGCACACGGTATCGCGTTGCTGCACCACACCATTAAATAAGCATTTCATGTCCCCATGAGTATCAACAGGTTCTTTTAAACGGCCACGTCGACCATACTTCATCCATAGCTCCACAGGCTTGAACCATCTCACATCGTTGGGATTATGAAATATAACCGCACTGAGGCCTTTAGTTTCGAGACTCTTTGAGGATATCCACTTAATATGATTTTCTTTAGAATAATTCTGTCCGGGTCTACACTTCCCAATGAACCAAAAGCAGAAATAGCCGGTTCCATTCTTTCCCTTGCAACAAACTGATGAAAATACTGACATCTTGGACTCATGTTGCAATAAACCAAATGCAATCACAGGTAATCTTCAAAGAACTTTTACGAGAGAGAGAGAGATAAAGAGAGAGAGATTAGAGAGGATGGGAGAATGGTAAAGAGAGAGAAAGGTGATGAGAGAGACAAGGCACCCGCGGCCATGCTCCTTACGTGGGGAGAGGGGGATAGAGAAAGAGAGAGAGAGAATGGGTAGAGAGAGCATAGTGAGGGAGTTAGAGTGGGACGCGAGATTTCTCTTCACATAGCGGACGGGCGTGCCCTTGCAGAGGGTTAGGCAGATGCAGGGAGGGGTCGGTGGTGGGCTTGGTACGATGGTGCTACTTGTGCCTGGTGATAGGGGTGGGGGTGTTGGGTTCTCAGGTTAGGTTAGTGAATGGCGATGGGTTCTCAAAGGAGCAGAGGAGAGGAGGGGGTTGCAGAGTGATAATAGGGGAGGGGGTGGCAGGAAATGTGTGGCGTGGTACTCGTCTGACGCGGATGACGACGGTGAAGGTTGCGGGCCCTGCCAATACGTGGAAGATGGCGGGGATGGACCGCTCGGAGCACTATGACGTTGCGATGGGTGAGAGAGAGGATACCCACGCCGGTGGTTGGTGGGTGGGAGAGAGAGAGAGCGGTGATGGCGGACTGGCGAGGGGTGGCGAAGAGTCTATTCGGGGGCTCGGGGAGGCTGGCGGTGGGTTCGCTGGATTGTTGGGTTCTAAGATGGAAGGCTCGGAGGAGATGTGAACGTTGCCGGGGTGCTCATTCGATGCGTGCGAAGGAGGTGGGAAGCACGGGACAACGTAGAGGCGGTAATGTTGGCAAGGCTTCATGGCAATGGGGTGCTGGGTTCAACGATGGGGAAGGGTGATGAGCTAGGGATGGGGAAGAGCGGTGGCAGGCAGGGGAAATGAGAGCAGGGAGGAGGGTGGATTGTTCTCATAAGAGAGAGAGAGAGGAGGGAGGGAGGCCATTCACGTGCATGCCTAGGTTGTTGGTAAGCGGCGAGTAACGCGGGGGCCGAAGGCCCTGTTCGTGCTTTGTAGGTGGTGACCGGAGGATGAGCATCGCGATGGTGCTGCCGAGGAAGGGGGGACGGACGCTGCTGGCGAGGATCAGAGATGCAGGGCTACTCGGGACAATGGCGGCGTGCTGGTTGTGGCATGAGGTTTGGCAATGCTGGGAAGGCAGAGGGGAGGTAACGGCAGTACGTTAGAGGCGGGGAGTGGGGGGGATGGGATTTGCCCACGGTGTCCTGGCGATGGGTGACTGTGGGGAAGGAGGGATGCCAGGGAAGCATGGCGATGGGGGTTTGAGGGTTGGGTTCTCAGGAGGGAAAGGAGGTGCATGGCTAGGAAAAGGCACGCGGTGATGCAGGGAAGGTAGAAGGGAAGACAGATAACTGTAGTAGTGGAAGAGGGAAGGGTTGGGGCCGCATCTCACGACCGGGTAGTTTGGGCTTCTCACCCATGGACAGGGGTACCTCATCTCCTTCTCGGAGAACACAAGGATTCTCACCTCACGTAGAGTATTGGTTTTCAAAATTTTCTTTCAACTTCATTAACACTTAATACCTACTCATCATAACTCTCTTGAGAAGACTAAAAGACACAAAATAAAAAAAAGACTCTTACATGATTATTGTGGACATAATTACTATAAACATAAAACATGACCCATTAGGCCTATACATGTGGCCCAATTAACATGAGACAACAAAAACATAAATATCTATTTGATAGTTTGTTGAAGCCGCTTGCCGATCTCGTCAGAATGTGTGCCTTGTATACACACGACGCAACCTAATATTGGTGGAATGGAATCCTAGACATCTTAACATGCACCATTCATACACTGACGGCCCTTTGGATTTGGAAGGTTTGGGTGGGCTAGGAGAGCCAAATTCTCCTTCTTCCGTACCCCAATGAACAGGCTCCTTGCGGAGTGTAGGTGGACTGGCCTGTGGGGTAGAGGTGTGATAGTGAACTTCCCTGAAGAAGTGGAGTAGATATGGTGGGTCAAGGGGTTCACTTGGGAAAGGATCTAAGGGATCAAAGAATGTGTGACCCCTCGAGATGGGTTCCTTCACTACACAGTCCCATGTTTGGAATTCATGAAGGTGTAGATGGTCACCTTCATTCATGATGGTCGATGGGACAGGGATCTCATGGAGAAAGTAAGGTTCCTGCCTCGGGACAAATAGAATGGGGTAAGGCTCATCAGGAATGGGAAAGAACAACATGACCTCGGAGGTGATATGACACATGGTGTATACTGAGGTAATAGACCCCAAAGCTGGGAGCATGAAGCTATGACTATAGGGTTGGTCAGATCCTAAGGCCGACATACATGTCAACCCCTATTGACAATCTAAACTCCTTAGTAGATCCTTCACACTTTCTACAAAGCAGAAGGACTAGAAAGTGGTGTGAAAGGAGTTAATGGGTACTATTGGGAGTGTTGGGTCCATGGATGGGTAGCAAGGGATTGGAGCATCCAGACTCAGGCCCTTTCTTAACCAGCTAGCTAAAGGTTCCCCAATGACAAGTTCACCCTCGAGAAGGACGTATGGCTCTAGCTGAGGTGGCGCAACTGTGGGAGTCTGTGAGCGAGGAGAAGGGTTCCTCGATAGGGGCGAGTGAGGCCCTGGGGGCAGGAGTGTCCTGCCTCGTGGGCTCATGTGGCCGTCCGACCGGCTCGACACTCTGCTGACAGGTAGATGCTTGCCGTAGGGCAGCTTCAAACCTTGACTCGAAAGGCTCAACCTCTAGAGCGACCTAGTAAGCATGCTCCAGAGTGGTCACGTTGCGGAAAAATAATTCAAATTGGTAGTAAAGTCGCAAACCCTTCCGGAAGCACAATGCGGTCGTGGTGCTCCCCTCTTCAACTCCCAATAGGTACTCATCAAAGTCTCGAATATACTCAGACACGAACTTGTTGCCTTGGACGGGCCTGATCGGGGCTTTCTCTAGGGCAGAGACTCGTCTAACCAGACCTTGGAGAGATCGGTCGGTAGCATCCCTCCTATCCTCTATGGCGTTAAGCCTAGCCTCAGCATGGCAAAAATATACCCGCGTGTCTCGGTCAAACTTGTCCATCCTATCCATGAGGGTGTGCATCATTTTAACCAAGGAAGAATGCCTTGGGACTTGGGCGTAGGGATTGGCCATAGTTGCAAAAGATGGAAATTGGGTCCCCTGTGACTGGACATGCAAACACTCGGGACAAGTCAAACTAACTCCCTAATGGACTAGACACGACCCTAGAACAACAATGCAAAGTTGAAATGCAGACTCGACTACAAACCTAGACTCAACCAGCATCCGGTACGTGGCAGAGTTTTGATTCGAAGATCGCACTCACGCAAGTGTGCTACCTTCCCAATAGGCATAACCTATCATTCCGGAGGCACCTTTTAATATACCAGGTATCGGAATGCAATGCGACACCTTGGACCGACTACCCTAGACTCTAACCTGGCTCTGATACCAATTTGATGTGGGACGGGACGTGACTCGACACCAATTTGAATGCGAACCTTGGACTCTAGGCAAACTCGCTACTCGTCTCTAGCGAGGGAAGCATGCGGACGTGCACGGTTGAGAAACTGGCAATGAGTTTGGGTGGTCAACTCTCTTTTGTGCCCGGATCGGGTCACGGGACGGGTCTCACTCTCTCTCGCAGTGGTGATTGAAATTATTAACGAGCTAGATTAACCTATCACATGCAAGCAACGGCATATAGAAATATACGAAGTAAGCAAAATGCCGAGTGAGGGAGCGGAAACGATACCTCCACGCTACCGGGCGTGGGGAAGGCGACCCCGACCAAGACTCGTACTCCCGGTACAAATAATTAACAATAATTACCAAAATAATTTTATTGCCCACTCCACGCAGGGAGGTAAAGGGCTACACGTGGGCCCCGGGAGTAGCAAACTCGAGTTGACAGGCAGCAAGCCGGAAGGGCTATCGGGCCGGAGGCGGGCTGCTGGTCCGACTCGGTACTGTTCTGACTCGCTGGACATCAAGCAAACTCGGCTGCTAGGAGGGCGGCTTCCGATCGACTTCTGGTCGAGGCAGTTGGGTGGGACGCCGGTGGAATCCTTCTCTTCAATCTTTGAACTCGACGGCGGTCGAATTTGAGCCACCGTATTTTCTAAGGAATTATCCGGCGGACTGCTCTTGCCGGCCTGACTCGGAACAGATCTGCACGCCTCCACAAAAATAATTGTTGCGCCCAGATCCGGAGGCGGATCGAGGCGAGATCAGCGCCGTTGGACAGAGGACTTAAAGGGATACAACATAAATTAATTTTACAACCATCTAGTATATGGATTGGAAATGAAAAACTCTGTGTCACAATTGTTGCTTCTAGGTCAGATTATCGACAGTCAGGATAGACAAGGATCTGCCTGAAAAATGAATTTTGGCCGATAGGGAAGTGGTGGATCTAGGTCTTGGGGATTTTATGGGGGATAGAGGGGGATGTGGGGGACATGAAAAATTTGTATGGTAATTTTCTAGAGTGGTTTTAGGGGTGAGAAAAAATAGAAGAACAAGACACTGTCTCGCAGATCTGCTGATTGGCAGACTGTTAGGGGTGGAACTAAATGACTGGGAAAAATAACAAACTATGGCGGATTGACACAAAATTTAAAAGGGGAATGGGTAACAAGGAGGGGAATGATCTCTCAAAATTTCAAGATCATCAGATACACGGATTGGGAGGACCAACCTTTTCTTTGAGCTTCTATCCTGGATCTCGGAATCCAGGACATCACTTCAAAGAACGGGCTGTGGCGGCTCGACGGCGGCACGAACGAAGGCGGCGGCGGCTGGAAGTCGCATCCAGCGGAGGAGATAGAGGTGGGAATCACTCCCAGAATCAATGCTTCACACCTTGGATAATGCAACAATCACAGCTACTAGGAAGAGGAGGAGAGAGGGGCGCCCAAGCTCTTGGAGCAATTTTTTGATTTTCTTCTCATTAATCTATCAAAATATAGAAAATACTTGGGTTTTATATGAAATGTAAATGCCCTAAACTATCCTTAGATCTAGGGTTAGGGAGGGGTAATTAGGGGAGAGAAGAATCTTCTCCCATGTGCTCAATTACAACAATTATAAAAAACTAAAAGGGGGGATTATTTAAATCTCACATGGGGACAAGAGAGGGGGTGCCCCCCTCTTGGAGTCAACAAGAGGGGCTGGTCAATATTCCCCCTTGGACCATGGACCGACCCCACATGGGTCCTAGATAGGCTAGGTGGCCCAATGGGAGAGAGGGTGGGGTTCTCGCCGGGCCTACGTGGCCTTTTTGCAAAGAAACCCACTAATTCCTAATGACTAACCCATTGGCTTATAATTGCCATACAATTGACTCAAGGATATAAATGTAAATAAAAAAGTTAGTGGTCTTGCTTTGATGTCCCCATCAAAAATGAGCCATGAAGTGATCTTATCCTTCGATAAATTCTAGCCCTTGTACCATTGGAGGAAAAGATTATACCTCGACAAATATGGGCTAGAAGCGTGCCAAGGTGGGTCTAGCAATCCGGACGGACCCCCTCGGTCAAAGAATGTCAGAGGAATTATTATATCGTCAATTATAAAGTATTCCTCTTCACATTTAAGGTCCTTATAAGTGTTAAACACATCAATACAGACCTGAATTTCCCCCAGCTTTTCTTCCTCATCCTCATTTTTAGGATTTTCTTGCATACTGTTCAGGTGAGAGAGGATGAGGGTGTTAAGAATTTTTGGGGATTCCACTACATGGACAGTGTCAAGGAGATAAGGATGATTGGGAATGAAATAAGTGTTCTCCTCAACACAAGAATTCTCGTAAGGCTCCGATGGATCTGACCTGTTGCCGAGTTGTAGAATATTCAAGATGATTTGGGATTCACCAAGGTCAGGGATGAGTAAAAGATCCACATCCGCCCCTAAATTAGGAGATTCCCGGCTAGATTGAATTTTAAGTGGAGCACCAGGTTCATCAATTACCCAAGAAGAATGGTTGATGGCTACACTCAATTCTTTCTCCACCATCTCCTCTTCCTTGTTTGTCACTTGGAACAAGGGCTCATCGAATATAGGAAGGGAAATTAAAGGGATTTGATCATCAACAGGCACATCCACTTCCTTTTCCTCTCCCCCCAACTTAGGATCATCATACTCCTCATAGCCTTTTTCAAAGCTAGAATTAGGCATGGTCTCTATGGGCGGCTCTTCTCTAGCTTCCTCTATATCTTCTTGAGGCGCCTCCTCCATGAATTCCGTCATATTAGGGCTGGCAATGCTTTGGATTTGAGGAATCATGGGTTGATTATACATGCTTTCATAGGAATCAGACTCAAGAAATTGATATTCAAGATTTTGAGTATAGTAGCTAGATAGTTGATCCATTTCCTTGCCCTTGAGATTTTCAGAGATTTAGACCAACCGGGCCTGGAGGGATTGATTATGAGCCATGATGAGCAGATAAAATTGTTGAGAATTCTCCTCCTTATTGAAATCTGAGCATGAAGGAGATTGATATGTAAGGTGAGAGTCAGACTATGACGGATAGGAATTTGAAGGGCAATCAGCTTGATAGTGAGGTGATGGTGAGTAGATGGATTGTCCTCCATATTGGGCTTGATCATAGGATTCATTTGGGTATTGAGCCCAATTTGGAAAATTATGTTCGGGAGGACTTTGGGCTTGATCTTGATAAGATTCTCAAGAAGAATTATGTTGATCTCTCCAACCAGAATTAAATTTGTGTGGACATGGGTCATAATAAGGTGTGGAGAGGTCTGGAGATAGTTGGACTTGCCTTGCTTGGTCCATCCAAGAGAGGTTGGGTTGATCTTCCCAGCTGGAATTATAAGTATCAGAAGGTGATATGTAATCGGGCTGAGAGAACCGTTGGAAATATTGGGCTTGCTCCGGGGTGAAAGATAGATCATGGCCCCCTTGGAAGAACTTACTGGTTTGAGCCTGGTCTTTGGTAAAGAATGAAGAATGGGCCGCCATGGGTGACGAGATCTCATTTTGAGCCGACGAGTATGTACTTTCATAATAGGCCGGGCTGTTTTGGGTGAGAAATGAGATTTGGTTTGGGCAACCACCTACATAATGGGCCGGGCTAGCCCATATGTGATCATTATCATGGTGATTAGGTGGCATGAAGGGGTTTTGATCCATGGCTAGAAATTGATCAAATTTGTGAGCCAAAGAGTCAAACTTGTCTAATTTATGTGCCTAATCCATAAATGAGAAAATTTCTCTCACCAATTTTTTATGTTATTTTGTTCATTTTTTATTTTTTTGAATGATTTTAGTTTTTATTTTCTCTCCCTTTATTCATCTCCTATTTATTTTTTTTATTTTTGATCTTTTTTTTTTATTTTTACTAAACACAAACAAGTGACAACCAATTAACCTTAAGACACTTATGGGCAACCTAGGTCTACAAGTTGGTGTTTCACAAAGTGACTACAGCACCATTAAAGTTACCCTCAAGTTCATTCACTGGCTAGGTAAGAGGTGGGGTAGTGGGAGGCTCCCCTTGCTTACGCAAGGTCCTAATTAAAAATCACTTGCCCGCTTATAGCGTTTGTCGTTGACCTCTATCCTTAGACACTAGTTTCCAAACTGAGAACAAACTTACGTGGTACTAAAATTCCAATGTAATCCTAGGGCCGAGTCTACTTACTTTTATTAGGTTAGGTGTAATGTAAAATGCAATGATGGTTGTTTTGGGCCAAGGAAGGGGGGTGAAATCCCTCCCTTATCTTGCTTAGGGGGTATTGCCCTTAAAATATTTTGAAATGGGATGCAACAACCAATATTCAAACTGTTTCAATGCAAGATTAAATGTAAAATGCATGAGCATGATCTTGACAAAAATTAAATTGTTCACCTTGTCCCCCGCATTCTTCAAAAAAATAAAATGATTGAAAATAAAAAAATAAATAACTAACTAAGATGCAACCCTAAATGATGCATGTCCTAAACATGATGTTTCTAATCTTGAGATGAATTTTTTTTTTGTGATCAAGTTTTTTTGTAGTTAATGAAAAGCTACCTAGCCAACACATTTTTTTTGAGATTATCTAAATATAAAAGCTAACAAAATGTAGAAAATAAGTTAAATCACAAGAGGAAGGATTGAGATATTTACTTGGATTGCGATCCCTCATCCGTTATTTTTTCTTGTTTAATTTTTATTGATTTTTTTTATTTTTTTAAGGAGATGTAAAAAAAAGAGAGACACACTTCAAAAAAAAAAATTCTTTTTTTTCTTTTATAAATATACACAAAAGAAAAATAAAGTTTTCAACTCAAAACTAACCTCCCCAACAACAGTGCCAAAAATTGATGGGCTAAAATGTTCATCGTTAAAAACACGTGACAATCAATCAAAATACAGAACCCATAATATAATACAAATTAACCGTAATACACTGGTGAGCACGGGTCGAATCCACAGAAGTTGAGGTTGAAATTGAAAACTTAGAATTTCTTTTATAGAAAGAATAAATTAATGTTTTGTTTTTGATTTTTAGAATTCAAAGAACATGAAATTTATTTAAAGATATATGGAGGGTTAAGAGATAGAAATTTAAAAATCTAGAGAGGGAGAATTTTAATCCAACAAAAATTAAATACGAAATAAAAATGGACGAACTGGGATAGATTTGCGGCCGTGGTGTGAGGGTATCGGCGTCGTCTCCTCGATCCTTTAATTTACGAATCGTCGAAGATGACTACGTACACTCGACTGGAGCTGCGGACCGCTTGTCTTGACCGTCTTTGGAAGAATTTTAGAAAATGATCGAGAAAGAATTTTGATGAGAGGTTAAAGAGATGGAGAAAGACTGTGCAATATAAAAATGAAAATAACAACACCAGCATTAAACTTAAATTCAACCAACTCAAAAATGCATACAAATTATAACAAGAACAAAATAAATTACAACAACAATAAGAGAGGGAGATAGAAAAGAAAGCCTACTCCTACCACTAGAAATGAAAGGAAACAGAATAAGGGATTGCTATCTACGTATCAAGAGGGAGAGGAGAAGAGAGCCTTTCACATGTCCTCCTTTTATAGGCTCCCAAAACTAACACTATTCCCATTTCTGCATGTGAACACTTTTAATTGTCATATTTGACTTGGGAAGGGATGCCACCATGTGATGCATATTTTTTATTTTTTTATGAATTTTCTCTCCTTTTTTTCTCCATTTTTCTTCCTTTCTCTCTCTTTCTCTCTCCTTCCGCGTCGGTCGCCTGCGAACGCTCGAAGCCGCCAGCCTTTGCCGTGTTCGCTGACCACGCTTGGGTGCGTTGAACGCCTGCGCTGACCCACCATGGCGCGTGAGAAGCCCCCGCTCACCAGCGCCTTTGGCCACGTCGACCGCTTGCGAAGCCTAGCCACTTGCGTGAGAACGTCGCTGCCCGCGTGAAGGAGGCCACTCGCCTCCACTGACCCGCCGAGCCTGCCAACGCGCTCGCCCGCCTGGCCGACCTGTCGCGCTTTGTGTGAAGGGCCTCTGCTGGCCTTTGCCCGCCAGTGAGAAGACCTTCGCCCCATGAAGCCGCCTGGCATCGACCGCCCAAGCCTGCCAACCTCGTTCGCACGCCCGCGTTCGAAGTTGGCCATTTGCCTGCATGTCGCCACCAGTGCCATATATATATATATATATATATATATATATATATATATATATAACGCCAACTGCTTCTCTTTTTTTGTTTTTTTGTTTTATTTTAAATAAGCCCATGGGCCTTTGGCCCATTTGTACACTTTTTTTTTCTTTTCAACCTTAATGGACTTTGGCCCATTATTATGTAAACTTGTCTTTCTTGCCATTGTCCTCTTTGTGCTTGCAAAATAAGTGAATTTATTTATTAAAATTGACTTAATTCCATCAAACTAAATATTTTGATCTAGATTGAAATTAATTGTGATAAGTGCACATTTATTAATATTAACGCTCATAAAAAGTATGCATATCATAAATTAACTCCTAAAAATACACACTTATCATCAAGCAACTTATAAATTTTAGCACCTGTGGAGTTGAGGACCTACTCAACATAATGTTCAATCTCAGCACAGTTCATGAGAACATATATCTCTACGGCCAACAATTCTCTGTCCTCTAATATGCGATTCGAACAGCGTCCGGATGCACGTCCTGGATACTTAAATATGGACAACCAGTCGGATGCACCCACCTCTCCTCCATCATCATTACGTGGAGGTTGAGTACGGCGAGTTTGAATTTTGGGTTCAAAGTACATCGAAGAGAAGTTTAAAATTTCTTCAATAATATATGTCCCGGTAATCGAACCTTCTACTTTAGCCTTGTTGTGAACCTTCATTTTCAGGTCATGCATACACCTATGACAACAATTCATATGACAATGACATACAGTGACAATGACAGAGACATGTAACAAGTGTCAAATAAATTATAAATTCATAATGATTACCTCTCAAATGGATACATCTATCGAAATTGTATTGGTCCTCCAACTTTAGGCTCGTATGGCAAATGGATAATCATGTGCTCCATGGAATCGAAGAACACAAGTTATATCTTCTCCAACTTGCATACCATCGTGACCACATTCTGTTCGATAGTTTACATGTCCCCAAGTTTGAGTTCTGATGCACATAGAATCCTTAAAAATTGACTCAACTCGGTCAAAGCTCCCCATATAGGCTTTGGCAATATGTCACGAAATGGAATGGGCAGAAGTCTCTCCATGAACACATGTCAGTCATGAATTTTCGATCCATATATTTTTCCCTCATTGACATTCACACAACGGGCAATGTTAGACACATATCCATCAAGGAATCTTAATTGCTTCAGTCACTAGCACAGTTCATTGATCTGTGTGTCTTTCAACAGGTAAGCTGCTTTGGGTTGCACAACTTTTCCCCGTACCTGCTGCAATTACAGCTCTGGTCGTTTGCAAAGTATATTCAAGTCTGCTCGCGCCTTGACATTGTCCTTTGTTTTGGCTTTCATGTTCATGATGGTGTTGAACACATTATCAATGACATTCTTCTCAACATGCATGATGTCCAGGTTTTGCCGTATCAAAAGGGCTGACCAGTAACGCAATTCCCAGAAGATACTTTTCTTCACCCAGTTGTGATCCTCTCCAAATCCACGAAGATGTCGTATACTACCCGACAATTGCACTATATCTGGTAAGTTTTGCACATGTGCCATCATTTATTGACCAGACATCCGTTCCAAGTCTGCTTCATCCATTTCAACTGTGTTATTAATGAATGAGTCATTTTACCTTCGGAAAGGATGGTCAATTAGTAGAAACCATTGATGACAATCGAACCAGCATGATTTCTTAACATATTTTAGGACAAATGATTTGGTATCAGCCATACAGTAAGGACATGCCAACCTCCTGTGTGTGCTCTAGCCAGATAGCATTCCATATGCAGGGAAGTCACTTATTATCCACATCAATACAGCCTTCATAATGAAATTTTATTTTCTATACGCATCATAAGTAACAACTCCATCATTCCATAATTTTTTTAACTCATCAATCAATGGCCTGAGATATATGTCCAATTTATTTCCTGGATTTTTTGGACCTGGAATCACCAAAGTTAAGAAAAGGTTCTCTCGCTTCATGCACATGCCCGACGGAAGGTTGTACAACGACCAGAACACAGGCCAACATGAGTAAAACGTCACTGAACCTCCAAATGGGTTGAAGCCGTCTGTGCATAAACCCAGCCTAACATTCCGTGGCTCGTGAGCAAAAGTAGTATACATACGATTAAAATGAGCCCAAGCTTCACCATCGGCGGGATGACTCATTATATCATCTGTACGACGTACTCTTTCCATGTGCCATATTGTCACGCCCCGAGCGCGGAAGATACCCGGAGACGCGTGACGAGTTTATATCAATCATGTCAATCAGAGTGGTCGTGTATTCGACACAAGACAGAGATGCGTAAAATAGCAAGATAACCCAATCCTTTATTATTAATAGGCTATTACAAATCCAATACTCTGTTAAATAAAAAGGAAAAGTACATAGTTGACTCAAGAAAATAGGAAAAAGACTAGATGACACTTGGACAAGCTCTAGCTCTTTCACTCTTGACCATTCCCATCCGATTGACTTCCATCGTCGTCGGACTTACCTGAAAAGTAAAAAGGGACAAACGGAATGAGCGAACGCTCAGTAGGAAATTATATCTCAAATACTAGCAATGGGTTTAAGTAATTACATTTTTCATGAATGCAATAAAGTTATGCATGCTCGCATAAAACGACAAGATAGAGAGAATGTAATATCAAGGAAATAAGATGAACTTAATCATGAACTTTCAACAAGATAACAAGTTTATTCGAGATATTCAAGCGAGTACGTTTAACAAGTCATGTCAAGAACTTTGGCTATCACGTATCAAGCAAGTAATTTACCTTTTTTCGGGCCACGCAATTCATGTCAAGTACGATTCAAGTACAAGATGTGTGTGGAATGTCCAATCAAGTAAGTCAAGTACTAGGTATAATGCCAGATACCTTATCATTTTAACTCCCATGGGCACAAGTACTTTCGGGTGCTCCTCCCAGGACCAGATCGGGCCCTATATGCGCAGGCATTTATCATGTATTTTGACATCCACTCTTGTTTATATAGCCAATATAGAATTCAATAATCAAGCTTGTAGACGTGTATGACAACTTCGACAGAATGGAGTCCAAAAATATGACAAAGGACATAGAATGGCGATAATATCGGTATAATCACGATCTCGATAAAACTAGGAAGAATATGGTTCCCTTGACTTGGATACCATGATAAATCAATATGGACATTCTTTATATAGAATTGAGGTCCTCATGAACAGTATATCAAAGGTAAGATACCCTCATTCCTATCATAGAATTGAGGTTTTTACAAGAATGACATGATATGGCATGATATCATTATCCCATTAAGAATTTCTTATGATATACTCTTTGTATAATCATAAGGGCCGGTATCCCATGTTTCTTTAGAGTGACATGGCATCAAAGGTGTAATGGGTTTTTAGGGTACAACCAGCTCAGTCGACCTTGAGAGAATCCAAGGTACGAGGAGTCTTACGGAGGTCTCTATGACTAACTCGCTAGTCCAAAAGAACGGAATGTCCAATGGAGAGCTTGTATGTCAATGAGAGTTGAGTGTGATCGATAAAACAACGTGAAAAGTGGGACTATACTCACGGAGTGGAGAATAGTGCCGATATGTAGAATATGAAACCATCGGTTAACATAATCAGGATAAAAATCAGTTTACAGAAAATAACGACTTAGGTCAAGTCGTTTCTCAAGTAATTAACGCCTAACAGAAGGGCGTTTACATATATTTCCATGTTGGCAGAATTTTCAATAATTCAGAAATTTATCTAAAACGTGCCCTGGACAGGGGCGTTTCTTTGCAATGAGACGACTACAGTAGCAGGCGTCTTTTTATTTACAATATTCTTCAGAACATATTTATTTTCAGAAATTAT
Organism: Amorphophallus konjac; assembly: GCA_022559845.1. Classification (NCBI taxonomy): domain Eukaryota; kingdom Viridiplantae; phylum Streptophyta; class Magnoliopsida; order Alismatales; family Araceae; genus Amorphophallus; species Amorphophallus konjac. The sequence goes on from CM040126.1 coordinate 234,164,209, forward strand.
CAAAAACGCGCCCTTGGCAGGGGCGTTAATCATTACATACTTATTTTTACAGAATATATTGTTCGGGAATTTAACAGAAACGCGCCCTATGAAGGGGCGTTACTTTTTAATTCACGCCCTAGCATCGGGCGTTAGTCCAGTGAAAGACGACCTAGTCTAGGTCGTGAATTCAAGAAATACCATGATTTTTCATGGGCAGTAATAATTTCAAGATAATAGAATTCATGGAGAACGAATGTATGGTCATGACAATAAAATTAACAGGTTTGAAGACATATGATCATGCATTATTGTAGAATCATGATTTCATAGATAATCAATTCTTAATATGGGTGATTAATCATTAAATGGAATTAACGCTTGTTTACAGGGCGTCAAATCTAAAATTGACGACCTTGGCAGGGTCGTGACTTGTAAAATAGCGCCCTAGTCTGGGGCGTGTATTTCATAATCACGCCCTTGCTAAGGACGTTTCTTTCAAGAAATTAACAGAAAATCGTTCAGAAACTATAGTAAACCAAACCATGTATATGCATGATGATTATTGTACTATATCAATTTAGTTTGGGCTACAGTGACTTGAGAAAATCCTACCTTTAAGAGTTGATGTGGAAATGATGGAACGGATGAAGATATTGATCTTCTGTCTTCCGGAACTTCACTCAACAATCGATCTGTAGGAGGAAGGAAGGAAGATGAGGAAGATGGGGACATAACCGTAGTTAGGAAAAGTTTTTAGAAGAACCTTACCTATGTTCTTCACAACGTAGGTGCTCTCTTCGACCTGTAAGAAGAAGATGAAGAACTGTTAGTTCTTCATGTAGTCGAAACAGAGGTCAAAAGAAAACAAGAAGAACATATGTTCTTCACTTACCGTGCAGCAGCGGGTCGATCAAATGGGTTAGGGTTTGGTTGAACGAGAGTCTTTATAGGATTGTGGATGTCCTATTAAGGCTAGAGTTTTATTGGAAGTAATGCTTCCCAGATTGAGTCATTACCACGTTTGAACTCTTTCTAATACTTATCACCTGCCCTGGATAAGTTCTGGGCTCGAACGAAATTCGAACGAAATTAACGACCTAGGTCAGGGCGTCGATTCTTAAATTGATGACTTGGTTGAGGTCGTTTCTTAAGTAACGCCTTGTAGAAGGGCGTTCCTTGTTTTAAAACACGCCCAATAAAAGGGCGTTTCTTGTCCTTGCCCTTTTTTGGCGTTTGGACTTTGACGTCTTGTGGTGAGGGCGTCCTTTCTTTAGTCACGCCGTAGATAGAGGCGTGTCTTTTTAAATTAACGCCTTACTAAGAGGCGTTATTTGTATCTTGTTTTATTTTATCTATTTAACCCTCTTCTTATTATCTGTATTACTTCTGTAGTATATATATTTTAATTCATTTCAAATATTCATTTATCAGGGTTGCTACACCCTCCCCCACTTAAAAAGAATTTGGTCCCCAAATTCAATATATATATAAATATACATGTGGAGAGTGTAAGTATATACCTCTTAGAACAACTCGGGAAATCGTTTCTTCATAGATTCCTCGGTTTCCCATGTCGCTTCGTGTTCAGGATTCTTATTCCATTGCACCTTGAGCATGGGAATAATTTTATTCCTTAGAGCTCGTATTTCTCGATCTAAGATCTTCATAGGCTTCTGTTCATAGGTGAGATCTTTCTGGATCACCAAATCTCCATGTTCAATAATATGAGATGGGTCGTGCACATACTTCTTCAACATAGATATGTGAAATACATTATGTACCTCGGATAATTGAGGAGGCAATGCGATGCGATAAGCAACCTCGTCAACTCTTTCGAGTATCTCAAATGGTCCGATGAATCTTGGCGTAAGCTTGCCTTTAACACCAAATCTTCGTATGCCACGTCCAGGCGATATTTTGAGAAATACATGATCTCCGATTTGGAATTCAAGATCTCTTCTCATTGTATCAGCATAAGCCTTTTGTCTGGTCTGAGCAACTTGCAATCTTTCTCTGATTACTTGTATCTTCTCAGTTGTATCCCTTACCATGTCTGGACCTAACAGTTGTTTCTCTCCAACTTCGTTCCAGCATAAGGAGGATTGGCAACTCCTTCCGTATAAGGCTTCGAAAGGTGCCATTTGGATACTAGCTTGGTAGCTGTTGTTATATGCAAATTCAACTAAAGGCAAGTGGTCATGCCAGCTTCCTCCAAAGTCAATGATGCATGCTCTAAGCATATCTTCAACAACTTGGTTAGTTCTCTCGGTCTGACCATCCGTTTGAGGATGAAAAGCAATACTAAAGTTGAGCCTTGTTCCCAACGAATGTTGTAATCCCTTCCAAAAGTGAGAAGTAAATCGGGGATCTCTGTCAGACACGATTGAGACAGGAATTCCATGTATCCTGACTATTTCCTTGATGTATAGTGCAGCTAGCACATCAATTGACCATCGGCTTTTTATTGGCAAGAAATGTGCCGATTTAGTTAATCGGTCAATGATAACCCAGATTCCATCATGTCCTCCTTTTGATTTAGATAAACCCATGATGAAGCCCATACCAATATCCTCCCACTTCCACTTAGGAATATCTAGAGGATGTAGTTTTCCAGCAGGTTTTTGGTGTTCTGCCTTGACCTGTTGGCATGTGAGACAGCGGGATACATAGTCTGCTATTTCTCTTTTCATATTAGGCCACCAAAAGTTCCTCTTTACATCTTGGTACATTTTGGTTGATCCTGGATGAATAGTGTACCTTGATCGGTGAGCTTCATCTAAGATCTTCTTCTTTAATTCCGGACAGTCGGGTATACAAGTTCTACCTTTGAATAATAATCTTCCATCAGAAGTTAGTTGAAAATCAGATTGTCCTTCTAATCTGCCTTTGATTTCCACTAATATAGGATCATCATCCCGAAGCGCTTGTATCTCAGATAATAAATCTGACTGTATGCTTACATGAGATAATGTGACAAATTTGGCTTCCTTGTCCAAGCTTATATTGAGCTCGGAGAATTGTTCTAGCAACCTCCATTCTTGTATCATACAATTGGCTATCATTGCTCTCGGCTTTCGACTAAGGGCATCAGCCACATAATTACCCTTTTCGGGATGGTATTGTATATTGAAGTCGAAGTCCTTGAGATATTCTAGCCAGCGTCTTTGTCTCATGTTTAGCTCTTTTTGTGAAAATAGATATTTGAGACTTTTGTGATCAGAGTATACAGTAAACTGCACTCCATATAAGTAGTGTCTCCATATCTTTAGGGCAAATACCACCGCGGCCAGTTCTAAGTCATGGACGGGGTAATTCTCCTCATGCTTCTTCAGTTGACGTGAAGAGTATGCTATGACCTTTCCTTGTTGTATTAGGACACATCTGAGGCCAATGCCAAAAGCATCTGTGTAGACCTCAAATTTCTCTCCTTCTATTGGTAGAGCTAACACCGGAGCTGTAGTGAGATGATCCTTGAGAGTTTGGAAACTTCTTTCACATTCCTCACTCCATTCATATCGGATCTCCTTACGAGTTAATCTTGTAAGTGGTACGGCGATCTTAGAGAAATCTTTGATGAATCGCCGATAATAGCCTGCAAGACCTAAGAAACTTCTGATCTCGCTAGCATTGGTTGGTCTTCCCCAGTTTCTAACAGCTTCAACCTTCGATGGATCAACAGATAGACCATCCTTGGATATCACATGTCCGAGGAAAGTCACTTCTTCAAGCCAGAATTCACATTTGCTGAGCTTTGCATATAATTGATTTTCCCTCAATACTTGCAATGCGATCCTTAAATGCTCCTCATGTTCTTCCTTAGTTTTGGAATATATCAATATATCATCAATGAAAACCACCACAAATTGATCTAGATAAGGCCTGAATATGCTATTCATTAACTGCATAAAGGCAGCAGGGGCATTTGTTAGTCCAAAAGGCATAACAACAAATTCGTAATGGCCATACCTGCTTCTGAATGCAGTCTTATGAATGTCATCATCCTTGATTCTTAATTGATGATATCCCGACCTGAGATCAATCTTGGAAAAATATTTGGATCCTGAAATCTGATCAAATAACTCATCGATTCTCGGCAGTGGATACTTGTTCTTGATAGTGAGATGATTCAACTGTCGATAGTCGATGCACAATCTCATGGATCCGTCCTTCTTCTTCACAAATAAGACTGGTGCTCCCCACGGGGAAGTACTTGGTCTAATAAACCCTTTTCGAATTAGTTCCATCAACTGCTCCTTCAACTCTTTGAGTTCCGCAGGGGACATTCTATAGGGTGCCTTGGAAACTGGACCAGCACCAGGGACTAAGTCAATGGTGAAGGCCACTTCTCTTTGAGGGGGTAATCCCAGCAAATCTTCCGAAAATACGTCTGAAAATTCTTGCACTACCTGAATGTCTTCTATCTTAGTGTCCTTTGTTTCCTTAACTGTGACAAATGCAAGGAAGGATACACATCCTTTCCTGACGAGCTTGCTTGCTCGAAGAGCCGAAATAAGAGGGGATTTGCTCCGACTCTTTGGGCGAGTAAAGACTAATTCTGGAATATCTTTGAAAGTAATTCGGCTATTGCGGCAATCAACCGTTGCCTGGTATTTGGATAACCAGTCCGCTCCTAGTATAACATCATACTCCTTTAGATCGAGGCATATGAGATCTATAGGTAAATTCCTACCTTGAACCATTACCTCACAGTTTTGGTAGTGATGAGTAATATCATTTTCACTTCCAAGAGGAGTAGTTAGAACTATTTTTATCCATTCTGGTTCTAACGGTAACGGGTCGGCAAACTTCTTAGAAATAAAGGAATGCGATGCACCCGTATCAAATAAGACATAAGCACTTTTGGAACAAACTGTTAATGTACCTTCTACCAGTCCACCTTTTCTTCTGGTTCGGTCTCCTGGATTGCATGAAGTCGAGCGTTCTTTGTCACCGGGCGTTTACCGTCACCGGCTTGGTCATTCATTAATGGACAATCGGGAATCCGATGTTCGCGACTCCCACAACGGAGACAAGCTCCTAATTTCCTCCAGCATTCTTCGGTCTTGTGACAAGCCTTGTCACAATGCTTGCACACTACGTTTGATGGTGTAGTGGTGATAGAGAAGGGCTTGGTCTTCTTGAATTTTTGATCTTGAGAGGAAGGACCTCCATTACTAGGCCTCTTCTTAAAGTTGGGTTTGAAAGAACCCGAACCCGTGACTTGTTCCTTCCTGTCTTTTCCACGGATCCTATCTGATAGTTCCGTGGCATCTTCAAGTAATTGAGCTCGGCGCACTATTTCAGAATAAACTTGGATGTCCATAGGCGCCAGTTGAGTAATATAGTGGGGCCTAAGACCATTAAGAAATCTACGGGCTTTCATCTTCTCCGTGCTAATAAGATGCTTAGCATATCTAGACAACCTGGAGAACTGAGCTTCATAATCTGCTAATGATAAAGATCGTTGCTTTAATGCAGCGAATTCTGCAGCCTTCTTTTCTTGGACTCGGTCCGAGAAATATTTAGCATTGAAGTATTCCACAAATTCTTCCCATGTTACTTGAGTAGGGTCGATGGTTGCCTCAATAGACTCCCACCAGCATCTAGCATCTTTCTCTAACTGAATGTAGCTAATAGAACTTTGTCCTGATCCGTGCATTGCATGACTCGGAATATGCGTTCGGTTTCCCGAACCCAATGCTCGGCATCGTCCGGATCGGTCGATCCCATAAACTTCGGGGGATTCATGTTCTTAAAGGCTTGGTGTAAGCTTCCAGCTCGTGGAGTACCACCTTGTGCTACCTGTTGTAGTACTTGAGTCATCCCTTGGAGGGTACGCTGCATGTTGCGCCATTGAGCACGTTCGGTAGCCATTATCCTACAATTATAATAGCTACATTAGTATTATATCACTGTGATCTTATTAAAAGACTCATTGACTCTTACCCCTTGGTTCTACCCACTCTCACTTGGTTAAAGGTTTTGAAACCTATCCTTGGACTTGGGTTTTTCCTAGGAATTGAATACCTTAGGCTCTGATACCACAAAAACTGTCACGCCCCGAGCGCGGAAGATACCCGGAGACGCGTGACGAGTTTATATCAATCATGTCAATCAGAGTGGTCGTGTATTCGACACAAGACAGAGATGCGCAAAATAGCAAGATAACCCAATCTTTATTATTAATAGGCTATTACAAATCCAATACTCTGTTAAATAAAAAGGAAAAGTACATAGTTGACTCAAGAAAATAGGAAAAAGACTAGATGACACTTGGACAAGCTCTAGCTCTTTCACTCTTGACCATTCCCATCCGATTGACTTCCATCGTCGTCGGACTTACCTGAAAAGTAAAAAGGGACAAACGGAATGAGCGAACGCTCAGTAGGAAATTATATCTCAAATACTAGCAATGGGTTTAAGTAATTACATTTTTCATGAATGCAATAAAGTTATGCATGCTCGCATAAAACGACAAGATAGAGAGAATGTAATATCAAGGAAATAAGATGAACTTAATCATGAACTTTCAACAAGATAACAAGTTTATTCGAGATATTCAAGCGAGTACGTTTAACAAGTCATGTCAAGAACTTTGGCTATCACGTATCAAGCAAGTAATTTACCCTTTTTCGGGCCACGCAATTCATGTCAAGTACGATTCAAGTACAAGATGTGTGTGGAATGTCCAATCAAGCAAGTCAAGTACTCGGTATAATGACAGATACCTTATCATTTTAACTCCCATGGGCACAAGTACTTTCGGGTGCTCCTCCCAGGACCAGATCGGGCCTATATGCGCAGGCATTTATCATGTATTTTGACATCCACTCTTGTTTATATAGCCAATATAGAATTTCAATAATCAAGCTTGTAGACGTGTATGACAACTTCGACAGAATGGAGTCCAAAAATATGACAAAGGACATAGAATGGCGATAATATCGGTATAATCACGATCTCGATAAAACTAGGTAGAATATGGTTCCCTTGACTTGGGTACCATGACAAATCAATATGGACATTCTTTATATAGAATTGAGGTCCTCATGAACAGTATATCAAAGGTAAGATACCCTCATTCCTATCATAGAATTGAGGTTTTTACAAGAACGACATGATATGGCATGATATCATCATCCCATTAAGAATTTCTTATGATATACTCTTTGTATAATCATAAGGGCCGGTATCCCATGTTTCTTTAGAGTGACATGGCATCAAAGGTGTAATGGGTTTTTAGGGTACAACCAGCTCAGTCGACCTTGAGGGAATCCAAGGTACGAGGAGTCTTACGGAGGTCTCTATGACTAACTCGCTAGTCCAAAGGAACGGAATGTCCAATGGAGAGCTTGTATGTCAATGAGAGTTGAGTGTGATCGATAAAACAACGTGAAAAGTGGGACTATACTCACGGAGTGGAGAATAGTGCCGATATGTAGAATATGAAATCATCGGTTAACATAATCAGGATAAAAATCAGTTTACAGAAAATAACGACTTAGGTCAAGTCGTTTCTCAAGTAATTAACGCCTAACAGAAGGGCGTTTACATATATTTCCATGTTGGCAGAATTTTCAATAATTCAGAAATTTATCTAAACGCGCCCTGGACAGGGGCGTTTCTTTACAATGAGACGACTACAGTAGCATGCGTCTTTTTATTTACAATATTCTTCAGAACATATTTATTTTCAGAAATTATCAAAAACGCGCCCTTGGCAGGGGCGTTAATCATTACATACTTATTTTTACAGAATATATTGTTCGGGAATTTAACAGAAACGCGCCCTATGAAGGGGCGTTACTTTTTAATTCACGCCCTAGCATCGGGCGTTAGTCCAGTGAAAGACGACCTAGTCTAGGTCGTGAATTCAAGAAATACCATGATTTTTCATGGGCAGTAATAATTTCAGGATAATAGAATTTATGGAGAATGAATGTATGGTCATGACAATAAAATTAACAGGTTTGAAGACATATGATCATGCATTATTGTAGAATCATGATTTCATAGATAATCAATTCTTAATATGGGTGATTAATCATTAAATGGAATTAACGCCTGTGTACAGGGCGTCAAATCTAAAATTGACGACCTTGGCAGGGTCGTGACTTGTAAAATAGCGCCCTAGTCTGGGGCGTGTATTTCATAATCACGCCCTTGCTAAGGACGTTTCTTTCAAGAAATTAACAGAAAATCGTTCAGAAACTATAATAAACCAAACCATGTATATGCATGATGATTATTGTACTATATCAATTTAGTTTGGGCTACAGTGACTTGAGAAAATCCTACCTTTAAGAGTTGATGTGGAAATGATGGAACGGATGAAGATATTGATCTTCTGTCTTCCGGAACTTCACTCAACAATCGATCTGTAGGAGGAAGGAAGGAAGATGAGGAAGATGGGGACATAACCGTAGTTAGGAAAAGTTTTTAGAAGAACCTTACCTATGTTCTTCACCACGTAGGTACTCACATAAAATGCAAGTGAACACAAGAGCAGTCAAAATTAACAGGTATATTGGAGAAGAGAGGGAAGATGCTACCGAAATTTTAAGATAATCATGAAGCACATATAATAAACAACACCGAACGATCAAATATCCATAGACTATCAAACAGGACAATTCAAGACTTTGTGTTCGATATATGTCATTATTATCCAAGCATACTAATCACATATATCATAACAAAAGTCTTGAACGGGCAAAAATGAAAAAAAGGGTCATATCCACATTTACCCGTATACATTTAAATCCACATCCCCCTTCCCATCAACATTCACACACATTCACATTGGCATCATCACCTGCAAACAAAAATTCGCATCCACATTCACATACACATTCATATCCACATCCACTTTCACATCCATATTCACACACACACATTGACATCGAAATCATCTTCTGGAAAAAAATTCATATCCGTATTCACATACACATTCATATCGACATCCCCACTTGTCAAAAAAATTAATTCACATACATATTCCCCTCATCCCCCTCCCCTCCCCTCCCATCACCCTCGCACCCTCCCTGTGTCTGTGTGTGGCCCCTCCCCTCCCCTCCCATAGCCCTCCCACTTTCCCTGTGTTTGTGTGTGCGTGTGTCTGTGTGTGAGAGTGAGAGTGAGAGTGAGAGAGGGTGGGAGCAGGGAGAGGGGGCTGAGCCCCTCCCTCTCCCTATGTCTGTGTGTGGCCCCTTCCCCTCCCTGTGTCTCTATGTGTGAGAGTGAGAGTGAGAGAGGGAGGGAGTAGGGAAAGGGGGGCGAGCCTCTCCCCCTCTCTATGTCTATGCGGGAGTAGGGAGAGGAGGCCGAGCCGTGCGTGTGTCTGCCTAAGTGAGAGAGGGCAGGAGGGGGAGGGGGGCCAATGGGAGAGGGAGAGAGGATAATACCTGCGGTGGGGGGGGGGGGTGTCCGCCTGAGGTCACCACCGCCGCTGCCGGAGCTCACCACCGCCGCTGCGCCCTCACTGCTGTTGCCGCCTCCACTCGCCCCTCATCGACGTCCCTGGGTAGCTCTACCGCGCCCGCCTGCCCTCGCCACTCCGCCGCTCGCCCGCCCTTGTCCCTGGGTAGCTTTGCCCATCGTCGGTGTTGTGAAAGAAGAAAGGGTGAGAGAGAGGGCAGATGGGTGAGAGAGAAAGGGGAAGAGATTGAGAGTGTGGTGAGATCGTGAGAAAGGAGAGGGAGATCGAGAGGAGGAGGATGGAGGAAGGAGGATAGGAGGAGGGGTTAGGCCCCCCAAAATTTTTAATTTTCTTTTTTTTTTCATTTGCCGCCACTTTTTCTCTTTCTTTTCTCTTTTTATTTCCATTTTCACCCATTTTTTCATTCATTCATTCGTCATTTTTTCTCGTTCATTCATTTTTTCTAATAGGATAAAATCTCACTCAATATAAAATATCATTACATCTAAAAAAGAAATTTAATATTTATTGTTTAGAGATCCGAAGATTTGTAATTTAGAACATTTCTACTTTATTTATGAAACGTAACACGGGACCCACAGAAATGCTCCAAAACCCGTGAATGTTAGAGTGGGAGAAAGCAGTGGCACCAACGATGGGGAGCTAGGGCTCCTCGCGGGGGCATGTTGGACGCACTTAGAATAATAATAAAATATCATTGTATCGTTTATCGATTTTATCGTGCAAGGGCGTGCTAATCACGTGTGTGACAATGTGTTCGGGTTCCAAGACTGGGATGGTCTGGAACCCATGGTGCGCTTCGTCTGACTAACCAAACGATGGTGGGTATCAGGTTGGGACTGGAGACCGCCGTGCCATAAAGGTGTTGGACGCACTAAGAACAATAATAAAATATCATGGTGTCTTTTTATTCGTTTTATCATGCGAGGGCGTGCCAGTCACGTGTGTGACAATGTGTTCAGGCTTTGAGATTAGAGTGGTCCAGAGCCTGTGGTGCGCACTGTCTGACTAATCAGACGATTGTGGGTATCGGGTCGGGACTATAGACCCACCGTGCCATAAAAGTCACGGCGTTAATTACATCCCCTTGGAGAGGGAAAAACCTTTGATTAATCTCCAAGAAATGGGGCCGCTTGGCCTATAAGCCGATTCTTATGAAAAGAAGAGAGACCGTGTTGAAAAGTCTTGAAAGCCCCATGTCGGGGTGCGAAAATGTATTCCGAGTCGTATCGGTCACATGTTGACCATTTCATGTTCGGACCGATGTCTGAGTGAAAAATCATTATAGACGTGTCGGTAAAATCAAGACACATGTATGTCGGGGCACGACAAGTTCGATATCTGAAGGAGCGGTGAAATTCAATTGAGTTCTAGCTAAATGGGTCAAATTTCGTAAAATTATCGGCCCGGTGTGAGGTCGTGCGACGGCTATGACAGGGGCAGTCCCCGAGAACCGGGCATGCCTTGCTAGGGCCTCTTTATTTTCCCTTACTCGGGGTCAAAGGGAAGGAATCCGGATGACTCGCCGTTCAATCTTTTATAATGGGGTATTTTTATGAGTTTCTTATCATTTATGATATTTTTCTATCATTTTCAGAATTTGGTGGTTTTATATTATTGTTATAGTGTTACATTTATTAATTATCATTTTTATATTTTATGTCATTTTTATAATTATTTTATTATTATACTATTACATTTATTAATTATTAGTTTTTATGGTTTTTATCATTTTCATAATTATTTTACTATTATTATGATGTTACATTTATTAATTATTGTTTTTTATGATTTTTTATCATTTTCATAATTATTTTATTATTATTATACCGTTACAGTTATTAATTATCATTTTCATTTTTATGGTTGTTGTCATTTTCACAATTATTTAACTATTATTATGTTGTTACATTTATTAATTATCACTTTTTATAGTTTGTTGTCATTTTCATTCTTATTTTATTATTATTGGATGATAAGGGTGACAAATGGAGATCAGGGCTAACCGATAGACATTGGGTGGCAAATGGGTGATAGGGGCGACAAATAGGTTGTAGTGGTGACAAATAGGTGATAATAGTAACAAATGGATGGTAGTGGTGACAAATAGGTGATATGGGTGACAAATAGATGTCAAGGGTGACAAATGAGTTGTTTGGGGTGACAAATAGATGTTAGCGGTAACAAATGGATGACATGGGTGACAAATAGACGTTAAGGGTGACAAATGGGTTGTGTGGGGTGAAATAGATGTTAGTGGTGACAAATGGATGACAAGGGTGACAAATAGACGTTAGTGGTGACAAATGAGTTGTTTGGGGTAACAAATAGATGTTAGTGGTGACAAATGAGTTGTAGTGGTAACAAATGGGTGTCAAGGGGGGTTTGACTGCCAAACAGAGGAAAGAGAAGAGGCTGGGTCTGTGAACTTACTCATTATGTTGACTCTGTGAATTGCAGTTGACTCTAAAGCTGAATGGAGTCAGCTCCACTTGAACTGCAAATGCTTGGACACTTCTACACTTGTCATTTGTCTACCTTAAGAACCTATTTTTCACCTTTATTCTTCATTTGTCACCCCTATAGGTCTTTTGTCACTCTTGTGCTTCATTGTTCTGCTTTCTTGCGAAACAACCATCGAGTCGACTTCATTTGGTCCTTGGAGTCGACTCTTCTTCTTCCAGCTCCTTCTTCTCATTTTTTCTTGCTCTCCTTTGTGCTGGAACGAGTTCACGAATGTCCAGCTGCTGCTTCTGCTAGATCCCATCACTATCTAAGGCCATTTGAACTGGAGATGAATTTCTTCCTTGAACTTGAATAGAGTTAATCAGAGTCGTCCATTGCTTAAGAAAGCTCCAAAATTTGAGATGGTAGGGTCAGGAAACCCATACACAGTTAATTCCATTGAAAAAGGTTGATCACTCTTCATTTTTCATTGCTAAGAGCCATTTTTCACCCTTAAGGAGCTATTTATTACTGCTATCGGCCATTTGTCACCCATAACGAGCTATTTTTCACCCTTAGGAGCCTATGAGCAATCGCCTTTATCAGCTCTTCTGTTATTTGTGAGCTCAATGTGACAGAGTCGACTCCATTTGCAACTAGAGTCGACTCCGCTTCTATACTTTTCACACTTTTAGCTCCGTCGTCCATATTTCAGCCTCATGAGCTATTTTTCACCCGTATGGACCTATTTGTCACCCTTAGCCGATATTTTTCACCCTTATCTGGACATTTGTTAGCGATATTTTGTAGTGTTATCTGCTTGGCGGAGTCGACTCCAGTTCAACATGGAGTCGACTCTTCTTCTTGATTTTCTCTGTTCTGGCTTGATTTTCATACTTCTGGCCATTGTTTTGTCCAAAGTCAAGTCTGTCTTCACAAAAACTCATGAATATACATGTATATATCAAGAATATTGACATCATCAAAGAATAGCCCATTTGTCACCTCTACCTATCTATTTGTCACTCTTATAACACATTTGTCACCCTTAACCATCCGTTTTTCACCCATACAAGTCATTTTTCACCCATATAACCTATTTGTCACCACTATTGAGCTATTTGTCACCACTGTTGTGCATTTGTTAGCCAAACCATCTATTTGTCACCTTTACCTACCTATTTGTCATCCTTAGCATACATTTGTCGCCGCTGCCACCAATTTGTCACCCTTAGCATGCATTTGTCGCCCCTGCCACCAATTTGTCACCCTTAACATGCATTTGTCACCCAAATTTACTATTTGTCACCCTTAGCATGTATTTGTCACCCTTAGCATCCAATAATAATAAAATGATTACGAAATTAGTGATAACCCATAAAAAATGATAGTTAATAAATGTACAAGTATAATAATGATAAAATAATTACAAAAATGATAAAAATAAAAAATGACAATTAATAAATACCACAATAATAAAATAATTACTAAAATGACAAAAAACCATAAAATGATAATTAATAAATACCATAATAATAAAATAATTGTGAAAATAAAAAAATCATAAAAAATGATAACCAATAAATACCATAATAATAAAATAATTGTAAACAATGACAAAAAATCATAAAAATGATAATTAATAAAAATGATAATAAAAAATTATAAAAATGATAGAAAAATACCATAAATGATAAAAAAACTCATAAAAATACTCACACTAAAAGATTTAATGGTGAATCGTCTGGATTTCAAAAGGTGATAATTAATAAATATAATAGTATAATAATAATAAAATAATTACAAAAATGACAAAAAATCATAAAAAGTGAAAATTAATAAATATAACAGTATAATAATAATAAAATAATTAAAAAAATGATAAAAAAATCCATAAAAATGATAATTAATAAATATAATAGTACAATAAAAATAAAATAATTCTGAAAATGACAAAAAAACATAAAAATAATTCTGAAAATTGTCACCTATCTGTGACTGGCACGCCCTCACACTAAGTAAAATGCTAAAGATAAACGAACACCATGAATAAATTTTTTTAAAAAATTCTCAGTGCGTACACAGGCTCATATACATCAATACATTGGCTTGTGTGTATGATTTCAAAAAATCATTTGGCATTCTCTTGCAAATATTACACAGCATACTCTTGCATTTGGCATTCTTGAATGTTGCATCATGTCTTTTTTTTGTTCAATGATCTATTCATAATGTTCTTGAGTTCCGTCCATTTGTCATCAACATTGGCCCCTTTCTTTTTTTGCTTCTTCTTTCTCATTTGGGCTTTTCATCTGGCCCACTCTCATCTCCTTTTTCCATCTCTTCTCTTTTTTTTTTCAATGCCAACAGGTATCCATTCTCTTGGCATCACATATCAATAGTAACACAGTGAAACACATAACAATTGTATGAAAATCAATGTTCTTCATTACTCAATGTTGTTCATTATTATACAAATGGAGATTACAACTGTTACATTGAAGCCAAAAAATTTACAGAATTCATTATTATAGAACTATTCATTATTGACAGACTATAATATATATTTTTTGACTATAGAATAATCAACTATTACATTGAAGATAATGATAAAATTTATCTGTCCTTGTCATCTCTCGCACCATCAACAGCAATCGAGTAATCGCTTCTGAGGAGGGTGAAATTGGCTCGGCCCATATAAGGCCCACGTTCGCCCAGACGGTCCCTGCCCGCGGCCAGTAGCGCGCCTGTCGAGCCGCACCAGCCACGACCCATGACGAGCGGCCCACAACGCCGCTGATTCAAACTCGCCCACGCGGGAAGAATTCCGGGCAGGCGCAGCGACCGCCAGGAGCAAGGATGACCTACAACCACGCCCTGTGGGCGCCATAACACCCGCCAGGGGGTCAACCAGATCTCGAGCCTAACCACAGCCTTGTCGCCATTAAGAGGGAGCACACCCTGCAGGCACACCCGGCGGACGCCGTAAGGTCCGCCAGAGATGCAACCGCCCGATAGAGAAGGAACCACCTGCCAGAGCGGCTGCCATCTGACTATGACCCCACGGCCCTGGCCTTGCCTCCATGAAGAAGCAAACCTTCGACATCGGGACAACCCCCTATAAAAGGGACTTCAACGGAGAGAGGACATGGGGGACTCACCCTAAAGACTCGAAAGAAACTCCAGGGGCTCCGCGAGAGAGAAACCTCACCCCAGAGGTTTTTGCTTTCTCTCTCCTCCATCCCATTTCCCTCCCAATCCCATTCTGGTTAGTAGGTTTCCTGCCCGTGGCCTCCGGCCATGGCCGGTGGTGGGAGAGGGAAGGTGCCTCCTCGCCGACATGGTCCTACTCCCAGTGCCCCTCTGCCATCGCAGGCTACTGCTAGTGGCGTCCCTACCTCCTCCACAGTCGCCATCGGCAGCACGGATGTTCCCGCTGCTAGCCACGTCTGCACGGACGTTGGCATGTTTCCCCGGCTAGCATCTTTGGCAGGTCCTTTGGCCGTGGGAGAGCCCTGTGTGGTGGCACTCCTCCCTTCCACCACCGCATGCTGCTTAACGGTAGGATCCTCCTGCCCTGGTGTGCTCCTTGGTGGCTTGGACGGTGGCTCTCCGCCCCCTACTGGTGCTCCGTCGTCTGCTGGTGCTCTCCGCGACCACGTGCCTCTTCGTCTCAGTGGCGGAGCATCCATGCCAGGCGTTGCTTCTGGCCACGACCTCCTTAGAGCTGGTGGTGTTAAGCCAATGCCAGGCTTTTTTGCAGGCGGAGCTTCAACGGCTACTGCATCTCCCCATGGTCTCTAGTATGCTCCCTCAACATCCACCACCGTGGGCGCCTCTGCGCCAGCTTCCAGCCCTAATCCAGCGTGCTGCCTCACCGTCACCGGCCACCCTGGCCTTCGTGGTATGGCGCTAGTGTTAGGCTCTTCGTCCGGTGGTGCTGCAATGCCATCTGCGACCCCTCCTGGCCTCTCGGACGACCCCCTATCCTTAGATATGTTTGGTGCCGCTGCGTTTGGCCCATCTTCGACCATTGCATGCTGGCTATGGCTGCTGTAGCCCCCCCTCTGGGAGCTTCTGCTAACCGGCCCTCCAGCCATCCTGCTGCAACTCTCTCCTCCCCTGCGGCACTGGCTGCCCATGTTGTTCTTCCCCTGCCCTCACACTCTGGTACCCTCCCTACCAGTGCTCCCCCCAGGGCCCATGCTCCCTCTTGGGCTAGTAGATCCCGTGCGTCTGCACCTGGTGGTGGAGGTGGCGGATGTGCGGTGGTGGGTGCACTGCTTGGCTCTCCCCCTATGATGGTAGGGCCTTCCTTCGCTTAAGTGGTCATGCAGTCCCTTGTTCCCCCTTCGCTCAACCTGCGTAGGCATCCCCCTACATTCACTGACTCTGGGGAGCCAGCTGTTTATTTCACCCCCTAAGAGATCCGTGAGTCTTGCCAGCCTCTGGACCTTGTCCTCATCGCTCGGATGCCTCGTGGCCGGCCGCCATTTCAGGAGATCAGGGCACACCTTGCCAAGCGTTTAAAGCTCCAGCATGACTTTGTCCTTAGTGCCCTCGACAACCGTCACTTGCTGCTCCGCTTCAACACCAAAGAAGATTATCTTTTGGTGTTGCTTATGGAAATGCTCTTCGTCAAGAGCAGACCCTTCTAGTTCTTTAAATGGACAATGGGCTTCACAGTCGAGGAAGACTCACCGCTCGTCCCCGTCTGGCTGGAGTTCCCCAGGTTACCGGCCAACTTCTACAATGAGCCTATGCTCTTCTCCTTGGCTGGGTGCATTGGGGAACCGTTGAAGGTGGATAGGAATTCCCTATGCCACACTCGCTCAGCTGCCGCTCGGGTCTGCATACAATTGGATGTCTCCAAGAAGCCCCCTCATCGTCTCTGGATTGGAACTGGTGGTAGTGCAGGGAGCTGGCAGGACGTGATTTTCCCTCACCTCCCCTTATACTACTCCGCTTGCAAACGCCTTGGCCATCCCACTGCCATGTGTAAGAAGCCTTCTACTGGGCCTCTTGCGGGTGCCACGCCGCGGCCTCCTCACCAAGCCAAGCCAACCCTGGAGGCTGCGGTTGCTACTCCACCAACTACAACAGCTGCGACTGCATCTCGACCGTTGGCATGTCCAGCCTCCTCTGTAGCTGCACTAGCCATAGGCGTTCATGGCTTTGCTCCGTCCGCCTTACAGCCTGCGTGCTTGCCGAGCCCAATGCCCACTATGCCCTACATCGCCCCGGACCCCCTATAGCAGTGGATGCTAGACCGCATGCTAAGTCTCTTGCGGATTCTAGGATGGTGCTCCCGTGGGCTGAGGGTGTGGTGGCCGTTCCCTAAAGGCCCTTCACTCCGTTTGTTCCTATGGACTCCTGCCTGGTGCTCGCCTCGGAGCCCCTACAACCTCCGTCTACTTCCCTTCTGTTGACCGCTATGCCTTGCATCGTCCTAACCCCTCCTACTGTTGTCAAAGCCAGACCGTCTGCTACGTCTCCTGTGACTACTGGGATGGAGCTCCCGCCAGCTGAGGGTGTGGAGGCCGTTACTATCAGGGCCTTCACCACCACTATTCATGTTGAAGCTTGCTCCTGTCCACTTGCTGGTGCCTCTCCTGCGACCGCATTGGAGCCTATGGGTCCCAAGGCTATGTTTTACGTGGTGGCCTTGCCCACCCACAAGACCTCCTGCAGCCTCTCTGCCACCGTCGGTTCTGCACTGCGGGGTGTTGACAATCCTTTCCCAAGAGTCGACCCCTTTGCCACTACTCTCTGCCAGCCAGAGGCTGAGATTCCTATTGTTGTGCCCCTGTGGTTTTGATGATTGGTTTTGATGTGAGTTAAACACTGTGAGTCACCTTGCTGTTATTCAGTCATCTTATCAGATCATAATGCAGTCTTTCATATGTTCAGTCATTCTGCTGTTCAGTTAGTTTATCAGATCATAAAGTATTGCATTTGATGTTCAGTCAAACTATCTGCTGCATAAAGCATTAATATACATATATATCTGTTGCATTTCTCTGCTTGTGGAAGTCTGCTTGTGGAAGTATGCACATTGCATAGCATGCAGGCGGTCTAAGTCTGTACATTGGCCTAGTGTCGCAACACTAAGTCTGTACATTGCATAGCATGCAGGCATTCAAAGTGTGTACATTGCATAGCATGCAGGCGGTCTAAGTCTGTACATTGGCCTAGTGTCGCAACACTAAGTCTGTACATCGCATGCAGGCAGGCATTCGAAGTCTACACATTGCTGTGTGATCGCAAGTCTATACAATGTCTGCTTTACCTACGTTAAAGTCTGGACAATATTGACTTTACCTACGATAAAGTCTATACATTGTTCAGCGTCTTATGCATCATCTCACTCGAAGTCTGTACAATCTGGCAGCGTCTCATGCATCATCTTAGCAAGTCTGTGCAGAGTCTGGCAGCGTCTTATGCATCGTCTCGACCAAGTGTGTATAGCCCGTTGTCGCAAGACTAAGTTTGTACACTCCCTGTGCTTCTTTGTGTTTCAAGTCTGTACAGAGATTGCCTTGCCTCGCCCTGCATACATATCCAAGTCTATACAGCCAGTGTCTGCGTTGCCTTGCATTTCATCAAGTCTACACATCGTAGCATGCATGCATAGTAAAGTCTATACATTGCTGCATTGCAAGAGATCAAGTCTGCACACTGCATCGGTTGTTCATGCATTGCACATCATCAAGTCTGTACACTGGCAGCAGCAATGCTCGCACAACACTAAGTCCATACATTGCACAAGTCTGAACATTGGTATCTTTACCTACGTTCAAGTCTGTACATCCATATGTGCATTGTGCATTGATCAAGCCAAAGTCTGTACATCGATATGTTGCTTTGTGCCGAAGGAAGTCTACACATTCCACTGTGTCTGGAATTTGACGCCCACCAAAAGTGGCGTCACTTTTGAAACAAACGCCTAGGAAGAAGGCGTCATTTACGTTGTGCATACTTTGATGCCGTAGCAAGTCTATACACTCGCTATTGTGCATATGCATAGTCTATACATTGTTGAGCTTCACACACATATCTTCTAAGTCTATACATCCATCTGTTGAAGATTGATCATGTCTATACATTGTGTGCATCTAGCTGCTAAGTATGTACATCCCTTGACTGCATGCCTGAGCATCCCTTGTCGTTGTGCATACTTAGTTAGATGCTAAGTCTATACATTGCTCATGCATCTTTACTTAAAGTCTATACATCCGTTTGCTCCTTTATCATGCATGCATTATAGCAAGTCTGAACATTGTTTTCTCATGCACGAAATCAAAGCCTGTACATGCCTCTGCATTGCATATGTGAAGTCTATACATGCTATAGCTTCGCATTCACAAAGTGTGTACACGCCACTGCATTGCATACATGAAGTCTGAACATTGCTTCAGCGTTGCCTTCAGCCAAATCCATACATCGACTGGCAGCCTTCAGCAAAGTCTGAACATTGCATCATTGTGCATGCATTGCTTTCATCAAGTCTGTACACTGCATCACTTGTTCATGCATTGCCTTCATGCAGAGTCTACGCATCCCCCACAGTAGCACAGCAGAGTCTACACTTTCCCCCCACAGCCTGCACAGCATGTCCATACAGCGTCTAGCATCTTGCAAGCAAAGTCTATACAACGTCCCACAGCAGCACTGCAATGTCTACACATTGTGGCAGCCTGCATGCAATGTCTCTACATTGCATTTGGAAGCTTGCACAGCAAAGTCTATACAGCGTCCAAGTCTATACTACAAAGTCTATACGCAAAGTCTGAATATTGCGTCTGGTAGCCTGCACGCCAAGTCTCTACACCCTTCTAATATCCTCCTATGACTGCTTGACAGGTACATCCTTCGAGAAGAAAGATGTATGGGCACGTGATCCGAGGTAGGCACCTGGCACGTGATCCTAGGTTATCTGGACAGAGAGGGCACAAGCCCTGCAGACGCCCTACATCTGCTGCTGATATAAATAGAAGCGATCAAGCAAGAGAGATCGAGACAGTGAGTGAAGAAGGAGAGAGCAATAGAGAGGCAGAGAGCAGAAGAAGAAATAGAAGGATCGAGTGCTGAAAAAAGAGAAAGTGTCTGCACGATCCAGCAAGAAGAAAAAGTGAGCAGCAGAGAGTGAGAGAAGTAGCAGAAGAAAAAGGCAGAGTGTGAGAGCAGCAAAAGAAAAAGAAACAGAGATAGAGCTCGTGAGGATTGAAAGAAAAGAGAAAGACAGTGAGAGAGAAAAGGAGAGTAGAGAAGAGAAAGAGAGAGCGTGAGTTGAGAAGAAGAAGAAGAGAAGTAGCAGAAGAAGTTCCTACTGGACCGTGGATCAGATCCAGGCCAGTCAGCTCCGTTGAGAGCCACATTGTGCATTTGAGTTTCCAGCGTTCTGTTTGCTGTGTTATTTTCATTTCTTGTTTTTCCTTTTGTTACTCTGATTACTTTTGTTCTTCCGATACTCAGTAGTGAGGTCGGGTTCCTCCTGTGGACTCAGGAGAAGGGAGATCTGATCTCCAATTCGCTGGTGACTGTGTGTCATCAGTGGTTCCCTCCTGGTCTGGAGGAAGAGAGGTCGGTGACCTCTGGTTTGTAGGTGACGGGGAGTCACTGGTGGGTTCCCTCCTGGTCTAGAGGAAGAGAGACATAGTCTCTGGTTCCAAGTGGCTGGGAGTCACTTGGGGTGTCCCTCCGGTCTGGAGGATGAGGGGAGGTTGTTCCCCTGGTCAAGCTGTTTGGCAGCACCTGTTGCAGACTGAGTCTGCGGTTTCTAGCTTGTGCTAGTGGAAACCTCACTCCAGCTGGGAGTGAGGGGTGGACGTAGGTCTGTGGATCGAACCACCTAAAAAATTATCTGTGCAGTGGTTTAATTGCCTTGCTTTGCTTCTGCTAGATGTGTGCTTAGGCGAGCTCCAAGTGTTTGTTCATGAGTTCAATTGAATTAGTTTTATTCTAGGACTGTGTCTAGCATCCTAGAGTTAATTTGGGCATTATTGGTAGAGGGATACATTCACCCCCCTCTATATCCGGGCCTAGCACCCTATCAATTGGTATCAGAGCGGTGTCTGCATAGAAGGTCCAACGACCTGCAGATCCGATCCTGCAGTCTTCGGTGCTAATTTGATTTTGGTGCATCAATATTCCAGTTGCATTAAATCTGATCTGTTTCCATGGGTGATCCACCAGTTTTCAACGGCTCAAATTTTAATGTGTGGTCTGTGAGTCTGCACAATTATGTTATATCAGTTAATCCTGATATGTGGAAGTTAATTTCACACAGTCCTCATAAATTACCAAAGAAAAAGTCCAAATGGACTGACAGTCACAGATCAATGCATGAAGAGAATCAGATAGCTATGAATCTAATGAAGACACCTACTGATAAGGCTTTACATTCCTGCTTTCATGATTGCAGTTCTGCTAAAGACATTCTGGATATGCTGAAGCGAGCTCAGAAGAGAAATGAGGACAGTTGCATGATGGCTAACAGAAGCAATCAAAGTGGCAGCCAAAATGAAGAAGAGGATGATGATGAGGTAAATCTCTTTGAGAACTATACTTTAGATGATTGGGAGAATTCATATGCTGAATTATTAGAGTCACATGAGAGGTTAAGAAGTCAGTATAAAAAATTGAAAAAGGGTACTGGGTTAGAAAGTTCAAGTTCTTCTTCTAGAAAATGTCTAGAGTTGACACAATCTCATGATGCGTGTTTTTCTGATATTCAAATCCTTAAAGATCAAATTGGGTTGTTGAAAATTGAAAAACAAGAACTTGCAAATGAGATTACTGATCATGAAAAGAAATTCAGAAGACTTGAAGACGAGAAGAGTCTAATAGCTGAAAAATATGATGTGATAACTTCTATGAACATAAAGCTTCAGAAAGACATTGAAAATATGCAAAGAGAATCTGAAATTTTAGATAATCCAAAAATATCAAATGATGATCAGACTCTTCTTGATGAGTTAATTCAAAATGATGCTCTGTCTAAGGAGAATGAAAAGTTAAAACTGTTGAACACTGCTATGTTTGAAAGACTTGTAGCACTAGAAAGAGGAAAGTCTGTTCACATAGAAGAGTCTGATAAACTGAGCAATCTGGAACATGAAATTGAGAAATATAAAACTACTAACAAGGTGCTAACTGAATGTGTGAATTACAGTGAGCAAGAGATTGCCAGTTATGAGTTACAAATTACCTCTCTTGAATATGAAATCCAAGACTTGAGGAACTCTTTGTCTAAATTTGTTGATGGACAAGAAAATCTAGACAGGTTGTTAGGAGTTAAGGTCAATACTCAAAAGGAAGGGTTAGGCTACAACAATGTCAACAAAAAGGCTTTCAAAAACAAGCTAATGACATCTTTTATCAAAGCATCAGATGTAGCCACCACCTCAGAAAATAAACAACCAAATGTTCAGAAGAATCAGAAACATACTGGAAAAATGGAAAATGTTAGTCATGTGAAGAAAGGATTGAATCACATTGAAAATGTGCATGCTGTAAAACACACTGATACACCTAGACGTGCACATAAAAGGGAAATCATGAAATGTCATTACTGTCACAAGATTGGCCACTTGATGCATGAATGTAACTTAATGAAATCAGATCATCTGAAAGCTAGAGAAATGCATGGTAGGGATTCGCATGTCAAGTTCCTTGTCCCTCAGAAAAAGAGTGTCACATGTTCTAATTGTGATAAAGTAGGACACACTACTACTCATTGCTGGTTTGCAAGTGGTAAGAAAAAATCATGTTCATATCATACAAAATACTTTGGAAATCAGCATGTTTTTAATAAGAACAAATTTGTTTCAAAGAACCAGCACATCATCTGTTTTAACTGCAACAAAACTGGTCACAAGGCCTCTGAATGCTGGTCAGGTTCTTTTAGAAGAAATTCTCTCAATTGCTCTCACTGTAGAAAGCATGGCCATACAGTCAAGGACTGTTGGCATATTCAGGGTAGGAATGAGAATTTCAAACATGCTAAATTCTCTGCAAATAGAAAAGAATTTGGTAGGAATAAATTTGCATTTAAAAGAGAGATTTCTACATGTTTCGAGTGTGGGAAAAATGGCCATACAGTCAAGGACTGTTGGCATGTCCAGAAGAATTCTGTTAACTCCCATGCTGTCAAATTACCTGTAAAATAATTTGCAAAATTTTCATGCTATAACTATGGAAAGCCAGGCCATAGAGCTGCTGATTGTTGGCTGGCTAGTTTTAGTAAACAGAATTCTCACTCTGCTAATAAATTTCATGACAACAGTAACTTGCATAAAAAGAACTTGAAATCTGCTGCATCTTGTTATTATTGTGGTACATTTGGTCATTCAATGAATAATTGCTACTTGATGAGATCTGATGACCATGTTGCTAAGAAATTGTTTAGAACACCTGCCAAAGGTGTCACTGTTAATTCAGGACCCAAAACCTCTTGGTTACCTGCCCATGCAAAATAGTTTGCTAATTTACAGGTGTACCTTAGAAGCTGATTAATAAAGAGGAGAAATAAACCAAGGCACTCAAAAGAAAACCCCTTCCTGAACTTTTCAGGTAAATTTCTTGCACTTCTTATTTTTAGTTTTACTGCATAGCACATTAAATCTGATTTTGCATATTCATTCATCATCTGCCATTTGCATTATTTTCTGATCATGCACTTGCTGAGTGTTCTGTGCAAATATGAGATTAAAAGGGTTGTCTGCATCTGATGCATACATATGCCAATTGCAGTTGTTTGATAATTGTTGATATGCATAATCTCTGAAAACAAATTACATTCTGAAAAATCTAAAAAGCTGAAATTTGATCCATGCATGCTGCCCATGTTGAATTATCATGCATGACCACTATGGTATATCAAAGAGTAAGCTACCAAAAGGCAGAGAAATCTGTCTGGAGGTTCTTACTATGTGTAAGGTGGTCTTTTAGACCAAGTGCTCCGCCTAGTACCATGGGTCATTTTACTTAGTAGGGCAGTCTGAATGAGCATGAGTGACATTGTCATATGTTCAGTCTTCATGGCAAACATTGCATGTCCTTGCATACATATAGTGCATTGCATTTCCTTACATTGAAAAATGCCAAAAAGAGTGATTGAATGCATATTGTCAGGGGGAGTCAATGCATAGTATACAGATTGTCAAATGCATACACTTAGGTCAAAATTCATTGCATGTTAATCTTGAAAATCTCTTCTATCAGTCATTCATGAAGATTTCAATGTGACATCTCTCGTTCATAAATCTGAAAACACTTGAACTAGGAATCTTCTATTATACGATTTTATGAATGTCTGAAATAACTCAGCTGGTTTAAGTTTACTGTATTCATTGAAGTTTGACTTTAAATCTCTTAAAAAATATCTGAATCATGTTTTAATAAACTTCAACCAACTGTTTCATGCTGTGTCTTGTAAAATCTTTTGAAATCTGCATTATTGAATACATGGCTTTATTTGGTTAAGTACATGAAAGTAGTATTGTTTTGAAGCAAATGAGCTCTCTGAAATGTCTAAAGGGTAAATAATTCTCATAGCAATGACTTTGGTCACTGAGAAATCATGTCCAAAGGATTGTGTCATGAGGTGCCATAGTTAACTCTACTTAAAAATGATTGTTAAATCTAGCAGAGCAATGGCATGCATATTGAGAAATACATCTCACTAATCAAAGAAATGAAATGAGATATGTCATGAGGTGTAAATGTTAACTATGTTGATAAAGCATGACTGTTAGTCACACTAAGTGCTTAGGGATATTGACGTTTGATCAACGTATATCCTCTAGTTACAAGGTGTGCACTGAACTAGAGTGCTTTGGAAATATGTAGAATGAAAATTTGCTGAACAAATTGTAATATTTGAATATTGATGCAAAAGCTAAATTGCTATAACCCTAGACAAATTCACATGACTTCATAATTGCTTGATCTCAATACTAGTGAATGTAATTCCTAAAGAAGTCAGTAAATTTGATTGTGTAAGAGAAATGGAGGTTAATCAAGATATAAATATGAGGGCTTGTTTTACTTTTAATAAATTATGATTTTAGATATAAATACAGAATTTTATTGACAAACTTTGCATACATCATGTTTAAACCATGCTGTTCAATAAAGTTCATTCATAAGCCCTTATAATGGAAGACTTTGAAAAATTCTGTTATTAATTTATGACATTGGTATCTCCTTGAAAATCTGGCTGAATTTCTTGTGTTTGGAGCTTATTTGAAAATCTATTATTTGAAACTCTTCTGCTCACTGTCCTTGATTCATTGACCTGAACTTATCCTTGAATGCCACTGTTGTCTCCCTCTCATCCATATCATAAGACTCCATTTATTCAGGGGGAGCTTCCTTGTCATATTGAATCATGTTCATATCAATTGTGATCCTGTATTCATATTTTTAGGGGGATGTATTGCATTTCTTGGTACATCTGCATCTCTGCATTCATATCTCTTCATGGGGAGAAATTGGCTGAGTCCTAAATATGCTTTAACTTCCATCTCAAACTATTTTTTTTGATAAAGTCAAAGGGGAAGAATAGTTTGAGTCATCAGAATGACTCACAGTGTAGTGTTGCCATCACCAAAAAGGGGGAGATTGTTGTGCCCCTGTGGTTTTGATGTGAGTTAAACACTGTGAGTCACCTTGCTATTATTCAGTCATCTTATCAGATCATAATGCAGTCTTTCATATGTTCAGTCATTCTGCTGTTCAGTCAGTTTATCAGATCATAATGCATTGCATTTGATGTTCAGTCAAACTATCTGCTGCATAAAGCATTCATATACATATATATATGTTGCATTTCTCTGCTTATGGAAGTCTGCTTGTGGAAGTCTGCACATTGCACAGCATGCAGCAACTCCAAGTCTACACACTGCATTGCATGCGAGACTTCAAGTCTATACATCGCATAGCATGCCGGCATTCGAAGTGTGAACATTGCATAGCATGCAGGCGGTCTAAGTCTGTACATTGGCCTAGTGTCGCAACACTAAGTCTGTACATTGCATAGCATGCAGGCATTCAAAGTGTGTACATTGCATAGCATGCAGGCGGTCGAAGTGTGTACATTGCATAGCATGCAGGCGGTCGAAGTGTGTACATTGCATAGCATGCAGGCGGTCTAAGTCTGTACATTGGCCTAGTGTCGCAACACTAAGTCTGTACATCGCATGCAGGCAGGCATTCGAAGTCTACACATTGATGTGTGATCGCAAGTCTATACAATGTCTGCTTTACCTACGTTAAAGTCTGGACAATATTGACTTTACCTACGATAAAGTCTATACATTGTTCAGCGTCTTATGCATTGTCTCACTCGAAGTCTGTACAGTCTGGCAGCGTCTCATGCATCGTCTTAGCAAGTCTGTACAGAGTCTGGCAGCGTCTTATGCATCGTCTCGACCAAGTCTGTACAGCCCGTTGTCGCAAGACTAAGTCTATACACTCCCTGTGCTTCTTTGTGTTTCAAGTCTGTGATGAGGACATCACCAGCTTTCCCCTTTGTTCGAGGATCCAGAAGCTCGCCAGCTATGCTACATCTTGTCCGCCACTATATTTCGAGTCATATGATGTAATTTTCATTTTCTTATCATGTACTTTTCCTTTTATTTGAGTCCCATACCTAGGTTAGGTAGCTATTTACCTAAGTCTAGAGTCATTATGTTGGTTAAATGGGCCCAATTATATGGGCTAGGCCTAGGGGCGCCCCCTTCCCCTTGGTTAAGTGTTAGTAGTCCAAAAGTCAAGGACTTATGTAAAAATGTGGGATTCCTATAAATAGGACCCCAATCCCTCATTTGGAAGCTAATGAAGTATTGATAAAAAAAGTTGCCACAAGGATTTGTGCGTCGCTTTCTCTCTCTCTAAGGGGTGGATTCCCCTCTCTTCTCTCTCTCTCTCTCTAAGGGGGGCGAACCCCATTCTCTCTCCTCCCCACCCCAAAATTCGAAATTCCCTCTCTCTCCTCCCCATTCACCTCTCATTAAGGCCCCTCCCCCTTCCCCATACCTCCCATTTAATTCCCCTCCAGCCCCTAGGTGGAATCCCCTTCTCCTAGGCACCTCTCCCTCCTCCCAAGCAACATTTCCTCTTCCCCATACAACCTTTCATTTTCCCAAGGGAGAATCCCTTCTCCCAAGCACCCATTCCCCTCCCCAAGACAATCCTTCCCATTCCCTAGGCCCCCATTAACCCCTCCATTAACCCCACATTCAAACAAAAGGAGAGTTCTCTCCCCCCTCTCTCCTTCCCAACCCAAATTCGCAGCTCCCCCTTCCTCCACTTGCTAGACCACCTCCCAGCCCCCTTTCTACCCCTCCCACACCTTGTATCACCCCCTAACAGACCCCCACATAGTCAGGTGTCACCCCCACACCCATCCACCCCATTTCCCACCCCATCTACTCCGTCTCCCATCACCTATCATCACCCTATTCATCTCAGTCCGCAGGCAGCAGTCAAGGGTTGAGTTGCAAAGTCAACCACGTCTTCACCGCACATCTTCTGGAGGCGTATCCTACATTGACGGAAAGCTCTTCCAGTCGTCTTCACAGGCGAGGTGATCCCGCCCTAATTCGAGTTCGAAGCTGTCCGGGAGAGCCATTCTTCATCGACTGCGCAGAACCAATCCGGCCAGAAACCAGAGCTGCCATTCAGAAGCTACTGCGACCACACCGCTGCTCCACTTGGTGCGCCACTTGACCGGGACGAAGATCCACCAGTCCTCTGTCCAACACAGCGTTTGGAGTTTGGAGCTCCCCGTTCCAAATTATTTTCCCCAGGTGCGCAAGTCAGTCCTGTCAGCGTCTCATGCATCGTCTTAGCAAGTCTGTACAGAGTCTGGCAGCGTCTTATGCATCGTCTCGACCAAGTTTGTACAGCCCATTGTCGCAAGACTAAGTCTATACACTCCCTGTGCTTCTTTGTGTTTCAAGTCTGTACAGAGTTTGCCTTGCCTTGCCCTGCATACATATCCAAGTCTATACAGCCAGTGTCTGCGTTGCCTTGCATTTCATCAAGTCTACACATCGTAGCATGCACGCATAGTAAAGTCTATACATTGCTACATTGCAAGAGATCAAGTCTGCACACTGTATCGGTTGTTCATGCATTGCACATCATCAAGTCTATACACTGGTAGCAGCAATGCTCGCACAACACTAAGTCCATACATTGCACAAGTCTGAACATTGGTATCTTTACCTACGTTCAAGTCTGTACATCCATATGTGCATTGTGTATTGATCAAGCCAAATTCTGTACATCGATATGTTGCTTTGTGCCGAAGGAAGTCTACACATTCCACTGTGTTTGGAATTTGACGCCCACCAAAAGTGGCGTCACTTTTGAAACAAACGCCTAGGAAGAAGGCGCCATTTACGTTGTGCATACTTTGATGCCGTAGCAAGTCTATACACTCGCTATCGTGCATATGCATAGTCTATACATTGTTGAGCTTCACACACATATCTTCTAAGTCTATACATCCATCTGTTGAAGATTGATTATGTCTATACATTGTGTGCATCTAGCTGCTAAGTCTGTACATCCCTTGACTGCATGCCTGAGCATCCCTTGTCGTTGTGCATACTCAGTTAGATGCTAAGTCAATACATTGCTCATGCATCTTTACTTAAAGTCTATACAACCGTTTGCTCCTTTATCATGCATGCATTATAGCAAGTCTGAACATTATTTTCTCATGCACGAAATCAAAGCATGTACATGCCTGTGCATTGCATATGTGAAGTCTATACATGCTATAGCTTCGCATTCACAAAGTGTGAACACGCCACTGCATTGCATACATGAAGTATGAACATTGCTTCAGCGTTGCCTTCAGCCAAATCCCTACATCGACTGGCAGCCTTCAGCAAAGTCTGAACATTGCATCATTGTGCATGCATTGCTTTCATCAAGTCTGTACACTGCATCACTTGTTCATGCATTGCCTTCACAGCAGAGTCTACGCTTTCCCCCCACAGCCTGCACAGCATGTTCATACAGCGTCTAGCATCTTGCAAGCAAAGTCTATACAACGTCCCACAGCAGCACTGCAATGTCTACACATCGTGGCAGCCTGCATGCAATGTCTCTACATTGCATTTGGCAGCTTGCACAGCAAAGTCTATACAGCGTCCAGTAGCTGTACGTAAAGTCTGAATATTGCGTCTGGTAGCCTACACGCCAAGTCTGTACACCCTTCTAATATCCTCTTATGACAGCTTGACATGTACATCCTTCGAGAAGAAAGATATATGGGCACGTGATCCGAGGTAGGCACCTGGCACGTGATCCGAGGTTATCTGGACAGAGAGGGCACAAGCCCTGCAGACCACCTACATCTGCTGCTGATATAAATAGAAGCAATCGAGCAAGAGAGATCGAGACAGTGGGTGAAGAAGGAGAGAGCAATAGAGAGGCAGAGAGCAGAAGAAGAAGAAATAGAAGGATCGAGTGCTGAAAAAAGAGAAAGTGTCTACACGATCCAGCAAGAAGAAAAAGCGAGCAGCAGAGAGTGAGAGAAGTAGCAGAAGAAAAAGACAGAGTGTGAGAGCAGCAAAATAAAAAGTAAGAGAGATAGAGCTCGTGAGGATTGAAAGAAAAGAGAAAGACAGTGAGAGAGAAAAGGAGAGCAGAGAAGAGAAAGAGAGAGCGTGAGTTGAGAAGAAGAAGAAGAGAAGTAGCAGAAGATGTTCTTACTGGACCGTGGATCAGATCCAGGCCAGTCAGCTTCGTTGAGAGCCACATTGTGCATTTGAGTTTCCAGCTTTCTGTTTGCTGTGTTATTTTCATATCTTGTTTTTCCTTTTATTACTTTGATTACTTTTCTTCTTCCGATACTCAGTAGTGAGGTCGGGTTCCTCCTGTGGACTCAGGAAAAGGGAGATCTGATCTCCAATTCGCTGGTGACTGTGTGTCATCAGTGGTTCCCTCTTGGTCTAGAGGAAGAGAGGTCTATGACCTATGGTTTGCTGGTGACGGGGAGTCACTGGTGGGTTCCCTCCTATTCTGGAGGAAGAGAGACCTAGTCTCTGGTTCCAAGTGGGTGGGAGTCACTTGGGGTGTCCCTCCGGTCTGGAGGATGAGGGGAGGTTGTTCCCCTGGTCAAACTGTTTGGCAGCACCTGTTGCAGACTGAGTCTGCGGTTTCTAGCTTGTGCTAGTGGAAACCTCACTCCGGTTGGGAGTGAGGGGTGGACGTAGGTCTGTGGACCAAACCACCTAAAAAATTATCTGTGCAGTGGTTTGATTGCCTTGCTTTGCTTCTGCTAGATGATTGCTTAGGCATGCTCCAAGTGTTTGTTCATGAGTTCAATTGAATTAGTTTTATTCTGGGACTGTGTCTAGCATCCTAGAGTTAATTTGGGCATTATTGGTAGAGGGATACATTCACCCCCCTCTGTATCCGGGCCTAGCACCCTATCATACCCGGGGGTATCTTGTTAGGTAGGTCCCTGACTGTTTGGGACAGGATTTCTATTCTGTTTGTTGGTTTATTTCACGTGTCGATCAATCAATTAACTGACTGGCAATTAACTGACTGATTGACTACGCGGGCGTGCCAGTCATGTACATGACAAGTTTATTATGCGCTCATTCTGACCCGTGTCGGGCGAGAGAGAGGTTCGGTTAGAGCAGAGGAAGACGGCCACCGAAGGATGCTCAGATAGAACCCTATTTCCTAAGGAAGCTCTCTCTCCCCGGAATCTGGTTTTCTCTCGAACCCTCTTCCTTTCCTTCTTCTTTTCACCTCTTCTTTTTTTTTTCTCGAACAGCTGCCTCTATATATATAAGAGCATGTTTGAGCTCTTAATCTGGCATGGAGATTGGCACGCCGGAAGCGGTGAGCTCTATCCCCTGCGCGCCGGAATAGGATGGCGCCGGGGAAGGTCCTTTGCGCGCCAGAACAAGGGGCGCCGGATGTAGGCGCGCCAGTTTAGGGCGTGCCGTGTTAATGCTCCTCACACGTCACACGTCAGCCGATGAGTCCGGGGATGATTCCGGGGGTCACCGTGAACATTTATCTCACATGTGCTTCTTGAAACCTCGACAAAATGCCTTCTTGAAGCTTTCAAACCGACGTGAGGCCATTCTCGAAACTTCCGATGACTTTGGTTCGATCACGCGAGTTTTCCGCTGACACGGCTCTTGGCACTATGCTAGGTGCTGCTGGCTCGGTATGGCTTGTGCTCAAAGCTCCTTAGAGGGTGGGATAACACCCGGGATAGTTCCGCCTGAGCTGGGTGATCATTCGGCCACTAAGGGGCCCATCTGGGCGGGAAGCCGCACCCGTGCCGGGTGACCGGGATCTTCTGCCGATAGAGCTTTCGGTCCTCCGTTCTGGAGAGCCAAGGGGACTCTTTCATCTTAGGAGAGCCTTTCATGAGGTGGGTAGCCATTGGGTAGACCGTCGTCCTTGGTCAGACAACAGGTGTAGTGTATGCGGCACGACGGAGTCGATGCCGGTTCATTGGGCAGGCTTAGTCGCACTATCGGTTGGTTGTGAGTTCATCTCGGCTCTCCTGAGGTGAAGTCCCCATGTTCATACGGGGTGACTCGAGGCTCTGGCAGTTTGAGAAGTCTTCAATATGTTGATCTTTATCGGCTTTTGCGCTTCAGCGGGCCGCATAATTCGTCTTTATGGCTTGATCGCCGACGATCATATTCTGGGTGCCAACAAATGCCCCCCAGACGTGGGCGTTGCGAGCAAGGCATGAGTGCAGCAAGGCCGATGGATGAATTTTGCCCTGAATGATCTTCTCCTCAATTGATGGAAGCTCGGGACAGCCCTTAATCCGGCACGGACGTTAGTCCGGCACCGTTTGGATGTTAACACTTTAATACGGCGTGGTATCAGGGCTTTATCCGTTGATCCGGCGCGCTCCTGGCCCTTTGCATTTTTTAATACGGCGTGGCCCTGGCCCTTTGACCGTTAACCTGGCGCGGCCGATATCGGCGCGCCTTTTCGTTGGGGGATGTTAATTCGGCGTGCAAAATAGCGCGCCGGATTAACCGCAGGGGAGGCTCCCCCCTATATATTATTTTCCCTTCGGTTTTTTTCTTCATCACCTCTCATTCTTGTAGTTTCTTTCTCTCTCCTCCCTTCCTTCTCTTCCTGTGGCGCCGAGTGAAGTGAGGGCGAGAGCGACAGCAGCTCCTTCAGGGTGAGCGGAGTGTTGACCTTTTGGGTTTCAAACCCATTCTTTGGGCCCCGGGAGGCTTCTGGTAGGGCTTGCCCTCGGAGCTATTTCCCCCAGGTGTTCCTTTTGGCCTCGGTGTAATGCCGATGGCTGCTTTTAGGGACCGTTCCCTTAGTGGACGTGTTCCCTCTTTTCTTTGGCAATCTCCCGTGCTGGGGAGACTCTGCCAAAATTTTGTCAGAAATCTGCCTTTAATCAGCTATTTTCTAACTTTTGCTTATTGTTTGATGTACTTCTTTATAGCTAACATGGCCTCTGGTTCTTCTTCTCGTGTCGTGGTGACGTGGGAGAACGTCAATTCCCTTGATCGGGGGCACAGTCAAGTGGCTGTGGTTGCGGAATCCTCAGATTCAGAGACAGATACTATGGACACCAGCTGTCTCCTCATTCTTGGGGGTGATTCCTTTCATTATGACAGGGAAGGTGTCGTCAGGAGGGACTACCCCAAAGACAAACACCTGATGTCCCTTCTCTAACGCTTCAACCTCCAAGGGAAGAGGGACCTGTTCCTTGTCCGAAAAGCCGAGCAGGCCCTGTTGGTGGAGAGGGACAGTCTGACAGATTGCGTGGTGCGGGGAAGACCCATTTATCTCCCCAGAGAGGTCAGGAAGTGGAGCGTCGTGCTGGGACTGCAAGATCTGGCTCCAGAAGATGGGCTGCTGACTAGGGCCCCTGAATTTGTACCCGCTCGGTGGAATGATTCCGCAAGCAGGGTGAACCGGGAGAAGCCGATATTTGGCTTGTTTCTTGCCCCGTTGAAATGGGGTTACAAGGAAGAATCATTTCTGCTGGACTGCCTGGCAGTTCGCTTCAAGCACCAGATATCAGTGGGGTGGTTCGTTGAGCTGAGAGCTACCGACGCCCACGCATTTAGGCCCGGAGCAGTGGAGTTCACGGATTACGTGCTGCAACATTATGCTCCAATCCTAACCAGGGCTGGCATATACCACAGCGTGTATGCTTTAAGGTACCGCTACCCCATTTCCTGGGGTTTGTGCTGCGGTATGATTGAGGTGTTTTTCCCCGAGTACAACACTTTCTATACCTCGGAAGGAGCGACTTCTCTGGATCTGTGGAGCCTTTCACGGCTTAGCGGCCTACCCATTGATGGAGAACCGTATGAGGAGGTCCGCTGGCCTAACTGGCTGAAGGATCAGACCGACGGTGAGGGTCGGTATCTGGCGGGTTATGCTTATTGCTATCTGATGAAGTCGTACCGCACCCTCTATCATTCGTCGCACGACACGAGGGAAGCTCGGAAGCCGGGCAAGAAGCGAAGGGTGCGGATGGGCACCTGGCTTCAATATTTCTTCAATGGGAAGAACAAGTATGAAGACTTTCCCCCGATAGCGCTAGTGGCTCAGAAGCGGAAGAAGAGAGTCCGACGCCATGCCGCATCATCATCATCTTCAAGAGGAGGGTGGAGGGAGGACCCAAACCCTACTGGTGTCGACGCAGTCACGCACTGTGCTGCGTACCTGGTCTACTGGATCTGTTCTTTCGCTCTTCCGCAAGGTGACGAGAGCGTAATTAGGGCGGAAGCCATTTATCCAGCCTATCTCATGGCTTGGGGTACCAAGCTATCTCTTTGCCCGGTGGCTCTGTGTCTTGTTTACAAGACATTGGGAGACCTGCACAAGACGCGTCTCCCCAGAAGTCTTCGGACGGTCGGTCCGTTACACTTTTTCAATGCTTGGGTCTGTACCTTGTTCCCATAGGCGGCTCCTCGGGTGTTACAGTCTGTTCCTCTTGTTCCGCGGATGATAGAATTCACGAGTGCCGAGCCATCCTCACTAGCGGAGCAACTCTACGCCATTCGGGGCAAATCGGCCCGTATTCCCACAGATTCCCCGAGGTTCTTCACTTTTGGAGCTTGGCTGCCCATTCTAGCCCGCTAGTGAACAGGACGAGGCAGTGCAAGCTTTTTGAGACTGAGGAGTATATCCATCCGATTTTCGAGGCCAAGTGTACCAGACCCATTCTTGAGCCAGAGTTGGTTGACTGGGTGCTGGCTATCAGGCCGAGTGTCCTTGTATTCCGCAAGAGCGGCATTTTATGGTTGGAGCCGTACTACCCGTTCCGCTTCAGTCGGAACTTTGGTTGTGACCAGCGCATTCCACATTCTTCTTCACAGTTTGCGCTGCCTAACAGGCACAGGGCCGGGTAAGTTTCAAATGATGATGCCCGGATATGGTGGGACTTCCTCCATCATCAGGAAGATGTTTCTTTCAGGGTGCCAACCCCTGCCCGTTTCCCCCGCGTCATTCCTGAGTATATCAAGTGGTGGAACGCGGGGACGGGGTTTTACAGGAGCTCCCGGCGAGAGTGCTGGGCCGTGGCAGAGCACAGGTTTCTGGACTCCCAGCCGGAGCCAGTCTTTGATATTGAGCCTTCTTATTTGAAGAAGTTGAAGTCTTGGAACCGTACGGAAGTGAAGGCCTATCTGGAGGCCCGCAAGGTCGTAAAAAGTCATAGGATGAAAGTTGACCCGAAGCCGCCCACAATCAACAAGGATGACTATGTGAAAACACTTCGGGGCTTATGCCGGGTAAGCAGTGAGAGGGTGGTCCTTTAGCAACTTCCTCTGCCGGTGGAGGAGCCCATCTCGGTTGTGGCCGACTGGCATCCCGAGGTGGATAGGTTGTACCCCTATCGGACCTTCATTCGCAAGGAAGACAGATGGGATGCCTTGTACGACAACACCCCCTGGCTATTTGTGCTCCTTCGGTCGCATGGCCTTTCAGTGGGTGGTCCCAGCGAAGCCATCCTGGATCGACCTCTTCATGTCTCGTTCAAATATGCTGATAGATGGGGACTGGACCACCTGAGCCTATATTATCTCTTGTCTTCTCGGGGTCACAAGGACCTGGCGCTGCAGGCCGAGCCGAGTGAAAAGATCGGAGATTTATGCTAGCTTATTCGCGAGGCGGCTTCGAGAGACAAAGTGCCCTCGCTATATTATTGGCCTCTCTTCCCCTTCTACACGAGGTCGGCAAGTATGTTCCATTTCTTCATTCAGGCCCTTCGGCCAGCTTCCTTCCTTCATTGTGGTGCATTATTCTCACCTGTGTGCATGTGCAGTCCGACCAACTTCAGAGGAGACCCGGCACTTTAGGGAGCTGATAATAAAGGCTCAGAAGCCAGCATATTTCGAGGCTCCCGAGCCGGCCCAAACCACAATGCCACTGCCTCCCGGCCATTCGAGAAAGCGGACTCGATCCCAGTTGAGAGAGGCCGTCGGGAAGGCGAAATCGGCGGTGACTCGGGTGACATGAGCACGCCGAAAGAAGGCTGCAGAAAGGGAATCAGCAACCGTTCTTCCTCCGGTTGTATCCTTTGAAGAGTTTGAGGTCTCTCGCACACAAAGGCCAGAAGCTAAAGGTAGGCTCTTCTTTTCTTCAGAGTTCATTAGCTCACTTTGACTGCCTTGGCTAGCTCATGCTGACGGTTGCCGACACAGTTGCCGCGGTCATCGGGCAGGAGGCGACGGTAGATGTCGCGACTAGGGAAGGGGTAGAGGAAATCCCTACTGCTCCCATAGAGAGAGATCTACCTTCTCCAATGCCCAGACAGGAAATGGAAGGTAATTTATAGTTTAATTGTGACGCCACCACGAATCTTCATGTGTTCAGCCGGCTTGACCATTTCTTGCCGTAAATTTCAGTTGATATACAACCGTCATTACTTACGGGCTCGGAGAGTGCAGAAGAAGCGATTATCCAGGGGCAGGGTGAACTTGCCCTTGAGGTCCCATCCACTGTTGCTCCTGATGTATAGTGCACGGGGGAAGCTCCGGCCGCGGGTGATGCTCCTCCTGGCGAGGCTCCTGCCCTGATGGTGGAGCGTCCCGAAAGAGCAGAGGGATCTTCCTCCTC
This sequence comes from Amorphophallus konjac, assembly GCA_022559845.1. Classification (NCBI taxonomy): domain Eukaryota; kingdom Viridiplantae; phylum Streptophyta; class Magnoliopsida; order Alismatales; family Araceae; genus Amorphophallus; species Amorphophallus konjac. The sequence continues at coordinate 234,200,186 of CM040126.1, forward strand.
TGAGCAGGTCGATTATGGTGGCGGCTCCAGTGATGAGGAGTTCCCACCTGTTGACACAGAGACTGAGGATGCCGGGGCATCTTCGGCCTATGAAACTGATCATCCGACTTTTAGCCCACCCCGGTTGTCATGGAGTGGTCTTGGGCCGTCAGGCTCGCTTGTGAGCGGAGAGGCTGGCACCGGAGAAGTTGCCCTTAGAGATTTGAGCTTAGTACCGACTGAGGTACGGACCCACCCGTGGTCGGCGCCTGCTGCCCTTCCTTTCTCTTCCTTTTAGCTTTTTTTTTTTAAATGTACATATTTCTTGTGCAGACTGAGGTGGTGCTGCCAACCATGACGGTGCAGATACCCCTCCCAGCTCTAGGCACGGGCCACGCAACCCTCCCATCCGTCTTGCGGCCTATCGCACTGCAATACCCCAAGGACTATGCAGCGGCAGTGGCTCCAGCTGGACCCGGAGCACTTGTGAGGGTTGATAGTTTGGTAGCAGTCGAGGACTCTCAGTCATTAGAAGTCGCACAACAGTCGGCTTCAGAGAAGGATGGCCCCTCCGAAATAGAAGACGGAGAGATCGTCGAAGAACAGATGTCCTCGGTTCTTGATATTCCTGTTGCACCTCCATCCCAGGGGGCTGGCAGGGAAATCATCGTCATTGAGGCTCCAGCTACCGTATCGGCTACCACGGTTGTTCCACACACCAGTGCACTGTAGCTCATGCCGTCGTCATCTTCCGGGACGGGCGACGATATCTGGGCCACTGTGGACAGCAGAGTGGAGTTTGAACTACCCGAGATGTCGTCGCTTGGTCTCCAGTCTTCGAGTGACCTTGTGTGGCAGTTCTTAGGGACTTTTAGCAGACCGTAATGGCCAGCAGATATTTGACTTATATTTAGCTAAGGGGCTTGATAGAGCACTTATCCCGCTCGCTGTTGGCCTTTGGTTGCCCCATGGACGACTGGACTCCACGGGTGATCCTGCTTCTAAAATATGTAAACAGGAGGGAATTCATAGGCCGGGAGGCAGATGACCAGCTGGCGGCCGTAACACTGAAGCGGGTTGAATGCCAAACATCTCTCATCTCTCTGAAAGGGACTGCGGCGAGGATGAGGGATGATGCCAATGCCTCTTTGCAGCACTGAAGCTTTCTCACGGCCCGCATAGCAGAACTACATGCCGAACTCTCAAGGGCAGAGGCCGAGCTTCAAGAGGTAGAACGCCTGGAAGTCCAGAGGGTGGAGGAGGCAGAAATGGTCGAGGGGCAAGTTGCTTCCCTCGGGGAGAGACTATCTCAGCTGGAGGCCACTGAGTTCAGACTACAAGAGCTGGCCCGCCATCCTTCCCTAGGCATTCTGGCGCTGGAGGACATCTTCCGACGCCCTCTGCCATAGTCCTTTTCCATTTGCCTCTTTTTGATGGACTTCATGTATTCCGGGGAATGCCTCGCGTAACATGTACCCTTTATTCTATAGGAATGAAAATCTTCATTTTGCTGTTAAATGACGACTCCATTCTTTCATTATTCTTCATTTTTCTTTCCAATCGCTAGTTGATTCTAGTCTGAGCGTGTGGGTCAGGGGGGCAGGAGAGTGCTCACGCCTTCAGCAAAGGGGTGAGGTGTTCGCTCCACCGCGCCGTGGCTGTTCTCGAGACTAAACAACGGCCAGTGCAAGCCGAGAGTCCGGAGGACCCACACGGATATATGGAAGATGAAAATCGAAACAGATAGGGAGCGACCTTGCCGATGGTGACAAGGGTCGAAAAGGGTAGACAATCTTGCCGATGATGACAAGAACCGGAAAGGGTAGCGACCGATCTTGCCGATGGTGACAAGGGTCGAAAAGGGTAGATGGTCTTGCCGATGATGACAAAAATCGGAAAGGGTAGCGACCGATCTTGCCGATGGTGACAAGAGTCAAAAAGGGTAGACGATCTTACCGGTGATGACAAGAATCGGAAAGGGTAGCGACTGATTTTGCCGATGGTGACAAGGGTCGAAAAGGGTAGACGGTCTTGCCGATGATGACAAGAACCAAAAAGGGCAGCGACCGATCTTGCCGATGGTGACAAGGGTCGAAAACGGTAGACGATCTTACCGATGATGACAAGAACCGGAAAGGGTAGCGACCGATCTTGCCAATGGTGACAGGGGTCGAAAGGGGTAGACGGTCTTGCCATTGATGACAAGGCCCGGAAAGGGTATCGATCGATCTTGCCGATGATGACAAGGGTCGAAAAGGGTAGACGATCCTGCCGATGATGACAAGAACCGGAAAGGGTAGCGACCGATCTTGCCGATGGTGACAAGGGTCGAGAAGGGTAGACGGTCTTGCCGATGGTGACAAGAACCGAAAAGGGTAGCGACCGATCTTGTCGATGGTGACAAGGGTCTAGAACGGTAGACGGTCTTGCCGATGGTGACAAGAATCGAAAAGGGTAGCGACCGATCTTGCCGATGGTGACAAGGGTCGAGAAGGGTATACGATCTTGCTGATGATGATAAGAACCAAAAAGGGTAGTGACCGATCTTGTCGATGGTGACAAGGGTCGAGAAGGGTAGACGGTCTTGCCGATGGTGATAAGAACCGAAAAGGGTAGCGACCGATCTTGCCGATGGTGACAAGGGTCGAGAAGGGTAGGAAATATATATATATATATTTAGGTGGGACATTGGATGAAGACTCCGCTTCAACCCTGTAAAGGGTCTTCAGGACGGTGGATGGATCATCACTATTCATCATTGATTTATAATTTCTTTTTTTTATTCACATTACTGACCTAAGCGTCCTTTCGGGTTTTCGCCGAAGCCATCCCCCGTCTTGCTTTTGCCCACGCGCCCTCTCGGGTTTTCACGTGATGGGGTACCCGATTTTGCTTGCGATGCCCTTTCGGCTTTTCGCCACAGCTGGGTTATAGCCATTTTTGCACTTGTCCTAAAATAGGAGCAAGTCTGGCGGGGTATCTCTATTTTTAACCCCATTTTTCTTTCTTTTTTTTTTGGATTTAGAGTACAGAAGAACTTAACTGCTAGAACGCTGACTGGCCTTGCCGATGATGACAATGATTGGTCCCTGGTTTAGTTCGTCAACACTGGTTAATTTCCGAAGCAAAGGACAAGGCTCATTCACAAGAACGTAAGATCCGAGTTAAGGGTAGAGGTCGATCGATCTCGCCGATGATGACGAGGGTCGAACACAGGTTTAGTCATCAGCACGGGTCACATGCCGAAGCAAAGGTAGGATTATTACCAAGGATGGAAGGTCCAAGTTAGGGGTAGTGGTGAGGACACCCGAGCAAGAATGCGGATCGACTCGGAGAGCCGCCGATACCGGACACGCAGTACGACCCGGTCGACACCGACATCCTTGTGGCTGGGGGACAGTCTGGAGTCTCCATTGGAGCTTTGACACTTAGTACGTATTTTTATACGTATTCATATTTTGTACGTATTTTTATACGTACGTGTATTGTGTACGTATTTGGCATTATGTACGTATTTGGTCGTATTATGTATTGTGTACGTCTTAGGTGTGTCTTTGGTATGTAATTTGAATTTTATCCAAGGAGGGAAAGGGAGCCCATGGATTTGAAATTCAAATGGGTTCAAAATCCAAGGAGAGAAAGTGGAGCTCATGATGGGTTCCAACTCCAAGGTGGAAAAGAGAGCCCATGGATTTCAAATTCAAATGGGTTCAAATTCAAACTCCAAGGAGGGAAGATGGAGCCCATACGCTATATATTACCTTGTATTCCCCTCTTGGGAGGATTGATGAATGAATGAATGAAAATCTGAGTTTTGCCAAGAGCATTTCCCTCTTCTTCCTCCTCTCCCCTCTAGGGTGTGACACCCTCTATCTCTCCTCTTCCTCTCCCTCTCCCTCTAGGGTGCGACGCCCTATCCCCCCCATCTCTTGCAGGTTTTGGCTTCTCCAACATCAGGGAGGCAACCGCTCTCACCTCTCCTCAAGCTCGGAGTTCATGGATCGAAGGTTGCTACATGTCCGGAGGAGATAGCCCTTGCTGCCCTACACACCAGTTTTTTCTTATCTGCCTGCAGAATTAGGCTGCAAAGATCAGGTTGGAACCCTTCCTTCCCGTCCTCATATCCTCTCATCCTCTTCTTGAATTTTGTTCCTCTCCCGTTCCCCTAGACTCTCTCAAAATCCCGCACCCAAACTCGTCCAGGAGCGAAAGTTGCCTTTGTAGGCCTTTTTGCTGCGCTGGCTGCCCCTGTGCATGCCTGCCAGAACCCAGAGCCGCAAAGATTCAACCGGTACGCCCCATTCCCGACATCAGGCCGCCATACCCCCTTCACAACATTTCTTCCCCTACCTGCCCCTAACCAGTCGCGCAAACCTCACCCAAAAATTCGCTCAGGGAAAAAAACTCCTTTGGAGCCACTTTTGCTGCGCAGACTGCACCTAAACTGCCCTAGCGGGATAGAGTCACAAACCCTACAAAGGGACAACCCCCAACCCACCTCAGTTCGACCTGGGATTTTTAGCATTGCTCATAAACATCCCATGGAATCCCAAATAATTTCCCTGCACCCTCGGGAGCCCATTTTCCCAGCTTGACACATCCACCTTCTCAACCCTCAGTTCTGACTGCACTGGATTGCAGAACTGATCCCAAACTGTTTGCGCCGCCCACGCCCAAAACCACCACTGCATGCCACCCTGCCACTGCTACCACTTCACCCCACATCCCCTACCAGTCCACCACAGAAAGCCCGGTCCCATTTGCCCCCAGGAAGCCCGGGTTCCAACCCCTTCATTGGCCCTTGGTCATGCTGCCCATAGACAGGCCAGATTGTGCAAGGTCCGCTTCAAAATTCGCCACGGTCGGCACGGTGCTTGTTCGCAGCTCTACTTCCTCGGGCTCCCTTGGGACCTACCCACCAGAGACCACGTCAAATTTCGTGGCCAACAGACGAGAGGAAGGTTGCCGTCCAGATCCGCCATCCTGCTGCTCGCCAGGACCTGCGCAGACCGAGCGGCAGCCTGCCCGCCGGTTCGAGCCACTTTGAAGGTCCGCGCCGGTGCTGTCGTCGTCCGCCATCCTCCAGGAGGTCCAGAACCTTCTGCCTCCCTCCGTCAGGGGAAGCAGCACCATCCACGACATCCGGGACTCGCCGTCCTTGCTGTTGGTTCCTGGCCGATCCACGGAGGCAGCGCCGTCCGACCGGTTCGCAGCGACACACGTGGGCGACGAGCGCCACCGACCCCGTGCCCGTCACCCCACTTCGCACGATCCCCGGATATCACTCTGTAGCCCTTTACCTCCCTGCGAGGAGTGGGCATTTTGTTGAGTTGTACTTGCTTAGCTTTGTACCGGGATCGTGTGACTTGGCCGGGCCTCTTCCCCACGCCCCGAGCGTGGAGGTATGCGTCTACTCCTCCCCCGGTATTGCTTGCTTATTTAGTATACTCTCTTGAAGCCGCTGCTTGTGCGTAGAAGGGTCCTAGGTAGTTCTTTATTCACTGCTGCGGTGAGTGAGTGAGACCGTCCCGTGACTCATCCGAGTTGCGAGTGTGGATTTGCCTACCCTAGACTCGCCAGTTTCTCAACCGTGCGGATCGGCGCGCTTCCCCCTCTTGGGGTGCTTGCGAGCTTGTGTTCCTTGTTATATAGCATAATTCCTCTCTTGGGAACTTTAGGCGTCGAGTTACGCTACTCGGATTATTGTGCCGTTGCTGGTCATAGGAGTCCGTTTAGTCATATCGTTCCATAGGGTCCTAGTTCGCATAGCGTCCCGCATCAAATTTGGTATGAGAGCCATAGGTTGTCTAGGGTGCATTTGAGTCTTCGTTCTACCCCCTTTTGTCCCTTAGAGTCTTGCATTAGTTTGCATTAGAAAAAAGGAAAAAAAATCCCCTTGCATTTAGTTCCATTACATGCCCACTCGGCGTGGTACAGATTACCAACACCCGGTCCCAATGGCTGACCCTAGGAATGCTGCCCCTAGTGACTTCTCCCTTCAGGATATGATGCAGGCTCTCATGAATCGGATAGATCAGTCCGATAAGAGCTTTAGAGATCATGCTGCATTCATGGAGGGCCGGATGAAGGCCATGGAGGACCGGATGGATGCTTCCGACCGGACCATTCAAGGTCTAGTTGGACGGCCCAACCAGGATTGAGCTCCACGTGAGGATGTCCCCGGGCAGGCCCAAGGCCCACTTGACCCTGCTCTTCGGCCCGCACATGCTAGGACCGACGACCGGAGACCACGTATTCAGGAGTTTGATGATTTTGGGTCCGATAATGAGGTTGAGGGTTATGGTCGTGCTCGGTGTGGCTATAGGCCCCATAGGGACGACGAGGATGACCGTCTCCTTAGGTTCGTGCATGCAGATCCTCCCACCTTTGATGGGTCCTTGGACCCAAAGGTCTATGTTGATTGGGAAGCGGGTATGGACCGCTACTTTGAGTGGTATGAGATGACGGACCATCGAAGAGTCCGATTTGCCAAAATGAAATTGCTAGGATAGGCCCAGACTTATTGGAGAAACGTGGAGAGCCTGTTGATGCAACGACATCAACCCTAGATTGAGACATGGGATGATATGAAGGTAAAGCTCATGCAAAAATACCTTCCTGCCACATACCGTCAGAGGCTTATTGATAGGTGGCAGAGTCTCAGCCAAGGGGATCGGGCCGTGACCGACTATATTGCTGACTTTGATGAGTACTACTTGCGATGTGGGGTCACAGAGGAGAGTGCCATGACCATTTCTCGCTTCCGTCGGGGTCTGCGGCCGCACTGCCAGTATGAGTTATTTCGCCGCCATGCCATGACCCTGGAGGAGGCTTATCAGGTCGCACTCGAGTTAGAGCAGTTTGAGTCCGAGTTTGCTCCGGTCCAGTGCCTGGGACCCACATATCCTCGTGGGTCGGACCCTCGTGCTATGACTGGACCTTACCCTCTGGGACCTATGGCCCGTCCACAGGAACCCACTCGTCAAGACTTCACTGTCCCTAGACCTCGTCCGCCCCCTCCGAAGGACTATCCCCCTCGACCCCAGGCTCCAGCCGCGGCCCCTCGGCCTCAGCAGCCCACCATTCCTACCCGACCCCAGCTTCCACCACCCCTGGCCCATCGTGATGACAAGGGAAAAGGGCCTATGACTAGTGTAGCACCTCAGGGCACTGGGTCCCGTCATGAGTGTTTTAGGTGCGGAGGAGTTGGTCATTATGCTGTTAGTTGTCCTACCCGATCTTCTTTGGTCATCGGGGAGTGTTCGACCGGTGAGCTCGCACATGGGATCGTATCAATCAGTAATGAGGCTGACCAGGAGCTCGCGGAGGAGTTCTTTGATGAGCTGATTGAGGGCGAGCAGCTAGGTGTCCAGGGCACGCAGTGCCAAGATGATGTTCAGTTGGGTGTTGTCAGGTGTATCTTGACACAACCGTTGGTGAGTGATGACTGGCGTCGCACCACAATTTTTCATACCTTTTGCCGGCTAGGTGGGAAAGCCTGCAAGGTGATCATAGATAGCGGGAGTTGCATTAACGCTATCTCCACGGGTACTGTGACACGCTTAGGGTTGACCCCATGGACCACCCCTCCCCTTACCGCGTGTCATGGGTAGATTCCACCTCTATTCCTGTCAGACTGCGATGTCTGGTGCCATTGCAGTTCCATGCCTACCAGGACAGGATCTGGTGTGATGTGTTGCCTATGGAGGTAGGCAGTATTATCCTAGGAAGGCCTTGGTTATTTGATCAGGATGCTACCCTCCATGGCCGGTCAAACACATGCACATTCGACCATAATGGCCAACGGATTACCCTTCACCCGTCCCAACCGAGGAGTCCATCAATCCGGGGTCCCGCTGGGCCTAGTACCCCGACTCCTACTATTCCAGGGCCCAGTATCACATTGCCAGCTCAAGATACGAGCTTGCCTCCGGATGTCCCCACCCCGAGTGTTCCTCCGACTAGGAGGTTGATGCTAGTCAGCTCCCGGGAGTTGGAGCGTGACTTTGTTAGAGGGGACCCTATTTTTGCCATTGTAGTCCGAGAGGTGGTTGGAGAGACGGAGAGTGATCTCCCATCTAATGTTGCTGATGTCCTTCGCGAGTTTACTGATGTAATTCCCGATGATTTACCCGAGGGTCTTCCACCCATGCGGGACATTCAGCATGCCATTGACCTAATTCCGGGGTCCTCATTGCCCAACTTGCCACATTATAGGATGAGCCCCGCTGATCACGCTGAGCTTCAGCGTCAGGTTGAGGAGTTGATGACGAGGGGATCTCTTCGTGAGAGCATGAGTCCATGTGCCGTCCCTGCATTGCTTGCTCCTAAGAAGGATGGTACTTGGAGAATGTGTGTTGACAGCCGTGCAATCAATAAGATCACGGTGAAGTATAGGTTTCCCATTCCCCGCTTAGATGACATGCTTGATATGATGGCGGGAGCCATTATGTTTTCCAAGATTGATCTGAAGAGTGGCTATCACCAGGTGAGGATCAGGCCCGGTGATGAGTGGAAGACGGCCTTTAAGACCAAAGATGGTCTTTATGAGTGGTTGGTCATGCCCTTTGGGCTGACCAATGCTCCCGGCACTTTTATGCGGTTAATGACCCAGGTCCTTCGACCTTTGATTGGGGTCTTTGTAGTGGTATATTTCGATGATATCCTTATCTATAGCTACACTAGGGAGGCCCACTTAGACCATCTACGGCAGGTCTGTCTTATTCTGAGGAGAGAGAGTCTTTATGCCAACCCTACGAAATGTGCTTTCATGACTAGTCAGGTCACTTTCTTAGGGTTTATTGTGTCTAGCGAAGGAGTCTCTGCCGACCCCGAGAAGGTTAGGGCCATAGTGGAGTGGCCCGAGTCTCGTACTCTTCATGATGTCTGTAGCTTTCACGGACTGGCGACCTTCAATCGCCATTTTATTCGTGGCTTCAGTTCCATCACGGCCCCTATTACTGATTGCATCCGAAAGGGGACGTTTGAGTGGACGACGGCCGCCTCGGCTGCATTTGGGCTCCTCAAAGAGCGCATGACCCAGGCACCTATCCTTAGACTTCCTGATTTCACAAAGGTGTTTGAAGTCTCTTGCGATGCCTCCGGGGTTGGTATTGGTGGTGTTCTAAGTCAGGAGACCCACCCCATTGCATACTTCAGTGAGAAATTGAGCGATGCTAAACTACGTTATTCTACGTACGATAAAGAGTTTTAGGTAGTTGTGCAGGCCCTTCGGCATTGGAGACATTACTTGTTGCACCAGGAGTTTGTCCTATTTTCTGATCATGAGGCGCTCAAGTATCTCCATGCCCAGAAGAAGCTCAATTCTCGTCACAGTCGCTGGGTAGAGTTCCTTCAGGATTATACCTTTATGCTGAAGCACAAGGCCGGTGCAGAGAATCGGGTGGCCGACGCTCTTAGTCGTCGCGCTTATCTTTTGTCCACCATGAGTATAGAGGTGGTTGGGATGGACAGGATGAAGGAGGCCTATGCGGATTGTCTGATTTTGGTCCGATTTATACTACCCTCCAAGGTGGATCGTCCCGAGAGTATCCAGATTATGCCATGCAGGATGGTTACCTTTTTCGAGGGAGTCGGTTGTGTATTCCGCGGACTTCAGTTCGTGACTTCCTCACTTGGGAGATACATACAGGAGGTCTAGCCGGCCACTTTGGTCGGAACAAGACCATCGAGGCTGTTGAGCATTGGTTTTATTGGCCTAGTTTAAAATGTGATGTTGCTCGCATTGTGGCCTAGTGTCGCACTTGCACTGTGGCCAAGATGACGAAGCAAGTTTCTGGCCCATACACTCCACTCCCTGTGCCCGATAGGCCATGGCAGGATATTAGTATGGATTTTGTTTTGGGTTTGCCACGGACCACCCGTAGGCATGATTCCATCTTTGTGGTGGTTGATAGGTTTTCCAAGATGGCCCTCTTCATTCCTTGCTCTAAGACTTCAGATGCCTCACGGGTTGCTCATATATTCTTCTCTAGTGTAGTAAGCCGATTCGGACTTCCTAAGTCCATTGTGTCAGATCGAGATGTGCGGTTCACTAGGTACTTTTGAAAAACCCTTTGGCATTTGTTGGGCACTCAGCTCAAATTCTCCACAGCTTACCATCCCCAGACTGATGGGCAGACTGAGGTAGTTAATAGAAGTTTGGGGAACCTCTTGAGGTGCTTGATTAGGGAACGCGAGAGGGACTGGGATCTCATTTTGCCACTTGCCGAATTTGTATATAATGACTTAGTCAATAGGTTTACAGGCATGAGTCCATTTGATGTTGTCACCGGATATAGACCTAGGAAGCCAGTAGATCTAGTTCCCTTGCCCATGCATGCTAGAGTGTCGCAGTCTGCAGAGTCATTTGTCGAGCATGTTAGGGGTTTGCATGATGGTATTCGTCGCCATATAGAGACCAGCAACGCGCGATATAAAGAGTTGGCTGACGCTCATAGACACCCCCGCGAGTTCCAAGAGGGAGATTATGTCATGATCCGGGTCAGACCGGAACGGTTTCCTTCTGGAGCCATAAAGAAACTACAAGCCCGTGGTGCTGGCCCCTTTAGAGTTTTGAAGCGAGTTGGATCCAACGCATATGTTGTAGACCTGCCGGACGACTATGGTATCAGTTCCACATTCAATGTGTCGGACTTAGTCGTATATAGGGACCCAGAAGTGATCCCTAGTGAGTTGTTCGGGCCTTCTCCACCCCTTGCGAGCGAACCCTCCCCTGAGAGTCCACTTCCAACCTTGTCACCTCAGCAGCATGAGCGGATAGAGTTTATACTGGATGAGCAGGTGACCTCCACTAGGAGTGGCGTGTATCACCGCTATTTGGTGCGTTGGAGGGGACGACCCGCGTCTGATGATGCATGGATCACCCGGGCGGAGCTGGAAAGGTTAGATCCAGACTTGCTAGAGGGTACCAGAGCGACAGAGACCCTTACTCGACAGGGTCGAGTTCTTCCCACCCGGGGAGAGTTGGTGAGGACACCCGAGCAAGAATACGGATCGACTCGGACAGCCGCCGATACCGACACGCAGTACGACCCGGTCGACACCGACATCCTTGTGGCTGGGGGACAGTCTGGAGTCTCCATTGGAGCTTTGACACTTAGTACGTATTTTTATACGTATTCATATTTTGTACGTATTTTTATACGTACTTGTATTGTGTACGTATTTGGCATTATGTACGTATTTGGTCGTATTATGTATTGTGTACGTCTTAGGTGTGTCTTTGGTATGTAATTTGAATTTTATCCAAGAGGGAAAGGGAGCCCATGGATTTGAAATTCAAATGGGTTCAAAATCCAAGGAGAGAAAGTGGAGCTCATGATGGGTTCCAACTCCAAGGTGGAAAAGAGAGCCCATGGATTTCAAATTCAAATGGGTTCAAATTCAAACTCCAAGGAGGGAAGATGGAGCCCATACTCTATATATTACCTTGTATTCCCCTCTTGGGAGGATTGATGAATGAATGAATGAAAATCTGAGTTTTGCCAAGAGCATTTCCCTCTTCTTCCTCCTCTCCCCTCTAGGGTGTGACACCCTCTATCTCTCCTCTTCCTCTCCCTCTCCCTCTAGGGTGCGACGCCCTATCCCCCCCATCTCTTGCAGGTTTTGGCTTCTCCAACATCAGGGAGGCAACCGCTCTCACCTCTCCTCAAGCTCGGAGTTCATGGATCGAAGGTTGCTACATGTCCGGAGGAGATAGCCCTTGCTGCCCTACACACCAGTTTTTTCTTATCTTCCTGCAGAATTAGGCTGCAAAGATCAGGTTGGAACCCTTCCTTCCCGTCCTCATATCCTCTCATCCTCTTCTTGAATTTTGTTCCTCTCCCGTTCCCCTAGACTCTCTCAAAATCCCGCACCCAAACTCGTCCAGGAGCGAAAGTTGCCTTTGTAGGCCTTTTTGCTGCGCTGGCTGCCCCTGTGCATGCCTGCCAGAACCCAGAGCCGCAAAGATTCAACCGGTACGCCCCCTTCCCGACATCAGGCCGCCATACCCCCTTCACAACATTTCTTCCCCTACCTGCCCCTAAACCAGTCGCGCAAATCTCACCCAAAAATTCGCTCAGGGAAAAACAACTCCTTTGGAGCCACTTTTGCTGCGCAGACTGCACCTAAACTGCCCTAGCGGGATAGAGTCACAAACCCTACAAAGGGACAACCCCCAACCCACCTCAGTTCGACCTGGGATTTTTAGCATTGCTCATAAACATCCCATGGAATCCCACATAATTTCCCTGCACCCTCGGGAGCCCATTTTCCCGGCTTGACACATCCACCTTCTCAACCCTCAGTTCTGACTGCACTGGATTGCAGAACTGATCCCAAACTGTTTGCGCCGCCCACGCCCAAAACCACCACTGCACGCCACCCTGCCACTGCTACCACTTCACCCCACATCCCCTACCAGTCCACCACAGAAAGCCCGGTCCCATTTGCCCCCAGGAAGCCCATGTTCCAACCCCTTCATTGGCCCTTGGTCATGCTGCCCATAGACAGGCCAGATTGTGCAAGGTCCGCTTCAAAATTCGCCACGGTCGGCACGGTGCTTGTTCGCAGCTCTACTTCCTCGGGCTCCCTTGGGACCTACCCACCAGAGACCACGTCAAATTTCGTGGCCAACAGATGAGAGGAAGGTTGCCGTCCAGATCCGCCATCCTGCTGCTCGCCAGGACCTGCGCAGACCGAGCGGCAGCCTGCCCGCCGGTTCGAGCCACTTTGGAGGTCCGCGCTGGTGCTGTCGTCGTCCGCCATCCTCCAGGAGGTCCAGAACCTGCTGCCTCCCTCCGTCAGGGGAAGCAGCACCATCCACGACATCCGGGACTCGCCGTCCTTGCTGTTGGTTCCTGGCCGATCCACGAAGGCAGCGCCGTCCGACCGGTTCGCAGCGACACACGTGGGCGACGAGCGCCACCGACCCCGTGCCCGTCACCCCACTTCGCACGATCCCCGGATATCACTCTGTAGCCCTTTACCTCCCTGCGAGGAGTGGGCATTTTGTTGAGTTGTACTTGCTTAGCTTTGTACCGGGATCGTGTGACTTGGCCGGGCCTCTTCCCCACGCCCCGAGCGTGGAGGTATGCGTCTACTCCTCCCCCGGTATTGCTTGCTTATTTAGTATACTCTCTTGAAGCCGCTGCTTGTGCGTAGAAGGGTCCTAGGTAGTTCTTTATTCACTGCTGCGGTGAGTGAGTGAGACCGTCCCGTGACTCATCCGAGTTGCGAGTGTGGATTTGCCTACCCTAGACTCGCCAGTTTCTCAACCGTGCGGATCGGCGCGCTTCCCCCTCTTGGGGTGCTTGCGAGCTTGTGTTCCTTGTTATATAGCATAATTCCTCTCTTGGGAACTTTAGGCGTCGAGTTACGCTACTCGGATTATTGTGCCGTTGCTGGTCATAGGAGTCCGTTTAGTCATATCGTTGCATAGGGTCCTAGTTCGCATAGCGTCCCGCATCAAATTTGGTATCAGAGCCATAGGTTGTCTAGGGTGCATTTGAGTCTTCGTTCTACCCCCTTTTGTCCCTTAGAGTCTTGCATTAGTTTGTATTAGAAAAAAAGGAAAAAAAATCCCCTTGCATTTAGTTCCATTACATGCCCACTCGGCGTGGTACAGATTACCAACACCCGGTCCCAATGGCTGACCCTAGGAATGCTGCCCCTAGTGACTTCTCCCTTCAGGATATGATGCAGGCTCTCATGAATCGGATAGATCAGTCCGATAAGAGCTTTAGAGATCATGCTGCATTCATGGAGGGCCGGATGAAGGCCATGGAGGACCGGATGGATGCTTCCGACCGGACCATTCAAGGTCTAGTTGGACGGCCCAACCAGGATTGAGCTCCACGTGAGGATGTCCCCGGGCAGGCCCAAGGCCCACTTGACCCTGCTCTTCGGCCCGCACATGCTAGGACCGACGACCGGAGACCACGTATTCAGGAGTTTGATGAGTTTGGGTCCGATAATGAGGTTGAGGGTTATGGTCGTGCTCGGTGTGGCTATAGGCCCCATAGGGACGACGAGGATGACCGTCTCCTTAGGTTCGTGCATGCAGATCCTCCCACCTTTGATGGGTCCTTGGACCCAAAGGTCTATGTTGATTGGGAAGCGGGTATGGACCGCTACTTTGAGTGGTATGAGATGACGGACCATCGAAGAGTCCGATTTGCCAAAATGAAATTGCTAGGATAGGCCCAGACTTATTGGAGAAACGTGGAGAGCCTGTTGATGCAACGACATCAACCCTAGATTGAGACATGGGATGATATGAAGGTAAAGCTCATGCAAAAATACCTTCCTGCCACATACCGTCAGAGGCTTATTGATAGGTGGCAGAGTCTCAGCCAAGGGGACCGGGCCGTGACCGACTACATTGCTGACTTTGATGAGTACTACTTGCGATGTGGGGTCACAGAGGAGAGTGCCATGACCATTTCTCGCTTCCGTCGGGGTCTGCGGCCGCACTGCGAGTATGAGTTATTTCGCCGCCATGCCATGACCCTGGAGGAGGCTTATCAGGTCGCACTCGAGTTAGAGCAGTTTGAGTCCGAGTTTGCTCCGGTCCAGTGCCTGGGACCCACATATCCTCGTGGGTCGGACCCTCGTGCTATGACTGGACCTTACCCTTTGGGACCTATGGCCCGTCCACAGGAACCCACTCGTCAAGACTTCACTGTCCCTAGACCTCGTCCGCCCCCTCCGAAGGACTATCCCCCTCGACCCCAGGCTCCAGCCGCGGCCCCTCGGCCTCAGCAGCCCACCATTCCTACCCGACCCCAGCTTCCACCACCCCTGGCCCATCGTGATGACAAGGGAAAAGGGCCGATGACTAGTGTAGCACCTCAGGGCACTGGGTCCCGTCATGAGTGTTTTAGGTGCGGAGGAGTTGGTCATTATGCTGTTAGTTGTCCTACCCGATCTTCTTTGGTCATCGGGGAGTGTTCGACCGGTGAGCTCGCACATGGGATCGTATCAGTCAGTAATGAGGCTGACCAGGAGCTCGCGGAGGAGTTCTTTGATGAGCTGATTGAGGGCCTGCAGAATTAGGTTTCGGCTTCTGATATCGTCGCACTCGCGGAGGAGTTTTTTGGGTGATAGGGCGTCGCACTCGCGGAGGAGTTCTTTGATCGAGTTCTTCCTCTCCCTCTTCCTCTAGAGTGCGACGCCCTATCCCCCCCATCTCTTGCAGGTTTCGGCTTCTCCAACATCAGGGAGGCAACAGTTTTTTCTTATCTGCCTGCAGAATTAGGCCGCAAAGATCAGGTTGGAACCCTTCCTTCCCGTCATCATATCCTCTCATCCTCTTCTTGAATTTTGTTCCTCTCCCTGTCCCCTAGACTCCCTCCAAATCCCGCACCCAAACTCGTCCAGGAGCGAAAGTTGCCTTTGTAGGCCTTTTTGCTGCGCTGGCTGCCCCTGTGCATGCCTGCCAGAACCCAGAGTCGCAAAGATCCAACCGGTACGCCCCCTTCCCGACATCAGGCTGCCATACCCCCTTCACAACATTTCTTCCCCTACCTGCCCCCAAACCAGTCGCGTAAACCTCACCCAAAAATTCACTCAGGGCAAAAAAACTCCTTTCGAGCCACTTTTTCTGCGCAGACTGCACCTAAACTGCCCTAGCGGGATAGAGTCACAAACCCTACAAAGGGACAACCCACAACCCACCTCAGTTCAACCTGGGATTTTAAGCATTGGTCATACACATCCCATGGAATCCCACATAATTTCCCTGCACCCTCGGGAGCCCATTTTCCCGACTTGACACATCCACCTTCTCAACCCTCAATTCTGACTGCACTGGATTGCAGAACTGATCCCAAACTGTTTGCACCGCCCACGCGCAAAACCACCACTGCACGCCACCCCTCCACTACTACCACTTCATCCCACGTCCCCTACCAGTCCACCATAGAAAGCCCGGTCCCATTTTCCCCCAGGAAGCCCGGGTTCCAACCCCTTTATTGGCCCTTGGTCCTGCTGCCCATAGACAGGCTAGATTGTGCAAGGTCCGCTTCAAAATTCGCCACGGTCGCCACGGTGCTTGTTCACGGCTCTACTTCCTCGGGCGCCCTTGGGACATACCCACCAGATACCACGTCAAATTTCATGGCCAACGGACGAGAGGAAGGTTGCCATCTAGATCCGCCATCCTGCTGCTCGCCAGGACCTGCACAGACCGAGCGGCAGCCTGCCCGCCGGTTCGAGCCACTTTGGAGGTCCACGCCGGTGCTGTCGTCGTCCGCCTTCCTCCAGAGGTCCAGCACCTACTGCCTCCCTCCATCAGGGGAACCAGCACCATCCACGACATCCGGGACTCGCCGTCCTTGCTGTTGGTTCTTGGCCGATCCACGGAGGCAGCGCCGTCCGACCGTTTCACAGCGACACATGTGGGCGACGAGCGCCACCGACCCCGTGCCCGTCACCCCACTTCGCACGATCCCCGGATATCACTGTGTAGCCCTTTACCTCCCTACGAGGAGTGGGTGTTTTGTTGAGTTGTACTTGCTTAACTTTGTACCGGGATCGTGTGACTTGGCCGGGCCTCTTCCCCACGCCCCGAGCGTGGAGGTATGCATCTACTCCTCCCCCGGTATTGCTTGCTTATTTAGTATACTCTCTTGAAGCCGCTTCTTGTGCGTATTAGGGTCCTAGCTAGTTCTTTATTCACTGCTGCGGTGAGTGAGTGAGACCGTCCCGTGACTCATCCGAGTTGCGAGTGTGGATTTGCCTACCCTAGACTCGCCGGTTTCTTAACCGTGCGGATCGGCGCGCTTCCCCCTCTTGGGGTGCTTGCGAGCTTGTGTTCCTTGTTATATAGCATAATTCCTCTCTTGAAAACTTTAGGCGTCGAGTTACGCTACTCGGATTGTTGTGCCGTTGCTGGTCATAGGAGTCCGTTTAGTCATATCGTTGCATAGGGTCCTAGTTCGCATAGCGTCCCGCATCCGGTAGAGATCGACCGATCTCGCCGATGATGACGAGGGTCGAACATGGATTTGTTCATCAGCATGGGTCACATGTCGAAGCAAAGGTAGGATTATTAAGAAGGACGGAAGGTCCAAGTTAGGGGTAGAGATCGACCGATCTCGCCGATGATGACGAGGGTCGAACATGGGTTTGTTAGAGGAGCTCCGGTGGGACTTTTGATGATTGCCCCTTTGGGAGTCTCATTAGGAGGAGGATGAAGAGGAATTTTTAAATTACCACTTTACTGACTTAAGCGCCCTTTTCGGGTTTTCACCGAAGCCAGCCCCCTCTTACTTTTGCCCACGCGCCCTCTCGGGTTTTCACGTGGCGGGGTACCCGATTTTGCCTGTAGCGCCCTTTCGGGTTTTCGTCACAGCTGTGTTATAGCCATTTTTGCACTTGTCCTAATATAGGAGCAAGTCTGGCGGGGTATCTCTATTTTTAACCCCATTTTTCTTTTCTTTTCTTATTTTCTTTTTTTTTTTGGATATAAAGGGTGGTAGGTCGTAGCGTGATGTCCGACCCTTGGTTGATAGTAGATGACTGTTGGCCGGAGCACCGGGCCTCGTGCCGAGCAGAGCGGTTCATTCGTTAGCAAGGGCTGAATGCTAACGCAAAGGAATGATCTTTCACCGATTCGGACGTAAGACCCGTAATGGCAACATTGTGAGAAGGCCGACTGGGACACAAAGTCTTGAGCTAAAGGGGTTCATTCGTTAGCAAGAAGATAATGCTAACGCAAGGGAGGGATTTCATGCCAGTTCGGACGTAAGGTTTGTAATGGCAATATGGCGTATTCTTTTGAGAGCTTGGCCAGGGCAGAGTGCCATTAGACCAAGGGAAGGTAGCTCGGTCAGGGCGGAATGCCACTAGACCCAGGAAAGGTAGCTCGGCTAGGGCGGAGTGCCACTAGACCAAGATAAGGGTAGCTCGGCTAGGGCGGAGTGCCACTAGACGCAGGAAAGGTAGCTCGGCTAGGGTGGAGTGTTACTAGACCCAGGAAGGGTAGCTCGGCTAGGACGGAGTGCCACTGGACCAAGATGAGGGTAGCTCGGCTAGGGCGGAGTGCCACTAAACCAAGGAAAGGATAGCTTGATCAGGGCGGAGTGCCACTAGACCAAGATAAGTGTAGCTCGGCTAGGGCAGAGTGCCACTAAACCCAGCTAAGGGTAGCTCGGTTAGGGCGGAGTGCCACTAGACCCAGGAAATGTAGCTCGGCTAGGGCGGAGTGCCACTAAACCAAGAAAAGTAGCTCAGGTAGAGCGGAGTGCCACTAAACCAAGGGAGGATAGTTCGGCTAGGACGGAGTGCCACTAAACCAAGGAAAGGTAGCTCGATCAGGGTGGAGTGCCGCTAGACCAAGATGAGGGTAGCTCGGCTAGGGCGGAGTGCCACTAGACCAACATGAGGGTAGCTCGGCTAGGGCGGAGTGCCACTAGACCAACATGAGGGTAGCTCGGCTAGGGCGGAGTGCCACTAAACCGAGAAAAGGGTAGCTCGGCTAGGGCAGACTGCCACTAAACCAAGATACGGGTACCTCGGCTAGGGCAGAGTGCCCCTAAACCCAGATAAGGGTAGCTCGGCTAGGGCGGAGTGCCACAAGACCTAGGAAAGATATTCCAACCGATCACTCGAGGAATGTTG
This sequence comes from Amorphophallus konjac, assembly GCA_022559845.1. Lineage (NCBI taxonomy): Eukaryota > Viridiplantae > Streptophyta > Magnoliopsida > Alismatales > Araceae > Amorphophallus > Amorphophallus konjac. The sequence goes on from CM040126.1 coordinate 234,218,792, forward strand.
GTTGCGCTGCATGATACAGCTTTATGTGCTTTCCGTTGAGGGGAGAGAACTGGACGGCTCCTTTGTGGTCCACCAGGACGTAGGCACCCCCTTCATATACTCGGCGGACGATATATCGTCCGATCAAGTTTTCGACCAACTTCCCCTTGGGATTGGATGCCATCACTTCTCTTCTTTTAACCATCACCATGTCTCCTTTCTTGATCTCTCGACCTTTGACCAGCTTATCGAAAGCACGGGCCATGCGAGTTTGGTAGAGTTGGATGTTTTGTTGTGCCCGGAAACATTTTCCTTCGAGCTCGGTGAGCTCTTCCAATCTTCTTTCTGCATTGGTTTGTTCACCGCTGGCTAGTCCGTGCTGGACGGCGACTCGCAGCGAAGGAACTTCTAATTTGATTGGCACCACAGCCTCCGACCCATAGACGAGGGAGAAAGGTGAACAGCCGGTTGGGGTCTTGTAGATAGTATGATAGGCCCAGAGTGCTTCGTACATTCTTTCTTCCCAGTCCTTTTTATTAGACTTGACAATCTTTGCCAGCAACGTGCATAGTGTCTTGTTGAAAGCTTCTGCAAGCCCATTGGCTTGAGGGTTGTAGGGGGGCGATGTCCTCCATTCAATCTTGTACTTGTCGGCTAGCCGAAAAACCTTTTGGTTTCTGAAATGGCTGCCATTATCAAAGATGATTCGGATGGGGATCCCAAACCAGAATATTATGTTCTGGCGGAAGAATCTTGCAACTAGTTCCCCCATTACATCTCTTAGTGCTACCACCTCCGCCAATCTGGAGAAGTAGTCTGTAGCTGCTAAGATATATCTGCACCCTGATGAAGATGCTGGTAGCGGCCCTACCACGTCTGTGCCCCACTGGGCGAATGGCCAGCTTGGCAAGGTGGGATGCAGTGGCACTAGAGGTCTCCTTGCCACGTTAGCGTGTTCTTGACACTTCTGACAAGCTTTGGCGAACTTGCAGCAATCATCAAACATAGTGGGCCAATAGTAACCCAATTTCTTTATCTCAATTTTCATCTTTAGGCCAGCCTGGTGTGCTCCAGCTGATCCCGCATGGACTTCTTGCATCACCTGTCCCGCCTCTGCTGAAGACAAGCAACGAAGTAGGACTTTCCTTCGGGCATCCGCCATTATTCGGAACAAGGTTCCGCTTCTCATCTCGTAAGAGTCTTTGACCCTCAGGAGCTTCATTCTTTATTCTTTTTCTTTTGAAAGTTGCTGGTGTTGAAACCACCGTAGGAGATGTTATCGCCAGTCGGGCTGCTGAATCTCCTCGACGACTGCCACCTCGATCTCTTGTTCGTCAGCTAAGACTTCTGTTACACTGGGGACTTGCCGGCGGTTGATCACCGTTATATTCAGGCTTGTGTCTGGAGGGATCGCCAACGAACTGGCCAGCTTAGCGAGGGCGTCTGCCTGAGCATTCTGGCCTCGGTTGATATGCTTGATGCTGATGAAGTAGAATCTCGACCTCAGGTGGGTTACCAGCTGATGGTAGGGGAGAAGTTCTTGCTTTCGCACATCGAATTCTCCTTCCAGTTGTTTTATGACTAGCATGGAATCTCCGAATGCTTCCAGCATCTGAATTCCCATGGACAGAGCGATCTGCAACCCGATTATCAGGGCTTCATACTCTGCTTCGTTGTTCGTGCAATGCTTGTTTATCGAGCAAGATGTGTGCACCACTTCCCCCTCTGGGGATTTTAGGACTATGCCTGCTCCTGCCCTGACCCTGGCCGATCCAGTGGCAGAGGTGTCAATTCTAGAAGCGCCATCAAAATATAGCTGCCATAAAGAGGGCTGCACCTGAACGGCTTCCAGGGTTTCATCTTCAGGAAGCTCCAGTTCCAGCGGGCAGTCCCCGGGTACTGGGTGCTCAGCGAAGAAGTCTGCAATAGCTTGGCCCTTGACGGCCTTGCGCGGCACATATGAGATGTCAAACTCCATAAGGATTACTGCCCATTTGCCCAGGTGACCTTTGAGTGCTGGCTGGGACATAATATATTTCAGGGGGTCCTCTTTGGATACCAGGCTGATTTCATGCGACAACATGTAGTGTCGAAGCTTCTTAACTGCGAAGACCAGTGCCAGACAGACCTTCTCAATATAAGTATATTTCTCCTCAGTTCTGATCAGTCTCCGACTGAGGTAATAGAGGGCTTGCTCTTTTCCTTATTCATTATTCTGGGCCAGCATTGCCCCCAGGGAGTTATGTGTAGCTGCTATATATAGTATCAATGGCCGTCCTTTCACCGGTGCGCCCAGCACTGGAGGAGTCTTCAGATAGTCTTTCAGCTTGTTGAAGGCTGTCTGGCAATCTTCATCCCAATAGAAGGGAACATCTTTCATCATCAGTTTGTGGAAAGGTTGGCATCGCCCTGACAAATTGGATATGAAACGCCGGATATAAGCCAAGCGGCCCTGTAGTGATCTCAACTCGGAGAGGTTCCTTGGGGGAGGTAACTCCTGAATTGCTTTGATTTTTGCGGGGTCTATCTCGATCCCCCAATATCAGACAATGAAGCCCAAGAACTTCACGCTTGACACTCCGAACGCACATTTATGGGGTTCATTTTCAGCTCATGCTGCCTCAGCCTCTGAAAAACAATCCGGAGGTCTTGCAGATGATCTTATTTTCTTCTGGTTTTGACCACCAGATCATCTATGTAGCACTCGACCTTGTGGTAGAGCAACTCATCGAAGATTTTGGTCATTGCGCGCTGATAAGTTGCGCCAGCATTCTTTAGTCCGAACGACATCCTCTTATAATGATAAATGCCTTTAGGGGTCCGGAAAGCAATATGGACCCGATCATGTTCCGCGATCCAAATCTGGTTGTATCCGGATGACCCGTCCATGAATGACAGGGCCTCATGACCGGTTGTAGCATCGATCATGACTTCCGTTATTGGCACCGGAAAGTCATCTTTGGGGCAGGCTTTATTTAGATCTCGGAAGTCAACACATATCCGGATCTGTCCATTCTTCTTTTTCACGGGGATGATATTCGCCAGCCATGTGGTGTACTGATTTTCTTCGACAAATCCCACGTCAATAAGCTTGTCGACTTCAGCCCAAATTTGGGTGATGAGTTCTGGCCTCATGCGCCGCAGTGGTTGCTTCACCGGCTCGGCCTCAGGGCTGATTGCCAGCTCATGTTGTGAGACAGCGGGATTTAGACTGGGCATTTCTTTGTAAGTCCAGGCGAAGCAATCCCGGTACTCTTGCAGCAGCTGGGTGTATAGCTCCCGTTCTTCTGGCGATAGTTGGGCACTGAGGAAGGTAGGCCTAGGGTCCTCCTCATTTCCCAAGTTGACTTCTATCAGTTCATCGACTGTGGCTTGGCCTCCGTCTTCTATCTCCGGAGGTGCCAGTTGGAGGTCAACGAAGTCTGGAATACCATCTTGAGGGTTGAGTACTTCGACTTCCTCGTTAGACACCACCAGAGCTTCTTGGGGATTCTCTGTTTCTTGTGCTAGCGGCTGCGCGGATTGTTCTATTAGCAAATCCACTACCGTTGCAGCTCCCAAGGGCGAGAGAGCAGCTTCAGTCTTTGTAGATGAGGTTGCAGCCGCGACAGGCTGGTAGTTGTTTATTGCCGGGCCTAGACAACATCCTGGTTTTGTAGCAGAAGTTGAGGAGGTCTCGCCTTCTGGGGCAATTGTATCTTCCGTAGAAGTGGCTTTTTCTTTCTTGGCAGCGTGTTCCTCTTGATCAGAGTCGACCGAGGCTTCCCCGATTGGCCGAAGGGGTGTTGAAGTTATCATCAGTAGGACTCTACTGGAGGGAGAAATTGCTGCTTCTTCAGTATCTTCGGCTTCACTGCTGCTAGCCGTATCAAATTTGGCTTGAAGGGCCGCCTCTTCAGGGTGGACCTGCTCCTTGCATCGGCAGGGGACCGCGGTCTCTATTTCTTGATTTCCGGGTTGAGCCAGTTCAACATGCTCAGCTTCCGTCGGGTATTCATCAAAGGTTGCCCCCAGCGGGCTATCTTCAGCAGGATAGAAGGCGGAGATGGTGTCCACCTCGTATCGCCCATTGTAATAGTATTCTTCCAGGGTGAAGCCCAACCCCGGATGTTAAGAGGCACGTCTCATTTCCTTATCCAGATTTGCGGGATACCACATTTTCTGGAAAGCTTCCTTGCGCTTTTGAGACTGATCGGGGGGGATGTGTTGCTTCTGACACATCCTGGCCATCTGCTCAGTGTTGAATGTCAGACCCTTGACGAGAATCGGCGGGTTGCTTATATCTTCGGGGAGGTTGCAGTCTGTGTCTTCCGGAGTAGGGTGCTCTTCAACCGTATAGAACAAGCTGCTAGGTCCATCTTCCTGTGTCACCTCCCAAGTTTTGAAAGGCTCGACAGTAGGGTTATCAAGGCCGGGAGTTGGCTTGGTGAGGCCATCCGGGATTTCAATATGATTGTGCTGCCGAGCGACCCGCACTTCATTAGCTTCAGGGTATAATGTTGGGGGTGCTGTTCTGTCCACGTCCCCGGATGCTGTGATATGGGAGACCACCTTGGGCTTGACATATCTGCGGGGCGGTGGTGGATACCAACTATTGCCGGATGTGCTTCTTGATGCCCTGGCAGTGGTCTTAGCTTCAGAGGTCTTTTGAGAAGGCCCTATATATAGGTTGGCATCCGCCAAATGACATTCAAACACCTCAAATGGGTGGGGGTCTGCAAATATCCTTTCCTCCTTCCCTTGGAGACTGTACTTGATGCATTGGTGGAGCGTGGAGGGCACCACCATATTTTCATGCAGCCATGGGTGGCCGAGCAGTGCCTTGTACTAGGTGCGGGAGTGAATGACATGGAACTGCACCGTCGTAGTAAAATCTGCTAAGGTGAGGGTGAACTCCGCCACCCCCATTGACACTTCACACTTTTGATTGAAGTCGGTGATACGCATATCCCAGACTTTCTCGAGATGCACGTTAAAGTGGTGCCTCTCGTATATTCTATAAGTCAGGATGTTGACCGCTGCACCGGGATCAACCAGAATCATGTTCAGCTCCCTTCCATTCAGGTGCCCCTTCATATACAGCGGCCTGTTGTGGCTGATGGTGGGAAGCAGCATATCATCTGGAGTGAAGGTCATGCTAGCCTCCGGCATTGCTTCAGTCAGACATGTCTCAAAATGAGCAGGCGTCTGGAGAGCTATAATGATCGCTTGTCGAGTCTCTTCACTCAAAGAAAGGATCTCCCAGATTGTAAATCGAGCAGGGAGCTTCTTGAGTAGCTTCATTATTCGGCTCCCAGCTCGGACATTGGAGAGCTTCATCTCTTCAGCCCATCTGGGCTTGGGGAAGTTTTGGTTTGCGGGTCCTGACGGACCTGCTTCATCTTCCTCAGATTCGGCGCCCTTCTGGCTGGTACCGACTTCTGGGTGTTCTTTATTAGCTGCTGCGGGGCAAGCTCCGTCTGCACTTGGATCTTCGGCAGATTGTGCTAGCTGCGGGTGAACGCCCCCGCGTGTAGGGTTAGTCTCCTGACAAGGCTGCTTCCCCTTGGACATCTTCATGAATTCAAGAAATGAAGGGACCCCCTTGCCCCCACTCTTGTTATATAGGCCTGGCGGAGGAGGGATTTGGACTCCCTTGACCTCCGACGGAGGTGTTTTGTAGGGTTGCTCCCCCCTGAACATGATGTTGTGGTTGGGTGGCGGCTGGCGCCCCCATTTTCGGCCCGACCGGGTGGCATGTGCAGCGGTTGCGGCCTCGGCCTTGCCTCCACCAGCATGGGGTGTGAAGCAAATTTCCTCTTCTTCCTCCTCTCCGGATAGGTTGAAAAGTGCTGATAGAGTATTACAGGAGACAACCTGCACTTTATCGGCCTCAGCGGCCTTCCTTTTCTTCTTCTTTATTTCTTCTTCTTTTTTGCTTCTGCGGGCGGGTGCCCCCAGAACAGACTGCCCTCTCTGTCGGGTGCCGCTTCAGCTTCCTCCTTTTGTTCGAGTGAGAGCTGCTCTAGTTCTTGCCACGGGACGTGGTCCCGCACCAGCGAGGGCTTCAATTCAGGCTGCATGTATTCGTCCAGCCCCTCAATGAGGTTTTGCAGTCGAAGGACCCTAGGATTGGTCTCCTTAACCACTGGCAGCGGAGTTTGTCTCCTCCGATTATGTGTAGGTATCCTGACAGTTGTAGGTGGAGTGATCCATACGGGTGCTACCACCGGCGGAGCAGGCCGGGGTGTGACACCACGGATATGTGCCCCCTTTTTCGGGCGAGGTGCCCTCTTTTTCTTATGCTTCACAGGGGCCTGCTGCCATCCCTGCTGCTCTTTCGCGGGCTCCAAGAAATGAGCTTCATAGGTGCTCCGCGTACTTGTTTCAGAGATCTCCTCAGGCACTGCCTGGTATAGGGAGATCATGTTGACTCCTGCCCTCCTCCGAGGGGCTTCATGTGGCTGAGGAGGGTCCACTTTGTACTCTCCCAGCTCGATCTCATTTTTCTTCACCATCCCTTCAATGATGTCCTTGAAAACATAGCAGTCTTCAATTGGATGCCCCAACATCTGGTGGTAGGGGCAAAATCTTGGGCAGTCTTTTCTCTTTAGGTCCTCCGGCCTCCTTGGCTCTGGCAGGGTGACAATGCTATATTCCGTTACCCAGTCGAACAGAACCTGGGTCTTGTCCTTTGGAAATGAATAGGCCTTCTTCATCTTGTCCCTCAGCGAAGGACCTTCTTTACCGTCTGGGGCTTCTGCAGGCTGTGGGGGTGACTCCCTTCTTGCCTTCACTTTTCTGTTGTTCGAACGCCTTTATGTCAAGAGCATTCGCTTCTTTAGGCGACGGGCACCGCTCCACTGCCTTGCCCTTCTAGGTCGTGCCGGCAGCAGATGTAGGGGCAGGTCTGGCCAGGAAAGCTTCCACCTCGGCCACAACATTGTTCAATCGATCAAACGATCATATTTCCATTCCAATCATCTTTTCCAGAACCTCCCTTTTGAGATTCTGTTTGCATATTTGCACAGCGTCCTCCTCATGCGGGGGCCGCTTGCATCTCATTCCGAGGTTCCTCCACCTCTTGATATAATCGAGGGCTATTTCATCGGCCCTCTGCTTTGTTGAGTAGAGTTCGGCCACTGTGACCTCCCTCTCTGTAACATGGAATCTTTCTCTGAACTTCTTCTGCATATCTGGCCAATCGCTGATCGACCCGGCCGAGAGGCTAGAATACCATTCAAATGCGAGCCCCGTCAGTGAGGACCCGAATAACTTTAGCAGGTATGACTCGTCGATGGCCAAGTCGCCTATGACAGTCATATAATAGGCTATGTGTTCTCTCGGGGACCCCTTTCCGTTGAATTTGTCAAACTTGGGCTGCTTGTTGATTCCCGGGGGAAGCCGTTTAGCAGCATGGTGTTGCGGGTATGGCACCCGGTATGCATCAAACGCGACGTAGTCACCTTCACCCCTTTCTGCGAGCTTCAACTCGATCATTCTTTCCACCATCATCCGGTTCATGACTACAGGGTCAACTGGCTCTGGGTAGAAGTGCGCCGGCTGCAGGTACGGGGTGACCAGGGTGGTCGCCTGTAGAGGACGTGGCAGCGGGGGTGTCTGGTGCACTTGAGGGAGCACCGGTTGTAGCAGCGGCTGGAGCTGTGGTTGCCGCTGTTGCAGTGTCGCCATGCTTGGTTCTGATGACTGAGGCAGTGTGTAGAGCGGTGGAGGGCCGTCATGACGGACCGCTCCCCGGGATGATTCACCTTGGACTTCGGGTGGTTTGGAAGTTGAGGACTGTTCAGTTTTCTTCATCAGCTGCTTCTTTAGCAAGTCTATTTCTTGCCGATATTTCTGAAGTAGTATCAAGACTGATGGGTCTATAGTGGCTGTAGTGGGGATAACTTCTGCCGTCTCCCCGGACGTACCCTCGGGCAGGATATCGAGGGGGACGTCGTCTTCTTCTTCTGCCGTCACCACATTGGCGGTCAGGACGGGGGCCTTATCATCCCACTGGTGGTAGACCCGGGGTTGTTTTCCCTTAGTCATCATTAGGAGCTCCCTTGCTGCTTCTGTTCTGCGAGTATTCAGCCTCGGCCGTGCGGCCAATTTAGCCAACTCGCGGGGATCTTCAGGAAGCCCCAAATATCGGTTGGATATACCAGCCATGTTGCAGGTGAAGACCTGCATCCTTCTCCTTTGTCGATGGACCCTCCTTTTAGCTTGATGCGGGAAGGTTAGCCTCTCGAACACAGAAGCCCTTCTTGTTTCTTCCCGCTTGGGGATGGCTTCATCGGCTTCGATCTCGAAGCCGTTATCATATCCATTGTCGTCGACTAACGACACCATCATTCTTTCTCCTATATCTTCTTCATCTGCCATTGACAGGCAGTAGTCTTCACTGGCGGTGACTGCTTGCATCAGTCGCTGTTGCCCAAGCGAGGGGTTGCCTAACCCTCGAAAATAGTTTCTGACCAGACATGTCATCTCTTCTTCACCCCGCTCTTGATGTAACAAGGGGGACAGTTACCGACCTCCCACAGGAGGGGTATAAGCTAGCCGAGCTCTGTCGGCAGGTTGTTGGAATCTTCGTCCCACAGCTGGGACGTTGGCTTGACGGGCGTAGGCCAGAAAACTTTCACGGCGCGGGGGATCCGCAACCACTTCTTCTTCTTCTTTCGGGGCCAGGCCCCTTCCTCTCTTTCCTTCCCCTCCGTCGTGAGCATGACGGCAGGGGACGGGTGCAGCTTGGTGAATAGGTTGGACCCTCTTAGGGATCCACACCTGCTTCAATTTCCTTGGCCTGGGGGCCAACTTCTCTCGACCGTAATGGCCGACTTCTTCTCTTTCCGCCCTCCTTCCAGCGAGGGCTTGATATGAGTTGCGGACGGGGATAGAAGGGACAACCCGATCTGGAACTATCCGTGTGCTACGTCCGTTGAGGAAGACGCGCATGCCACCAACTATCATAGACTTGCCGGATATAGAGAGGGTTCCGGTAACCACAGCAGTACTTCTCCGTATATGCCTGCGTTGACGTCCTCCGGAGCTCCTGTTGATAACATTAGGGCGAACCCCACGAACCGCATGGTGCACCAGGCAGCTGGCGACCGGGGTTGGACTCTTGAGCGAGTAATGGCAGCATCGGGCCTTCAGAGGCTCCATATTCTTCGTAGCTCCCTCGACAGGCTCCGAGGGTTCCACTTCGAGCATATCCACAAAGGCTAACCCCAAGAAGTTGGGGAATCCAACAGCGGCAGGGAAGCTGCCGAACTCCATAGGCACCGCCAGGTACCCTTGCGCATGACCGGCAATAATCGAAGGACCGAAGCCGATGCCAGTCAATCCAGTTGTCGTCATCGTTCGCCTGCAAAGACAGACAAACCAACGATCAGTAGCCTTTGAGAGGGCCTCGAAGCCCAAGTATCTCGGCAAAGAGATGAAAGGTGACACTGGTCCCACCGGGCGTGCCAGACTATTTGCGATCGTTTATTTATGATCTACCCGGGGGTATCTTGTTAGGTAGGTCCCTGACTGTTTGGGACGGGATTTCTATTCTGTTTGTTGGGTTATTTCACGTGTCGATCAATCAATTAACTGACTGGCAATTAACTGACTGATTGACTGCGCGAGCGTGCCAGTCACGTACGTGACAAGTTTATTATGCGCTCATTCTGACCTGTGTCGGGCGAGAGAGAGGTTCGGTCGGGACCAGCAGTCCACCATACCATAAAGGCTATGGCGTTAATTACATGTCCCGTGAGGAGGGAAAACTTTTGATTAATTGCCGAGATAGTGGGCTGTCGAGGCCAGAATAAAAGATGCGATGTTATGAACATGACAAGATCACGTGAGATGCATCTATCTATCATGCAAGAGAGGCATGGTTTATTAAATTGATGACCCTTGGTACAGGGCGGAGGATGTAGGTCCGAAGACCACCATCGCGCATAGCGGAGACTTCCGATCGGGCATAACCCAGCCTTCGCCCGAAAAAGGAGACTGTTTGCGATCGTTTATTTATGATCTACCCGGGGGTATCTTGTTAGGTAGGTCCCTGACTGTTTGGATGGGATTTCTATTCTGTTTGTTGGTTTATTTCACGTGTCGATCAAACAATTAACTAACTGGCAATTAACTAACTGATTGACTGTGCGGGCGTGCCAGTCACATATGTGACAAGTTTATTATGCGCTCATTCTGACCCATGTCGGGCGAGAGAGAGGTTCGGTCGGGACCAGCAGTCTGCCATACCATAAAGGCTATGGCGTTAATTACATCCCCCACGAGGAGGGAAAACCTTTGATTAATTGCCGAGATAGTGGGCTGTCGAGGCCGGAATAAAAGATGCGATGTTATGAACATGACAAGATCACGTGAGATGCATCTATCTATCATGCAAGAGAGGCATGGTTTATTAAATTGATGACCCTTAGTACAGGGCGGAGGACGTAGGTCCGAAGACCACCATTGCGCATAGCGGAGACTTCCGATCGGGCATAACCCGGCCTTCCGTCAACGCCATTTGATACACCCGAGGGTCTATGCAAACATGCATGCATGATGTTCATGACTATGCTAAGCATGGCAATGGAGTTATGAAAATGAACAGAGCTCAATCACATTTATTAATCTCTGTCAAAAGGGGGAAAAGGTAACACAAGCATGATAACGAAAGCAAAGTGCTGACGGACATGGTAGTGAAAGCATGATAACGAAACGATTCAGACTTGAACGGCCCCCCTCTTATTCAGTTTATTACTAATTAGAGTTTATTAACTCCGACCACGGGAGACGAGGATCGCTCCGGAGGCGAGTGAGCGATTAAAATAGCAAAAAGGTTCAAAACCGACGTGGCCATGCGTAGGGTAGGTTTCCCCGGCGCTGCCAACGTAGGTGAAGGGCCTTAATACGGCGCGGTTATGACAACCGGCTAATACGGCGCGAAGGGCACGGGGCGCGCCAGTTTAGGGCGCGCCGGGAACGGGCCAAATAAAAAAGAGGAAAACATGAGTCTAGTGTTAATCCGGCGCGGGGGGGTACCGCGTCGTATTAGGGCGCGCCTGATTAGGGCCGCGCCGTTTTAGCTTATTTTTGATGGATTTTTGAAACCATTTAAGTTCATTAAGGTTTTGAAGTTATTTGGGCCAATTGCTTGTTTGATTAAAGTCCAGGATCTTTCCAGAATGAAGTAATGGGTCAGTGCGAGGTCTATACTCGAGCACTAGAGTCCCCGATTCAGAGTGAATGTTGTATTACAGCGAGTCCATATAGTTGATTCATCTGTCCAGAACCTACCAAAAATTGGGCAGCATCTCCCCTGAACCTGAAAGGTTACAGGAGAGGAACGGGGTCATACTCACTTGTGGAGTAAGCCCCTTAAACTACCGGTCTGTATGGTGACAGCCAGCGAATTCCCAACGGATAGGATACCCCGAGGACTAGCCTACGAGGGGCACTAAAGCTCCGTGGGCGAGGATAGAGGGATGAGGCAGATGATAATGGAAGCAGCACCCCGAGGACTAGCCTACGAGGGGTGGGCAACCCACAGCCTGTAACACATCCCTTAGAGAGAGACCGACCATTAGGGAGGGAAGCTCCGAGGACTAGCCTGCTAGGAGCACACACATCCCTTGGTCACCATCGGATCTCCAATTTGCTGAGGCTAAGATTGTTGGGTTAAAAACCCTGTTATTATCCGATGTGGCCTTGAGGGAGCATCTACCATTGAGAGGTAGAGCCCTCGATCACTCAGTAGCTCCATGAAACAATGGGGAATGTCCCCCTCCCCGGATGATTAAAGTAAAAAACCAGCAGAATCTCAGAACGGCTCAACGGACGCAGACCAGAAACCAGCGAAGTGGGGGGCATTCGGTGTAGGCAGACTGCCAGACGTAGGGTTGAGGCATCGATGCCAGCGTGATCAGGCTAACATACCCTGAAGGACAGGCAACTGGCCACGACACAGAGGGATAGTTGATGCATAGATGAGATGAGCGAACTGTGGAAGCATATGCTCGAACAACTAGAACGCAATGCTCAGACTGTGGACCCTGCCATCCCGGAGGTGACTCCCACCCCCGTGAGCAACAGAACAGTGCAAAGGGGAGAATTAATGGAAGTTAGGCCCTCATATCACGGCGGGAAGAAGCATATGCATAAGCACAGCTCTATCCATGGGGGGACGCAAAGACTGTCAAATGAAACATAGAAGCGTTCGATGGGAAGGACCCGGGGAGGGGTCATCTCTGTAGCCCGTGATGTCTCGGGGCATGGTCAGGATTCGAAGAAATCGGAGTCGGTGACTACGCACGGAAGGGCCCCGGTATATGCATCAACAGAGATAAAAGGGGGAGAAACCTCGAGCATTCATTCTACCCACTCATCCATATATCTATGTATATATCACCACCCCATAAGCGGGGATGGGCTAACATTTACACATTACGAATCCGGCGCCGGCGTCATCGCTCGGTCGCCGTTCATCAGTTGCAGAGGAATGTACAGAGGAGCAACAGCAAAAAAAAATCACAGAGAAGGAGGGGAGGGGTCGGCTCATATCATCGCCATCCCTCCCCCCTCTCGCTTACATTTGACAGAGAGAGAACAAAGCACGGAATCCACGATAACACGGGCGCCCACCTATTCCCAGAATAGAGTATCGGATGACTCCTCCTTCTCCGGCTCCGAAGGACTTCAGTTAGAGCAGAGGAAGACGGCCGCCGAAGGACGCTCAGACAGAACCCTATTTCCCAAGGAAGCTCTCTCTCCCCAGAATCTGGTTTTCTCTCGAACCCTCTTCCTTTCCTTCTTCTTTTCACCTCTTCTTTTTTTTTCTCGAACAGCTACCTCTATATATATAGGAGCAAGTTTGAGCTCTTAATCCGACGTGGAGATTGGCGCGCCGGAAAGGGTGAGCTCTATCCCCTACGCGCCGGAATAGGAGGGCGCCGGGGAAGGTCCTTTGCGCGCCGGAACAAGTGGCGCCGGATGTAGGCGCGCCGGTTTAGGGCGCGCCATCTTAATGCTCCTCACACGTCGCACGTCAGGCCATGAGTCCGGGGATGATTCCGGGGGTCACCGTGAACATTTATCTAGCCTGTGCTCCTTGAAATCTCGACAAGACACCTTGTTGAAGCTTTCAGACCGACGTGAGGCCATTCTCAGAACTTCCGATGACTTTGGTTCGATCATGCGGGTTTTTCGCTGACACGGCTCTTGGCACTATGCTAGGTGCTGCTGGCTCGGTCTGGCTTGTGCTCAAAGCTCCTTAGAGGGTGGGATAACACCCGGGATAGTTCCGCCTGAGCTGGGCGATCATTCGGCCACTAAGGGGCCCATCTGGGCGGGAAGCCGCACCCGTGCCGGGTGACCGGATCTTTTGCCGACAGAGCTTTCGGTCCTCCGTTCTGGGGAGCCAAGGGGACTCTTTCATCTCAGGAGAGACTTTCATGAGGTGGGTAGCCACTGGGTAGACCATTATCCTTGGTCGGACAACGGGTGTAGTGTATGCGGCACGAAGGACTCGATGCCGGTTCATTGGGCAGGCTTGGTCGCACTGCCGGTTGGTTGTGAGTTCATCTCGGCTCTCCTGAGGTGAAGTCCCCATGTTCATACGGGGTGACTCGAGGCTCTGGCAGCTTGAGAAGTCTTCAATATGTTGATCTTTATCGACTTTTACGCTTCAGCGGGCCGCATCATTAGTCTTTATGGCTTGATCGCTGACTATCATATTCTGGGTGCCAACAACCCCCACCGGGGCGTTACAGGGCTATGACGCGCCAAGCCTGGTGCGTCACAGGCCCTGAGCCCCCCAACGGTCAAGAATCAACGGTCAAAAAACCAACGGTCAGAAGGCTCTGACGGCCTAACCCTGGACCGTCACAGTGCCCTGGCGGTCTGTCGTGGGGCCATCACATCCACAGACCCCCAACGGCTATAACAGGTCTGTAACGCACCTACCTGGGTGCGTTACACCGTGTGACGGTCTCTGAAAGGGCCGTCACACACACCCGACGGCGGAATGGCGTGAAACAGCCAAAAATTCAAACCACGCCCCATGCCTCCAAAGGAGAGGGGGAAATCAAAGGGGAAGACCCCAGGGGACCCCTAGCATGATTCTAGGCCATCAAAACACCGAATCGCGGCTCAAATCCATAGATCGGGCGAGCTCTCCCCAAAGCATGGTTTTGCCCTAACCCGCTCAAAAACGCCACTCTCGGCTCCTATTCGGCCTACAAATCGCGGGGAACGATGGGATGAGCATAAGGATTCATCCCCCTACTTCAATGGAGCGAATGCTCCGTCGAATCGACGCCGAAACCACGAATGAAGCTTTTAGACCCACGAACGCCGTGCCTCCCGCCGCGAAAAGAACACCACCGGGACAGCCTCACCGCCGCCGCCGCCGCCACGCCGTTGCCGGAGTGAAGGACGCCGCATTTTGGTCGCCCGGGGAAGAAGCATGGTGCGCGGTGGAGAGGGCGCTCTCCAACGGTTGGAAAGGAGGAAGAAGAAGAAGAAGAAAAAGGTGGAAAAGAAAAGGAAAAGATATGGTATTTATAGAAAATCTGGAAAATTGGAAAAATCCCAAAAAATAGAAAAATACACCTCCTCGATCCTCTCGACACGCTGATTGCAATGGTACCACTCGCGGGTAGGTGAACGACCCGGTTCACCCGCTACAGGGTTCCGGAGGTGTTTCCGAGACACACACGCGGGAATCGGAAAACACGCGGAAGAAGTCGCGGAACACGTTTCGGGCCTCCGAACTGACCCGAATAGCACAGATCCGAACATGAAAGGTGTCCGAAACGAAATTTCAGACACAACGGAGTCAAACACTTCGAGAAACCAGGTCCGGGACCCACGAAGAAGGATCCGAAAGGGTCCGGGACATCACAACCCGGGTCCCACAGGCCCCCCACCCCTCCTCCCATTGATCCACCACATCCCCGGGGCCCATGTGGGGTCATTCAACATGTCAATTGTGGGCTTCTAGAAGGGTGGGCCAAGTGGGGGACAAGTGTGCTTAAATGTCAAGGTTGGCCACCAACCTTAACCCCATGGTCAAGGGGGCGCCCCCCTCTCACCATCAACATTTTTATTTGTTTTGTAAAATGTGTGTAGAACTAATTAGTTCTACTCCTTTTTTTATTCCCCCAAACCCTAGATCTAGGGGTAGTTTGAGTCTTTTGGCATTTCGTATAAGTACCTTGTATTTCCCATTTATCAGGAATTAATGTAGTAGAATTCTATAAACTGCTTGGATATTGGAAGTTCTGCGGTTAGAGAAGATCTCATCCCTCTCTCTAATACGGAGAATGCTATTTCAGAGGTTGTTGCTATCTGTCCACAAACTAAGGATATTCAAGAAAAGGTGATGGGCTTAGTCTCTGAAGCCCCAGGAAAATACAATTCTGTGAAGCCCCAAGATGAGGTAAAGGATATTGATCTATTAAATGCTGGTAAGATTGTGGCTGACAAAGCTTTTGCAGATAATGGTTTTATGCTATTAAATGTGGGTATTAAAGAAGGTGGATATCCAATTAAGCCCCACGAGGGTGGAGTTATTACCAGATCTAGAGCTAGATCTTTGGAGGATATTATCTGGAATCCTAAATGATTCAGCCTATTATTATTTGGAATATAAGAGGAGTTGGTAACTCTAGTTCTCGCAGAAGTTTAAAAATTTTAGTTTCTTCAAATAAAGCATGTCTAGTGGCAATTTCTGAACCTATGCTCCCCTTTAATAAAGCTTCCCAGTTAGGAAGATTGCTGAAACTTAATAACTATGCTGGAATCATCGGAGTGGAATCCAAGATATGGGTTTTTTTGGCATGAAAGTCTTTCCCTGGAAGTAATTGTATATTCCCCTCAACATATTACCTTGGGGCTAAAAATAGACAATTCTTTTAGTGAACTATACACTTTTGTATATGCTTCTTATGATCTTCGGGTCAGACAGTCTCTGTTCAGTGACCTTGCTATTTTTGCTAGTTCGAATTCAGTTCCCTGGTTAGTGGGGGGTGATTTTAATTGTGTAGCTAAAATAGATGAAAAGGTGGGTGGTGACCCCCCCTCCTTGGCTTCTATGCTAGCTTTTAATTCTTTCATATGCTCTTCTAGATTAATGGATGCTGGTTTCCATGGAATGAGTACAACTTGGTCAAATAACAGAACTGCTGCTGCCAATATTCGTGCAAGGCTAGACCGGATTCTTATTAACAGCTATTGCTCCACTGTGGTTCCCCAATTGGCAGTTCATCATCTTTTAAGGGGACCTTCGGATCATTCTCCTCTATTGATTGTTTTGGACAAGGTTAAGAAAATTCCTGGCAGGTTCATATTTCAAAAAATGTGGTGTTCTCATACTTCTTATAAGGAGTTGATCTCAAATGTGTGGCAGAAGGTTACTAGTGACCATCCCAATGCACTGGTAAGGCTCTCATTGAAATTGAAAGCAGTCAAATCTTCCTTATGCCAATGGAACAGGGAAGTTTTTGGGGATATCTTCTTAAATAAAAGTCAAGCAGAAGCAATTGTAAGGACTCAGGAAACTTTATATGATACTGACCCTTCTAGTGTTAACAGAGAAAATCTCATGGCAGCAAATGCTAAGCTTCGTCAGGCTTTAGCAAGGGAGGAATTATTCTGGCATCAGAAATCCAGGATGGAATGGATAGAGAATGGGGATAGAAATACCTCATTTTACCATGCTGTTACTTAAAGTAACAGAAGAAGGAATTTTATAGACAGACTCAAAGTTGGTTCACCTGCTGAATGGTGTAATGATCAGGCCTCCCTTCAGGCTCATGCTGAAAGTTTTTTTAAACAACTCTTTTCCACTAAACAGCATGAGGTGGACTCTGTAAACTTGGATTGTATCCCCCATCTGATCACTGATGACCAGAATAAGTCCTTATGTGCCCTACCGGATGATAAGGAGATTCAGGATGCAGTGTGGGCTTTAAAAGCCTCCAGCTCTCCAGGCCCTGATGGTTTCACAGGGGAGTTCTTTGTTTCTTCTTGGGACATAGTTGGAAAGGATGTAGTTGAAGCTGTTCATGCTTTCTTTATGGGCTTCCCTCTCCCACAAAGTATTTCTTCATCCCTTATCACTTTGGTTCCTAAAGTTAATGATCCAAAATCTTTTAATGACTTTAGACCAATAAGCCTATGTAACTTCTCTTACAAGATTATATCCCGGATTATATCTGAAAGGTTGGTACCTTTGATGCCCAATATTATATCACCTGAGCAAGGAGCTTTTGTAAAAGGTAGATACATCTTAGAAAATGTGGCTATCGCAAGGCAGTTGATGGTGGATTTAAATAAAAAGGTTAGAGGCCATAATGTTATTTTCAAATTAGATATGACAAAGGCATATGATAGGATGGAATGGGATTTCATCCTAGCAGTTTTGAGAAAGATGGGCTTCAATACCAGATTTACATCTCTTATTGGTATGCTGTTATATAACAGCTGGTTTTCTATCAACTTCAATGGCATGATCACTGGCTACTTTAAGTCCAGCAGGGGCATAAGACAGGGAGACCCAATTGCACCTTTTCTATTCATTATTGCTTCAGAAGTTCTTAGCAGAGGGCTTTCAGCTTTATTCTCATCTGGTCAACGGAAAAGATACAAAGGCCCAAGAAATTGTCTGCAGGTCTCACATTTACTTTATGCAGATGACACATTGGTCTTCTTAAATGCAAGCAAGCTTAACATTGATGCTTTCAAACATTTTATAAGCTGCTATGAAAACAGCTCTGGGCAAAAAATTAATACAGGAAAGAGTAGTTTTATTCTCTCATCTAAGGCACCTGTTGCTTTAAGACAGTCTATCCGAACATGGACTGGCTACAAATGTCAAATTGATGGTCTGACCTATTTGGGTGTACCAGTCAAAAGAGGTAGATATCTCTGCAGTGACTTTCAATTTCTTATAGATAGAGTTCAAGCTAGGCTTGAAGGTTGGAAATCCAAACTACTTTCAGCTACTGGAAGAGTAGTTCTGATCAATTCAGTTTTACATAGCATTCCAATCTATCTTGCATCTGCTTGTAATATCCCCAAAAGGGTTCTGCATTATATTGAGAGTCAGTGCGCAAATTTTTTCTGGCATGGAGATCTAAACACCAATCGTCATCACTGGATTGCTTGGCCTTCTATCCAAAAACCTAGGCTTGAGGGAGGCCTAGGCATCAGAGATATACAATGGGTACAAGTATCTTTGACAGTTAAAATGATATGGAATATCCTTAATGGGTCATCTTTATGGTCCTGCTATGCTCGGAGGAGATTTATCAACATCCATTTCACCTGCTGTACTAAGCCCTTTCCTTCTGGTATGCCAAAAGCAATATTTCAACAGGCCAAGGAAATTATTCTTCAGCATAGTAGATGGTATATTGGCAGTGGATCTTAGGTTGATTTTGTGGGGGATAATTGGACTGGAAAAGGCCCTCTGTCTGCTAATAACTTTGATTCCTCAGTTATTCACTTCTGGGAGGTCTTTTCAGACCCCCAACATGCAGCTAGGAGTTTACTCAATGACTCTGTTTCTTTGTTCAACCTTCAGCTGACTGATGACCCAGATATCTGTGTATGGATGGGAAATCCAAGAGGCAATTTTTCTACCAAATCTGCTTACAACATCATTAGACCAAAGGGCACAAGAAGGTCTGCCTGGGCAAAACTTTGGCATCCATTCATTACTCCAAGAGCAGCTTTATTTACATGGAAGGTTATTCATCGTGCAGTGCCTGTGGATAGTAGGATAAGGGACTGCGGTATAAACTTGGCCTCCAAATGCAACTGCTGTGCTCATCCAAGCCAAGAAGATCTAGATCATCTTTTTATATCCAGCAATCTGGCAACAGATCTGTGGGATTGGGTGCTTCCTCTGATCAGTCATATGGCGTGGTTAAGCAGTCATATTACTACTCGGTTATGGAATATTTTAGCAGTAACAAACCTGAAATCTGCTTCTAGTTTCATCTGTTTGTTTGCTGTCATTATGCTTATCTGGGAAATTTGGAAAAGCAGATGTGTGGCCAGGTTTGAAGGTACTCCATTCAATCTGGTTGCTATCAAAAGAAGAATCATTGATGCTATATCGATGGCTTTGGACAAGCTAAAGTTTCAGAAGCCGATATCTTTAGTAAATCTCAATAAGCTAGCGGCCTATAGATTATATCCTCAAGTTGTTACTAAATAGCCTATTATTGTAAGATGTAAAATGGCTGCGCGGGGTATACATTACACACAGATGGGGCATCAAAAGGCAATCCAGGTAAATGTGGAGGAGGAGGCTGTATAAGGGATGCATATGGAAAGTTAGTGATGGCGTTTGCATTCTCATATGGCATAGGTTTTAGTGTGATTGCAGAAACTAGAGCCCTTCATGATGGTCTGAAAATTGCTAATCAGTGTGGTTTCAGTTTATCCAAAATATATTCTGATTGTGCTATTCTTGTGGAAGCTTGCAAAAAAGAAATAGCCCCTAGCTGGATGGTAATCCCTTGGTGGAAGCAGATATGCAATTTTTTGGTGGAAAATGGCTTTCAAATACAACACATATACAGGGAAGGGAACCAAGTTGCTGACTCGTTGGCTTCTTTTGCATGTAATGCCCCACATAATTCTGTTTTTGTTCAAGAAAAGGATCTTCCATATGCGGCAAGGGGTGCTATTAGGATGGATAGGGCAGATCTGCCTGCATTCAGGTTTTAACAAAATAGTCTTCAGCTCAAAATTTTAGTTCTCTCTTTCATTGTAATTGTTGAAAAGTAAAGGCTCATATATGCCTTCATTTCCTTCTGGGGTATGCCCCTATGCTTGTACATTTTCAGAGAGGAATTTAAATAAAAATCAGGGCCCTGGAGTAGACTGGAGGAGTGAGAACATTCCCCCTCTGTGAGGGGGGTGCACTCGACCAGTTTTTCCCCAGATTGGCCAGTTTTTGTGAAAAAAAATTGTAGAAATTGGAAGAAAATCTTGGAGCAGCCTGGTGCGCTCTCCTCCTCTCCCCTCCCCCTCCCCTTTACAGCTGGCAAGGCTGTGTTCTTGAGGTGTGAAGTCTCCCTATCAGTTCCGGTGATCGTCGCCGCCGCCATCGAGCCGCTATCGCACCACCACGGTTACCGCCGGTGTTCTGTCCATCCAAGACAGAGACTTCTTCCATGATTTTCTGCTCTCAACCACGAACTCCCTTGAGCTGAAATTTTTAGGGTGAGCTCTAGAGGTTCCCTCCACGTTCTAGAAAAATTAGCTGGGCTTCCATCCTCCGATTTCCATTTTTCCATTTTCGTCCAACTTCTCATTCCAGATCTGTCTATTTTCCGTCCTGAGTCAAACCCGCCCTGAGTTTCCAATCTTCGGACCACTCTTTGATTTTTCCAGGAGCTCCCAAATTTACTGGAAGTTCTTTCCACCTTCCTCTCCATCCCCAACTTTTCATGGAATTTCCACAGGCCTCCATATATTTGCTAAAATTCACTTTCAGACACATCTACAGTTCTGTCTGTCTCAGTCTAGATCCGACCACCTGCCAGTTTAAAATATTTTTCCCCAACCAAATCTCCACAAAACCTTTCACAAAAAATATTACCATATTCCTCTCTCTCCCCTATACAACTTTTATGAAGAGCTCAAAGTTTGAATCAGTGGTCTACCCCACGGTCAAAGGTAGTTCTCAGGAAACTGCTCTGCTATTCTGAGAGTTCAGGTACTGTGCAACAGCAACTTCAAAAATAGTTTCAGGCTAGATCCGTGCAGATCCAGTTGATCCCTTTGGCTCTAGGTTGAAGTACATCGAAAGAGCTTTCCAACGGCACCTCCTGAGCCTCGATCCGACATCGGGATTGATCTCAGTGGCCGATCTCGCCAGACTGCGTGCTGAAAAATAGAAGTAGAAATCTGTGGGCAGCAACTTCCCCGCTTGGAGATCGGAGCCGATCGACCTCCGACCGATGTTTCCAGCCGATCGCAGTCCAGGGAGGCGCGCCACCATGGGTCCCCATCACAGCGGGTCCCACCCCACTAGAGCCGGAGGTTGGAGCGGTCCGTGGGCCCCACTGACTCGTAGATCGCGCCGTCCGGATAGCACGAAAACGCGGGTTGCGCACCGCCGGGATGACATCAAGATGCTGCCCGTCAACCCGATTGTCGTGACTCTCGGGCCCCACATGTGACCTGTTACCTCCCTGCGTGGAGTGGGTCAAATTTGTGTACCACTGTAAACATTTGTTAACCGGGAGTCCGAGATTGGCCGGGGATGTCTTCCCCCACGCCGGGAGCGTGGAGGTAACGATCGTAACTCTTTGGCATTCATTTGCTACCTTAGTATATGATCTTAGGCCGCTACTGAGTGCGACAGGAACTAGCCCGTGAGTCCATATCACCGCTGTGAGTGTGAGAGTGACCCGTCTCGTGGCTCGATCCGAGTCCGGAAGTGAGTCGACTACCTGTGAACTCTGCCGGTTCCTCAACCGTGCACGATCCGCATTTCCCTCGCTTGGGACGACGAGTGAGCTTGCATTTCTGTTAGCGACGTATAGCCCATAGGAACTCATAGTGTCGGGCCGAAATCTCTCCCATTTGTGTGTTGCTGGTCGCATCTCCATCTAGAGTCCGAGGTCCGCATCATATAGAGTCGGTCTCCCGTGTCCGTCCCGCATCACCTTGTGTCTGACCTTATCATAATGTTTACACACCACTTTGGAAGGTGTGGTGGTGATGGGGAACGTCTTGTTATTCTTTTTGACTTTCTTTTCCTGAGAGGACTCTCCTCCATTGCTCAGCCTTTTCTTGTTGAAAGTGGGCTTGAAGGTACCGGGGCTAGTGACATGCTCCTTCTTATATCTCCCACGAATCCTATCGGATAACTCCGTGGCATCTTCTAGTAACTGGGCTCGGCGCACTATCTCCGAGTAGACTTGTATGTCCATCGGGCCCAGTTGTGTGATAAATTGAGGCCTGAGCCCATTTAGAAATCTTATAGCTTTCATCTTCTCGGTACTAACAAAGTGCTTAGTGTACCGTGATAACCTTGAGAATTGTGCCTCGTACTCAGCCACAGATAAAGATCGTTGCTTGAGTGTGGCGAATTCGGCGGCCTTCTTCTCCTGGACTCGATCTGAGAAATACTTATCGTTGAAATGTTCAACAAATTCCGCCCATGTTACTGGAGCCTGGTCTAAGGTAGCTTCGACCGACTCCCACCAGCATCGGGCGCCCCTTTCTAGCTGAAATGTTGCTAACAAGATCTTCTCTTGGTCCGTGCATTGCATAACCTGAAAGATACATTCGGTTTCTCTTATCCAATGTTCGGCATCATATGGGTCGGTAGATCCCATGAACTTAGGAGGGTTCATGTTACGGAAACTTTGATGGAGAATTCTGGCTCCACGATGTGCACCTCCTTGTGTGACTTGTTGGAGTGCTTGTGTGAGACCTTGAACGGTCCTCTACATATCACGCCATTGGGCATGTTCTGTGGCCACGGTCCTACAATTATTAAGGTAACTATATTAATATGTGATTTTCATCCAAAGGTTTTAGTTTCTATGTTAACTTAACCCTTGGTTCTACACAATCTCATCGGGTAAAGGTTTAAACCTATCGTTGGAGTTGGGTTTCCTAGGAGTTGAATATCCTAGGCTCTGATACCAGAAAAACTGTCACGTCCCGAGCGCGGAAGGAACCCGGAGTGCGTGACGAGTTTATATATCGATCATGTCAATCAGAGCATTAGTGTATTCGACACAAAGATAGAGTGCGCAAAAGTACAGGTAACCCAATCCTTTATTCAATCACAATCTTAAAGTACTTCTATTACAACCACTTAATGAAAGTACTAGGACTCAATAAAAGGAAAGTATAATGGTTGACTCAAAAAAGATAGAAAAGACAAAACTAGATTATTGCTTGGACGGTCGGAATGGCTCTAAACTCTTCACTCATTGTCATCCCCATCCGATTGTGTCTCATCATCAGACTTACCTGAAAAATAGGAGAAAACACTAGGTGAGCGAACGCTCAGTAGGAATTATATCTTAAGTGCTAGCTTGCTTTAAGTAAATTACATGTTACATGAATGCAACGTAGCTATGCATGTTCGCGTAAAATGACAACAGAGGGTGTATATCAAAAGATACTTAAATGAACTAGCATGTCTTTCAAGAACTCATGTTAATATATATCAAGGTGATCAAGCACGTATATCTATCATGTCATGTCAAGAATTGACTATCATGTTTCAAGCAAGTAAATAAATACCCATTCTGGGTCACGCAAGTCATGTCATGTCAAGTCAAGTACTAGATTGTGGAATGTCATCTAGAACGACGAGTACTTCAGTGCAATGCCACACCGTGATCATTACAACTTCCATGGGCACAAGTACTTTCGGGTGCTCCTCCCAGGACCAGATCGGGCCCTATATGCGCAGGCATTGATCATGTATTTTCGACATCCACTATAGTTATAGCCAATATGGAATTTTAAAGGAATAAGCTTGTAGGAACTTTAAGGTAGATCTTGTGGAATATAATCACAAGGATTGAACTTGCTGTGTAAGGACGTACCATGATAATAATGGTATAATCATGATTAACGTTGAAAACTAGGTGGAATCGGCCCCCTACTTGGGTGCCATGACATTAAGAATAAGCGCTCATATAAATACGGTCGCTCGTTCTTGTACATGATAAGGTAGATAGAATTAGTGTCCACAAGTATGGCACATAACTCTTAAGAAATATTAATGGCATGATTTCCCATTCCATTAATTCAAGGATATTCTCATGGCATCCAAATAGCATGTCATGAGGGTCGGTATACCATGTTTCTTTAGAGTGACATGGCAATTAAGTAGTGTCATGGGTTTTAAGGGTACAACCAGCTCAATCGGCCTTGAGGGAATCCAAGGCTACGAGGAGTCTTACTGAGGTCTCTATGATAAAATCACCAGTCCGAAGGAACGGAATGTCCCACGGAGGGTTCATCTATCACCGAGAAATAGTGGGGTAATCGATAAAATAACATGAAACATGGGACTATACTCACGGAATGGAATATACTGCCTATATACATAACCCACTGTCAAGGGTTACAGAAAACCATGAAAATCAGAAATAAGGTAATTGGCACCTGAGATAAAGTCTTCATTTTATGAATTAGCGCCCTGGGCAGGGTCGCTAGTTAAATATATAACGACTGTTCATTTAGTCGTTATATCCAGGTTCTATACAGATTAAGATCTGTAAAAATTCTCAAATTACAGAAATTATGTAAATGGTGCCATGGCTTAAGTCTTTAATTCAGTAATTAGCGCCCGAGTTAGGGGCATCATATTTCAATTTAGTGGCAGGGTGCATGTCGTGATTTTCAATATCCATGTAATTTGGTCATGAATAGTTCGAGGTTTACAGATTATTCACTAATTAGCGCCCGTGTCTGGGGGCATTCATTAAATTGTCGACCTGGAAATGGTCATTATTTCTTTGTCTTATGATACGCACCGGGCAGGTACAATCATAGACACATGACTTTCGAAGTATGTTAAATCAAGAAACTAGAGACATGTACAACCAGAGAAAAATAACAGGAATCTATCAGTATACTCATGCATTAGATTAGACGTCATGGTTCACAGTTATTAAATTTTGAACATGTGTATTTATTAATTAACCAACTAATTGACGACTGTTTGCACGGTCGTTATATCAAATAGGGCCCTAGAGGAAGGCGCCTTCTACTAAAACTTCCAGAAATACATTTAAACATACAGAAAATGTTCTAACAGACCTATATGCATGATTATGATTTAATAACTATTAGATTGTACTTGTACAAGAGAACACCTACCTTTCTGGGTTGATTTGGTTAACAGAAACTCGAAGAACGATGAAGCATCGAAGAGGAATAATACAACAACCGATACACTGTAACGGCAGAAGCAGAGGATGACGATGCAGCTTCAACATGAATAGAAGCAATAGGGCCTCGAAGAAGTAGATGCCTTTTCTTCCGTTCACAGCAGCAGAAGAAGAAGCTTCGGGGTCAACAGGTTCGCCAGTAGCAGGAAGAAAGCAATCTTCCTTTACGCCGTGGTAGCAACCTTTGTCCAGCAAGGGAAGAAGTAGAGAAGAAGCAGTGCTTCTTCTACGTCGAGGAAGACGATGGAGAAGGGCTCGTGAAGAAGGTGAAGATGCTCAAACTATCACGAACATTAGGTCGATGTCGAAGCAGAGAACCCAAAGGCAATAACCTTTGAAGGGTTCTGTAGGGACTTATTTATAAGGAAGAAGGGACCCCGGGTGTTCAAGTTCTAACGGGATTCATATTGCTCAATAAGAATCCTATTGAGAATAAAGCTTCCAAGATCAACACTTACCCTGATTACCTTCTTCCTAGTTTGAGTGGAATAATGCAACGACTTACCAATTCTCATGCTGCAGAGAACTCAGGCCCATTTAAGCAGTCGCTAAAATGACGCCCTATCAAGGAGCGTTATTCACTGCTTTTCATTTGTAAATAACTCTTACAATCATTTAAAATTTCATATAAAATGAATCATGTTATTAAAAATAGTAAATTGTATATTTTATTGATCCCTCGATTTTTTTGATAATTTTTATAATTTTATTTTATTAGAAATATGTTAGAATAAAATTCAACCCATTTATTTGGTTAAAACTCTGCTTTTAACTTCAAAGATTTTTATCTTTAATTATAGATGGAATCAATTTATAAAATTCATGACTAGGATCCTTACAATTTTCTCTTATTTATCATATATTTTGTTTCACAAAATTTCTTTTAAATAAAAAGTGGCACTATTCACTTTTAGAGAAATAACGACTTAACTAATGTCGTTGAATGCATGAATAACGACCATGCAAAGGGGCGTTATATTATTTGGAGATTTTCCAACCACCCTACACTAACCAAAATTATATATATGCCCTTTAAAACCTTATGTATATGTCTTGTAGCTTGGCATGTTTACTTTTAATTGAATAACGACCATTAAGATGTCGTTAATTTTGTGAACAACGATCACACAAGTGGTCGTGACTTCTTTTCAAACCTTTTTCCCCTCACCCTCTAAAGAATCAAAATCGTATATATATCCATCCTACTTCCTTAATTTCTTAAAATATTATATATTTATCTCTATTCCTTCAAATACAATATATAATGTAATAAAATTGAAATAATAAATTTTCTAAATTATAAAGAGCGAAAGCAACTCCACATGCAACGAAGTACCTTGAAGAATGCAAACAACACAAACAAACACCAAATGAGTAACTAGACAAGTTGACACCAAACTTATGCAAACAAGAAAGAGATGAGAAACAACCAAAATCAACCAAGTTATGATGATGCTTAAGTTTTATTTGTCATTTCCTTTAGAACCTTCATGATTTGAATTAAATGTTCTCTCCAACAATAGGTTCTTAATGGGAAGGATATTAGGAACTTGGTTAACTCTAGGTGTAAACTCTCCCTTACTTATACAACCTAGACACGGGATGGCAAAGGTACAACCGACCCGACGTCCGTGTGGGAATCCTCGGCTCACGGGGACTTATGGAGGTCCTCGATGTGATCACCTAGTCGACCCCAAGGAATAAGGAGGCGAGAGGATCACACACCAACGTAGGAATGCAACTATGGTATGAGAAATGAATGATCCTATGTGCACCGGGGTGCATGCAATTTCTAGTCTATAAACTAACAACCAATATGCACACAATGATATGTATGTATGCAACAACCAAGGAGGAGACCAGATAGCACCCAGGAATAAGTAAATCAGTAAAAATCACAGAACTAATAGCAACCTCGGTGTGCGTACCTGTGACTGGAGAAACGGTCTAATGGGGGACCGCTAACAAGATAAGACAGTCTATCGCTAGATCACTTTTAAGCCGGAAACGGCCAGAGAAGAGACTACTAGGGATCCAGGGAGCAGAAACCAACAGAAAATAAATGAGAAACCCAAGGAAAACAGTAGGGCAACTGGGAATTACTAAGAACAACATGTCAGACAGATGTTCAGCACGATTGGCACTAGAAGTCCCACTGTGATCGCCAAAAAATTAGGGTGTTGATGTTTTGTTTATGATTGATGGGATGTGTTGTGAATGTGAATGAAAATATGTTGTAAAATAGGAAAGTGTGTGAGCAAGTGATGCACTAACTCAAGCAATCAACATAGAAGTAGAGCAAGTGGACATGTCATCAATGTTGCAGAAGTGAAGAAGGAAAATAAAAACACACACCGGGGTGTGGAGCAAAGGAATAAAGAAAAACACACACTGTAGGTGTGGAGCAACTAAAATAAAGAGAAAGCAAGCAATATGATGAACAAGATGACAAAAGTCCAAATAATGGAAAGTGTGATCACCACCAAAGTAAGTAATGCAGTGAAACCACAATAATTACCTTGGGAAAAGCCCGTTGAAGTTACCCACCCATGGGAGAGAGAAAACCAGATGCTGCAGAGGCAAACGGTCTAACAGACGACCGCTAGGAGAAGGCAAACGGTCTTACGAAAACGGTCTACTGAATGGCCACTAGAGCACCCAGAATAGAAGCTTGGAACTTGTATCTCCACCCCTCCTAGCCGGCCAGAAGAGCTAGGCCTCGTGCAATGAGTCCTGTAAACCTACAAAAGAGTGTAGACACAGAGAAAAATGACCCAATTAGCCATTTGACAAGTGTAGTATCTATAATGCAATTAAGCTAAGATGCATAAAAGGAAGGGTGAATACCTGGGGGTTGGTGGTTTTTTAACCCCTGTGGGGCGTGGAAAAGAATAGGAGGATGTTTGAAAACGTGATGCGAATGCAGAGAACGTGGAGAAAGAAGAGGGAAGATGCTATGGATGCAAAGGGACAACAGACAAAACTAAAGGAAAAGACTCAAACATAGACCAAAGAAACTTGATACTCCCTGGACCAGAAGCTTTGTGCACATGGAAGTAGCTTCTCCCTGTTTAGAAGTGGTTCCAGAACGCAGCAGCACTTCGTGGCAAACTCCAGAAATCTCTCCCTTCAAGCCATGAAGTCAAGGGCTCTATTTATAGACCCTCAAATCCTAGGTTCGAGTTGGAAGGATAATGACACGAAAATAGACCTGAAAGTAGATAAATCTTGAAGATAATACTCTCAAGAGTCCATAGAAACAAACAGAAGCTTCTGAGAGCCTCTATCTACAGAGAAATCGACAAACCAAGGACTCTAGTTCAACCACGGTGAAGCAGAGAAAATCAGACAGAGCAGGAGTCTCTGTCTTCCCAAACGGTCTTGCAATAGACCGCAAGGCACCACAAAATGGTCTAGCCAAAGACCGCTAGGCTCATTCGTCTAGAAAGAGATATGATCAAAGAAACCCAGTAGGACTCTCTGCTGCCTAAACGGTCTAGCAAAAGACTGCCAACAATGCCAAACGGTCGCACGATAGACCGCTAGGGTAGTAGATGTGACAAAGAGATAAAGACCGATAAATCTCTGAGTTAATCCATATGAAATCCCTTATTAGCCCTTATCCAGGCCCAATAAGCTGTAATGACGAGAAATTAGGGGAACTAGGCCCAACCAGGGATAACAACCCAAAAAATAGGCCCTAAAATTAACCCAAAAATGACCCAATAAGCGGTTGACAACCCGGGACATCATAAAAATAAATAAGGGGATGACCCAACTCGTTGGTCATAAAACGGGTGTCAACACCAGCTCGCCGGGCCGAGTATTCACTCGTCATTGAGTACGTTCCTTCATCTTTAGATTGTACTTTTTTTGGACTGGACTCTGTAGTTAGATTAATTATTTTTGTTAATTATTGAATTGTCCTACTTCATTTCATATTTTTATGTACTCCACACACACCTTTCAGCCCTTTCGAGCCCTCCGGCTCGTGGGTGATAGGTCAAGATTTGAATGGTATCGGGTCATTCTCAGTATCCGGATCTTGGGTCGTTACATTCCCTATCTAGGTTTCCTTGATCTAATTAGCACTCTTAGGTGTTAAGTCTATGAGATGGTGCAGACACAGATTTAGAGGGTGGGTGAATGAATCTCCCCTTTAAAAACTTTGCCCAATTTGAAACCGTAATTATAAACTCTTGCGGAATTGAAATCAGATATGCTCAACAAGACAAAAGTTCTATTGAGATTCACACTTGAACACTTGTTCAGATGTTCTAATGTGATTCTCACTAGAATACTTGGGTAGCAGTGAGGAGTTTTCCTCAGATGGCAACCTTGCTGAAAACACTAGACAGCGGATATGATGCAGACAATCAGTAAAAGCAATTATGAACTTTGAATTGCCTAGGCTAAGTCTATACAATGAACCAAACCTAAGCATACATCTATCGATAGTTAGAATTTCATTCAAACCAAACACATCACTGCACAGATGATTTTTAGATAGTTCAGACTACTGCCTGTAGTCCTACGTCCATCCCCCAACTCTAACCAGAGTGAGGCTTACTACTACCCAACAGCTTGAACCACTAAGCATCATAGCTTGCATACATCTGCTGAGCGTCACAGCTTGCTATCCGTTGAGCACCACAGCTTGCTGTCCGAGGTACACACCTCGCACACTGAGCATTACAGCTTGCTCTGTTGACTAATAGCTTGATGTTTAATAGAGAAAATAAAATCAAGACACAGTGACGGAAAGCTGGAAATAAAACTACAGATAAAATGTAGCTCTCACAACAGCAGACTGGCTTTGATCTGATCTAAGGGCCAGTAGAACAGATCTTCAGGATCTTCAAATTCCTCTTGTCAAGCTTGCTCTCTTACTTCCTCTTCCTTCCTTGTGATCTCATGATCTCCTTATGATCTCTATGCTTCTTCTTCTTTTCTCACTCACTCTCTGCTTTACTTTCTAAGCTTCTCTTTTTCTTCTTCGTTAACTTCTTTCTTTCTCTGCTGCTCTCTCTATACTATATCTCTCACTGTTCTCTCCTTTTCCCCTACTCACTTTTCTTCTCCGTAGAAGTCTTCTTATATAGGAACAGGGGCACCAGAAGAAAATTGAATCAGGAATGTGATTCACCTTTATTCTGATTCTCCAACGTGGCAGCATCACGCTTTGATCTAGTGGTCCCTGCAAGATTCGCCCATGAGGCGTGTGGAGGGAATACTCCCGCCAATTCCTTTTCCAGAAAAGTGTTTCGCTGAAGTACAGCTGGAGTCCACGTGGCAGACTCTCCAGACGTGAATCCTCCTTGGATCATGTGCCTATAGCTAACATGTCTATTTAAGTTGAGTCTCGAGCCTAGTGACTTGACCCTCTGCACACTTAAGTTCCTGTCAAAAGAATAAAAAGCATTTTGTCAAACACATTGTAACCATGAATGGATAGCGAATGTGCATTGACCTATTGATATGAAAGCCATTGTACATAAATGAATTTCAGTTAAGTGTGAAAGATGCACAGACTTCATAGTGCGATATACAAACATGCACAGACTTATAATGCACATATGAAAATGTGCACATACCTTATTATGGATATGTGGAAATGTGCACAGACCATATAAGTCTAGTTGCACACATGCACATACCTTGTAGTGCAATTGTGCAAATGTGCATAGACCTTGATAACATGCTGAGCAAATGTGCACAGACCTTGGTCACATGATGAATGGATGTGCATCTACCATATAAGCACACATGTAGAATCTGCACAGACCTGACAATGCAAGCTACTGAATGTGCACCGACCTAAGCATGCGATTATGCAAATGTGCTCAGACCTTACATGCTATCGCTAGCCTATGTGCACAGACTTTAGATAGCAGATAGTGCATATGCACAGACCTATGCTGTACATGTGCTCAGACCTTCTATGTGCACAAGACACATATGCATCGACCTATGTGTACACTTCAGCAAACATGCACAGACTTTATGTGCAATCATGCACAGACATGGATGTATGCACAAATTGATATGTGCGTAGCCCTGAGAATGACTAAGGCAAAATGTGCATCGACCCTAATATGACTAAGGGACGATGTGCATCGACCTTACTTCCCTTCGCTAACATGTGCACAGAATTCGATCTATACATGTGCATCGACCTTGATGCAACATGTGCACGAACTAAAAGCATGCATCGACCTTCTATATGCCCAAGGAGAATGTGCATCGACCTTGTTTTGCACAAGGCACAATATGCACCGACCATAATATGAACAATATAGAATGTGCATCAACCTTATCGTAGACTTAACGAAATGTGCACCGACCTGTGTGTGCATGATGCAAAATGTGGATCGACCTTAGATGCTAGCGAACAAAAATGTGCATCGACCTTGGGGTGAAATGGTTTGTACTAGCATCGACCTTATATGACTTAGCAGTGATATGCACAGACCTTCATAACTGTGAACAGGGATATGCATTGACCTCTGTACACTAGCTACAGTACATGCATCGACCTCTTAATACAAGACCTTACATATGGATGACCTTAACATGCAAGCCTTACTGATAAGCAGTGTATGCACTAACTTGTATGCTTCAGACTAAAAAGTCCACTGACCTTACCTGTCTTGACAGATGAATTATCCACTAACTACCTGGCGTTGACCTTCTTGTCATGAGCGTTGACAATCTATCACCTTTTTGAACAGTCATTCCTTTAAGTCATTTTAAAACCTATCTTGACAAACTTTCATACTGATATATGAAGATGATGAGATTAGTAATAAATCCATCAAAGTTATATGTTGAGTCATAATATTTGTCATCATCAAAATTTCAGAACCAGAGGGACACAACAATCTCCACCTTTTTGATGATGGCAGTATTATGAGTCATTACAATAAT
This sequence comes from Amorphophallus konjac, assembly GCA_022559845.1. Taxonomy (NCBI): domain Eukaryota; kingdom Viridiplantae; phylum Streptophyta; class Magnoliopsida; order Alismatales; family Araceae; genus Amorphophallus; species Amorphophallus konjac. Next base: position 234,250,627 of record CM040126.1, read on the forward strand.
TCAGCATGATGATCAAGTTAGCATAAACAATGAACAATGAAAATTTTTGTCAGAGTGCAGCAACAAACTGATACCCAACCAGTCAACAGACAGAACAACCAACATAACCAACTAATGACTCAAAAAAATTCTCCCCCTTTGACAACATCAAAAAGGAAGAAACATTTAGAATGCTGATGAGATTTCCCTCTTTATGTACTATATGCAATATGATTCATTGACAACTGAACTCCCCCTGAACAGATGCTTCATCAACAGATGCTCGTTACAGACTAGATGGAGTGGAATGAAATCAATGATCAGTGAACCACAGGGACATTCAAATTGTAGTCAGCCAATCAGATTGGACAAACAGGTCAGATTGCATATTCAAATTTAACGAGACAGTCAGACATTCAGATTGAAATAAGTCATATGTGCATTCAAAAATAACTTTAGGTCATGACAGAATATATGAAGAACAGCGCGCATAATCTAAGTTTTAAATATCAATCAGTAAATGCAAACTGAGCGCAGGTTTAAGCAAATGAGCTTCAAGCACATAAGAAATTCAACAAGATTTTCAAAGGATATACCAATTTCATAAATCCAAACTTAAGAATTTTTCCAGAATCTCCCATTACAAGGGTTTATGAATGAACTTTATTGAATTGCATGGTTTAAAGATGATGTATACATGGTTTGACAATAAAGTTATGTACTCATATCTAAAATCAAGATTTTAAAAAAATGAACCAATCCCTCATATTTACATCTTGATTAATCTTCCTTCATCTTACTCAATCAATTCCAATGACTTCTTTAGGAATTACAATCATAAGTATTAAGGTTAAACAGTCATGAAACCATTTGATTTTGTCTAGGGTTATAGCAATTTATCCTTTGCATTCATTTTCAGATTTTTCATTTAATCAAGTAGTTAATTTTTTGTTATAAAATCTTACGAGTAATCTAGTTCAGTACAGACCTTGTAACTAAAGGATATACATTGTTTAGAGGCCAATATCCCTAATTACTTTGTGTGACTAATAGTCATGCTTTAAAATAAACAGAGTTAACTTTTAACCTCATGACATACCTCAACTCATTTCTTTGATTAGTGAGATATGTTTCTCAGTGTGTAAGCCATTGCTCTACCTATTTTTCAATCAATTTTTTTAAGCAGAGTTAACTATGGCGCCTCATGACAGCCCTTTGGACATGTGTTTCTCAGTGACCAAAGTCATTGCTCTTATAAAATTTGACCCTTAGACATTTTCAGTAAAGTCAGATGTTTAAAAATAATACAGATTTCATGTATTTCAACAAAATAAAGTCATGATTTCAACATTTTCAGATTTCAGCAGATTTGACAAGATTTAACATGAAACAGTTGGTTAAGATTTATTAAAGTTGATTCAAATATGTTCAAGGCATTTATAACCAACCTTAATGAATACATTAAACTTAAACCAATCTGATCTTTTAGACATTCATAAATCTATATAATAGAAGATTCCTCATTGAATTAGTTTTTCATATTTATGAGCAAGGTACATAGATTGAAATCTTCATGAAATTCAGAGATATGAAAGAATGTTTAAAGAAACAATCAATTTATCAATAGAAGTAGTATCAAGAATATACACCATGTGCAAGAGACTTGAAGTTCAAACATAAGATATGATCTTGCAAACATTCGAGGTTTAGCAGATAAGTAGTGTTTTCAGACAAGTTTAAGAATATGACAAGAATTCCAAGCAAATGACCATCATTGATTAGAAACTTGCAACCTCAAAGGTATGACAATGATAGTCAAGGGAGCAAGAGCAGACAATTTCAGAGAGATAGTCACAGAATTGAAGCTATGAAATAGTGAAGACTTCGATTGACCAATCAAGGCAGATACATGATCAGAAGTACAGGTAGATATGTCATCAGATTTCATCACTAAGCAATTGTTCATGGAATGTCCATGCCGTCCATAATAATCACATGAACCATTTGGCCTTAAATTCTTATTATGCATGTAAGCATGTGCATGGAATTTATGAGCATGGATGTTTTTATTTTTAGCAAAAGTTTGTCTCTTCTAACAGGTTTAGAGTGGACCTTTCCCTGGGCATGCCAGCAGTGTTTGACTGTGTGACCATGCTTTCCACAATGGAAACAGACAGTGTGCTTACTTCCAGAACCAAATGCATTTTTATCAAAAATATTTTTATTAACAGGGAGATTAAAAAATTCAGAATTATATTTCATTCCCTGAGCATGCCAACATTGAGTAGCAATGTGGCTTATCTTTCCACAATAAAAACAATAAACTTTCCTATTCCGAACACTAATAGGTTTCCTAGCATGAAAATTTCTAGCATGCATCCTACCAACATTTTGTTCATCATTTTTCATTATTAGGCAATCATGCAACAAATGTCCATACTTCTCACAATAGAAACAAGAAACATAGTTTTGTTTTGAAGCATGGGGTTTAGCATAGGAGTTCTTGGTTTGCATGGTAGACTTGCTGAAAGTCTTTTTTTGAATTTTATTATTCACTTTCTAAACTTTCTTTTGTTTTTGAATTTTTTGATTTTCAGGCTGTTTCACTTGTGATGTGGTGGCTATATTAGAGACTTTGACAAAAGATGTTGTTAGTTTATTTTCAAAAGATTTCTTCTTAATCATCTTGTAGCCCAGCCCTTCCTTTTGAACATTTACCTTAACTCATAGCAGCATATTCAAATTTTCTTGGCCATTACCGAATTTTAACAGAGAGTTCTTCAAATCTTGAACTTCATTTTCTAAAGAGGCAATGTGTAACTCATAACTGGCAATCTCTTTTTCACTGCAATTAACTCATTCATTCAACACTTTGCTTGCAGTTCTCTAATTTTTAATTTCTTGTTCCAGATTGCGCAATTTTTCAGACTCATCTATGCAAACAACTTTTCCTTTTTCTACGACAAGGAGCCTCTCAGACATAGCAGTGTTCAACTGCTTCAGTTCTTCATTTTCTTTTATCAAATTCTCAATTTCCACATCATGTCTTTCATTACTGTGCATTGAGTCCGGTCTTTCAATTAGTTTCTCCTCTCTTTGTTCAAATTCAAGTTTCTCATCTAACATAATTTTGTTTTCTTCTTTAAGAGAGGCAACAAATTTCCTCTTCCATTCAATATCAAGGTGGAGACCTTCATTAAGTTCCTTCAGGAGAGGACATTTATCCCAGGCTAACTCTATAGAACATATGTTTGAAGCTTTCTCCTTGAATTCCTTTATTTTAACTTCAGATTTTTCATTGTTCTTCTGAAGTTCAGAGTTGTTATCCAGGAGATTCTTATTTTCTTCTCTTAAAGATGCAATCAAATCTTTGTGCCACATAACATCAGATAAAAGATTTTCATTCAATTCCTTCAATGATATGCAATTATTACATGATGAACAATCATAAGAGGTATTGGGCATGTTTTGTTCAACTTCCTTTTTTAGCCTCTTATTTTCCTTTTTCATTTCTTATATCTATCAGTATGCTCTTCATACATATTCACTAAATCATCAAACGGAATTTCTTCGGATCCAGAGCTTACCTGAGATGACATTTCTTCATACTGAACATAGTTATGATCACCCTTCTTTGCCATGAGGCATTCTTCTTCCTTCTTCTCATGAGTGGCAATCACCGCATTCAGGATTTCTTTTCCTGATGTGCACCTGAAAACAAATGGAAATAAGTCAGCATTAATTGCAGTTTTCAAAATAGTAAGAACTGTGAGATTATCACAGTTCTTTAATCTATCCTCGTTAGACCACTTGGTCTAGTCATGAGGCAGTTTGTGTGCGCCTTTTGAAACTAAATTCCATAGATGGGAGTCGATGGAATTCATGTAAACGCATAGGCCGCCTAGCCAACTGCTAAAATTAGAACCATCAAAAATCAGAAGAGAAGCCATTAAAAAATAGCTAAACAAATTCAACGTGATTAGCAAAAATAATAGATGAGCAAAGCACCAAATGAAAATAGCAGGATCATATGTAGATCGTTGGATCTGATCAATTAGAGACCTGCCCTGATACCAATTGTTGAGTCTATGAGATGGTTCGGACATAGATTCAGAGTGGGGGTGAATGAATCTCCCCTTTAAAACTTTGCCCAATTTAAAACCGTAATTATAAACTCTTGCGGAATTGAAATCAGATATGCTCAATAAGACATAAGTTCTATTGAGATTCACACTTGAACATTTGTTTAGATGTTCTAATGTGATTCTCACTGGAATACTTGGGTAGTAGTGAAGAGTTTTCCTCAGATGGCAACCTTGCTGAAAACACTAGATAGCAGATATGATGCAGACAATCAGTAAAAGCAATTATGAACTTTGAATTGCTTAGGCTAAGTCTATACAATAGAACCAAGCCTAAGCATACCTCTATCGATAGTCAGAATTGCATTCAAACCAAACACATCACTGCACAGATAATTTTTAGATGGTTCAGTCTTCTTCCCGCAAACCTACGTCCATCCTCCAACTCTAACCAGAGTGAGGCTTACTGCTGCCTAATAGCTTGAATTGCTGAGCATCACAGCTTGCTGTCCGAGGTACACACCTCGCACGCTGAGCATCATAGCTTGCTCTGCTGACTAACAGCTTGATGTTTAATAGAGAAAATAAAATCAAGACACAGCGATAGAAAGCTGGAAATAAAACCACAAATAAAATGTAGCTGTCGCAGGAGTAGACTGGCTTGGATGTGATCCAAGGGCCAATAGAACAGATCTTCAGGATCTTCAAATTCCTCTTGTTGAGCTTGCTCTCTTACTACCTCTTCCTTCCTCACGATCTCACGATCTCCTTGTGCTCTCTCTGCTTCTTCTTCTTGTCTCACTCACTCTCTGATTTACTTTCTGATCTTCTCTTTTTCTTCTTCGTTAACTTCTTTCTTCCTCTGCTGCTCTCTCTATACTATATCTCTCACTGTTCTCTCCTTTTCCACTACTCACTTTTCTTCTCCGTAGAAGTCTTCTTATGTAGTAACAGGGGCACCAGAGGAAAATTGAATCAGGAATGTGATTCACCTTTTTTCTGATTCTCCCACGTGGCAGGATCACACTTTGATCCTATGGTCCCTACAAGATTCGCCCAAGAGACGTGTGGAGGGAATACTCCTGCCAATTCCTTTTCCATAAAAGTGTTTCGCTGACGTACAGCAGGAGTCCACGTGGCAGACTCTCTAAACGTGAATCCTCCTTGGATCATGTGCCTGTTGCTACCTTGGATCACATGTCTATTTAAGTTGAGTCTTGAGCCTCGTGACTTGACCCTCTGCACTCTTAAGTTCCTGTCAGAAGAATAAAAAGCATTTTGTCAAACACATTGTAACCATGAATGGATAGCTAATGTGCATTGACCTATTGATATGAAAGTCACTGTACATAAATGAATTTCAGTTAAGTGTGAAAGATGCACAGACTTCATAGTGCGATATACAAACATGCACAGACTTATAATGCGTATATGAAAATGTGCACAGACCTTATTATGCACATGTGGAAATGTGCACAGACAATATAAGTCTACCTGCACACATGCATAGACCTTGTAGTGCAATTGTGCAAATGTGCACAGACCTTGGTAACATGTTGAGCAAATGTGCATAGACCTTGGTCACATGGTGAATGGATGTGCATCAACCTTATAAGTATACACGTAGAATGTGCACAGACCTGACAATGCAAGCTACTGAATGTGCACCGACCTAAGCATGCGATTATGCAAATGTGCTCAGACCTTACATGCTATCGCTAGCCTATGTGCAAAGACTTCAGATAGCAGACAGTGCATATGCACAGACCTATGCTGTACATGTGCTCAAATCTTCTATGTGCACATGACACATATGCATCGACCTTTGTGTACACTTCAGCAAACATGCACAGACTTTATATGCAATCATGCACAGACATGGATGTATGCACAAATTGATATGTACGTAGACCTGAGAATGACTAAGGCGGAATGTGCATCGGCCTTACTTCCCTTTGCTAACATGTGCATAGACTTCGGTCTATACATGTGCATCGACCTTGATGCAACATGTGCATGAACTAAAAGCATCCATCGACCTTCTATATGCCCAAGGAGAATGTGCATCGACCTTGTTTTGCACAAGGCACAATGTGCACCGACCTTAATATGCACAATACAGAATGTGCATCAACCTTATCGTAGACTTAACGAAATGTGCACCGACCTTTGTGTGCACGATGCAAAATGTGCATCGACCTTAGATGCTGGCTAACAAAAATGTGCATCGACCTTGGGGTAAAATGGTCTATACTAGGATAGACCTTATATGACTTAGCAGTGATATGCATAGACCTTCATAACTGTGAATAGGGATATGCATTAACCTCTGTACACTAGCTACAGTACATGCATCGACCTCTTAATGCATGACCTTAACATGCAAGCCTTAATGATAAGCAGTGTATGCACTGACCTGTATGCTTCAGACTAAAAAGTCCACTGACCTTACCTATCTTGACAGATGAGTTATCCACTGACTACCTGGCGTTGACCTTCTTGTCACCTACGTTGACAATCTATCACCTTTTTGAACAGTCATTGCTTTGAGTCATTTTAAAACATGTCTTGACAAATTTTCATACTGATATATGAAGATGATGAGATTAGTAATAAATCCATCAAAGTTATATAATGAGTCATAATATTTGTCATCATCAAAATTTCATAACCACAGGGACACAACATTAGGAGCCTTAAATCCTATAAATAGGACCCATAGCCTCCCTAGTCGACCTTAGATCGTGGGAGCAAGCTTCTAGACACAAGAGGACCGATCTAGGAGGAGCATTCATGGGCTTTCTTCTAGTTTCATGGTATCACCATTCTTCTTCCTCTACTTCCTAATCCGGCTCAAAAGGTGGGTGATCTCTCGGGCTAAACCTTGAATTAATGGTTCAAACAAGTGCATCTGCATGTCCTCTGTCTTCCTGCATCATTTTCCCCAATTTTTAGGGGCTATATTGCATGAATTTCATGAATCATGGATGGGTTATCGCCGTTTTAGGGTTTTTCTGTCGGAAAGGTTCTCTGTTCATAGTCGCGGCCCACCCAGGAACCGCGTCTCTGAACGCGGTGGGACGATAGACCGCAACCATAAGTTTTTAAATTAAACATGATTTTCTTGTTATACTCTTTTTAATACAAAAAATTAATTACTTTTCATTAACGCAGTTCCCCCTAGACCGTGACCTTGAATGTTATTTTATTTAAATATGATTCTCTATATGGGAAATTTTCTTAAAATAGGTAATTTTTTATGAACGCGGCCTTCCTAGTGGTTGTGTCCTGATAGCGGCCCATATCATGACCATGTTCTGGCACGGGTTGATAGGAACTTTAGTGCCCTGTCCGACATGTTGAGTGAATGTTAGTGCGTCTAGATGCATGTTTTCATGTCTACACGTCATCTGAACCAATTAATGAATCTAGGAAAGATGTTTTAACCTTAATTTCTCTAAGTTCATGAGCCTTGTTCTTAGTCCTTTTGATTCTATATTCTCACCCTATTTCTAATTATCATGTCATGTTAAAAGAGTAGTTAATCTCCTGGTAACCTGAAATTGACCCATGATAGCATGTTTTAGTTTATTGCATGATAGTTCTATTGATTATGCATTCATGATTTTATCTAGGGATACATTATGAATATATTTCTTTTAAGGTTACGTCACTCCAGTGAGATTAACCTACAAGTTGCTATTGTTTTATGTAGTATGGTAGGAACACATAATTCTTGGTGAAGTTAGGACCCTCCCCCAGATATTCCTTCCGACCAGACTGGAACTTTCTTCATCAACGCCTCCACATGCCTCCGCGAGCCTTGGATTCTCACAACGACGCCGAGCTGGTTGTACCATAAAAACACTGAAAACCTTTGGAATCTTCATCCTACCGTGTAGGATAGGATTCGACCGGCCTTCAAACCTATAGAATGGGGTTCTGTTCGGGATCTGTCAGCCCAGATCTGAACGCTGCTTGCCCAGAGACTGTGTTCATTTTCTCACGGCCGTTACTCTGACCGTGTTATGTGTAAAGCCCTGCATCTGGATCTTCTGTCTGATCACAGCCTCACGATCAACCATGTTATTTAAGACCGTGGCACTGTTAATGACCACGTTTAACCAAGTGTCTCGAGCTTGTTTTCCTCAGTTTGACTATGGTTTATAAGTCCAAGATTTGATTGTCTAAGGTACTGTTAACCTTATATCCTTCATGAATATCATCCATACTTTGTATGTCATGCTATTTCCTTTTAAAATTTCATTCATGATATTTCTAGAACATAACCCCTTGACTCCATGTTGGCCATATCTGCAAATTATGAACTATTAAGGGCTGTGGTTCCGCAACAACCAATCCAGGTAGGACGGAAGTCCATTCTGTAAATCATGGGATATTTTGGGTGCGACAACAATAAAAAAATTGCAGCGGCAGAGATAGTAAGAACGGTATACGGTAGAACTACATAGTCTCTACGCTACACCGACTCCCGACAAGGAATCCATGACCTCAAGTCGGGTCTATCGACCCATGGCGAAACCACAGTCTCACTACACAGAGAAAACCCACGACAATGCTACCGTAACAATCCGTCCTCCCTGACGGGACCATTGTCAAGGCCACGCGGCCATACGTACAACCTCCACCCTCGGGAGGACAACCTCAACATTGGTGAACCTCGGTCTCGAGCCAAAACCAGTAGGAAAACCACACCATCTACATAGGGCGACTCCAGCCTATCTCCTGGAAGGGCCATCGACAACACTGTCGGTACCTTAGGGTTCGCCACTCAAATATACATAACAAGGCCAGACGCATCCACTGGGGTCTTATACTAAGCCAAGGTCTCCTATGAACACACACAACCCACACCCAGTCTCGGGAGGAGCAGAGGAGACACACACGCAGCACACCCTGGGACTGGCTAGGATCATTGCCTCTACGCCCAATAGTATGGCCGTGTCATGTAGCCTGACATGGGGTACATTCCCCTACATTCACCAGTGACGTACACTTGTCATAACCAACGTACACACGCTCAGGCAGTCTCGCCCGGTACGACCATGATAGGCCACTAGGTTGTCCTCACTTGGCCTAACACAAAATTCCCTCAAGGTAGTGTAGCAACAAAACATGATATTCCACGATCTCACGAGAATCCACCATATAACACTATCATCCGTGGTCTCGTGGGAAACTCGAGAATGCGTATGCACACACGTGAACCACCATAAACAATGGCATGACATTACAGAGCAGTGAGAAACCATCTAAGGCCAGATGATGGGAACTATAGGATGCCAGCCTCTAAACTCACATAAGGACAACCCACCACGGTCATGGAACTCACACGGATATAACCCTTCACGGTCACAGAACTCATGCGGATAACATTCTCCACGACATGCCAGCCACGTGGAAATAATACTATACATACAGCCAAACCTACCACAGAGAATCTATATAACCTCACATTACGTGAATCCATTCTCAGGTGACCACCGCCCTCACGAGGCAAAAATGGCCCAATTTCTATGGTTTTCATGTATATAATATTAATTTTTATGATCCCGGGTGAAAACCCACTCACGGGAGTCAACCGGGATGAAAAGGCCCTAAATCAGTCGACCAGTGTACTGGTCGATCGAACAAGGTAGATAGGGTCGGTCAACTGACCTGTCTGGTCAGTCGACCGACTGGGTGGGTCGATCGACCAACTCAGCCTAGAGTGGCCTGCTCGAGTTGAGGCCCTCCCATCGGTCGACTGATCCCCCATGGTCGGTTGACCTACTCCCACACGTTCGTGATGGGAACCCCACCGTGGGGACCCGTTCCACACGCCACTCACTCTACATGAGGGCGAACACAAAGGGGAACCATTCCCCGACATCCAACCCACCGAAAACCACATTTTAAACTACAAATCGTCGCCCAAATCGATGGAATCGTCTCTCTCCCTAAAACATACTTTTTAACCCCAATAAAAGAGAAACCCACTCAAACTCGCTCTAATTGACATAAAATCAAAGGAAACTAAAGCATAAAGGTCAAGGATCCACCCCCCTACATTTTTTGAAGAAACCACACAAGTTCAGGGTCGATCCACGCCGAAAATGCTTCATTCCACAACCGGTTTTTCACGAAAACGTGGAAACTCCCCGCCGTGACACCGCCTCCCATTACATGCTCCAATCCTCACTGCTCGTCACCTGCATTGCCCTCTACCTCACCCGCAAGTCCTCCCCATCAGTCGCCAAAGAAGAAGAGGGAGAGAGGGAGAGATGTGAGAGTGAGAGGGAGAGAGGGAGAGAGAGAGGGAGAGGAGAGTTATGGGAGAGAGGGAGAGAAATGAGGGGATGGGGCTTAAATAATATTTTTCTTTCCCCCTTCCCCTTTTTCTTTTCTCTCCTCTTAAGCCTTTCAAATCCAAATAAAATGGAAAAAATCCCAAATTTCATCCGGTGATTGTCAAAAAATGCACAACTCACCAGTCACACGCGGAACCTGAAAACATCTTATTTTCACTTATTTGAGGGACCCGAATATCCAATATTCCTAAAATTCATATTTTTCTTAGAAGACACACTTTGAAACCCACGGGAACACTCCGATACCCACAAATGAAAGATTGAAAATCAAGGCATGACACGTGCTGACGAGCACGACCCCGACTAGACCCTTGTCCTGTGGTTACTTGTGTACAGTGTTTCAGTTACCGTGTTAAGGCGAGTTGGAGACACCGGAGATGCAGACTAAGACGTCAATGGATGCATTCGACCTTGCTTCTAGTGGACAGTCTCCTATCACTCAAGTTTTAGCTTTCTCGATGATTAGACGTGGTTTTCGACTATGAGTCATGATGCCCACGACTGTGAGTGTGTGGCTTCTGACCGAGGTTTTAGTCTTTTAGACCATGAGGTAGTGGTCCTCCCGAGGGTGGAGGTGGAGTTTCGCCAAGTGGTCTAGGGCATATCTTGACAAGGGATGTGTGTTCCTCAGGAGTTATAATATTGTGTGTTTTCGAGCTAGAGTTAGCCGCAAGGCCCGACAGAGGTGTTGGATGTAACGACCCAAGTTCTGGATACCGAGAATTATCCGATATCATTCGAATTCTGGCCTGCCACCCACGAGCCAAAAGGCTTGGAAGGGTTATTTGGATGTTGTGGGGGTACATTAAAATTTAAAATAATGTAGAAAATAACTACATATTTCAATGTTTAAATAACAAAAAATGAATTTCTATTTTCAATTAATAAATTAACTACAGAGTCAAATCCACAAAGTACAGTTTACAGGGAAGAAATGTACTTAATTGTCGGGTACGCCCCCGACTCTAGCAAGCTGACAAGTATGAACCTCCACGCTGCACCTCCGAACCTCGGGGAGGAACTATAACACCTGAAAAGAAAAGGGTGAGCATCATTTCATTGGCTCTGTAGGGGTCCCGCGGATCCCCACCTCGAAACAATGATGGTAAATAGCAGTGATAACAACAACAATAACAACAACAATAGTAGCGATCGTAACAACAATAGTAACGGAAGAAGATGGTAGAAATATAGCTCTCTAAGCTACTCCTATCAGCAATAAAAAGTAAACCCTGATCTCACAGTGGGGACTGCTAAACCACCGGTGAAACCATGGCTACGTTACTGAAGAAAAAACCGCTACATCTCTATTGTGAAGGCCCATCCTCACGGACGGAGGCCCAACCAAGACCACACGATCTAAGGGTACAGTCATGACCTCGTCGTCGTGAACCCTACATTGTCTATGGGTGAAATCTCGATAACTCTACTGGGAACCCTAGACCTCAATGTCAGGAAAAGTACGTAGAAACCACTCGAAGAACTATGCCCTCACCGACAAGAAACCAAACGTCAAGTTAAGATAGTCACGTATCGCGTGACGGGAGAACCTGCCCACTAGAAGCGAGGTCGGATGCGTCCACTGATGACTTTGTCTATACCTCGGGTGTCTCCCTAGTTATCCCATGTGGAAATAAAGACACCATACAAGTAATCAAAGACAAGGGTCAAGTCACGGTCGTGCTCGTCAACATGCATCCGTAGTCCCCAACCACGTGTGCACACACTAACTGACTGTGCTACGTCAGGCACTATAACTAATTTTCCTCCCTGCCCAGACTCAAGCCGCCACAGTGGGAGGCCCTACGGCAACCAACCTAAAACTGTCTCTCCCGAGAAAGCCACTCTACCACTCCCAGGTTGGTCGACACCTGCGTATTGTAAAGAAGGCTATAACTAGTAGGGGGCCACTAGATGTAGGAACTCTCATAGAGATGAAACCATCAGAGTACTAATAGGCTACGGATGCACCCACTGTAAGTATCACTGAATACAGGGTGACACGGTGCCACCAGACTCAGGCCGACTAGATAGACTTGCTAATCCAATGGCCATAGAGTCACGCAACTCATCCTAAGGCCGTTGTACAATACGGCTCCATGCCGTCAAATTACCCTAATCCGAAAGTTAGAAATCATAGTCAAAAGAACTCATGAGGTGGCTCACAACCACCGGGTTCATTCCCTCTCTAAGGGAGACTAAGAAACCCCCATCACCCCCGGCTGAGTCACGGAACTTACGGTCATTGGCCATACTCATGGCCCACAAAGAAACCACTTTCTGAAGAAACTAACACTATGCGGGGATAGCCCTCCACACGTACTCGGGGCACGGTGATGTAGGTGCCAGAAAGTGTTTATGGACACTTCTACAGTGCACATATTAGAATGGAAGAAATGGGATTGATCGCCAGGGAAGTTTACCTGATTCCCATAGGAGAGATGATCGCAAGTGCCTTTGAAATGGGAGAATATGGGTTCTGCCTGTCCTCGCTCTCGACCGGCCAAGAATGTGGAGCTCGTACTTGCGAGTCAGTGATGAAGTTCCTACAAGTTAACTAGTAAACAGAGAAAACAAACCCATTAGACTTTGAAGGTGTAGTATATGCTCAAGCAGGAAGAGAAATCACGTAAATGGGGGTCAATCGTACCGGGAAGGGGGTTCGGAAGGGGGATGGCCGAGACTTTCGACCATCCACCTTCCCTATGTTTTAGGGTGAAAACGTCTTTGAAAATAGGGATCTAGGAACATCTTTTATGCATGTAAGGCAATAAAACAAACTAAAATGTAGCAAGACAAAGAACAAAGGAAGAAAGACGGAGTTTGCCTATCAACCAACAAAAGGCGGCGAAATATGTGGCCATTCAAGGGATGCAGGCGACCATGTCGACATGGCCGCCTTCTAGAACCCGGGCCTCTTCCACAACAAAGCTCTTTGAATTCGAGATCGATTTTGAGTTCTTCTTCTTAGATTAGCCAGGGGAAGTCAGTAAGGGTTTCTCTAGTCCTCACAGCTCTCCCAGGCTCACCGAACTGCCAATCCTCAAATGTTCCCCCTCAAAATGAATAACTATCTAACCCCCTCCGCTAGATTGTTCGGGATAGGTTTTTGTATACGGGCTGATTTCCCTCCCTGAAGACATTCAAAAATAGAGTAAAAGTGATTTTAACCAATGCAGAGACAAGGATGTGTGAGACTACATGCGCCTCGAACCCCCAAGTGGGAATGACTATGGAGGACGTGCCCGGAGTGGGTAGAATCGTAGAGTTAATGGGTGGTTATCAGGAGGCAGCCAGGTCGATAGCCATTTCAAAGGGGACTAGGCAACCAAGGTTCTGGCTGCCTTGGGTCTTGGGTGCCAGTACCTTGGCTACCTTGGAAACTCGGCGGCCAAGACCCTGGCCGCTTTGGAAACTAGGTGGCCAGTACCCTGGCCGCCTGAGTCACCTGGGCGGCCAATACCCTTGCCGCCTTGGGTTCTGGGGCAGCCAGCATCTTGTCCACCTTAGGATTTATGTACTCTATAATAATACCTCAAAAATTTCACCTCAAGGGCTCCCGCCCCCAAACCCCTGACCTTACGAGCAGGGGGCGCTGCCCCCTTGCAACCCCCTGTCAACTTACAACGAAGTTTGATCCATGAAAGGATGGAGTGGAGCCTATGTAACAACCTTGGATTTTATCTAGTAATTTTTTTGGGATTTTTTAGAAATTAAATAGAATATTTAAATATTTAATAAGCATTAAAATAGGCTTAAGTGGGCTTAACCATTCAAAGCCATTGATTTAACAGCCTAGCTACGAATTAGACAAATAGGGCCACTTAAAATGGCCCCCAAAACCAACATATTAAGCCTTTTGGCCTAAGCCCAACCCTAGAAACGTAATATGGTATATTTTCGTAATTAAAGTAGATAAATAAAGGAATTATGGGATAATTAGGAAGGAGTTTGAATTAAATTAAAATTCCAACGCATAGGCAAGTCACGGTCTATCATGCGACCACCTTCTGGAGGTAGTGGTCCAGACTAGACCGCCACCTGGTTCCGTAAATGGAAACTGAGGAGATTAGGAAAGTCTGGATTTTTATCCTCCCAATTGCCAAGGATTGATGTGATCTGGCATGGGAACTTGCCTAAGGACTCTTAGGGATCGATTCTACCACTAATAAGGACTCTATTTTGATCTAATCCCTCAGCCCTAGGTCATTCCCTATAAATAGGGCCCAGACTCGTCCTGCGCAAACTCTAATTTTGGATCCCGTGGTTCGAAGGTATAGTATCGTTATCTCAAGTTCGTCCTTTAGGGTTATTTGTTTCCTTTAGTATTTTCTAACTTCATGTAAATCCCGTGTTAGGAGATCAAGCCATCGAGGAGTTAGAAAGTCTGCAAGTCGCTATTTCTACGCAGAACGCGTAGGAACGGGAGCTCTCTTCAGGTGACAAATTTGAAATCTAGGGACCCTACCAGAGGTAGGTTATCTCATGATTGGCTTAAACAACTTGCTAGGAGTAAAATCCCTCTAGCCTTGATTGATTCCATGCATGATACACGGAGAATTTCATATTTTTCTATGACTGCATAATAAGATTTTTACTACATGCTGTCCATGTAACCTTAAACAAAATCTAATATCTTTTTGAACATTACCCACATTTTTATGCTTTAATTTCAGAATAGCATGCTTTCCCTGCTCGTTTCGTATTAGTTCTATTATTATATGTCTTGGAAATAGGCTCTACACGTCGGATGTTGCTTCTATCTGATGGAGGCAGAAGACAGTCCTGCAGAGACCGTTTCTTTCAAGTGGCAGTCCTCAACGAACCGCTATCTGGTTTCTGTAACCAGATCAAACCCGATTTATGCCCTATTATATATGATAATAAGCATGTAAGACCCCGAATTATTTTATTAGATTTAATATATTTATTTAGCTCTTGTTAATTAAGAATTTGCATTTTTATGGATTTAATAATTGAAATTCGGATTTATTAATATTTAATTCCTTAGAAATAGAATAATGATAATTTCGACCACTCTATAAAAATTCAGAAAAATAGTAAACAGGTTAAGGTCGATGTAGATTGCAATTTTATCTTCTGGCTTTGGGTCATTATAAATCCGTGGTGGGATCTATTTAGAGATTAAGCCCTTAATTGCACACTTTTTGACCCAAACCTAACCTTGGATTAAAACACGAAATTAAGGCTCAATTCTCGACCAAATGAGCTCAAACCAGAGCCAAATGAACGGTGAGGATCTAAGGATCAAAAGCCCCCAATAAATTTAGCGAAAACCTAACCCTAGGCGGCGCTCTCGGCCGCGTTTGCTCAAGTCAACAATCACGGTGCCGTTTCTAACACGTCTCTTCCACGGCCGAATACTCCCAGCACAGAACTCTCCAGAAGGTCTATGAGCTATACATAGAAAGCTCTACGAGTCCTCTTTCTTTTGGTTGCTGTGGTGTCGACAGAGGATCCAGATCTGGGGAGAATTCCGGCGATCTTTGTAGGTGTGTCGGCAGGCCGTCGACTTCCATCTTCCTCCCTTGTTTCTTCAATTAAGGTAGGCATTCTCAACCAAAACTTGATCATGAGTATAGGAAATTGATCCTCTCGACGAGATCTAGCCATTGGGACTGAAAGCCCCAATTTTTATCAGGTGTGTAGAGAGCAGTCGAGGCTTTTCTGAAGGGTATTCTAGTTCGTTCTTCATTTCTAGCCCCGTTTTCAATCTTCGATTCAGGTAGGTGTAACAGACTAAACTTAAATTAACTTATATGATATGATAAGCATGATCTTAGCTTTCATTTAACGTAGAAAGCCCTATGTTTAATGAAGCATGTGTAGAGAATTTCTAGTTATAGTAACAGCATGTTTTAGACCTAGTTTGATGTGTTCTTGATGTGTTCATCCGAATTGATTTATGCTTTCGAAGTATTAATCTTAATCCTCATGAACCATATCTTATATGGTTTGATTCACCATCGAAGTAGCTTTCATTTGAGCCAAGAATCCCCAAATTTCATTCTGTATGTAGAGAGAATTTAACGTTTTAGTCACAGCATGTCAGAATTAGGGTTTCTTGTGTTCCTGCCTTAATAGATCTCGATTCCAATAATTGATCATGAAATTGACCTTGCAGATAGGTAGAGTTTTGTATTAGCTTTCCATTGATATCAAAATCCCCTTATTTGGAGTCTAATTGCATTAGTTATGATCATTTTAGTGTAACCCTATCCAAACCCTAGCTCCCGGCGTTCACCGGACGCGGCAGGGATGACCGGCGTAGACCCAGAGATGGGCGGTCTTACGATAGACCGTCCAACTCCAGCCCACCTTTTGACCAATTTTGACCCTAGCATGCCCTTATATAAACGGTTTTTCAAGAACCACTCATCCCAGGTTGAACGGTTCCTAAGGAACCACATATCTGGATATACGGTCCAGAATGGACCACATATACTTATACGGCCCTTTACTGGCCGCACAACCCAGGGATGGGCGGCCCTGCCAGGACCGCCCAACCCCTTGGGCGGCCCAGATAGAGCCGCCCAACTACTTGGGCGGCCCAGGGAGAGCCGCCCAACTCCCTGAGGCCAGTTTGAACCCCGTTCAGCCCCCGTTCAGCCCCCGTTAAGCCTGATAGTTGTGCGGTTCACCGAGAACCGTTTATCTACCCAGTAATTGACTTAGTAATTATTATGATGCATCCATTTTAGTTTCAAATGACAATTTATAATTAGAAACCCATGGACGGCCCCTGAGGAACCGTCCATCTCCCTGTGTCACAGAGTGACCCCTGTTCGGCCCCGGAATGCCCAGTAAGTTGTACGGTCCATATAGAACCGTTTATCCCCACAGAGAGTGACTTAATTTATGTTCTAATGCATTCATTTGCATGTCATTAAGGGTAATTAGTGAAATAGAAACCCATTTAATAACTGTTTAAATATGCAACTAAATTTCTGATTATTGCTTGTCATTCGTGCCTACGCGACTTACGCGAACTCGTTATCATCTTAAATTATTTTCTTGGCATCTTGGATTAATATATAACCTAATCCCTGATAAATTAGCTTGGCATTAGGATTAATATGACTGTTAACTTGCTGTTTAGCTGCTGTACTACAGTAGAACAGCATGTTTAACTTTCCCACTTTATGCGAAGCCGATTGGCCGATTAGCGTACTAGTCTCGGTTTTACCCCCGGAAACTCTATCCGGCGGTCTTACCGTCATCTTGGAACATCATTATAATCATGATTAGAACCTGGTTAACACCAGCATACCCTGTTTTGTGAGCTTAAACCGCTGGTTTAAGTCTTGGATCAAATAGAGGCATGCGCGGTTATCATGTGACCGCATAACCTCTTAGGCGGGCCGATCGTGACCGCATATCTTATACGGCCCAGTATGGACCGTATATTTCGTTCTTGGGCCTTAATGTCTTCTGGACATGAGCGGCCTATATTGCACTGTTCTTACCTTAGGGCGGCCTGCTGTCAGCCGTTCGTTTCTTGCCCTCACGGGTTGAGTTTCAGCCCAGTTCTTGTATGTACGGTCCTGTATGAACCGTAGATATCCTTCAAGCGGTTCTGTTACGACCGCACATCTCTTGGAGATGAGTTTGACCGTGTTTTGTACTCTTGAATCCAAGGACAAGGTTAGTCCTTTAAATCTGAACTTATGGCAGAAATTCCTCTGATTAATTGGCCATTAAAATTGATTGAATGTCTGGACGGATGGGACGTTGGGCCCAGTAAATCAATGCCATCGCATCATAAGGGCCCGGTCTGGTCCTGGGGAGAGCGCCCGAAAGTTAGTGAGCCCATGGGATGTTAATGACAAGGTGGGGCATTGCACCGAAGTACTTGCCTGAGTGTTGGCGTCTACGACAAAAATATCTTGTACTTGTTACTTGTTACTTGATCATACTTGGTTAGATGTTTAAAATACTTGCTTGTTGGCCAATTCCTTACTCATATCTCATTGTTATATCTCCTGTAGTAAATTCTTGTATCTGTTATCCTTGATAATCATTATCAATTGTATTTCTTGACCTTGCAAGATCTTGTTATTACCGTTGTTTATTGCATTATCGTTTGTAGCATGATATTTTGAAAATGTAATTAAACTGTTAATCACTTATACATGTCTGTTATTTCCTACTGAGCGTTAGCTCACACCCCGTTGTTTCCCCCTTTCCAGGCTTCTCAGGTGACGCGCTTACCGACGGGGAAGGGCAGGAGTGATGTCTTGAGTGTATCAGTTCTAGTGTGTTAGCGGTGTACTTATTGTTTGTTGTGTTTGGAGATCATTTAGTTTCAGTTGTTGTTGAGTCTTAGTGGTTGTTATTCCAAGTTGTATTAAGTTGCATTTGAGATTATTGTATCAGTTTGGTTGTTTAATGATCATTTAGTATTTCCTTTCCATAGCACTTGTGTATTTAGATTAGTTCTCTCTCTTTCCTGCTTGCCTCTGACTGTACGTCCCGATATTTCCGCCTTGTTCGGGGCGTGACAGTTAAGTTGGTATCAGAGCCTAGGTTTCACATTCCTAGGTTTTCTTAAGTTCTTAAGTTCTAGATTTTCTAAGTTCTTGCATGGCATCCCAATAACCCGGTATATCAAAAGATGTTGTCCGAACGTTAGGCTACGCCTATCGGAAGGTCGCATACTTGCGCGAGTGGTCTTCGGATCGGTTATCTCCGCCAGGTACCGAGTTTTGGTTGTGTCTAGGTGCATTAGACCCCTAATCTTGTTAAAGTCTAGGACCTGACCTGGTGAGAATGGGTAGAAACTTGGGTTAAGTTCGTTTCTTAATCGTGTAATTATCCATCTTGATTAAACCTAAGTAATCTATTTCTCGTGTAGATGGCAGCTG
This sequence comes from Amorphophallus konjac, assembly GCA_022559845.1. Classification (NCBI taxonomy): domain Eukaryota; kingdom Viridiplantae; phylum Streptophyta; class Magnoliopsida; order Alismatales; family Araceae; genus Amorphophallus; species Amorphophallus konjac. The sequence continues at coordinate 234,269,944 of CM040126.1, forward strand.
ATCGCGCCGAATGGAGGAACCTGCAGCGCACGGTTCAAGGCCTTACCCAGGCCCTTCAGCAAGTGGCTCAGGCAGGAGCGGCACCACATGGCACCGGTGATCTATACCGGAACTTCCGCGGAATGAATCCGCCTAGATTCGCGGGTTCGACCGACCCCGACCAAGCCGAGCACTGGCTAGATGAGATGGCGAGAATATTTGAAGTTATGCAATGCACCAACCAGGAGCGTGTCCTTCTCTCGACATTTCAATTGGAGCGTGATGCACGTACTTGGTGGGATTCTATCAAGGCGACTCTCGGTGATCATCAGGTTACGTGGGAGGAGTTCGAGGAATTTTTCAACGGCAAGTATTTTTCTGACCGAGTGCAAGAGAAGAAAGCGGCAGAGTTCGCGGCTTTGAAGCAACGAGGTTTGTCCGTGGCGGAGTATGAGGCTCAATTTGCACGGCTTTCTCGATATGCTATACACCTTATTTCCACCGAGAAAATGAAGGCGAAGCGTTTTCTCAACGGACTGAAGCTGCATTATATCAACCAACTGGCACCAATGGAGATTTCCACTTATTCCGAGATGGTGAGAAAGGCTCAAGTTTTGGAAGATACCCTCGAAATGACGGAGAGAATCCGTGGAAGCGGTGCGAAGAAGGAGCAACCTACGGGTTCCCGGATTATCAAACCCGGGTATATTAAGAAGAGGCATGTTAGTGGACCTAGTTCGTGGAGCGGGTCCGGATCATGGAAAGGCAAGATGCCGAAGTATGAAGATAAGAAGCCTGGCCCTATGGTTCCGTTTAAGGGCATATGCAAGTATTGTGATCGTCCAGGTCACAAGGTGGAGGAATGCTGGCGCAAGCTGGGCGCCTGTTTGCGATGTGGAAGCAAAGAGCACCGTATCCCCAACTGTCCTTTGATAGCGGAGCAAACAACACCGGCAAAACCGCAAGTCTTCAAGAAGCCGCAAGGGAAGCTCCAAGCTCTGTATGCAGAAGAAGCGGAAACAGCCGAAGATGGTGGACTCGTCGAAGGTACTCTTATTATACTCGACAAGCCAGCATTTGTTCTTTTTGATACTGGTGCAACACATTCCTTTATTTCTCGGAGTTTTGCTAAGTCATTATCTATGGAACCGGTTATGATGGATACTCCGTTAGTGATTTCAACCCCTATTGGCACTAGAACAGCAATCCAACATTTCTATCCTTCTAGTAAGGTTTTGATTGGTGAGCAGAACTTTCCAGCTGATTTAATTTGCATGGATATGAAGGATTATGATGTAATCCTAGGAGCAGATTGGTTGGCTCGACATGAGGTTGACGTTCATTGTAGTTCTAGCTCTGTGTCTTTTACTAGGCACCCTGGACTTTCTTTTGTGGGAGTTAAGCACCATAACTCTGTACCGCTTATTTCGGCTCTTCGAGCTGATAAGCTGGTGAGGCGAGGATGTGAGGCTTTTCTAGCCTTTATCTGTGCAACCCCTGAGCAGCAGATTGAGATCAAGGACATTCCTATTGTCCGAGATTTTTCTGATGTCTTTCCAGAGGAATTACCAGGACTTCCTCCTGAGCGGGAAGTTATCTTCCCTATTGACCTCTTTCCGGGCACATCTCCTATTTCCAAGGCTCCTTACCGTATGTCTCCTGCGGAACTGAGAGAGTTGAAGCAACAGTTGATGGAGTTACTTGAGAAGGGCTTTATTCGTCCTAGTACGTCTCCGTGGGGAGCCCCTGTATTGTTTGTTCGGAAGAAAGATGGCTCGATGAGATTATGCATCGATTATCGGCAGTTAAACCAGTTGACTGTCAAGAACAAATATCCACTGCCGAGGATTGATGAGTTGTTTGACCAGATAGCGGGAGCTCAATATTTCTCTAAGATCGATCTTCGATCTGGATATCACCAGTTGCGGATTAAGGAGGAGGATATCCATAAATCAGCTTTTCGCAGCAGGTATGGTCATTTTGAATTTGTCGTTATGCCTTTTGGTCTAACGAATGCTCCGGCAGCTTTCATGCAGTTGATGAACAATGTATTTCGGCCCTACCTTGATCAATGGGTTGTGGTATTTATTGATGACATCTTGATCTATTCCAAGAGTGAAGTGGAGCATGCTGAACATCTGATGATGGCATTGCAGTTATTGAGAGATCATCAACTTTATGCCAAGTTTAGTAAGTGTGAATTCTGGTTGCAAGAAGTGTCCTTTCTCGGACATATTATCACCAATGAAGGTATTTCTGTGGATCCTTCGAAGGTTGAGGCAGTGAAGAATTGGGAGCAGCCTACCAGTGTGACGGAAGTTAGAAGTTTTCTTGGCCTGGCAGGTTATTATCGAAGGTTTATCCAGGATTTCTCTAAGATTGCGGTACCTATGACAAGGTTAACCCGCAAGGAGAACAAGTTTGATTGGTCAGACGATTGCCAGCGAAGCTTTCAGACTCTAAAGGATTGTTTGACTACTGCACCTATATTGGCTTTACCTTCTGGTGAAGGAGGATTTGTCGTTTATACTGATGCTTCAGGAATTGGCTTAGGCTGTGTACTCATGCAGCATGGGAAGGTGATTGCCTACTCTTCTAGGCAGTTGAAGAAGCACGAGGAGAATTATCCTGTTCATGATTTGGAACTTGCAGCAGTCGTCTTTGCTTTGAAGATATGGAGGCACTACCTGTATGGAGAATCTTTTACGGTATTTTCAGACCATAAGAGTTTGAAGTATTTGTTCTCTCAGAAGGAACTCAATATGCGGCAGCGCAGATGGTTGGAGTATTTGAAGGACTTCGACTTTTCTATTGAGTATCATCCTGGCAAAGGCAATGTTGTGGCAGACGCATTAAGCCGGAGGCCAGTAGCTAGATTGTCAAGTCTCATGTTGCAAGAATGGAAGTTACTGGAACAGTTATCTAGTCTGGATCTTAATATTGACAATGATCGGGTTTTGATTGCTCAGATTCAACTTAAACCTGAATTATTGATGAAGATCAAGTCCTTGCAAGATAATGATCCCGAGCTGGTACAGATCAAGGGAAGCTTGAGCAGCAGACCTGATTTCGGGTTGGCTGATGATGGTAGATTATTATTTAAAGGCAGAACTTGTGTACCTGATGAAGCTACAGTAAAGAACAAGATTCTTGAGGAAGCTCATAGATCCAGATACACCATTCATCCCGGAGGCACTAAGATGTACAGAGATTTGAAGCGATCCTTTTGGTGGATGAATATGAAGAGGGAAATCGCTGACTTCGTAAGTAAATGCTTAGTTTGCCAACAAGTTAAAGCTGAGCACTTCAGACCAGCAGGGAAATTGAAACCACTCGACATACCCCAATGGAAGTGGGAGAGTATTGGCATGGATTTCATCATGGGTATGCCTAGAACTCGTGGTGGATTTGATGCAATTTGGGTGATTGTTGACCGACTGACAAAGTCAGCCCATTTCTTGTCCATTAAATCTAAATGGACAGTTGATGTTCTAGCAGCTTTGTATTTGAAGGAAGTGGTGAGGTTGCATGGTATTCCAGTGAATATAGTATCTGATCGAGACCCTAGATTCACTTCTCATTTCTGGAAGGGACTACAAGAGTCTTTGGGTACTCGTCTGAATTTCAGCACGGCATTCCATCCGCAGACAGATGGGCAGACGGAGAGAACCAATCAGATAGTGGAAGATATGCTGCGGGCATGTATGATTGACTTTGGTGGTACTTGGAATGAGCATTTGGCACTAATTGAATTCGCCTACAATAACAGCTATCAGTCTAGTATCCAGATGGCTCCATTTGAAGCCTTGTATGGCAGAAGTTGTCGTTCCCCGTTGTGTTGGGACGAGGTAGGTGAGAAACAGTGGCTTGGACCGGATCTTGTCTCAGAATCTTCACAGAACATCCGCATTATCCGGGACCGGTTACAAGTGGCTCAATCAAGACAGAAGAGCTATGCCGACAACAGGAGGAGAGCATTGGAATTTCAGGTTGGCGAGCATGTATTCTTAAAGGTCTCTCCGACGAGAGGGATCCGAAGATTTGGCATTCATGGCAAGCTGAGTCCGAGATACATTGGTCCGTTCGAGATTCTAGATAGAGTGGGAGAGGTGGCATACAGGCTGGCCTTACCGCCTCAATTGTCTGGCGTGCACAACGTCTTCCATATTTCTATGTTACGGAAGTATGTGTACGACCCCACTCATGTTATACAGCATGTGGATTTCGAGCTGAAGGAGGATCTGACCTACGAGGAAAGACCGATAAAGGTTCTGGACCGGAAGCAACAGCAACTCCGGAATCGTTCAATACCGATGGTCAAGATTCAGTGGAGTCGGCGTGGGACCGAAGAAGCTACGTGGGAGTCTGAAGAGACTATGCGGAAGCAGTATCCCGACTTATTCTAGGTGAGCGATCTCTATCCCTACTCGCAGTGTTAGTGCAGTGAATTTGGAGGACCAAATTCCTTTAAGTAGGGGAGGGTGTAAGACCCCGAATTATTTTATTAGATTTAATATATTTATTTAGCTCTTGTTAATTAAGAATTTGCATTTTTATGGATTTAATAATTGAAATTCGGATTTATTAATATTTAATTCCTTAGAAATAGAATAATGATAATTTCGACCACTCTATAAAAATTCAGAAAAATAGTAAACAGGTTAAGGTCGATGTAGATTGCAATTTTATCTTCTGGCTTTGGGTCATTATAAATCCGTGGTGGGATCTATTTAGAGATTAAGCCCTTAATTGCACACTTTTTGACCCAAACCTAACCTTGGATTAAAACACGAAATTAAGGCTCAATTCTCGACCAAATGAGCTCAAACCAGAGCCAAATGAACGGTGAGGATCTAAGGATCAAAAGCCCCCAATAAATTTAGCGAAAACCTAACCCTAGGCGGCGCTCTCGGCCGCGTTTGCTCAAGTCAACAATCACGGTGCCGTTTCTAACACGTCTCTTCCACGGCCGAATACTCCCAGCACAGAACTCTCCAGAAGGTCTATGAGCTATACATAGAAAGCTCTACGAGTCCTCTTTCTTTTGGTTGCTGTGGTGTCGACAGAGGATCCAGATCTGGGGAGAATTCCGGCGATCTTTGTAGGTGTGTCGGCAGGCCGTCGACTTCCATCTTCCTCCCTTGTTTCTTCAATTAAGGTAGGCATTCTCAACCAAAACTTGATCATGAGTATAGGAAATTGATCCTCTCGACGAGATCTAGCCATTGGGACTGAAAGCCCCAATTTTTATCAGGTGTGTAGAGAGCAGTCGAGGCTTTTCTGAAGGGTATTCTAGTTCGTTCTTCATTTCTAGCCCCGTTTTCAATCTTCGATTCAGGTAGGTGTAACAGACTAAACTTAAATTAACTTATATGATATGATAAGCATGATCTTAGCTTTCATTTAACGTAGAAAGCCCTATGTTTAATGAAGCATGTGTAGAGAATTTCTAGTTATAGTAACAGCATGTTTTAGACCTAGTTTGATGTGTTCTTGATGTGTTCATCCGAATTGATTTATGCTTTCGAAGTATTAATCTTAATCCTCATGAACCATATCTTATATGGTTTGATTCACCATCGAAGTAGCTTTCATTTGAGCCAAGAATCCCCAAATTTCATTCTGTATGTAGAGAGAATTTAACGTTTTAGTCACAGCATGTCAGAATTAGGGTTTCTTGTGTTCCTGCCTTAATAGATCTCGATTCCAATAATTGATCATGAAATTGACCTTGCAGATAGGTAGAGTTTTGTATTAGCTTTCCATTGATATCAAAATCCCCTTATTTGGAGTCTAATTGCATTAGTTATGATCATTTTAGTGTAACCCTATCCAAACCCTAGCTCCCGGCGTTCACCGGACGCGGCAGGGATGACCGGCGTAGACCCAGAGATGGGCGGTCTTACGATAGACCGTCCAACTCCAGCCCACCTTTTGACCAATTTTGACCCTAGCATGCCCTTATATAAACGGTTTTTCAAGAACCACTCATCCCAGGTTGAACGGTTCCTAAGGAACCACATATCTGGATATACGGTCCAGAATGGACCACATATACTTATACGGCCCTTTACTGGCCGCACAACCCAGGGATGGGCGGCCCTGCCAGGACCGCCCAACCCCTTGGGCGGCCCAGATAGAGCCGCCCAACTACTTGGGCGGCCCAGGGAGAGCCGCCCAACTCCCTGAGGCCAGTTTGAACCCCGTTCAGCCCCCGTTCAGCCCCCGTTAAGCCTGATAGTTGTGCGGTTCACCGAGAACCGTTTATCTACCCAGTAATTGACTTAGTAATTATTATGATGCATCCATTTTAGTTTCAAATGACAATTTATAATTAGAAACCCATGGACGGCCCCTGAGGAACCGTCCATCTCCCTGTGTCACAGAGTGACCCCTGTTCGGCCCCGGAATGCCCAGTAAGTTGTACGGTCCATATAGAACCGTTTATCCCCACAGAGAGTGACTTAATTTATGTTCTAATGCATTCATTTGCATGTCATTAAGGGTAATTAGTGAAATAGAAACCCATTTAATAACTGTTTAAATATGCAACTAAATTTCTGATTATTGCTTGTCATTCGTGCCTACGCGACTTACGCGAACTCGTTATCATCTTAAATTATTTTCTTGGCATCTTGGATTAATATATAACCTAATCCCTGATAAATTAGCTTGGCATTAGGATTAATATGACTGTTAACTTGCTGTTTAGCTGCTGTACTACAGTAGAACAGCATGTTTAACTTTCCCACTTTATGCGAAGCCGATTGGCCGATTAGCGTACTAGTCTCGGTTTTACCCCCGGAAACTCTATCCGGCGGTCTTACCGTCATCTTGGAACATCATTATAATCATGATTAGAACCTGGTTAACACCAGCATACCCTGTTTTGTGAGCTTAAACCGCTGGTTTAAGTCTTGGATCAAATAGAGGCATGCGCGGTTATCATGTGACCGCATAACCTCTTAGGCGGGCCGATCGTGACCGCATATCTTATACGGCCCAGTATGGACCGTATATTTCGTTCTTGGGCCTTAATGTCTTCTGGACATGAGCGGCCTATATTGCACTGTTCTTACCTTAGGGCGGCCTGCTGTCAGCCGTTCGTTTCTTGCCCTCACGGGTTGAGTTTCAGCCCAGTTCTTGTATGTACGGTCCTGTATGAACCGTAGATATCCTTCAAGCGGTTCTGTTACGACCGCACATCTCTTGGAGATGAGTTTGACCGTGTTTTGTACTCTTGAATCCAAGGACAAGGTTAGTCCTTTAAATCTGAACTTATGGCAGAAATTCCTCTGATTAATTGGCCATTAAAATTGATTGAATGTCTGGACGGATGGGACGTTGGGCCCAGTAAATCAATGCCATCGCATCATAAGGGCCCGGTCTGGTCCTGGGGAGAGCGCCCGAAAGTTAGTGAGCCCATGGGATGTTAATGACAAGGTGGGGCATTGCACCGAAGTACTTGCCTGAGTGTTGGCGTCTACGACAAAAATATCTTGTACTTGTTACTTGTTACTTGATCATACTTGGTTAGATGTTTAAAATACTTGCTTGTTGGCCAATTCCTTACTCATATCTCATTGTTATATCTCCTGTAGTAAATTCTTGTATCTGTTATCCTTGATAATCATTATCAATTGTATTTCTTGACCTTGCAAGATCTTGTTATTACCGTTGTTTATTGCATTATCGTTTGTAGCATGATATTTTGAAAATGTAATTAAACTGTTAATCACTTATACATGTCTGTTATTTCCTACTGAGCGTTAGCTCACACCCCGTTGTTTCCCCCTTTCCAGGCTTCTCAGGTGACGCGCTTACCGACGGGGAAGGGCAGGAGTGATGTCTTGAGTGTATCAGTTCTAGTGTGTTAGCGGTGTACTTATTGTTTGTTGTGTTTGGAGATCATTTAGTTTCAGTTGTTGTTGAGTCTTAGTGGTTGTTATTCCAAGTTGTATTAAGTTGCATTTGAGATTATTGTATCAGTTTGGTTGTTTAATGATCATTTAGTATTTCCTTTCCATAGCACTTGTGTATTTAGATTAGTTCTCTCTCTTTCCTGCTTGCCTCTGACTGTACGTCCCGATATTTCCGCCTTGTTCGGGGCGTGACAAAGCATGCCTTATTTCATTTATTTCTACCCCTGATCATGTCATGACTTCTTTGTTAGTGTTAGCATGTGCTAAAAACTTAGTTTTTATGTATGTTAATTTCATACGAAACCTTATAATTTTGTACTTAAAAGAAAAGTTCCATGACTTAAGTTCACTTGACTTTATTCTTTGGCGCATTCCCTGCTCACCTTATTTCTATTTTGTTACTTCACCCATAGCGCGAACCCCGGTATGGTTGCTATTAGATCACTTGCACTTAATAGGAACACCTCTTGGACTTGAGAGCCTCTCCGTCAGATATTCCTTCTACCGAAGTAGGTGATCTTGTTTCAAGACCTCCGTAAGACTCCACAAGCCTGGGATTCCCACTAGGACGCCTAGCTGATTATATCCTAAAAATCCAAAAGTCTAGAGAGCACTTTGTGTTTTCTGCATTTTCTGGGAACTAGCTAAATAGCGGCCAGGAGGCGACCGCTACCTGAAGATAGCGGCCGGCCCGTGATCGCTACCTTGTTTCAGTCAGCAAATTTCTAGCAAAGTCGACCTATTCCTTTTTTTGCGTCGACTCCACTCCTGATAGCGGTCTTGACTTGACCGCTACCTCAAGATAGCGGTCCTCATTGAACCGCGCTCTTTCAATTTACTGTCCAACCCGAGGTTTGACCCAAGGGTTGAACTTACTATGTTCTCAGGTGACCTTTTGATTATCTGGAACCCAACACCTTATTCATTAAATCATTAATGAACTATGAAAATGGATTAATGTACCATTATGTTGTCAGATTCTTCCCATAGCGTAACCTTCTTATTAAGTCACTCTTGAACTCACATGTTCATGTTGGTGCGTTCTTACCTTGGTTTTGTTGCCATGAAACTATTGTTTGAACTGGACATTATTGGCTTACGATTATTTCTCATGGAAGTAGCCTGATTTATAACTTAAAGATGCAAGAGCGGGCACGGACAGTGTCTAAGGGCTCCACGCTAGCCCCCTCGGCAGATGGCCGGAAACATGCTATAAACCATGGGGTAAGATGAACACTGGCGTCACATTGCACTGGGAGTACTTTTTTTATAAACATGTGAAATCCACAAGACAATCTTATGAATTTACATGTTTGCTAGTACATTCTTGTTTTATGACTTTCTAGTGCATAGCCTTTCCAAGGTTATGAAAAGTACATTCTCGTTACATGATAGTACCTTCTCATTATTAAAAGGCCATATTATAATCTTGCTTGATCATGCTCTCATATTTACTTGAAATCTCCTATCTCTACACTTATCTTGTTACTTGTTGTTACTTTGGTTTTATTTCACATGTTTTATCACATCTCATTTCATTGTCATACCCTCTAGAGCTAAAATGCTAATTACTTTAATATTGCCATCATGTTGATACGAAGATACCTACTAGGTGAGCGGGCTCATTCCCTACTTTTTTCCCAATCTTTTCAGGAGACTCTAGCAGGTTGGAATCGGACTTCTCATGTGGCGAGTCCGAGAGCGAGTGAAGTACAAGGGAAGCCCTAGAATGTTAAAAGTGTCATGAGTCCATTTATGTAGTTTAAAGTCATGTCGATGTATTTTCTTTTTTTTCTTGAGCCTAGTTATGTCAAAGAAGAGTCAAGTGTCAGATGTAAACTTTGATTATTATTCAATAAAGTTGACGTTTTGAGCATATGTTGTGTTCACTCTTCTATGTGTGGATGTATGTTGCGCTCTCATTATCTTGCTAGCTTGAGGCTTTTTCTGTCGGCTGTTCAAGTTCCCGACTTAATTCTGTTGCATATCTCGGGGCGTGACAGCCTACCTAGATAAAGATGAGACCCCACACACCCAATCATCTAAGGGAAAGTGTCACTTCTATGATGGCTAAACAAGGTCAATGGGATGTCTGAAATTAGGCGTCTACAGGTGACTCAAGCTAACATAACGAAGAAGCCTGGAACACACGGGGTCACCAGAACTCTCAAAACCATATGGGTACACTAATCGAGGTATCATGATTCTTTTGGACGCCCAAAAATATGAATTTGGTACCCACGGGGTGTTTCAGACATCCACGGTGCAAAAGGTCGACCAATGGGCCTCAACCGGGTCGACCAATGGCCAAAATGGGTGAAATGACATCAAATCGATCGACTGGCCCACTAGGTCGATCGACCTACAAGGGGTTGGTCGATCAGACCAACCGGGTCGATCGACCAGACCATGACCAGGCAACCAACTGACCTGGCTCAGTCGACCGAACCAGGGCAGTTTCCCCACCGTGGTGAATGCCTAACCGATCGACCGAACCACCCATTCGGTCGACTGATTCCGACGACGCAACTGCGAAACCCATCCGAGGGGCCTAATCTACACCCCAATCACTCCAGGTAATGGGGCAAACATGGGGGAACCATTCCCCAACCTCTAAACTATCGAGAGGCCGCATATAAACCATAAAAACTTGATCGAATCGACGAATCTGTCGCTTACCCAAAATACATGCATTTTGTCCCCCAGAATGAAAGAAACCCACTCTCTACCTATAAACCATGGGACAATGAAATGCAAGGGCTAGGGATCCACCCCCTACCTCTTACGACGATCTCCCATAACGAGGACACCGACGCAATGCAAAATCGTGCCTCGAACCACTACCAGCTTCTTGAACTCGTGAACGAGCTTCACCGTGCCATCGCCTCGATTCCTCGCTCCCGTCCTCAACTGCTCAGTACCCATGCCGCCCCCGTCTCATCCACGCCGTCCTCCGTCGGCGGCTCAGAGAAGGGGTGAAGAGAAGGAGAGAAACGAGAGAAGAGAGATGGAGAGAATAAGTGAAGTGGGGGTGAATGGGTGTTTAAATAGAAAAATATTTTGGGATTCAAAAATCCAAAAAATAGAAAAATGGGGAAAAATCATCCCCACGATCCTCAGAAAATGCACAATGCGTCTACAACGTCCTGGAGCCCGAAAATGCAATGTTCCACCATGCATAGGGATCCAAAGGCCCGATAGACAAAATTCTAATTTAATTACAAAACGCGACTAGGACCTACGGAAGCACTCCGTCACCCACAGATTCCAGATATGAAAATCCTCGGTCATTATAGGATTTCCCCCTTACAAAAATTCCATCTTTGATATTCGAAGTAACTTCCATCTCACAAGGGAAGAATGACTTATTCAGCTGGCAACGCGCCTAGAGCTCCAACTAAAACCTCAATTCTCACAAAACCACCTCTCCCGAGGGACATAGCTAGACTATTACCGAACAGAAACATCTCGATCCACATTCACCATCCACACTAATTCCCAGAGTGAGCATTGCACACAAAAGGATACAAGTCTGGCATCATCTCAGCTACATCAGAGCTTCAACTATGGGCATCATTGCCACACTCTTGCACATCGAGGAGACGCGACCCATGTCATAAATTCCTGCCACAATTAAAATTCCCACACTCGATGGATCAATCAAACATCATCTCTTCTACCTGCTGACTGACCTCATGCCCTTCACAAGGGACATCTATCCCGGAGCCTCAATCAGCTCACACAGCCATCTCAACTGACTGGCACAATTCCATCGGCTCCACGCCACAAACACTCTCATATACGACAAGCCGAACACCAATAACACCACTAGACCAACTTCAGTCCCAACATAAACCTCCTATGAACCTAGATCCAACTTGGGAAAAGGTATATCAAAATCGACCACCCAAGGCCTGGCTTGCACACAGTTCTCGCCAATCTCGATTCACCTCAACTTGCATACTCTAGCGTGAAAGTCCATCCACCAGCCACAAACTATTAGTCAATGAAAAATTCTACTTGCTCAACTTTTCATTCTTGTTCCTTCATCAGGACCAATAATCTTGTTCTAAATCTCGAGGGCTCATCTGTTGACACTTACGTTGACCATTACCGCATCTCGAGTCGGTTCTCACTCGGACACCACATCTGATTCTGATCCTCATGCCAACTCTACCCTCTAGGTAGGAGCCAGCGCCAAAGGAGGCTAACGAATGTCACCCCCGCCATTCTCTACTCTCCTTTTAAAACCAGAAAGAGGTAGTTAAGAGAGATGTCGGGCATCAACGGCCTAGATCAAACCACTAGCAAAGGAGTAGATTGCCACTACTTGCTCGAGCTGCAATAAAACCCTAGGGCCACGTCCTTTCACCGTTCGATCCCGTGCCCCTATGAGGCTGCTCCATCATGATGGTGATGTTAGCACCCTGACGGTTCTACAGGTGATATGTAGGCACATTTAAGGCTCTGCGTCGTGGCCCTGAGGTACTAGACATGGAGATCAAGCAATGCCCACTCTCTCCCCTATGGTGATGAGATGCCTGAGGTCCTCCCGAGCACCGAGCGCCAAATGCCCTTGCTACTCGAGAGTGGGGGGATAAATAGGAGGACATATCTTGCTAGCACATTAGCGCCTATCCACCTGGCCCACCACGGGAGCCCAACTCTCAAGGCCCGTTACAACGCGTGACCAGCCCAGCATGCCTCCTACCCCAACTCAGGCCCAATGCATGATCCATTCCCACTTGCGCCTTCCCCGGCAACGGCCACGACGCACGTCCACTATAATTCCCCGAGTTTCGGATCTCACTTAATAGGCGTCGGTTCTATTTTTTTAATATTTTTTAAAGCTATGAATTTTCTTTTAACTTTTGGAGAAATCATTGAGTTATTACGAAATTTTTTTGATTATTTGATTAAATCAAAGTGAGAATGGGTGTATTACTATTTTGGTTCTTTCGGGGGTTAGGGTTTTAGGAAAACCCCAAACCTCATTTTAAACCCCCATCGCACACCCCTCTTTCCCCTCACCGTCTCTCTCTCTTTCTCTCTCTCTCTCTCTCATGTTCCACCTCCGTTTAGCTCCTCTCTCCCTCCGACTACAGACGATGGCTAGCGAGGAGGTTCTGATGGGCTACGACAGCAGCGGGAGGCTGGTCGTAAGGGCATGAATGAGGTGGTGGCGAGTGTGGGTCACAGGTTTCTGAGCTTCACCAGGTTTCGACTTGGATTGGTGATTCAGAGTCATTCTATGTGGTAAAAGTGGTGTCTCAGGTAGGAGGATGGACCCAATCACCTCCTCGCATGTTTTCTCTCCGTTTAGAGTTGATTTCGGGCAAGAACGAGAGGGTTTCTTTCATGTTGCAGGAAAAATGCATGTTTCAGGGTGGGCGACGGTTTCGCCGATTCGGTGATCGATTCGTAGTTATTTGAGTGCCACTGGGTGTGCCAAGGGTCGGGGAGTGATTCCCCATGGTTCCCGCTCACAATGGGGCGAGTTGGGCGTCGAATGGGGCCCTTAGAGGGTCATCCCATTTGGCCGTCACCAAAAATTGGTCGACCAATCTAAAGGGTCGGTTGATCAGTTCCTAGCATAGTATAGGAAGGGGTCTTGGGCTGGGTTTAGTCGATCGACCTTCGGGTTCAGTCGATCGACCCAAGGCAATTGGTCGACCGGCCCTTGGATCCGGTCGACTGACCCTGGGCAGCCCTGGGGGCCTGGGCAGTTCAGTCAATCGGTTTCCAAGTCAGTCGACGATTGCCCCTGTAGGTCGACTGACCCACTGCTGAAATGGCCTATTTAGCCCAGAAATTCAAATTTTCACTTCAGAAACTTAAATTAAAGTATTTATGGATGAAATAAATGAGAAATTAGCAGTGTAAACTCTATGAGAACCATCTCATGGATGGACGTCTGACCCAATTTTGAGGTGTTTGTGTATATCCCGTGGAGGGGGGGGGGTGATGCGGGATGACAATGAGACTCATCTCGGACTTGTTGCGAACCTTGGACTCTAGGTGACGACGTGACCTAAAGACGATGCGACCAGCGACGATACGAGTGGTTCGGCACCTTACATGGTTCCTTAAGAGGCAAGCGTGCCCCAAACAAGAAGTACTCGCTTACGATCGTCCCTAGTGAGGGAAACGTGTCGGACTACACGGTTGAGAAATCGACTTTTAGTCTCGGGTGGTCAGCTCACTCTCATGCTCGGAATGAGTCATGGGACGGGTCTTGCACTCGCAACTCATAGCGATGATTAAAAATGAACTAGCTAGGAAAATAACCTAATCACATGCAGCGGCATATAGAACTCATACTAAACAAGCAAATAAGACAAGAGGGAGGCGAATGTACCTCCACGCTCAGGGCGTGGGGAAGACGTCCCGGCCAATACCCGTGACTCCCGGTATAGCAATAAAAGTTTAATTACAGCAGTGATTTTTATTTCCCACTCCACGCATGGAGGTAAAAGGCTACACAATGACTCCGGGAGCACCGATCTTGGGTTGGCGGGCAGCAAAGTGGCGGTTTCGGGCGGCGGCGGGCAGCAGCTCCGGTTCTGCAAATTGCTGGCCGGCAGGACATCGAATAAGGACGTCCAAAGGGACGCCAACCTCCGGCAATCTTCTGAAGGCGACGGTTCACCAGGATGATGGCAGAGGGTCACTGGTCGACCCCCGGGAGTGGCCGTCGCTGTAAGTACTCCGGCGTATTTTTCTGGGATTTATGCAGCAACCCCTTTTTACTAGCTTGGCTTGGAGCAAGAATGCGCGCCTCCATGAAAATAGTTGCCACGCCCAAATTCGGTGTCGGATCGGGATGAAATTAGTGCCATTGCGAAGAGCACTCAGAGATCTTCAACATACTAGAATTTCAGATCCATCCAACGTCTGGATCGGAAATAAAAACTCTTGCAACACACTAACAGCTGTTGGCTCGGATGGCAGGTCTCACAAGGTAGATCAGGTTCTACCTGACTTTGGGGTTTGACAGAGAATAAAATGGTGGATCTAGGACTTGGGGATTTTTTTGGAGAGGGGGGGGGGAGTGGTGATCATGCACATATTTTTTTTGTAATTTTCTTATAAGGTTTTGGGGGTGGGAAAAATAGAAAACCAGGTGACTATCCCGCAGATCTGCACACAGGCAGACTATGAGAGCGGAAAACAAATGACTGGGAAGGGACTCAAATGGACTATGATCTGTGTGAAATTTAAACTGAGAGTGAAGAAGAACTGGGGGAACCAACCCTCAAAAGATCAGCTCCATCTAACGGTCGGATCTGGAGTTATAGCCTTTTCTTTGAGCTTCAGATCTGCAGGTCAGAATCCAAGACAGCAGCTCGGAAAGATGGCTGTGGAGGCTTTGATGGCGGCACGAACGGAGGCGGCGGCGACAGAAGCTAGACGTCGCATCCAGGGGAGGAGATAGAGTTGGGAATCGCTCCCAAGAAAGGGTCTCAAACCCTAGATCTTGCTGCTGTAAGGAAGAGGAAAAGGAAGAACAAGAAGAGCTAGAGAGAGAGGGGGTGCGCCCTTGGCATAATTCCAATATATTTCTTCATTAATTTTGCATAAAATGCCACAAGAGATATTATATACTAAACCCTAGACCTAGGACAAATGACCTAAGATGCCCTAGATCAAGGGGGCATAATGGGGAAGGGAGATAAACAAAGATTAAACAAATCCCAACATGGGGACAAGAGAGGGGGCGCCCCTCTCTCCAAGTCAACAAAATGGGCTTGGTTCTTTAATCCCCCTTGGACCATAATAAATCAAAAATACAAATACTTGGTCAATTATTCTCTCATTGACCCAATATTGAAACCCAAAATAATTCAAACCAAAATATAACCCAAATACATACCAAATAGACACCAAATACGTACCAATTACAAATACGTAGAAAAATACGTACTAAAATATCAAAGCTCCGATGGAGACTCTAGACTGTCCCTCAACCACAAAGATGTCGGCGTCGACTGAGTCGTGCTACATGTCTGGTATTGGCGGCTCGCTGAGTCGAGCCGAACTCTGGCTCTAGTGTCCTCACCAGGGGATCGTGAATTATGTATGGATTCCAACTTGATAACCTTGGTAGTTTTGTGCCTTGTGACTTGTGACTCATGTTCTATGCAACGAGCGTGCATGTGTGCGACAGATGACACGTCGGTTGTTTCACAATGAGTTCATGCCTTAAGTGACCCTTCCCCACTAGTCGTAACTTGCCTGGGCACACAAGTGCCGACCCACCTAGGAGTGGTGGTGAGATAGACCCAGAAGAGACAATTTAGACTGGTTTCCATAGGGCCTCCCATTGTGGCGGCTCTAGTGTGGGCTGGGAGGAAAACCAGCTAGAGGGCTAGACGTAGCGTAGTCATTCAGTGTGTGCACATGTGATCGAGGACTACGTGTTGGGCATGTGTGGAACATGCTTGATTCTATTATTTTGATGATGTCTGACTATGACTCATTGATAAGTCTTATTTGCATTTGATGATGTCAACATGTATGCAGCTCAAGTCAAAGTCAGCACTAGCAAGTGTATGGTGTCATGAGATATGATGCATTGATCAAAAGGGTAGGAACAAGGAGCCATGGACTTGATCAAAGAAAGTTGAAAAGGAATGACTAGGTGTGAAGAAGGTTGACCTCACCATGAGAAGTGCCGACCTCACCAGCTACAGTAGTAGTCTATCTGATAGAATCTCTAAAGCAGTGTCAACCTTAAACTTTCAGGAGGTCGACCTCAAATCCTCACAGAAACCATTGAAAAAGCTCATCACAAGGATGGTGTCGACCTCATGTTCTCAGAGTGTCGACCTCAGACTCTCACAGAAAGCGTTATACATGGCTTTCGTCATGGCTGCCTCGACCGCGTCATCAGACGTGTCAACCTCACAAGCCTCAAGCAGCAATCTGACAGGGATCAACGTTAGTTGCGTCGACCTTGTTCTTTCAAGAGGTTGACACGGGGTGTCTCACAGAAGCCTATAGAAGCCTTCTCTCAACAGCCGCGTCGACCTACTTTCACAGGAGGTCGAACTTAGGCTCCTCCTAGAAGTCGTTGTAAACGTGGTTGTCCAAGGCTACGTCGACGTCACCTTTATAGGAGGTCGACCTCATGCTGTTCTCCAGAAGCTCTTCATGCTATTTCTGTCAAACTCGTCAGACCATCCAGGAACCAAAAATAGCAACCATAAATATCCAAAAACACAATTTTTGATATCTAGAAAAGGGTCATAAGATAGTCAACTGCCCTTATCATCATTGGGTTACCAAAACAACATTACTAGTTAGTGGTTCTGCCAGTTTACATATGTAGGAAAGGTCACCTGTCAAGGGAACCTTCTTTTTGCTTCCACCCAATCAGAAATGTTGTCCCAGAGATCTCACAGGACAGAAGGACGTCCTTGGTTCTGCCAGCCAATGGAAGAGAAGGCACTGCAAGTTTGAATTATTTGAAGAAACACTCGTTTACTCCAACCATGCAAATGGGAGAAGGCTGGAGGGAAAATTGTTGCAACTCTGTTCTGTTGCCATGAACCAACCAGAGAACTACACATAAGAAGCAACATGGCCACTACAACCAATCAAGTGAAGATCCTTGGAGGGAAAACCATTTTTACCTCTGCTGGACCAATCAATTTACAGAACTGTGAAGAGCTAAAGAGAAGAAATATCCTATTTACTTGTGGGCCAATCAGATTCATGTTTGGTTATTTTTCTGGTGCTCCTGCTATCAGACATTGGGGACCAATCAAGAAGGAGGTCAGTGGTCAAACAAATCTTTTCTATTCCAACCAATTGTAATGAAGGAACTTGGAGGGAAATTCCACTACCCAGCTCTCTATATATGCATGAAGCTTATGCATCAAGACGCTACTGCTGCCCTTGAAGAAGAAGTACACTCCTCCTTGAGCCTTCAACTAAGAATCTATGAGGAAGAAAAAGACTAGTGGAGAGCAGCCCAGTTCTGGTCCGACCTAGACCCGTCCTGTAATTGAGAGGAAGAAAAAGAGAGAGAGAAGAAGTGTGAGCAATCCAGCATCTGGCCAACCCAGTCCATTGTTGTAAAAGAAAAGAGAGAAGAAGGAAGGAGAGTATCCTTGAGAGAAAGTAGCCCTGCAGAAAGCTCTAGCCAGAGTGAAAAGCCTTTGATCTGATTTTAGATCTGCAGTCACATCTTCTTGAGCTTGGTTCGGAAGCTACATTCATTTTCTTTGTTTCATTTTGTGTTTTTCTCTTGCAACTTCAAGTTAGTTTTTCAATGTGTGTGTCTGATGCTCTGCTTAGAGACCGGAGTGGTATTTGGCTGAGTTTAGTCGTGTGTGTGTGTGTGTGTGTGTGTGTGTGGGATTCGTCCCCGTCAAGCTGTGTGTTAGTAGTCAAGTTGTTAGTCAGTCGTCAAGCTGTGTCAGTAGTCAAGCTGTTAGTCCGCAGTCAAGCTGTGTGGCAGCAGTCAAGCAATGGGTCAGTAGTTAAGTTGTTACTCAGCAGGAAGCATCACCGGGTTTTGGTGAGGGGTGGATGTAGGTCTGCGGGTTGTAGATTGAACCACCTTAAAAATCCATGTGTTATGGGTTGTGACTTGTGTGATTGCTCCATGTTCTCTATCCCCATTCATGCGTTCATGTGCCAGTTTTAATGTATGAAATTCTGGTTGATCACAAGAGCACACACATAGTAATTCTGTTCGTACATCCAGTTAGAGTTTGATGAGATCCTTGCATTCTAGTGCAGCAGATCTCCCTAACTTCTGAACTAGCCCGGGGCCTGCGTCGACCCTACTGTGTGGGTGTGTCTTCATCAGCTTCCCTGTTAGCTGTGTCTCTTTGAAGGTGCGTCGACCTCATCGAACCAGTGCGTCGACCTCATCAGTCTTCATATGTTGTTTTGGTCCAGTCTTTGATCTACTCTTGCTAAATCCAATGTGCACTGAGCTCAAGTGTTTTATTTGTACTATATCAATGTTTTATGTTTTAATTAGCTAAGTGTTTCTTAATTGGGTAAAGTTTGATAGGATTTATTCAACCCCCCCTATAGATCCCGTTGCACCCTTCGGACCTAACATTACGGATGCATGGTAACGAGCACGACCCCGACTAGACCCTTGTCTTGTGTTACTGTGTACGGTGTCTCAGTTTCTACATTAAGCGTGTTAGCGCAGTGAAGAGTGATATAGAAGGGGGGGATGAATAGATCACTCCTAATTTGAACAACTTCAGCGGAAACTCACTACTTCGAAATACAACCCTTCAGATAAGGCTAAATAATGCAGCTAACGCAGTGAGAAATTAAGACAGGATAATAAGCACCGTTTGGAAGAGCCCGTCCACACACAAACACAATGCCGAACAGAAGGAAAGCACAACGATAATACCAAGCCACAGAGGAGACAAGAGATTTTAAGGTGGTTCGATTGTAGTCCACAATCTACATCCACCCCTCACTCCAACTAGAGTGAGGATTCCACTAGCCACTGCTAGAAAGCTGCAGACTCAGTCTGCGAACAAAGTGCTGCCACACAGCTTGACACCTGGACCTACTACCAGCAAGACCAGAACCGGAGATGCCTCTCCCTTCCTCCAACCCGGAGGGAACCTGCTAATGACAACCCGTCACTGGCAAAAACCAGAGATCACAGATCTCTCTACCTCTGCAGCCCAGAGGGGAACCGGAGTAACTCTCCCTTCCTCCAAACATCGGAGGGTAACAACTCGAAATCAGATATATGAAGAAATAAAAGGAAAAATAGAAATGTAAACAAGACCAACGATGAACACAAATCGTTTCAGAAAAATCAAATACAAATGTAGCTTCCGAAGAAGCAAATTGGACTCTTCTCTCTCACTCAGACTTTTCTCTCACAACAACGCTCTCTAATCTTTTCTCCCTATTTTCTTTCTGGAACGTGGAGGCTCTCTCTCTTTTCTTCTTCTGCTCAGGAATTCTGCTCTTCAGCTTTTTCTCCAGTTCTGTCCATCTAATCACAGAAGGCACCTTTTATATGGCTTTCGACCTGAGTTTCAGGCCTTCACATGAGGGAGTCTCGTTCCCTCCCTTTCCAGAGCATTCTCAGATCACGTGCCAGGCATCATCCTCGGTTCACGTGCCCAATCATTGACCTGTATCATCTGCAGGCAGAGACAATGAAATGTGATTAGTTAGTTCAGTCAGATACGAATGTATATACATTAGGATAGCAGATAAGAAGTGTATACACTGAGGGAGTCTATAGACTTGTGAGTCCTCATGCGACCTCAGTGTATAGACTAGCTAAATAATGCATTAGCACAACAGATGAAATGTGTGGAGTTCTGTTAAGTGAATGAGGCCCTCGAGTGTATAGACTCAGGGATGACAAAGGCAAGTGTGTCAAGTGTGAGAGTGTGTAGAGTTGAAGTTCTTCATGCGAGCTCAGTGTATGGACTTGTAAATGTTCATGCGATCTCAATGTGTAGACTTCATTCAGCAGCCATGACAATGGATGTATAGAGTTGGTCGTGTGAAGGAGGATGAGTGTAAAGACATGTTGTGTAGACTTGAAGCACAACAGTATGCACTGTATGGACTTCAATGTATAGACGTCGATGTATAGACTTCGAAGAGAGCAATGCATGAAGGCATCGACTGTGTACACTTAGAAATAGCAATTTAAGCAAGTGTGAACAACTTGAGAGTGTATAGACTTGCAGGTGATATCGAGTGTATAGGGTTGAATGATAACTGAGTGTCTAGACTTAGAGATGTTTAGACTTGGCAAAGAGCTAGACGATGTACAGACTTGAAGGTTCACAGTGTGTAGACTTTGGCAAAGCAACGTTAGTAGAGTTCCCAGTGTACAGACTTACTGAACTGAGCGTAGGTAAAAGATATGAGGAATGTATAGACTTACTTAGTTCAGTTCAGAACGTAGATAGAAGTCCCAATGTATAGACTTACTGAAGATGCAACCACTGTACAGACATGCTCAACCAGTCTGATGTACAGACTTGGACTTTCAACAGAAGGATGTACAGACATGAAAAACTCATGCCAATGTTCAGACTTCACCCCGTGCAAGCTATAGTGATTGAGTGTATAGACTTAATGGTCTCCCTGGCTGTACAGACTTGAGCACAGGCTGAACAGTCGAATGTATAGGCTTGCTTCCACCGACCAGTGTATAGACTTTGTAAGCGTAAGACGCTGAATGAGACGGTGGCTGAGACGATGTACATACTTCAGGTGAACCGATGCAGCTACAGTGAATAAGTGTATAGACTAGCTGAACTCTGTACAGACTTGCAGCTTGAGACAGTGATGTACATACATGGAATCAATGAAGGCGTTGGCTGTACAGACTTTGAAGAATGCCGCTCGCTATACAGACTTCGAATCAAGGCATGAATAGTGAATCAATGTCTAGACTTGGATGCCCAAGCCAGTGTATAGACTTGTGTAGTGCAGCCGGTGTGTGGACTTGTATAGTGACTAGAGGCTGTACAGACTTTGGGTCATGATGTGTGAGACGAGGGACAGTGTATTGACTTTGAGATGGCAGACGATGTATAGACTTGTGGTTCAGCAGAGTGTATAGACTTGGAAGATGAAGAGTGATGTGTAGACGTTGAAATGAATGGGAGAATGTATAGACTTGACCCCTTGAAAGGTTGTATACACTTCAGATGCAATCTACAGTGCCGTTGTATGGACTTGAACTCAAGGAATGACTGTACAGACTCTGAAGGCTTAGCGGAGGGTGTACAGACTATGAATATTAAGTTCAATGTATGGACTTCAGGTGAAGACTAATGTACATACTTTGAATATGAAATTCAATGTATGGACTTGGAGATTAAAGAAGGGGTCGACCCATCAGAGGAGGGGGGTCGACCCATCAGTGTACAGACTATGCAGACATTGTGTAGACATGATCAAGTAGTGCAAATTTATCTGACAACTATATGAACTGCACATTCCTTCATGATGAAGCATGTATTATTCTAGAGATAGAAGATTGATTTATAGTGTGAGACATCATCAAAACCGTAGGGATGCAACAATCTCCCCCTTTTTGATGATGGCAACACTATGAATCAAGCAATATCAAAGCTTAACAAGAAATTAACTGCAGTTTCAATAATCAAAGCAAATTCAAGGAAAGTGAAAGTACAGCCAAATTAAACACTACTGCAGAGCACTTCTTTCTCCAAAACCACTCCCTCTCAGACCCCCTGCAACCCATTCTCTGATAAAGCCATCACATGACAAGGTAATCTCCCCCAAAGGTAATCTCCCCCTTAGCTCATGAACAATAAATGATCTACTGATATTGCAAAACCCTTCTCCCCCTTTGACATCAGCAAAAGGAAATGCAGAATATATGAAAGTGCTGGAGACATGAAGAAAAAGTACAGTAACTGCTTAGGGCAGAAAGGCACAAGCAAGTCTTAAGAAAGTAAGTGAGATGCTAAACGCAAGTGAAGATTCTTGAACTCCAGTACACACTAGAGAAATAGAAGGATAGAAAAGTTTATCAGCATACATGGAGTATGATTTAGAGCAGGAATTAACAAGTATGGCCAGATATTGCTGAACTGTCAACAATCCAAAAAGACAACAAGAGACAAAGTCAAAGAGGTGTTCTCAAGGTATTGAAGACTAGCAATCCATTAGTTGCACAACTATAAGGAATTTTTTTTTTGATATGATTTTCAAGAAGATCAATAAGTAAGTTAGTAATTCCCTCTTTTGACATTAGAGAGACACCTTGATTAGAGGCCTGAATCTCCAGTTACTCAGAGTGAATACCTCATTACTTACCCCTTTTTTTAAAAAAAGAAAAGAAGCATAGTTAGTAACTGTGGCTTTTGACATGAGGAAACACCTTGATTAGAGGCCAGAGTCCCCAGTTACTCACCAGCAAGTCACCATTGCTCTGTCATGTTTTTTTTCATTCATTTTAAGCATTTGACACCTCATGACATAGGAGAAATATTCATTTCATTGATGAAGCTCCCAGTTTCTCAGTGTACAAAACAAGACACGTTTGTTTAATTAAGCCCTTGTATTGAAGAGATGGAATGATTGAAAATAATACCAGAAGGACTATTACTTGAAGTGAATCTTGAAGTCTAGATTTCAAGCTGATTGGGTCAGATATCAAGACATACAGGTTTTGGCCTGTACCAAAATCATTGACAATGTAGGAAGATATACTTTTTACTATTAATCCAGATCTCTGAAGGAATACCAGAGGAAAGATTCTAACTGGACTTTAGTATCACTGACTTATAGACTTAAGAATTAAGTGACATTCTACTATCTGAGAGAACCACACTAGATTTGTCATGAAAACCAGCAAAGACATACATCTGGTCAATCTTTTTGAATTTGTCAAAGAACACTTCTTCTCACAGCTCAACCAGCTCCCCCTCACTCACAGCTTTTCTGAAAGCTAACCAACTGAACTCCCCCTCACAAAAAGAATAGGCTGCACAGTTAAGACAATTTGTATAAGCCTAATTCTCATCTTAGTGTTGTGAATATCCAGAGGTTTAGTGAAGATGTCAGCAATCTGATTATCTTTGCCTACATGAATCAGTTCAAAATTATTTTTAGAAACCTCATCTCTTATGAAATGATGCCTTATCTCTATGTGTTTGGTGCGTGAATGCAAAATAAGATTTTTGGCAAGATTAATGGCACTGGTATTATCACAATAGATAGGTGTGCACCCCAGGTCTACTTGGTAGTCCTGAAGCTGGTGTTTAATCCAAATGACTTGTGTTCCACAACTCCCTGCAGTCACATATTCAGCTTCTGCAGTGGAGAGGGCCACAGAATGTTGTTTCTTGGAACCCCAAGACACTAAACACCCACCCAAAAATTCACAATGACCACTAGTGCTTCTCCTGTCTAGTTTACATCCTGCATAATCAGCATCTGTGTATGCAACTAAGTCAAATGTGTGTGATGCAGGAAACCATAAGCCAAGAGAATGAGTAGCTGACAAATATCTAAAAATTCTTTTCACTGCAGCTAAATATAATTTAGTAGGTCTAGACTGATACCTTGCACACATTCCTACACTGAATTGTATATCAGGTCTGGAAGCTGTTAGGTAAAGAAGAGATCCAATCATACCTCGATAGAGCTTGGCATTTACTTCTTTACCTGTCTCATCTGCATGCAGTGAGGTATTGGTACCCATGGGTGTTGTAATGTGCTTCAGGTTTTCCATACCAAACCTCTTGAACAGTTCCATTGTGTATTTGGTCTGGTTGATGAAGCACCCATCCTCTAGTTGTTGTACCTGCAAGCCAAGGAAGTACTTTAGTTCACCAACCAAACTCATCTCAAATTCAGCAGACATCATTTTAGAGAATTCAACACACAATTCATGCTTAGTTGATCCAAACACAATGTCATCTACATATACCTGAACTATGAGGAGATCTTTATTTGTACCTTTGGTAAATAAAGTTTGATCTACTTCACCTCTTTTGTAGCCCTTGCTGATCAGAAATTCAGTCAATCTTTCATACCATGCTCCTGGAGCCTGCTTTAGACCATACAAGGCTTTAGTTAACCTGAACACTTGGTCAGGTTGAGGAGAAAATTGAAATCCAGGGGGTTGTTCAACAAAAACCTCTTCCTTAATGACTCCATTTAAAAATGCACTTTTAACATCCATTTGTTGGAGTTTTATGTTCTTTGAGCATGCAAAAGCAAGCAACAGTCTTATAGCCTCCATCCTAGCAACAGGTTCATAGGATTCATCGAAATCTACACCAAATTCCTGACAGTAGCCCTTGGCTACTAATCTGGCCTTATTCCTAGAAATGATTACATCTTCATTCATTTTATTTTTGAACACCCACTTAGTTCCTATGATATTGACATTGTCTGGTCTTGGAACAAGTTCCCAGACATTATTTCTTTCGAACTGGCCTAATTCCTCACTCATGGCATTGACCCAAGCTTGATCAGCCAAGGCCTCTTCTATTGATTTGGGTTCAATTTGTGAGACTAAAGCAATTAAGTCTTCATTATTCACATTCCTAAAATGGGACCTAGTCTGTAGAGGATCTTCCGGATTGCCTATGACATTATCTATCGGATGATCTTTAAGAAATCTAACATTGATTAAAGACGCACCTTATTCTCTTGGCTCTTCCTGGTTGGGAGGATTTGCTGTTCCACTTGGCTGAGTGTTCTCTTCTTCTTGGTCTTCTAGGAATTCCTCATCATGATTGGAATCCCTGTCAAGATTTTCATTGTTAGAAACACCTTTCTTTTCACTAAAAATAATGTGTGGAGACTCTTCAACCTTTTTGTCTGTTATGTTGAAGACTCTATATGCCCTAGACACTTCTGAATATCCCAAAAATATTCCAGGGGAGCTTTTAGCTTCAAACTTGTCTAAATCTTTCTTGTCATTATTGTGAATAAAATATTTTGCTCAAAAATTCTGAAATGAAACAACTTTGGTTTCTTACCTTTTAGAAGCTCATAGGGTGTTTTCTTGTGAATGGGTCTTACCATGGTCCTGTTGATTATGTAAGTTGTTGTATTGGCAGCCTCTGCCCAAAACCTCCTTGGTAATTGACTTCCAATTAGCATGGTTCGGGCCATCTCCACCACAGTTCTATTTCTTCTCTCCACAATTCCATTCTGTTCAGGTGTCCTGGGAGAAGAAAATCTGTGTGTTAGTCCCTCTCTTTCACAAAGATCAGAAAACATGGAGTTTTCAAACTCACCTCCATGATCAGATTGAATAGAACAGATCTTGTGTTTTCCTTCTTGTTTGACCTTATTGAAAAACAAATTAAACTTTTGAAATGCATCACTTTTATTTGCTAAGAAAAAGATCCATGAATATCTAGAGAAGTCATCTATGATGACATAGCCAAACCTGTTCCCTTTAAGACTCTGAGTTCTAGTAGGACCGAAGAGGTCCATATGGAGGAGTTCCATTGGTCTAGAGGACAATGGCTCAGATCTTAATTTGAAAGAGTTCCTGGTCTGTTTGCCTAGAGCACATGCATCACATGATTTTGAAATAGAATTGAATTTTATTCTAGGCATGCCTCTCACTAAATCATGCTTGACCAATTTATTTAAAGTAGTAAAGCTAGCATGTCCTAGACGTCTATGCCATTCAAAAGCATCATTTTCAGAATTGGCAGATAAACAAATATTAGATTCAAATTCCTCATCTAGGTCTACCATTTAGACATTATTAATCCTGTTGGCTACAAATTTAACCACATCAGAATTTATTTCAAAGATTTTGCATGAGATATCATCAAACACAACCCTGTGACCCTTGTCACATAACTGACTAATGCTAATCAGGTTGTGTTGAAGACCTTCCACAAGTAGAACTTTTTCAATGGAGTTTGTGGAAGACTTACCCACTATACCAACTCCAATAATCTTACCTTTGTTCTTTCCTCCAAACTTGACCAGACCCCCTACCTTCATCTCTATCTTGCTGAACTTGGATCGGTCACCTGTCATGTGCCTGGAGCAGCCACTGTCGAGGTACCACTTGTTATCTTCAGCTGCCAGGCCGACCTACACAAATAACATCAAGCAGAGTGATTTGGAACCCAAGATGAGTTGGGCCCAAGGACATTGTTCAAATCTCTAATTAAGTGTTTAGAAATCCAAATTTGCTTCAGCATGGATTTCCCTGGCATCTTTATTTCTGGTTTATTGAAATTAAGTCCAGCTGGTCTGGAGAAATAAGTTCTATACCATTCATTAGGCTTGCCACTCCTAGGATATCTTCTGTAAGTTTGTTGATCAACAGATTTTTGAAGATGATGATCATTTCTCCAGTAGGTCCTCTTTGGACCCATCTGATTGTAGTAATTCCAGCTTTTCTTTTGATCCACTTGCTTGGTCCATTTACCATTTATGTTCTGATTGTAGGCTTAGTGAAATTCTTCACAGAATTCATTCCCATCTTAAATGGTTGGCCAGCACTGTTTTTAGGACTTTCCTTCTGACCTTGAGTTCCCTTACTGCTGTTTGAGCTGGATGGTGTGTCCAGGTTTTTTTTTCCCTTCTCTGGGCAGAAGGTAATGGTTTTGAATTGTAAGGGTCTTTTGTTAGTTGGGTCGTAGCCTAGACCCTCCTTATTGAAGTTAACCCTAGCCCCCAGTATAGCATCCAGACTAGATTTTTCTTGGACAAAGTTTTCCAAAACTTTCTGTTTGTCTTCCAGCTCCTTTTGAGGGACTCAGAATTTTTTAGAAGTTCACCATTGACTTTCTTAACAGCTTCATATTTTTCTGAGTTCACTCTACTTTCATTCAAGCTTTCTTCAATTCTTATTTTGAGTTCATTGAGCTGATTTTGACTTTCTTGGTTTTCTCCCTTGAGCTTATCATTTTCTTTTCTTAGTGAGGTCACTTCTTCTAGTTGCTCTTTTAGTTTCTGATTTTCCTCACAGACCTGGGTTTGTTCTTCAACATTAGTATTAAATTTTCTTTTCAGAACCCTATGCTCTTTACTAAGAGAATTGAACTTATCTAATAACTCAGCATAAGCATCTTCCCAGTCATCAATCGTAAAATTTTCAAAAACATTGGTTACCTCCTCTTCACTGTTTGCCATAAGGCAAATTCCTTCTTCATGCTCCTCTGAGGAAGTATCTTCAGGATTTTCTTCCTCCTCGCTCCATGTGCATACCATCGCCTGTGGCTTCTTCTTCTTCTGTACTTTTGTGTTCTTCTTCTGGAAGTAGGGAGCCTTCTTCTGAAGATCTGGGCATTTGCCTTTCATGTGTCCCTGTTTGTTACAATGATAACAGGTCAGTCTCTTAGGATTTCTATCCCTATAATTGGTAGATTCAACATTCTTGTTAAAGGAGTATGGCTTTTTCCTCCTAAAGGTCTTCCCCTTTCTCCTTAAAAATTTACTGAACTGACGTGTGAGCATTGCTTGCTCCTTCTGGTCGAGATCTGAGAAGCCATCCGACTCACCACTACTGCTGCTGCTGCTACTGCTACTCTTGTTGCGGGATGCCTTGAGAGCTACATTATTAGCCTTCCTATCACTTCCTTCACCACATCCTTTGAAATTCATTTCATAGGTCATGAGGGATCCTATGAGTTCATTCACTGTCAAGGTCGTCAGATTTTTTTGACTCTTCAATCACGATGGCCTTAGTGTGCCATGCTGGGGATAAGGATCTAAGAATTTTCCTGACTATGTCTGCCTCAGATAGATCCTTCCCGAGCCCCTTAAGTGTGTTCGTGATCAAGGACAACCTGGCATACATTTCAGTAATATTCTCCTCTGCATTCATCCTAAATAGTTCATACTTAGAGGTGTAGAGGTTTACCTTCGAGGCTTTCACTTGAGCTGTACCTTCGTAGATTAATTGCAGCTCATCCCACATTCGCTTGGCAGTCCTGTAGGCAGATATACGAGCATATTACTCTGGGTGAATAGCACACTGGATGATGTTCAGCGCCGTCCAGTTGAGTGAAGATAGCTTGACATGGTCATCTATCCACGTGTCCTCGTTCGGTGGCAGATCATATGGGCCAACCGTGATTACCCTCCACAGCTTGTGGCTCTGTGCTCTGATAAACACTTCCATCCTGTTCTTCAAAAATAGATAATTATTACCATCAAAAAATGGAGGGCGACTAATGGATTGACCTTCAACCATGAAGCTTCTAGGACCATTAGCATTTCCCTGACCGTTCGTCCACATGATGCAAACCTGCTCTGATAGCAAATGTTAGCGCAGCGAAGAGTGATATAGAAGGGGGGGATGAATAGATCACTCCCAATTTGAACAACTTCAGCGGAAACTCACTACTTCGAAATACAACCCTTCAGATAAGGCTAAATAATGCAGCTAACGCAGTGAGAAATTAAGACAGGATAATAAGCACCGATTGGAAGAGCCCGTCCACACACAAACACAATGCCGAACAGAAGGAAAGCACAACGATAATACCAAGCCACAAAGGAGACAAGAGATTTTAAGGTGGTTCGATTGTAGTCCACAATCTACATCCACCCCTCACTCCAACTAGAGTGAGGATTCCACTAGCCACTGCTAGAAAGCTACAGACTCAGTATGCGAACAAAGTGCTACCACACAGCTTGACACATGGACCTGCTACCAGCAAGACCAGAACTGGAGATGCCTCTCCCTTCCTCCATCCCGGAGGGAACCTGCTAATGACAACCCGTCATTGGCAAAAACCAGAGATCACAGATCTCTCTACCTCTGCAGCCCAGAGGGGAACCGGAGTAACTCTCCCTTGCTCCAAACACCGGAGGGTAACAACTCGAAATCAGATATATGAAGAAATAAAAGGAAAAATAGAAATGTAAACAAGATCAACGATGAACACAAATTGTTTCAGAAAAATCAAATACAAATGTAACTTCCGAAGAAGCAAATTGGACTCTTCTCTCTCACTCAGACTTTTCTCTCACATCAATGCTCTCTAATCTTTTCTCTCTATTTTCTTTCTGGAACGTGGAGGCTCTCTCTCTTTTCTTCTTCTGCTCAGGAATTCTGCTCTTCATCTTTTTCTCCAGGTCTGTCCATCTGATCGCAGAAGGCACCTTTTATATGGCTTTCGACCTGAGTTTCAGGCCTTCACACGAGGGAGTCTCGTTCCCTCCCTTTCCAGAGCATTCTCAGATCACGTGCCAGGCATCATCCTCGGTTCACGTGCCCAATCATTGACCTGTATCATATGCAGGCAGAGACAAAGAAATGTGATTAGTTAGTTCAGTCAGATACGAATGTATATACATTAGGATAGCAGATAAGAAGTGTATACACTGAGGGAGTCTATAGACTTGTGAGTCCTCATGCGACCTCAGTGTATAGACTAGCTAAATAATGCATTAGCACAACAGATGAAATGTGTGGAGTTCTGTTAAGTGAATGAGGCCCTCGAGTGTATAGACTCAGGGATGACAAAGGCAAGTGTGTCAAGTGTGAGAGTGTGTAGAGTTGAAGTTCTTCATGCGAGCTCAGTGTATGGACTTGTAAATGTTCATGCGATCTCAATGTGTAGACTTCATTCAGCAGTCAAGACAATGGATGTATAGAGTTGGTCGTGTGAAGGAGGATGAGTGTAAAGACATGTAATGAAGAGCAGCAATGTGTAGACTTGAAGCACAACAGTATGCACTGTATGGACTTCAATGTATAGATGTTGATGTATAGACTTCGCAGAGAGCAATGCATGAAGGCATCGAATGTGTAGACTTAGAAACAGCAATTTAAGCAAGTGTGAACAACTTGAGAGTGTATAGACTTGCAGGTGATATCGAGTGTATAGGGTTGAATGATAACTGAGTGTCTAGACTTAGAGATGTTTAGACTTGGCAAAGAGCTGGACGATGTACAGACTTGAAGGTTCACAGTGTGTAGACTTTGGCAAAGCAACGTCAGTAGAGTTCCCAGTGTACAGACTTACTGAACTGAGCGTAGGTAAAAGATATGAGGAATGTATTGACTTACTTAGTTCAGTTCAGAATGTAGGTAGAAGTCCCAATGTATAGACATACTGAAGATGCAACCACTGTACAGACATGCTCAACCAGTCCGATGTACAGACTTGGACTTTCAACAGAAAGATGTACAGACTTGAAAAACTCATGCCAATGTTCAGACTTCACCCTGTGCAAGCTACAGTGATTGAGTGTATAGACTTAATGGTCTCCCTGACTGTACAGACTTGAGCACAGGCTGAACAATCGAATGTATAGGCTTGCTTCCACCGACCAGTGTATAGACTTTGTAAGCGTGAGACGCTGAATGAGACGGTGGCTGAGACGATGTACAGACTTCAGGTGAACCGATGCATCTACAGTGAATGAGTGTATAGACTAGCTAAACTCCGTACAGACTTGCAGCTTGAGACAGTGATGTACAGACATGGAATCAATGAAGGCGTTGGCTGTACAGACTTTGAAGAATGCCGCTCGCTGTACAGACTTCGAATCAAGGCATGAATAGTGAATTAATGTCTAGACTTGGATGCCCAAGCCAGTGTATAGACTTGTGCAGTGCAGCCAGTGTGTGGACTTGTACAGTGACTAGAGGTTGTACAGACTTTGGGTCATGATGTGTGAGACGAGGGACAGTGTATTGACTTTGAGATGGCAGACGATGTATCGACTTGTGGTTCAGCAGAGTGTATAGACTTGGAAGATGAAGAGCGATGTGTTGACTTTGAAATGAACGGGAGAATGTATAGACTTGACCCCTTGAAAGGTTGTATACACTTCAAATGCAATCTACAGTGCCGTTGTATGGACTTGAACTCAAGGAATGACTGTACAGACTCTGAAGGCTTAGCGGAGGGTGTACAGACAATGAATATTAAGTTCAATGTATGGACTTCAGGTGAAGACCCATCTACATACTTTGAATATGAAATTCAATGTATGGACTTGGAGATTAAAGGAGGGGTCGACCCATAAGGGGAGGGGGGTCGACCCATCAGTGTACAGACTATACAGACAGTGTGTAGACATGATCAAGTAGTGCAAATTTATCTGACAACTATATGAACTGCACAGTCCTTCATGATGAAGCATGTATTATTCTAGAGATAGAAGATTTATTTATAGTGTGAGACATCATCAAAAAAGTAGGGATGCAACAAGGCGACTAGGGAGACACCTGAGGCTACAGACTATGTCGTCAGTGGACGGATCCGACCTTGCTTCTAGTGGGTAGTGCTTCTGTCACTCGAGTGTAGCAAGTCCAGTTTCCTACTATTGTTCTTTAGTGTTCTGGCGGCCGAGGGTATCCCATTATACGTAATCGAGGTGTAGTTTACTTCGTGTGGCCATTGTACTCGTGAGACGTGGCTATATTCTTTAATTATTATTTATTGCCTTCCCTATTCTAATTACTATTTTGATTTCTTACATATTGCATTGTGTATTTATTAATGTGAGGCAGGGATCTGCAGGACCCATATTGAGCCGATGAGAAAAGGCTCGCCCCCTTTATTTTTCACGTGAGGCGTGGCTTACAGGTTCTTTTTCTTAGGGTTCGCGTGGTGCTGGTGGTCAGGTCTAGTGCCAGTTTGCCAGATAAATTCTAGACCGTATAACTATTAAATCATATAATTGTGTATCTTCTATGCTGCTTATGTTGAACATTTATAATGTTGCAATTATTATAGATTCTTATACACTACTACACTATCCCAATAACCCTTCCGAGCCTACAGCTCATGGGCGGCGTGCCAAGATTCGAATGGTATCGGATATTTTTGATACTCAGATCTTCGGTCCTTACATTCACTATAGTGCATTAATGACGAATGGTGCACCAGTCCGACGATGAGTGGATGACACCGCCCACACCACTCTTGCTGACAACGCAACATTTCTACTTAGAGACCGGAGTGGTGTTTTGCTGGGTTCAGCTGTGTGTGTGGGGGGGGATTCGTCCCCGTCAAGCTATGTGTCAACAGTCAAGCTGTTAGTCAGGCATCAAGCTGTGTGTCCGTAGTCAAGCTGTTAGTCAGCAGTCAAGCTGTGGGTCAACAGTCATGCTATTAGTCAATAGGAAGCCTCACTGGGTTTTGGTGAGGGGTGGATGTAGGTCTACGGGTTGAAGACTGAACCACTTTAAAAATCCATGTTTTATGGGTTGTGACTTGTATGATTGCTCCATGTTCTCTATTCCCATTCATAGGTTCGTGTGCCAATTTTAATGTATGAAATTATGGTTGATCACAAGAGCACACACACAGTTATTCTGTTCGTATATGCAGTTGGAGTTTGATGAGATCCCTACATTCTAGTACATCAGATCTCCCTAACTTCTGAACTAGCCCTGAGCCTGCGTCAACCCCACTGTGTAGGTGTGTCGACCTCAGCTACCATGTTAGCTGTGTCTCTTTGAAGGTACTTCGACCTCACCGAACCAGTGCGTCAACCTCATCAATATGTATGTTGTTTTGGTCCAGTCTTTGATATACTCTTGCTAAATCCACTGTGCACTGAGCTCAAGTGTTTTATTTGTATTATAGCAGTGGTTTATGTTTTAATTAGCTATGTTTTTCTTAATTGGGCAAAGTTTGATAGGATCTATTCAACCCTCCCCCCTTCTAGATCTGGTGCACCCTTGGGACCCAACAATTGGTATCAGAGCAAGGCCCTATTACACTCAGATCCAACGATCTGCAGAGAAAGATCACAATGCTTTTATAATCATGCATTCTCTCGCTGATCAGATTTTTATGTTTTCCCCTCCGATCTTTAATGGTACTGATTTCAGTGAATGGTTGGGAATATTATGTAAGTTTGTAAACTTACATGATCCTAAGATCTGGAGGATTATTGCAAATGGCCCTTCGAGTTTGCCTAAGGACAAAACCAAAAGGACTAATCATCACAAGTCCATACATTCTTACAATCTCAGGGCCTTAAATTTTTTGAAAGTTGTAGTAGATTTCCCACATTTCCATTTGTTTTAAGCTGCAGCTCAGCCAAAGAGATCTTGGATGGCTTGGTCGACATCTGCGAAGAACAGGAGGCCAGATGTTTGATGGCCGATAGAAGTGATCACATCAGTGATCAATGTAGACACGCCAAAATCGATACTATGTTGAGTAAATTTCACGTCACCATGTGACGCCCCAAAGTGGACTTCAATATTGGCTTAATATGAAGTTTTTCTAATTTCTCCATATTTAATTATGATTTCTTGGCTTTTTAGTTTAATAATTGAAATTAACGCCTATGGGGAAGGCGTCATTTAATTAACGACTTAATTAGGGGCGTTTTCCATAAATGGACGACTATTCAAACGGTCGTCGATTCCTGGATTTTACAAATTCTAACGAAAATAAAACTCAAAGAGTTGACGTCCTAAGGACGGGCGTTGATTATTTAACGCCCGTTCAAACAGGCGTCATTTGATAATTTTAAATAAGGAAAGTTCTTTATTTCTATAGTTAAATTCAGGAATTGACGACGGTGTGACTGCCATCATTTCAATTGACGCCCTAGCTAGGTCGTCATTTTCACTTCCGTCTCCCTTTCGCCTGCTTCTTTCCAGTAATGATCCTTTCCCCATTTTACACCTTGTGTTCGATTGGGAAGAAGGTTCCTTATTAGGGATTCTTACCTTGTTTTAATCCTGTTAATGCAAGAATTTTTGGCTATAAATACCCCCTTCAATCTTCCTTGCGCGAAGGAGGATGAGAGGAGAAAGAGAAGGATGAGAGAGGGAAAAAAAGAGAGAACGGAAGAGAACACAGATAGAGCTAACAGAGAGAAGAGTGTTTCGTTGTTTTGTAGGTTGTTTTCTCCCAAGCTCTTCCTTAGGCGAGCTCCCTTCCTCCCGTAGTAGCTGAAGCACTTGTCCTCCCCCTTTACTGCTGCCATACAGCAGAAGGGCGACTCCCCCTCTCTTATTCATTGTTTCTATTTTTTGCTGTTATCATGTCAACACATACCACTCTCTAGTCACTTTGCTAGATAAGGTCATATTATACTAGTTTACGTTGCATTAGCATATTCATCCATATAATCTCATACCTTGTTACTCCTCTTAGGGGTTTTAAAACCAAAACACACAAGGTGTGTTCATGCCTAATCTGTTTGATTCTATATTATTAGAGCAGTGATACTCTACACTTGGCTAATCCATATCTTTGTTTATTTTGTGTGTTTTCTTACAAGGGTAATCAAGCTATAAACCCCATTCGTTGGCCGGCCGATAGAAGGAGGAAGGAAGAACTCCCAATCTCACCCGCTCAATACAAGGTACATGCGATCATCTTTCTTCTTTGAGGTAACCCCTCTAGCGATCACTCTCCATAGAGCATCTCATGCTCATCCCCTTTTCCTTCATATCCCACATATTCTAGCATAATCATCCACC
The DNA here is from genome assembly GCA_022559845.1 of Amorphophallus konjac. Classification (NCBI taxonomy): domain Eukaryota; kingdom Viridiplantae; phylum Streptophyta; class Magnoliopsida; order Alismatales; family Araceae; genus Amorphophallus; species Amorphophallus konjac. The sequence goes on from CM040126.1 coordinate 234,304,744, forward strand.
CTTAATTGTTATTTTTCTTTCCTTTTAAAAATGTGTATGTGACACGTTCACAAATTGGCGATCACGGTGGGACACTTTTTGTTTTAGTTTGATTACCCCTCCCTCGGCGCCCTCGCGTGCCCCTCCTTCGGCGCCCTCGCGTGCCCCTCTCTTTGGCGCCCTCATGTGCCCTTCCTTCGTGCTCCACGTAGCACACTCCCTTTGTGCACCACGTGCACACCTCCCACTGGATTAGCCAATTTGCGTACTATCCATATCATTTTTATTAGAAAATAAATTCATTTCTGTTTGTCATCAGGGTTAACGGTTCTCCGGAACTGAATAACGCCCTTCATACCGCCGTCATTTCCACATGCATCGATCGTTCAAACGGGCGCTGTTTCCATTTTTATTGCGAGCATTTCCATCATTTTTTTAATTAATGCCCCTCTCAGAGGCATCATTTCTTAATATAACGCCTCATACCAAGGCGTCATCTTTCTGATTATTTCATTTTGACGCCCCTCGCAGAGGCGTCTCTTACTGATACAGCGTCTTACCGAAAGGCATTATTTTGATTATCATTGCTTTTATTCATCATTTTAAGTTCGGTTACTGTTATCTGACGCCCTTGTACATAGGTGTCATTTCCACTGGCAGCGCCTCACTTTAAGGCGATATTTCATCTTGATTGCTATCTGTTTACACTGTTCACAGTGACTAGCGACTGACATTCAGCCTTCTCTTGTTGATATAGCGACCTTATCCAGGTCGTCATTTTGTTCTGTGCCCACAAAACCCCTATTTACTGCTTACTACTGTTCGTTTGACTGATTCTCATATCACCTGCTTGATATTGCCTGCATTAGGCTGCATTTAGGGCATTCGGTTTGGGAGACCTCCTCTCCCCACACTTTTAGGAGTCACCCCCCCTCTTGGTAAAGGAAGGACTCTCCTTTGAGCATTCCGTCTCATTAGACCGAAAATTCCTGAACCAAGCCTCCGTAAGTCCCCGCACCCGTGGATTCCCTCACGGACGCTGGGCAGGTTGTACCATTGAAGCACCCGGAGTATAGTTGACCCATATGTTGGTGAAGAGAGAAAGAACCTAGATAACCAGAGATTATACCCAAATTTTCAACCAGGACCCCACATTCAAAGGAGAGAACTTATTGTAAAATTCACTTTAATCTACAAAGAAAACCTTAAAACTTTGGGCTCATTACAACTTGAGTGTTTATTTTGTTCGATAACGTGATATCTCTTGGGTATACTTGTTATTGGAAACATATTTCTTCTTCCTTAAACATGAAACTCCGTTCAGGTAAAATCATCAAAATGGACAACTACGTATATACTGATGATGGTTATGAGGATCCCTCTCAGGATCCTGTCTACCACGAGGGAAACTACACTTCTTCTCCCACTCAGGTCCATATGGTGGACACCACTTCTTTGGAGGTTGAGCCTTCTTCCCAAGCTCAACCTACCACTCAAAATACTTCAGGGGACGCTTCCCCTTCTTTCAACTTCAACGAAGTTCTCAAAGTTCTTGCTGGCCTGGATGGCTCCCTGCGCCAGGCGGCCCAAGCCGCTTTAAAGGGAAAGTCTGTCCCGTCAACTTCTAACCCTCCCCAGGCCATGGGTGGCCACTCTGCTAGTTCTCCCAACGACCAGGCGATCGAACCTAAGGTGCCCTCGCGCCCATCAACTCCTGTCATGACTACGCCGGCCCAACCGGCAAGTCACTCCATTGCTAGGCCTCAACAACCTCATGTTTCTCAAATTTTGAGAAGGCCTATGACGAACCAATACTCTTTTCATCCGGCCCCAGTCGAGTCCGATAACCACACTATACTCCTCCAAAGGATGGCTAGCATGGAGGAGCAGCTCAAGAAGGTCACTACATCCAAGGTCGCTCCCGAAATTATGCTTCCCACTCTGCCGATTTTTCACCTACCCCCGTCTGAAATGCCGAATTTCCGACGGTACAATGGAACGGGTAATCCGCACATTCACTTGAAAGACTTCTTGTATGAGGCATCATTCTGGCAAGATAACAAGACTTCTCTGGCTTATCTCTTTAGGCGGTCTTTAGATGGCCCGGCATTAGAATGGTTTTATTCCCTGGAGCCGACGGATGCCGGTGATTTTGATATAGTTCAACGAAAGTTTCTACAGAAGTACAAGGACCGTGTGGGTCCCTCTTTGTCCGTTACTAATCTTGTTGCTGAAAAGATGAAGCCCGAGGAGGACTTCGTTTTATTTGCTGATAGGTGGAGAGCTATGGCCGAGAAGTTAAAGGACACACTGTCGGAAATGGAACAAGTGAAGATGATTATATCAAACTCCACTCCGCAGTTCCGTCATATCTTAGCCATGAACAAGTTAAGCATTATGGAAGAGCTCTATGAAGGAGCTAGATACATACAAACTCAGATGAAAGATTCACCTATTATGGGTATGTTTGAGCGAAGACCAAAGGTAATAAAGTGGAACGTTAATATCGGCAATACTGGTGCGACCACTGAAGGCACTGTTACTAATGAGCAGGTGAGCGCGTTCGGCAATTCCACACCCTTCCGCCACCCTCCAAACCAAGGGCCGCCACCACAATAGTCCGCCTTCCAAAACCAAGTCCACCAGCCAAATAATAACGCTCCTTAGACCTTACGGCCTCTACCACTCCCTCAACAACAACCCCACTTTGCTCCACAAAACCAACCCGCAGAGTACCACCAAATGCCCCCGCCAGCCAATTATGCACCGCAACAACTGCAACAATCAAGAAGGCCATTGGGTCCCCGAAGAGGGCACTACCCTCCCTTGCCTGAAAGCCTGCTAGACATTTTCAATGCCCTCATGGCCGCCAACCTGCTCACCCTGCCTAAAGAAAGAACGATATGGCCGCAACATGTAGACACCTCCCGATATTGCGTCTTCCATCGGCAGCCGGGGCACAACATCGATCATTGTTTTCACTTCAAGGATTACATACATGATATGAATGATCAAGGAGATATTGATTGGGATGATATGAGGAGGGTTATTGCTACTCTAAAGGCTCGAAGGCCTCCTCGGCAACCATCGGCTCAGCAGTACCCGCAGCAAGGTCAGCAACAACAAGTTCCCCAGCAACAACAGGCTCCTGCACCCCAACCAAATACGCAGATTGTCAATAACCCACTATCGGAACACCCTGTTCAAAATCAACAAGTAAACCTTGTCACCTCAATCCATGAAGTGGAGAGAGGGCAGGATTTGCATAAGGAAAACGCATCTGTCGGGGCCATTAATCAAAACTCCAGTCAACCGCAACCACCACAATTGCTAAGAAGGCTTCAGCCTGTACCCCCTTCCCAAACGCCACGCCCCCTTATACGTTCCAGCACTCCAGGGCCGTTCAACCCTAACCCTACTCCTTCATGGCCCCTTCTTTTACGCCAACCCACGAATTCTCCTTCACCCCAAAATCCTCCACCAAATAGACCTCTCCTTATCCGCCCCTCTCCGACAGTCGTCACCCCTCCTGTTTCGCCACAATCTACCCCGTCCACCACCATGCTTCCAAGGTCCCTCCATGTCACCCGATCCCCGTCACCACATTTCGATAACCCCCAGCCGGCGAGGCCTCTTATAAGAACCCCTCCTCCTGCCAATCCTGCACCAGCACCCAACACACCACACACCATTCCCTCTACCTCCTCTACCCCTTCATCCACTCTAACCCCGGCAGAGGCTCCAAAAACAATGGTGCTCCGTAGTGGACGGATGTTCCATCGAGTGTTTCCCCAGCGGGAGCAGGAGCCGATACAAGAACAAGGAGAACAGGAATAAGAGTCTGCACCGGGCACGGAGTATGACTTACTAAAGCATTTGGACAGAACGCCTCCCCGAATTTCCACTCTGGAATTGATCAAAAGATCTACTACACATCAGCTGGCCTTGAAGCAATATCTACAGAAAGTAATGGTAAACGAAGATATCCCAATTGAACAGGTCACTACAGTCTTAAGTCCAGCCAGCAATCAACCAGCCATCACTTTTTATGAACATGAATTGGCTCCACAGCTAGCCAGAAAATATGCACTGTGCATTACTATTGACATTAACAAGGTGACAGTGAAACAATGTTTGGTGGATACTGGGGCATCCATTAATGTTTTGCCACCAAGTACCTTGAAAATGTGTGGCATTCCGGAGAGTCAAATCCGGCCATCTACAATCACTGTTACCGCCCATGACAACACAAGGAAGCCGCCTTTAGGAATGATCACTCTAAAAGTTGGTTTGGGTCCAGTCTCGGTCACAGCATATTTCCATATTCTAGACATGGACCCGACATTCAATGGCATTTTGGGTCACCCGTACATTCAAGAGCTTGATGTTGTGCCTTCAACAAATCATCAATGCATACAATTTCCGCACAAAGGGCGCATTATTAAAGTCACTAGTATGCCCATTCTGCCGACAAAAGATATACATTCCGCAACATCGGTGCCTTCTATGTGGCCTTCCAATAGGCCTTTGCTCTCAGTTTTGGATGTTGTCGATCTGCGGCAAGACTTGATAAGGCCGTCTCCTTCAACCCCTCCTACCACTCAAATGCCACCACAGCCATCCAAAGGCAAGAAGCAAAAAGGTTTGATGAACACGCCACGATGGAACATTCTGATGAAAATGGGATATAGAACTGGTAAAGGCCTGGGTGTTAACCTTCAGGGGAGAGTCGAGCCCGTCAGGCATCAAAAGATGATTCCCCGAGGTGGCCTAGGGTACAAAGCGCCAAGTAAAGATGAAAATGAGCCATGGGCCGTCATGACTTCCACTCTCAAGACAGATCGGCAACCTCTTACATGGACCCTACAAACACACTTTATGAAAGGAGGCACTCATAATGATGAGCGAACCACTCTAGTCACTTCCATGATGGATTGTCAAGATGTACATGCACGACAGTTTGCTCGTCACATAGCCCCACTGGTTACATACAAAGCTCTTGAGTCTTTACGGCCAGATAAAAGATGAAAAATGGATGACCCCGAATGTGACTGGTATAGATGGTTCGACATGAATGATATCACTATTGCCCTGAGCCGATTGTTTATGCCAACTGATCCGGAATGGCCGCCATTGATTCATGAATTAATTGAAAAGCCAACAGTGATCACGGACAAGAGGCAGCTTCTAAGCAATTACACAGATACCTGGGAGCCTGATGTGCCGTTTAAGGAAGGCTACAACGTGGATAGGCTGTGGGCCGGCCTTTTCTCTATTAAATCCATTCATCCAAGGATTGTTGTCCGTTTGTTTAATCAAATATTTTGCTCAGATGTCCCTAGACCGCCCATGGTCTTCATAACCTTTTCTCCAAATTCACTTCAAGTTTCTTCTCCGATTCCTCCCTTGCTCCTCGAGTAATTCTATAAACTCTCCATCACACCTCCGCGTGGGTCATCATTTACTCCATCTTTCATCAATCTATCAATCTCAACACCACCTCCTATTCCTCCCTCTCACTGCCTTCTTCTTGAAAATGAAAACGAAAAAAAATGCCAAAATTCAAACTTTCCAATCTTTCATCTCCATTGAGGAGACCTCCTATCTTCTTCATGAGTGTGTCCCGACCTAGGGGCCGCTCTTCCAGGATTCATTAGGGGACCTTCCCTACTCCTCCGGTGAGGGGTCTTCATCTGTATTTCCTTCTGTACCCATCTTTTCCCCACCTCCTTCATGTTTGTCGAATTCTAGTGATCAGGCTAGTTGTTCTTATTCTTCTAGTTTTAAGACTCATGGGGTAGCTTCACATAAGAAATCCAAGGGTAAGTAGATTCCCCGTAGGTTCTTGTTAGAGTTAGCCATCAGATGCCGCGCATGTCTAGCCATTCCCGAGTTTGTGGAGAATCCGATTATCCTGCCAGAAACTGAATATGAAGATACTTGTGTTCTTAATGAGGGTTTTGGTGTTTATGAGATCATGAATGATGAAGACCCTATTGAAGAGGGGGATGAAGGTTATGAAGAATATGAGGACGAGGCTGATGCTTTTGCCAGTGGCATGAGAAGATTTGATGAGCCATCAGCCTCAGTAGAAGAACCTACCAAAGAAATAAATCTGGGTACTGAGGAAGACCCTAGGATTGTCCTCATTAGTAAGAACTTGCCACCCTCTAAAGAGGAGGCGCTCATTTTGGTTCTTCAAGAATATAAGGACATATTCGCATGGAGTTATGAAGATATGCTAGGACTAGACCCTGTGCTCGTTGAACATCGACTTACGCTTAAGCCAGGGTCCATTCCGATCAAACAGCAGTTGAGACGTTTCCACCCTAATATGGCATTAAAAATGAAAGAAGAGGTCGATAAGCTTCATAAGGCTAGATTCGTTAGAGTTGTCCTCTATCCCAATTAGGTGGCTAACATTGTCCCAGTCATGAAGAAAGATGGGAAGGTGTGAATTTGTATAGACTTTCGGGACCTCAACCGCGCGTCCTAAAGATGACTTCCCCCTCCCTCATATTGATGTTTTAATAGACAATACGGCAGGATATGGGACTCTCTCCTTCATGGATGGCTTTTCAGGTTATAATCAGATTCGCTTGGCTGAGGAGGATCAAGAGAAAACATCATTCACTACACCATGGGGAACTTATTGCTATGTGGTCATGCCCTTCGACTCAAGAATGCTGGAGCCACCCATCAAAGGGCTATGATGGCAATTTTTCATGATATGATCCTCATTTATATAGAGGTGTACGTTGATGACCTGGTAGTAAAATCAAGAACAAGGATTGAGCATCCCAGTGTTCTAACTAAAGTCTTGCAAAGAGCGCGGGAGTATCAGCTAAAAATGAATCCCAAGAAGTGTGTGTTTGGTGTTTCATCAGGGAAGTTGCTTGGATTCATCGTAAGTAAGAGGGGTATCGAGATTGATCCCAACAAAGCGAAGGCCATAAGGGAAATGCCTCCTCCCAAGAATTTGAAAGAAGTTTGAGGATTGATCGGAGGTTGCAATTTATCTGCCGATTTGTTTCCCGCATTCACAAAGATGTAGGCCGTTCTACGAGCTTACTAATCCGGGAGTCAAGTTTATTTGGGATGACAAATGTCAGGCAGCTTTTGACAGATTGAAGGATTATCTCTCAAATCCTCATGTCCTGAGGCCGCCAGTTCTAGGCAAACCGCTTGTTCTTTACATTTCCGTCCTGGATGACTCTGTAGGCGCTGTCCTAGCCCAAGTTGACGGAAGAAGGAAAAGAAAGGGCAGCCTACTACTTGTCAAAGCTTCTCAACCCCTGTGAGTAGAAGTACTCGGCCATAGAAAAGACTTGTGCTGCTTTAGTCTAGGTAGTTCAGAAACTCAAGCATTATTTCTTAGCTCATGAACTTCATCTCATTGCCCGAATGAATCCAATCAAGTTTCTTCTTGAAAAATCTATTCTCACCGATCGATTAGCATGATGGCAAAGCTTCCTTTCTCAATTCGATATTATCTACATTCAGCAAAAAGCAATTAAAGGCTATGCCATAGCAGAACATCTTGCTCATCACCCTCTCCCTAGATTTGACCCTGTTCGCTCAGAGTTTCCAGATGAGGAACTAATGTCCGTCAATCAATCCGATTCGATGTGGACGTTACATTTTGATGGAGCTTTGAATTCAAAAGGAAAAGGGATTGGCATTGTTCTTCTATCACCAGAGGGTATCACTATTCCGCTCGCCTCTCAGCTTGCATTTCCCGTTACAAATAATATAGCTGAGTATGAGGCTCTTCTGGCCGACTGGAGGCCGCTCATCAATTCGGTGTTACCCAATTGCGGATTGTAGGTGATGGTCAGCTTATTCTTCGCCAATTGCTCGCCAAGTGCCGTACGCTCAATCCTAAACTCAAACCCTATCAGGAATTGACTTCTGCTTATACCAAGCTTTTTACCAAATTAATCTTCATTCACGTTCCTCGTGATCATAACATTTTAGCTGATGCTCTCGCTTCTCTTGCCTCTTCTTTGGTTTTCCTTCCTGAAAGGGATTCCCATTCTATCATTGTTCACAAGCAGCTCACTCAAGCTATTAAGGATCTAGCTTTCCTTAGTGTTAAGGAGAAGGTGCTTAGGAAGGTTAAGCAAGGTGGAATCATTGAGAATAAGGAGGTCATGCTATTAGATTTAGAAGAAGAATTGAATGATGAAGAAAATCTGAGGTATTACGAGATTGATAAGTATTGCCGGGATCAATCCTATCCCGAGGAGGCCACGGCTGAAGAAAAGAAAGCCATTCGAAGAGTTGCTCAGTGATACACCCTGGTTGGAGGTGTGCTCTACAGAAGGGGTCTCACCAGAGTTTTATTAAGGTGCCTAGATGATGATGAATCTTGGAAGGTCGTGGAAGAGGCGCATTCAGGAGTGTGTGGTGGTCTTGCCAATAGCCAGATGCTTGCTAAGAAAATCCTTAGGTTAGGTTTCTATTGGCCCACTCTAGAAGAGGATTGTTCCATCTATGTTCGAAGGTGTGTTAAGTGCCAACTACACGCCGATAAAATTCACTCTCCTGCTTCTTCACTCCATCCTGTGTCCTCCCCATGGCCTTTCTCCATGTGGGCTTTCGATATCATTGGACCCCTTGGTGATCCGAACCTCCTCAAAAACCAAAGTCATTTATACTCACGGCCACGGACTACTTCACCAAGTGGGCGGAAGCGGAAGCTTACGTGGAGATAAAAGTGTCAACCGTCTACAAATTTATAATGAAGAACATCATCACAAGGTTCAACATCCCAAGTACCATCGTCACCGACAATGGGCCTCAATTCATCTTTCAGGAGCTTCAGGACCTCTGTAACAGGTATAACATTGCATTACATCATTCATCTCCTTATTATCCGTAGGGCAATGGCCAAGCAGAGGCAACTAACAAAACTTTGATCAAGATTATTAAGAAAACATGCGAGGCTACTAAATTTACGGATTGGCCAGAAAAATTGGTTGAAGCTCTTTAGGCCTATCGCACTTCCATTCGTACCCCTACCGGGCAGACCCCTTTGCCCTTACTTATGGAATGGAGGCGGTAGTCCCTTACGAGATTCTTATCCCTTCTCTATGAGTACAATTGGACAAGGAGCTCCCCATTGATGAGCGTCGCGAATCTCTCCTTGCTCAGTTGGAACTCCTAGACGAGAAGCGTCTGGCTGCCGCCGAGCATGCACGTATTTATCAAAACAGACTTTCACGTTTTTACCAAAAGAAAGTAATTGAGAGAAAATTCAAAATTGGTAAAATCATAATTAAAAGAATCTTCGTTAAATCCAAAGGGCCTCGTTCAAAACTGCAACCTAACTGGGAAGGTCCCTTCATTATAAAAGATGTTTATCCTGGCAACGCTTACAAATTAATTAATGCTGAAGGTGAAGAGCTGGCTCATTCCTGGAATGGTCTTTACTTGAAGAAATACTACCCCTAAAAAAAGAGAAAAAAATCAGGAAGAAAATTAAAAAAAGATCAAAAATCAAAATTTCGCAGGCTAGCACGGTACATAGATCGCGAGCCCGAAAAATCAAAATCCTTAATTCATTCTTCTGTCTTGATGGTTTAACTTTGGGGTTAACTCCCGCACACACTACACGCTTTATTTTTAAACTCGAGTGGCATGGAATTCGAGGAAAGTCCATACCCAAACTAAGAGTGTAGGAACCTTACCTATTCTCTCCTCTTCGGCTCACGAGAGAGAGTACGATTCAGGGAATACTAACCAAACCTGTACGTCGCCCTAGTAGGTGGAAGTCAGGGCCCAAAAGGGAACACAATGCTTAAAGCCCAAGTACAATTAGGTTTCTATCTGTTAAAGAAGAAAAAGAAAAGAAAATAAAGTTCCCAAAAAGCATGCCAAGAGGGCAAAGTTCCCGAAGGGAAAACCCTTGTCGTAAGCATGTATGAATAAGGGTAAAAAGAGCAACAAAATTTTCCTAAGCCGAAGACTGAATCCCAACGAGTATTAGGATAGGAAAGGAAAGTTTCCCCGTTCCCGGAAACCTCCCGTGAGCTTCCTTAATTTATTCTTCTCTTCTCCCTCCATGGTGGGTTATAAGCTCAAAGCATGGCAAAGACCGACTAAGAAGGATGGGCCGTAAGAGAATATGAGTAAAAGCATAAGTATTTAAGCACGTTGACCCTTTGTTAAACCTTTAAAGAAAGATTAATGAATTCAAGATGGTGATTGTGTAAGGTTTAAGGCCATGCTGTGTCCAATCCCATTAAAAGGAAAAATGGTTTTTCTTAAAAATAACGCCCCCTTGGAAGGCGTCTTTTTCATGATCCTTGACTTCTCTAAGGTCGTCATTCATTTTTTTTAAAATAAAAAACAAAAAACAAAAAAAATAGAAATGATCTTTTTAATTCACGCCCTTTCAAGAGGCGCCATTTAACAAATTCAAGGCTTTTCCTATGTCGTCATTTTTCATGATAAAAATATAAAAAATGTTTTTTTCTAAATAAACGCCTTTCACCTCGGCGTCAATTTCACAATCAGCGCCCGTTTGTGAGGGCGTCATTTTCAAATATAAAATATAAATAATAAAATAACAGAAAATCAAGCCTGCTGCTGCTCATCTCATATGCTTGATTGCATCTTCGTGTGGACATCTTTTATTTTAAAGTTGACATTTGCTTGCTTGCATGTTGCATTCCCTTATATATTTTCATTATCCGCCTTTATTGATTAGAGGCTTGGCCCCTTGACCCATCAACAAGGTCAAAGAAGAGACAACCCCTTGCTTATTGAGAAAGGGGCCAAGCCGGATAGATGGATTAATCTGTTTGTTTAAGTGTGAACTACAGACACAGGGCAAGAATGAAGACAAAGAAAGGAAGAAACAAGGCAAATACACAAGTCCACAAGTGCTCAAAGTAACTCAGGTAACAAAAATTTCAATTTCATATATATACTAATGAATATATGAGTACAGGTGTGAGGGTGGAGGGGTACAAGTAAGTCTCTCAACTCTCGCCTCCACCCTCCTCTCTCGTACTCTCTACCTCACTATCGTCGTCCTGACGAGGCGCTCGTGGAGGGGGCATGGACCCCCAGGAAGTAGCTGGAGCTCGAGCCTGCCCCTCCGCCTTGCTCCTCTGTCGAAGAGAGGAACCCGCTACGGAGGTGGAACTGGTGAACACGTACCCTACAGTTCTCGCTCGGTCCCGGCCTCACTGGAGGCGCTCCTCTGTCGCTCACAGCCGCTCCTGAGTGACGGCTAGCTGAGCCCTCAAGTCTATGAGCTCCCGCTCTCATGCTGCACGCTCCTCTCACTCCTGAGCACGCTCCCTAGGCTCCATCTCGAGGGCGACTCTCAGCTCTGCCACGTCCTGAGGTAGCTGTTTGATGATAGCAAACACTATGAGTTATCTGAACTTCTGTGACATGATTTTTAACTCTATGATTTTGATGATAGCATTCATGAACATCTGATTGACTGTCTTGCTATGGGCATATATCATGTCAGTTCTACAGCCTTGCATATCATGATATCATGAATCTGTCATATGTCAGTTCATCAGAGCATAAAGCATTGCACTGCTGTTCAGTCAATTTATCAGATCTAAAGCATTGCATTTGATGTTCAGTTAGGTTATCTGCTGCATAAAGCATTCATATACATATACATCAGTTGCTTTACTCTGCTTGTGGAAGTCAGTACAGGCTAAACATCCATGCATCATGACACTCAGCATAGTGTGGGTCGACCCCCTCTCTAGATGGGTCGACTCCCCAGATAAGTGTAGTCTATACACTGCTCCATTCAATGTCTGTACAGCCTTCGCAAGAGCAAGTCTGTACATCGCTCTCTCCAGCAAGTCTATACACTGCATGCTACAAAGTCTGCACATCCCGTTTGCCAAGTCTGTTCATCGGCATGCATTACTTCAAGTATGTACAGTCTGTTGCATTGTTCATCAAGTCTACACATTGCAGCAGCATAGAAAGTCTATACACTCACTTGCATGTTCATTAAAGTCTGTACACTAGTCGAGCATTCAAGTCTGTTCATTGGCCAAGTCTACACATCGTCACCTTGCCTTCAAGTCTGCACAATGGCCAAGTCTACTCATCGGCACTGTAGCTTGCTTAACTCAAGTCTATACATTGCAGCGTGTCTGTGTTTCAAGCCTTCCAAAGTCTATACATCACTTGCACCATTAAGTCTAGACATTGCACTGTAGCTTGCTTAGTTGAAGTCTATACATTGCTGATCGAACGTAAGTCTATACATTCAAACCTATTCCTACGTTCGCTGCTTTTGCTACACACTAAGTCTACACATTACAATCATTACCTACGTCCAAGTCTGTACAGAGTATGGCAGCGTCTCACGCATCGTCTCACCAAGTCTGTACATCGTCTGCCTTGTCTCGCCATACACGACCAAGTCTGTACAGCCTTCTATTGCAAGAGTTCAAGACTGCACATGCCTTCCAAAGTCTGTACAACCTCTAGTCTGCATGAGTCACTAAGTCTATACATCGCTGTATTGGCCAAGTCCATACACTGTCTCGCTCACATCTTCCAAGTCTGTACATTGGCCTTCAAGCCTTCCAAGTCTGTACAGCCCAAGTATATATATCCACCGTCTCATGCAGCGTCTCTAAGGCAAAGTCTATACATCGCATGTATTGCACACTGCAAGTCTGAACAGCCCAAGTCTGTACATTGCTCACTTGCAAGCACACAAGTCTACACAGTGCTCTTCATTCATGTGCACAGTTCATGCATCAAGTCTGTACATCCACCGTCTCAGTTAAGCTTCAAAGTCTATACATCCGATCGTCTCATGCATTGTCGCTTGCATCGTTTGGCAAAGTCTATACATTGGTCGGTGGTAAGTCTATACACTGCCTACACTGCATGCTCTCACAATCATCTTCAAGTCTATACATTGGTCAGTGGCAAGTCTATACATTGCACTGTGCTTCAGGCATTCCACGCTAAGTCTATACAGCCTTTGAATTGCACTAAGTCCATACACTAGCACTGTAGCTTGCACGATTAAGTCTACACATTGTGTTGCATCGTTGCAGGCCAAGTCTATACATAGTCTGGCTGCCTGCACGCCATGTCTGCACATCGGTTGCACAGCACAACTAAGTCTATACATCTAGTTGCATCGCATGTCTGCAGAGTCTAGACTTTCATCCTACAGCCTGCAGCTAAGTCTACACAACCACCACATCAAGTCTATACAACAAAGTCTGTACATCGTTTGGGCTGTGCATGCTTCGTCTTCTAAAGTCTATACACTACTGTCTCATGCATTCTAAGTCCATACACCATCCAGTTGGGCATCGGTCATTACAGCAAGTTTGTACACTGTCTGCACGCTCTCAAGGTTGAATGTTCTTCAGCAGAGTCTGTACACACTTCATCAGTGAAGAATGTACACACTTCAGTGCACATGTGTATCTCCTTCAAGACGAAGTCTATACACTCGTTTCCAAGGCTTCAAGTCTATACACTCGTTGTCAACCCTTCAAGTCTATACACTCAGGCTGCATCATGGCTGTACACACTTTGTTAACAGCCTGAACCAAGTCTGTACATCCATCTGATATCTTCTTATGATTGCTTGATAGGTACTATTCGTGAAGCCTATGAAGGGCACGTGATCCGAGGTTGGCACCTGGCACGTGATCCGAGGATAGCGCCCTAATTGCTGCTGCTATAAATACGAAGCCTCCTCCATCTGGGGAAGATGGATTAGAGAAAAAGAGACTGATCGAGATCAAGTGAGAGCAAGAGAGTGACCGAGATAAAAGGAAAGTGCTGCAGAGAGGCAGAGAGCAAAAGAAGAAAAAGAAAGAGAGAAAGAGAGATGGAGAGCTCGTGAGGAAGAAGAGAAGCTTGTTTGTCATCACTAGACTTTGGATCAGATCCAATCCAGTTTGCTCCTGCGAGAGCTATTGTGCATTTCATTTTTACAGCTTTCTGCTACTGCGTTTTTTATTTTTCTTGTTAACTGTTCATTGTTGCTCTTTTGATCCTCTAGTGTGCGGTCGGGTTCCCTCCGGTTTGGAGGAAGAGAGACTTGCGTCTCTGGTTGCCTGTGACTGAGTGTCACTGGTTGTTTCCCTCCGGTTGGGAGGAAGGGAGGTCCGAGACCTCTGGGTTGCAAGTGGCTGGGAGTCACTTGTGTGTTCCCTCCTGGTCTGGAGGAAGAGAGACTTGCGTCTCTGGTTTGCTAGTGACTGGGTGTCACTAGTGGTTCCCTCCGGTTGGGAGGAAGAGGGGAGGTTGTTCCCCTGGTCAAGCTATGTGGCAGCATTTGTTGCAGACTGAGTATGCTGTTCTAGCGTTACTAGTGGAAGCCTCACTCTGGTTTGGAGTGAGGGGTGGACGTAGGTCTGTGGACCGAACCACCTAAAAATCCTGGTGTCCCTTGTGGTTTGATTTTCTTATGTGTTCATCTTATTGCTTCGCACATTAGATGTTTGCTTAGGATCGAGTGAGAGCTTATTCTTTGTGTTGCTTTGCGAGATCCTTCTAAGTATCTTCAGAATATATCTACAACCGTTCTTTAAGTCCGCATATCTGAGCATTAGTTTTTTATTAGGCTATATTTTTAAGGGGAGATTCATTCACCCCCCCTCTGAATCTATCGCACCTGTCTCAACAATTGGTATCAGAGCGGGTTCTCTGACTGTTAAGATCCAACGATCTGCAGAGGATCCTGTTGTCTTTGGTGCATTTCTGAATTTACTCTCTGCTGCATTAATCTGCTTGCCGATTTAATCAATGGGTTCTCCATCGGTTTTCATTGGCTATAATTTTAACTCATGGGTTAGCAGTCTACATAACTATGTGAATTTGATGGATCCGGATCTATGGAAGTTAATCTCACATGGTGCTCACAGACTACCAAAGAAAGAGTCCAAATGGACTAACAGTCACAGATCAAGAAATGGAGAGAATCAGAAAGTTTTGAAATTAATGAAAGAAGCTATTGACAAGGCTCTACATTCTTGTTTTTATGACTGCAGGTCCGCTAAGGACATTCTGGACAAGCTGAAGCTAGCTCAGAGGAGAAATGAGGACAGCTGCCTGATGGCTGACAAGAGCAACCATGGCAGTGATCAAGATGAATCCGAAGATGCTGAAGAGGTAACCAATCCTTTCTCTAGTTACACTTTAGACGACTGGGAAGATGCCTATGCCAATCTGTTAGCATCCTATGAAAGACTAAAGAAGAAGAATAAAAAACTGATAAAGAAGCTAAAGAAATATGAGGATGCTAAATCTCGAGGTGAAAGCCCTAAAATTCTGAAAATTGAAAATGACATATTTATAAGACAGTTAACAGATTTTGATTCTATTAGTTCAGATTTAGATCATTTGAAATCTGAAAAACAAACTCTTATGAAATAAATTTATTCACACAAAAAGGAGAATCAAGAGCTTGTTTGCGAAATTGCTGAACTAAAGGAGAGGCATAGTTTAATTGATGATGGTCAGGCTCATAACAATGATGTTGTTCAAAATGAAGAACTGGTGAGAAACTTAGAGCTTGTCAACTCTGAATTGGAAAATATGAAGTCTAAAAATGTAATACTCAAAAATCAGCTCAAGGAATTTGAACACAAATCAATAAATCTTGAAAAAGAAAATAGATTGATTTCTGAAAAATTAGAGGCTGATAGAGTAACAAATTCAGAGATTCAGAAAAATCTTGGCAAACTTCAATCTGAAAAACAACAAGAAAAGTTTTATGAATGTCAGTTTTCTTCAGATGAATGGGTGCTTGATGATGAACTCCTAGAGCAGAACAGTAAACTGAAAGAGGAAATTAATAAGCCGAATCACCTAAACTCAGCAATGTCTGAGAGGCTAATCACTTTAGAAAAAGGAAAGAGTGTAAGCCTGGTGAGCTCTAGTGAGTTGTTGAATGCTGAACATGAAATTACAAATCTGAAAAACATCAACCTAATGTTGAGTGGGAATGTCACTTGCTGTGAACAAAAGATAGCTAAATATGAGTTAACAATCACATCCCTTCAACAAGAAGTTGATGATCTTTATAAGTCCCTATCTGAAGTTGACAATGAAATACAATTAAAACATGAAGTTGAAAAACTCAAAAGTCTGAATGATGCCTTGCATCAACAAGTCATTTCCTGTGAAACAGATCTGTCTAAATATGAAGCTAATATTTGTGTCTTAAATTCTGAAATTCAAGATTTGAAAAACTCCTTGTCAAAATTTGTCAAAGGAAAAGACAATCTGAATAAGCTTCTTGGAAATAATGTTAGCTTTCAAAGAGAGGGACTGGGTTACAGTCCGACAAACAAAAGGAGTAATGGGAATAAAACGTTTACTATTTTTGTCAAAGCTTCTAATCAGAACACAACCTCTGCTCTTTCTGTTTTTTAATTCACTGCACAAAAGTCCACTGTCAATTCCAAATCTGCAGAACAAATTCAAAAACTGAAAAAGAATGAAAATTTACAGAAAAAGGACAAAGACACTCCTGTTGCTATAAAGAATGCTGCACACAATTCACATGATCTCTCACACACTCATATTAAAAAGGGGTCATGTTATTATTGTGGGAAAGGAGGTCACATAATGGAAGATTGCATATTGATGTTAAAGGATGAGCATGCTAGTGGAACATTACATTCTAGAAATTTTTCTGATAGAAACCATGCTACTAGGAAGCCTGATGCTTCATGTTATTATTGTGGTAAGTATGGTCATCTCATGAATGCATGCTTTATCATGAAAGAAGACAATAAACTGCATGCTAGGTCTTCCATGAATATTCATGGTCCTTATGGAACTAAACACAAGACTAGTCAGCACATTGTGTGCTCTAACTGCAATAAGCCTGGACACAGGGCTGCTGAGTGCTGGTTTAGATCCACTTGGAGTAAAAATGGTTTTAAAAGTAAGCAAATCAGATGCTTCGAATGTGAGAAAAATGGGCATACAGTCAAGGACTGTTGGTATGTTCAAAAGAATCATGTTAACCCCCATTTTGTCAAATTCCCTGCAAAACCATTTGCAAGATACTCATGCTATAACTGTGGGAAGCCAGGCCATAGATCTGCTAAATGTTGGCTGGTTAGGAATAAGAAACAAACTGTTCATGCATACAACAGAAAATCTTATGATCATGTTTATAAACCTCATACTGCTGTTACTATGCATCATAAGAACCAGAAACCAGTCACATCATATAGATATTATGGAAAGTATGGTCACTCTATGAACAATTGCTACCTGATGGATCATGATGACCATGTTGCTATGAATTTGCTTAGAACACCTGCCAGGGCTAACGCAGGACCCAAAGCTGCTTGGGTCCCTGCAGGATCAAAATGATCAAAAACTTTGCAGGTGTACCTTGGACTGAGGAATAAAGAGGGGTAAATTAAACCAAGGCACCCAAGTTGATAAAGCCCCTTTCAGGTAAATTCTCTGCACTTCTTATTCTTAGAATAACTGAATAGCATGTTAAATCCGTCTTTGCATATTCATTCATCATCTACATTGTCAGATTCAAATTTTCTGAACTCTCCTCATACATGATTTGCTTTTTAATAATAGACTGAATTTGCATATGCACCCATTGAAAAATATTGAAAAAAAATACCGCATTAGGACTGTTGGTATTACATTATCATGCATACTGTAAGGGGGAGTTTGACTGATGGTTGCATAATCATGATAATCTCACTTGCTGAATGCATACATGTAGTTAGTTGCATTACATTTTCTTACATTGAAAAATCTAAAAAGAAATGACTCATTGCATCTAGACAGGGGGAGCTTTCCTGTTCCATCTCTTCATCTCTTGAACTCTCACTGTCTAGCAATCTGATCCATTCTTGGCAAATGTGTGGTTCACTTGAATTCCCTGTTGTCTACACTTATGTAGCTGTTCTGTCTGAACTCCAAACTCAGCTATTGATTTCAAAACTGCACTATTCTAATGATTCACTCCTTGTCTCATCATGATTGCTCTCTGCTAATCTCTAAATAAAAATACTTTGTTGACTCCACTGATTTCCTGGCAATGTCATTGATTCATCTGAATAAGGAAAGATTTTAGTCAGTGCACCCTAGACATAAATCAGACATATTCTGAAAAAAAGAAACTTCTATTATACTGGCTTAAGAATGTTTTGATAAATCAAATTGATTTAAGTCTAATGTATTTCCTAAGTTTTGATGTAAAAGACTTGAAAATATCTAAATCATCATGCTTAATACATCTTAACCAATTGTCTCATGAACTTCATGCAAAACCTTCTGAAAACTGAAATTTTAAAAGACATGGCTTTCTTTGGTTAAGATACATATAGAAGGTATTGTTCTTAAACATTTCAGTGTACTGAGCATTGTTTGAAAAATCTGAAAACACTTAAAAATTTAAAGCAAGAGCAATGATTTTGGTCATAGAGAAACTGGGTTCTCTATCAAAGAAATGGAGTAAGCCCATGTCATGAAGTGCCATAGTTAACTCTTTTGTTTCAAAATGTTTGAAAATATGGCAGAGCAATGGCATGGATGTGTTGAGTAACTGAGGATTCTGGCCTCTGATCAAGGTGTCTTCTCATGTAAAAAGACACTCCAAATTGCTAACTCTGTTCTTCTTAAGAGGCAATATGGTTGTCACACTGAGTAACTGGGTCACTTCACCTGAGAAGTGTTGTGCCTCACGTAAAAAGGTGTTGAGTGAACCAAACTTGCTCAGGAAAAATGAGTGCTGATCAATAGAAAATTCTGAAAATCTAAAGACTTGTTCAAACATAATTATTTTTGTTTAATCTCAATATTATCATGTGTAACTTCCATAGGAGTCATTGAATTTAAATGAGTAAGATGGAAGGAGGTTAAACATGAATATCAGATGAGTTGTTGGTTCATTTCTATTAAAAGGTGTTTCAAATATGAGTATTGATTTTTCTTGACAAACTTTGAATACATCACTCTTAAATCATGATGGTAAGTTTAAACTCATTCATAATCTATTATAATTGAAGAATCTGAAATTCGTTTACAAAGATTTATGAATTTGGTGTGCTAATGAAAATATGTCTTCCTCAATTCATTCATTGTGCTTACAGATTGTGGTAACCCTTGAGCACCTATGTGCTTTTGCTGATAGATGCTTATCTCCTCTTGTCATACCTCAACTCTATTCTGGCTTTAAGGGGGAGATTATCATCTGCATCATAGACTTGATTTGTGCATGATTTTATCTGGATGGTATAGGAGAGCATACATCTGAAACATTGTCTTGATTAGTGCTTCATTGTTTAACTGCCTCTGTGTCCTTCATGTCTAAAAGATTGAGTCAAAGGGGGAGTATTTACTTTATTCACATCATGATTGCTTGTATCTCTCATCTCAAACTATTTTTCTTTTTGATGAAGTCAAAGGAGGAGAATAGTTTGACATGAGTCAGTGTGACTCATAGTGTTGCCATCATCAAAAAGGGGGAGATTGTTGTGCCCCTGTGATTTTGATGATAGCAAACACTATGAGTTATCTGAACTTCTGTGACATGATTTTTAACTATATGATTTTGATGATAGCATTCATGAACATCTGATTGACTGTCTTGCTATGGGCATATATCATGTCAGTTCTACAGCCTTGCATATCATGATATCATGAATCTGTCATATGTCAGTTCATCAGAGCATAAAGCATTGCACTGCTGTTCAGTCAATTTATCAGATCTAAAGCATTGCATTTGATGTTCAGTCAGGTTATCTACTGCATAAAGCATTCATATACATATACACCAGTTGCTTTACTCTGCTTGTGGAAGTCAGTACAGGCTAAACATCCATGCATCATGACACTCAGCATAGTGTGGGTCGACCCCCTCTCTAGATGGGTCGACTCCCCGATAAGTGTAGTCTATACACTGATCCATTCAATGTCTGTACAGCCTTCGCAAGAGCAAGTCTGTACATCGCTCTCTCCAGCAAGTCTATACACTGCATGCTACAAAGTCTGTACATCCCGTCTGCCAAGTCTGTTCATCGGCATGCATTACTTCAAGTATGTACAGTCTGTTGCATTGTTCATCAAGTCTACACATTGCAGCATCATAGAAAGTCTATACACTCACTTGCATGTTCATCAAAGTCTGTACATTGGTCGAGCATTCAAGTCTGTTCATTGGCCAAGTCTACACATCATCACCTTGCCTTCAAGTTTGCACATTGGCCAAGTCTACTCATCGGCACTATAGCTTGCTTAACTCAAGTCTATACATTGCAACGTGTCTGTGTTTCAAGCGTTCCAAAGTCTATACATCGCTTGCACCATTAAGTCTAGACATTGAACTATAGCTTGCTTAGTTAAAGTCTATACATTGCTGATCGAACGTAAGTCTATACATTCCAACCTATTCCTGCGTTCACTGCTTTTGCTACACACTAAGTCCACACATTACAATCATTATCTACGTCCAAGTCTGTACAGAGTCTGGTAGCATCTCACGCATCATCTCACCAAGTCTATACAGCGTCTGCCTTGTCTCGCCATACACGACCAAGTCTGTACAGCCTTCTATTGCAAGAGTTCAAGACTGCACATGCCTTCCAATGTCTGTACAATCTCTAGTCTGCATGAGTCACTAAGTCTATACATCGCTGTATTGGCCAAGTCCATACATTGTCTCGCTCACATCTTCCAAGTCTGTACATTGGCCTTCAAGCCTTCCAAGTCTGTACAGCCCAAGTCTGTACATCCACCGTCTCATGCAGCATCTTTAAGGCAAAGTCTATACATCGCATGTATTGCACACTGCAAGTCTGAACAGCCCAAGTCTGTACATTGCTCACTTGCAAGCACACAAGTCTACACAGTGCTCTTCATTCATGTGCACAGTTCATGCATCAAGTCTGTACATTCACTGTCTCAGTTAAGCTTCAAAGTCTGTACATCCGATCGTCTCATGCATTGTCGCTTGCATCGTTTGGCAAAGTCTATACATTGGTCGGTGGTAAGTCTATACACTGCCTACACTGCATGCTCTCACAATCATCTTCAAGTCTATACATTGGTCAGTGGCAAGTCTATACATTGCACTGTGCTTCAGGCATTCCACGCTAAGTCTATACAGCCTTTGAATTGCACTAAGTCCATACACTAGCACTGTAGCTTGCACGATTAAGTCTACACATTGTGTTGCATCGTTTCACGCCAAGTCTATACATAGTCTGGCTGCATGCACGCCATGTCTGCACATCAGTTGCACAGCACAACTAAGTCTATACATCCAGTTGCATCGCATGTCTGTAGAGTCTATACTTTCGTCCTACAGCATGCAGCTAAGTCTACACAGCCACCACATCAAGTCTATACAACAAAGTCTGTACAGTGTCTCATATTGGTAAAGTCTGTACATCGTTTGGCATGTGCATGCTTCGTCTTCTAAAGTATATACACTGCTGTCTCATGCATTCTAAGTCCATACACCATCCAGTTGGGCATCGGTCATTACAGCAAGTTTGTACACTGTCTGCACGCTCTCAAGGCTGAATGTTCTTCAGTAGAGTCTGTACACCCTTCATCAGTGAAGAATGTACACACTTCAGTGCACATGTGTATCTCCTTCAAGATGAAGTCTATACACTCGTTTCCAAGGCTTCAAGTCTATACACTCGTTGCCAACCCTTCAAGTCTATACACTTAAGCTGCATCATGCCTGTACACACTTTGTTAACAACCTGAACCAAGTCTGTACATCCATCTGATATCTTCTTATGATTTCCTGACAGGTACTGTTCGTGAATCCTATGAAGGGCACATGATCCGAGGTTGGCACCTGGCACGTGATCCGAGGACAACCCCCTAATTGTTGCTGCTATAAATACGAAGCCTCCTCCATCTGGAGAAGACAGATCAGAGAAAAAGAGACTGATCGAGATCAAGTGAGAGCAAGAGAGTGATCGAGATAAAAGGAAAGTGATGCAGAGAGGCAGAGAGCAAAAGAAGAAAAAGAAAGAGAGAAAGAGAGATGGAGAGCTCGTGAGGAAGAAGAGAAGCTTGTTTGTCATCACTGGACTTTGGATCAGATCCAATCCAGTTTGCTCCTGCGAGAGCTATTGTGCATTTCATTTTTCCAGCTTTCTGTTGCTGCGTTTTTTGTTTTTCTTGTTAACTGTTCACTGTTGCTCTTTCGATCCTCTAGTGTGCGGTCGGGTTCCCTCCAATTTAGAGGAAGAGAGACTTACGTCTCTGGTTGCCTGTGACGGAGTGTCACTGGTTGTTTCCCTCCAGTTGGGAGGAAGGGAGGTCCGATACCTCTGGGTTGCAAGTGGCTGGGAGTTACTTGTGTGTTCCCTCCTGGTCTAGAGGAAGAGAGACTTGCGTCTCTGGTTTGCTAGTGACTGGGTGTCACTAGTGGTTCCCTCCGGTTGGGAGGAAGAGGGGAGGTTGTTCCACTGGTCAAGCTGTGTGGCAGCATTTGTTGCAGACTGAGTCTGCTGTTCTAGCGTTGCTAGTGGAAGCCTCACTCCGGTTTGGAGTGAGGGGTGGACGTAGGTCTGTGGACCGAACCACCTAAAAATCCTGGTGTCCCTTGTGGTTTGATTTTCTTATGTGTTCATCTTATTACTTCGCACATTAGATGTTTGCTTAGGATCGAGTGAGAGCTTATTCTTTGTGTTGCTTTGCGAGATCCTTCTAAGTATCTTCAGAATATATCTACAATTGTTCCTTAAGTCCACATATCTGAGCATTAGTTTTTTATTAGGCTATATTTTTAAGGGGAGATTCATTCACCCCCCCCCTCTGAATCTATCGCACCTGTGTCAACAGTAGCTCCTCTCGCCGCCTCAAGGCCCTCTCCAGCTCCGTGACTCGCTGATCACGGATGGTCAGCTCCGTCCTAGCAAGTGCAGCCTGGGTAAGTGCCGCCTGTAACTCGGAGGTCTGTAATCAATTAAACGAATCATCAGTTACACATTTAATTCAATAATTCATGAAATAAACAAATGAAATAAAATCTTTGTTAACTCACCCGGGTAGTCATCGTGCGCTGTCCTACCTCGATGCGGGTGAGCGAGGCTCGGAGCTCCTCAGTCTGTAAAAACACAAATTTTCATCAACACATAATAACATGTAATTAAATGCAAAGCTAAAGTTTGAGGTTTAAGTTTACCCATGTGGCGAGGTCGCGCTCTACCGCCTCAGCTCGTGCCACTGCTACAGCCAGTTGCTCTGCTAGTGCAGTCGTCTCTGCACTAGGCCCCCTCGAGCTGGAGGCTCCTCCCGTCTCTCTCATCGCTGCTCCCTGCTGGGCACGCTGCATTCATTGAGATTGTCAGTGGCTAATCATCAATAATTCAGGAAATCATTTGCATATAGATAATTTAAACACTCACCATAGTCTGTAGGTCTGCCCGTGTGGTAGCCAGCTGGGCCTCTAGGCTGTGGAGATAGGCTTGCATGTCCATCACTGCTATGTCCTGTGCATCTTGCATTCATCATACATATCAGTCACACAATAGATATATAACATTTGCATTTAATTAAAAAAGAAGTGCATTCATACATACCCCTAAGACCCTCATCTGGGGTCGGCCGGCGTAAACCTCCCAGTAGCGCCGGAGGTACTCGGAGCTGTCTGTCGCCTGTGAGGTGACTCAGGTCCCGCCACGCAGCCAGTCGCCGTACTGGTCAAGGAACCGAGCTCTCTAGTCGATCGCCTTTGTGCGACCGCGTGTCTTCTTTCCTATCCCCCGGGGCTCTCCTACCTCGACCCACTCCTGGTGTAGACCGAGGGTCCTCATCACCAGCCTAAGCCGTAACAGCTCAATCTCGTTCAGGCAATGAACCCAAAGCTCGTGCCCAAAGCGAGGTCGGCCCGCTACGACCCAGGGCTAGCCCTCGTCGGTCATCCCCTCATAGGGTCTCCACGCCACCTGCATTCATAAACATGCATCATCATATCCAATCATTTCATTCATATTTCATAAAATAAAATTTTGCATCGTGTTTAGCATGCATACCAGTGAGGTAGGGTAGTCACAGAACTCCCTCCGTAGAACTCGCAACTCGTAGGCGAGTGGCGCTCCTGTCACGACAGTCAGCCAACGCCATGCTAGAGGGAAGGATCCCTCATCTCTGGGTCGAGGGTCGACACACCCCATCGGCATGTATAGGTGGCTCCATATCTGCATCCATGCATTGCATTAATAAAGCATTCACACACATTAAAAATAAAAAAGAGAAAAAGATAAAAATGCATACCTGAAGAAAAGGTGAAAAGCCGCTGACAGTCGTCTCTCGACCTGTCCCTGTGGACAAGTCGGCCATCAAGTGCGCCAGCAACGCTGCTCCCCGGGCATATCTACCGACACCCTCTAAGTCCCCAAGAATCCCTAGGAATCAGCAGTTGATAATGTCGCCCTTCGTGCCGAGTAATAACCTCCCGAGCATCAGGAATAGAAACCTCCTCAAATCTCGATCTGCTAGCTCTCTGTCTGCTGGGTCCTGGCAGTAGGCGGCCCTAGCCCCATTTATCAGCCTCTGTGAGAACTGCTCTAGAGACTCCTTCGACCTCTGCCTAGAATCACCCAACCCCATAGCAATGGTAAGATCAGTGCGGTAGATGGTCCTGCACTCACTCGGCGTCTCGTAGATTGTCTCTAACCCTAGCAACCTCTAGGTCAGCTCACTGTAGTCAGGTAGGGTGATCCCGCTCACAGCCTCGCCGTCCACCCTCAGCCCGGTGATCCTAGCAACATCCTCTAGGCTAGGAACCATGTGACCCCATGGCATCAAAAATGCTCGGCTAGTCCTATCCCATCTCTCCCTAAGCACCTAGATCAGGGGTAGGTCAGGTCTCATAGGCTCTATGCGAAGAAAGGGTCCGAACCCCATGGCATTTACCCTGTCCCTCTGGAAGTCTGGAAGCCCGTAATAAGCTGCTCGAACTTGGACCCAGGATATCCAAGTCCTCATCAACCCCTGCAAGGTACAAAAGAACATTTTCACTTATTTTTTTATATAAGGTTATCATGTGGATATTCATCGGTTGTTTCAATTTACCCTCTGTTATAATTGACGACGCATCCTAGGTCGGGACTTATTCAATTGACGCCCCTGAGGGAGGCGTTGTTTCAAAATGGGTTTTTGGTGATTTCATGCGTAATTTGAATTGACGACCACCCCTGGGTCGTTGTTTGTTTAAGTAACGCCCCTATGGGGGGCGCTCTTTTGAAGTTAATTTCCAATTTTAAAACGATAATTATGATAATGTTAAATTGACGACCAACCGCTGGGTCATTATTTGTTTAAGTGACGCCCCTGTGGGGGACGTTGTTTTACAAGTAAGTTTCTCTCCTATACCATGATCGTGAAGGTGTTTTTAATTGACGACCATCCCTTGGTCATCGTTTGATGAATTAACGTCCCGGTGGGGGGCGTTATTTTCTGAGGCTTTTAATCTACCGGTACATGAAATAAAATGAAACAGAATTATAAATAAAAGAAATGGCATGAAAATTAATAGTAAATGATAAATAAGCATGATAAATTTTTAAATGACGACATGCTACAGGGCGTGGTTTCATGAATTATCATTTTAAGTAAATAAAAACAATTTAAATTGACGACCCAGGGTAGGTCGTTGTTTTAATTGACGGCACCCACTGGGGCGTCATTTGACTGTGTCACTAGTTTTCCCTTCACCAAGGGCTATGGAAATTGATGGGAATAAAAATAAAAATTAAAATTTAATTGAAATGAGGACTTAGGGTAGGGCACCTACCTTGCTTCGTTCGGGCGTTAGAAGCCCTCCCCGGAGAGGTCGTCGTGGTTGCCGTGGCCGCCGTGGTCGGTCGGGACAAGGAATCACCACCACCGCCGGTGGCTCACCTTCTTCATCTCCTCCTTCTCCTTCTTCTTCTTCTTCTTCACTATCGTCATCTTTCTCGTCATCTTCTTCATCATCGTCTTCGCCTTCATCTTCATCTTCACCATCTTCTTCTTTGGTTGCACCGCCGTGCTCCACCACCGGCGCTTCTTCGGCCGGTGGTACGTCTTCGGGCGCCGCGGGAGCCTCCTCACCGACGTGTTCATCATCGCCGAGGTCCACGATGTCAGGGGCAGTGACCCTCTGCCGCTTGAGAGCGCCTCCAGCCATGGGTTCGAGAAGAGTAGAGATAGAGAGAGAGGTGGGTTAGAAAGAAGGGGGGGCTCGGTTAGGGTTTGTGAGGGAAAGGAAAGAAAGGAGACGAAGGAAGGAGAAGGAGGAGGGAAAAGGGGTTTAACGGTCGAAAAGAATTGACGCCCTAAGTGAGGTCGCCATTATATTAATTGACGGTCTGAGGTGAGGCGTGTTTTCATGATTTGACGACCCGAGACTAGGCGTCATTTATATTTGCATGGGAACTTGTAACCGTCGTCAGGCGCATTAATGGGAAGGTGAATGATGTGATCGATCATCATGATTGCTATTTATAATTGACGACGTGTGTGAAGGCGTCATTTTTATGAAATTGAGGAATTATTTTGAAAATATTTTAAGGAATTCAAAGCGATTAACGTCTTTCTTTAAAGCGCGAATTAATAGACGCCTGTTTGAATAAGCGTCAATTATGATTTATCTATTTTTCAGAAAATTGATTAAATTAAATGACGACGTGTGATAAGGCACGTGTTGAGGAATTGACGCCATTATTGGGGGCGCGTCTCAGAACAGAGAGCCCGAGGCTTCATTTTATCAGACAGAATCATTGAATTAAAAGACAGGATCATATGTAAGATGCTATTTTGGCTCAATTAAAGGAAAAATTCTTTTATTTCATGAAAAATCATTGTTACATTCACTAAGCCACTATGGGCCTTATTTTCCTAAGTGCTATTACATAAGATTTGCATTTGTTCTCTTCTTCTTCAACATATGTCTTGGACCTGTGGAGAAGTCCAACCTTCCATTGAGCCATGATTGTTTTGACTTCTTCTTGATCTCCACTTGAGCCTAGTTCCCTCCTCTTAATTGGTGGAAGATGAGAAGGTTCTTCAAAAGTGTGCCGAGGTAATCCAAGCTGTGGGAGGCACCGATGAGCATTGTAGAGGACGAAGTCGTTCCCGCCGATCAATCGAAGCTCTATGCCGGAGGAGAGTCTTGGCGAAGTTCTTGGGTCTTGAGAAACCCCGGTGTGCAAGAGAAGCCGCTCTTGGGCATAGTCTTGAAGTAGTTCCTCCATTCACTTCTTTTCTTGAGCTTTGGCACCCGATTAGTCACTCTCTCACATAGGCCTAGAGAATCCGCCATATATCGAAGAGGGCTTTTTGAGAAGATCTTTGAGGCCGGTTGAGTTTCTTGGCATGGGTCAAACTTTAGGTGGAAGTCCACCCAACAAGAAAGGAGTAGCATTGACCCATAGAGAGGCCGCCCCAAGGAAGCCGATGTGAGCCCATTATATAGGTTGGCTAGTACCACCAGTCCTATTCTTTTGCCTTCCCATATGCTAGCTATGGTGCTTAAGTGGCATTCTTCTAAGTGGTCTTCTATTGAAGGGAAGAGGAGAGCTCCAACTATGCATAATGTAAAGCCTTTCATTACTCTCTCCAATAAGTCTTCCTCCTCTTGAGCTTTGTCCATGTTCTTGTATACCCATGAAGCTAATTTGAAAAGATTGATTCCTTTGTGGGCTTTAATTTGATTCACTAGATTTGGGTTTGGTATAAGGCTAGTAAGCATGTCATGAGCATTTATTGGTTTGATCATGCTAGCCATCCTTGACTCTTCTCCTTGTTTCATCTTTCTTAATCCAAAGAGCATCTCTACTTCCTCTAAGAGAATGGTGGCTTTAAAGGTGGGAAAGAGGAAAGTATAAGTGTTTGGGTGCCATAATTCTATTAATGCTCCTATGGAGGCCCAATCTAAGTGGATTTCATCATAATGGGTAGCATGGGTTATAAGGCCTATAAGGTGCCATCTACTAAGAAAAGATCTCATGTCTAAAGAGAGTTTAGAGAGGAGTAAGGGAAGCCACTTAATCCTTAAGAACCTCATTGGTCCTGGTACATTTGGGTAGTCCTGAAAAATATAAAAAGAAGAAAAGAAGAAGAAGAGAATGTAATCAGAATTTCTGGAAAAAAAGAAGAAGAAGAAGGATGAAATAAAAGCCTTAATTTAAAAATGAACTTACTTGGCCTTTGGCTATCCTCCCGCTAACATGGCCTGCAACTTCAAAAATCATAGGAAAGCTCATCCTAGACTTCTTTGAAGATCCCTGCATCAACATCATGTCCATCTTCTTCTTTCGATTGATGGAGAGGTCCCTCTGGTCTCTGTTTTGGTTTGATGTTGAAGGCTTGATTACTGCAGCGTTAAGTTGTTCTGATGACTTCGATTTAGCAAAGGATGCATCACCTTTTATAGTGATTCAAAGCTCTGGCTAGCCGTTTAGAACATCAGTTTGAGTTCGAGTTCGAATTCAGTCGATGGAGGTTTGATTCCGAGCAGAGAATGGAGCGCCAGTAAGATAGTTAATTGACGACATATAGCTTGGCATCATTTAGTTGATTGACGACATTATCAGTGTCGTCATTTATTTAACGCCTCTGTGCTAGGCGTCAGTTTCAGTCCGATTCCAAGTGTAATGGTACTTTTAATTAACGCCTCAATGACAATCGTCATTTATGATTTGGACGCCTCCGCGTAGGGTCGTTTTTTTCTTGAGCTTACAATTTTGAATTGCTTTACATCACGATGATTCTTGATGAACTTAAGTGCTGTTATATCTTGATAAAGTTTATTATGTCATGCACTTATGATCATACTCTGAGCTTATTGAGCTTATGATCTTTATTAAGCTGATGATTCATTACTGAGCTAATAATTTGGAAAAGTGCAGGTTACGCGGATCTTGAAACGATTGTATTTCTTCCGCTGGTAACACCATTCCATCCTTGTATCTCTCCTGTATGCATTCTTACTATATGATATCTACGCTATTATAGCATATCAAGGACCTTGTGGTTCTGATGAACCTGAAATTTGAGTTCCCCTCCATCACAAATAGTGATAATTCCAGGCGAGTCTTGATCACACGGATAGGCCGTTGAGTCATCTAAGGTTTGGGACGACGGTTCCACTTTATGAGTTGATACGTGGATAAATGGGCTTCGGCTTAGTGTCAGCTTAGAGATCCAGATTCCTGACCGAATCTCGATGGTTTAACAATATTATCCTTAATTATCTTCTATTTTTAGTTTGTTTTAATTTTTCTTTTAGCCCAGCATGCATCATGTAGGACTTTGAGCTTTAATAATGAAAATCCTCATATTACGCCAATAATGAAGGCCACTCGCTCTTAATGGAGTTGACATGAGATATTCCATTCCAAATCAAGTACTTTATTCTCCTTGAAGCCGCGCAGGCTGGTTCCTTGAAAGCATTCATTCGCTGGGTCTTTATCTCAATTCATTTTATTTTTCTACAAATCCACCTTGGTTGTAGCACGTCCACATTGGCTGGTAACCGCTCTCCAATGGTACCTTTCCTACCGTGCCCTCGCGCACATTTAGTTCTTTAAGATTAGTTCCTTCATCCAGCTAATCATTACTTCCTTGTAATCATCCAAAGTTGTTTCATTTTGAATTCTGGAAAGATTTTCAACGCTTAGTGTCGGAGGCGTGTCACATCACACCTTGGCATCTACTTATCAATTCGTTCTCACTCCATTCCGCTCGTTGCACTTTCGCTTCATTCCGTGTCACTCCCTTGCAAAGCAGACGCCAAGGCGGGACAGCTGTAGACATGCCAAAATCGATACTATGTTGAGTAAATTTCATGTCACCATGTGACGCCCCAAAGTGGACTTCGATATTGACTTAATATGAATTTTTTCTAATTTCTCCATATTTAATTGTGATTTCTTGGCTTTTTAGTTTAATAATTGAAATTAACGCCTGTGGGGAAGGCGTCATTTAATTAACGACTTAATTAGGGGCGTTTTCCATAAATGGACGACTGTTCAAACGGTCGTCGATTCCTAGATTTTACAAATTCTAACGAAAATAAAACTCAAAGAGTTGACGTCCTAAGGACGGGCGTTGATTATTTAACGCCCGTTCAAACATGCGTCATTTGACAATTTTAAATAAGGAAAGTTCTTTATTTCTATAGTTAAATTCTGGAATTGACGACGGTGTGACTACCGTCATTTCAATTGACGCCCCTAGCTAGGTCGTCATTTTCACTTCCGTCTCCCTTTCGCCTGCTTCTTTCCAGTAATGATCCTTTCCCCATTTTACACCTTGTGTTCGATTGGGAAGAAGGTTCCTTATTAGAGATTCATTACCTTATTTTAATCATGTTAATGCATGAATTTTTTGCTATAAATACCCCCTTGAATCTCCCTCGCGCGAAGGAGGATGAGAGGAGAAAGAGAAGGATGAGAGAAGGAAAAAAAGAGAGAACGGAAAAGAACACAGATAGAGCTAACAGAGAGAGGCGTGTTTCGTTGTTTTACAGGTTGTTTTCTCCCAAGCTCTTCCTCTGGCGAGCTCCTTTCCTCCCGTAGCGGCTGAAGCACTTGTCCTCCCCCTTTACTGCTACCATATAGCAGAAGGGCGACTCCCCCTCTCTTATTCATTGTTTCTATTTTTTGCTGTTATCATGTCAACACCTACCACTCTCTAGTCACTTTACTAGGGAAGGTCATATTATACTAGTTTACGTTGCATTAGCATATTCATCCATATAATCTCATACCTTGTTACTCCTCTTAGGGGTTTTAAAACCAAAACACACAAGGTGTGTTCATGCCTAATCTGTTTGATTCTATATTATTAGAGCATTGATACTACACACTTAGCTAATCCATATCTTTGTTTATTTTGTGTGTTTTCTTGCAAGGGTAATCAAGCTATAAACCCCCTTCGTCGGCCGACCGATAGAAGGAGGAATGAAGAACTCCCAATCTCACCCACTCAATACAAGGTACATGCGATCATCTTTCTTCTTTGAGGTAACCCCTCTGGCGATCACTCTCCATAGAGCATCTCATGCTCATCCCCTTTTCCTTCATATCCCACATATTCTAGCATAATCATCCACCCTTAATTGTTATTTTTCTTTCCTTTTAAAAATGTGTATGTGACACGTTCACAATCAACAGGACAAACTATCCTCTCAGGTAAGCTCTAATCTTGAGGACTTTACCTTCGATGAACTTATGGATGGATATAATGAATTAGTGAAACAATATAAAAAGGTAAAGTCAGAAAATAAAAAATTGAAGAAGTTTGAAAACAATTCCCATAATGACTCTTCTTGTGAAAAATGCTCCTCGTTCGAAGAAGTGAATGAGTCTCTTCTATTTGATGTTGCTATGAGCAAGGAACAAGTTGGTTCCTTAAAAAAAGAAAATGAGATCTTGCTTCAAAAGATAAGTCAATTTAGTGAAAGTGAAAAAGTGCTCAAGGACAAGCAGGAAGCTATATCCAATGATCAAATTATGATTGATGAACTGATCAAGGATAAAAATCTGGCTAATGAGAATGAGAATTTAAAGAAACGAATAAATGCCTTGACTAAAAAGTTGGATATTTTTGAAAAAGGTAAGCATGTCATGAATGATAGCTCTAAAAATTTGTAGGTCTTAGAGTAGGAAATTGAGAACTATAAGTCTGTGAATGCCATGCTAAACCAACATCAAGCTAAATGTAAAGAAGAGGCCGCTGACTCTGAGCTACATATTTCCACCCGAAAGAAGGAAATCAACGACTTAAATGATTCCTTGTCCAAAATTGTTCAGGGACAAGAAAATCTGGACAGATTGTTGGGGTTAAAGGTAAATTTCCGAAGAGAAGGACTTGGATACAATCTAATAAACAAAAAGGGTTTCGGGAGTAAACTGTACACATCCCATGTCTCTAGCTCGGGTGAGGCTCATCCCTCTAAAAAATCCCCAAGTCAATCTAATGCTCAGAAAAACCCAAACCAGTCTACATTCCAGAGAAATAGAAATCAAAACAAAAGTCAGAAAAAGAAAAACCTTGATCAAAAATAGAAAAATCAGTTTCCTTATTCTGATATGCTTGATATGAAGTCCAATGCTAAATACCATGCCTCTCATAAACTGAATGTTCACTATTTTTATTGTGGTATGTATGGCCATATTGTGCATATATAACTGTTCTATCTTGAAGTGTAATGAATTAAGAGCAGGCAAAAATAGACCGAACAATGTGGAAGGCAAGGGCAAGGGACATGTAGACGATGGGGCAAAGCATGCTCAGCACACTCATGCTCAGAAGCCCAGGTATGACCCAGTGCGTCGACGCACTCACCAGGTCAGGTCGATGCAACCCAAGGCAACCAGAAGAAATCTTCTTCCCAGCCGCTTTCATTGTGGAAAAATTGGCCACATAGTCAAGGACTGTTAGCATCTGAAGGGAAGGACTCACTCTCATCCCAAGTATGTTAAATTCTCTGTTCACCCACAAAAGAATGATGCATTTGCACATAGGAAGAATGACAAATCATTTGTGTGTTGCTTTTATTATGGTGAATATGGACATGTGTTTGATGATTGTCCTTGGATGAGAAGTGATGAATTAAATGCAGAAAGGGAAAGAAATTTGCATGCTAGACATGTAGCTAACCATCAAGGACCCAAGAAGACTTGGGTACCTAAAAACTCCAAATGAGAATTTTGGATGCAGGAGTGCCTTGGAGCTGAACAAAGGATGATCAAGTAAATAAAGGCTCAAGGCACAAGTTTGTGAATAAAATTTTCACCTTATGTCAATTTTGCATGTTAGGGTCTCCTTGTAGTTGTTGCAGTTAAGCCCTCTCTTGCTTTCAATAAATTCTGCATTGTTTTAGAACTCCTCGTTGATGAGTTGAAAACCTCTCCGTGGTTGGGCATGACGACTCTATTATGATAAGAGATTTGATATAATGAGGAGTTGCTTGCAAGCTTGTACTTCTTCCATTTTAGTAACCATATGAACTTCCTGTTTATCATTGTTGACCATTGGTTTTGATGATGTCTGTCATGGCTGCATATAAACCAACTCACCATTCATGTGGACATTTAACCTTCTACTTAATTGTCCTAATCTCCATAAGCATTTGACTAAGGGGGAGTTTGAGAGTCTGTACTTCAGTTTATTTTGCATACGTGTGTGCATATTAAACATCACTTGTGTGCTCTCATGCACTCTCATTCATTTCATGCTTAAAGGACCCAACACTTCATGACTAGCATGTCTTGCACTCTCAATGCATTATCATGACATGACCCTTTTGGTATATTGAATGATGATCTGTGGAAGGCTAGATTGATGCGGGACGCTATGCAAGCTAGGACTCTATGTGAAGATGCGACTAAATGGACAACTAAGACCAGCAACTTTGCAATAGGTAGACTCGAAACCTAACGTTCCCCAGAAGGAAATCATGTCAATCAACAAGAAACTATAGCTCACTGGCGTCCCAAGAGAGGGATGCGCAGCGATCCGCACGGTTGAGAAATCGGCAGGGTCTAGGGTGGTCGACTCCACACTCGCGACTCGGATGAGTCACGGGACGGTCAAACTCTCTCACCGTGGCAGTGATATAAACAATAAGCAAGCTGGGAACCTAGGAACTCACAAGAAGCGACATCAAGAAACTATACTAAATGAGCAAGTGACGCAAAAGAGGAGCAGATGCATACCTCCACACTCAGAGCGTGGGGAAGAAGCCCGGCCAAGTCACATCATCCTTGGTACAAAGGCTAAAGAGTGTACAACCCAAACAATGCCCACTCCTCATAGGGAGGTAAAAAGCTACACAGCAAAATCCGAGGATCGTGCGAAGTGGGGTGACGGGTACCGGGTCGGTGAAGCTCGTCGTCCACGTACGGCTGTGACTAGAGCGAACTGCGTTGTGCCTACGAACCAGCCTGAGTCCAACAGCGAGGGAGGCGAGTCCAAGGCACCTAAGAGAGAGCACGGTCCCTGGAGGCAGGCAACAAGGGACGACGGCCGCTCCGGATGAAGCTGGAAGCCGTCGGCATGGGAGGGAAGCTCCGGCACAACCTCGAATGGGCGGGCAGACTGTTGGCCAATTTGCGCGATGCTGGGAAGCAGCAGGAAGAAGAGCCTGGTACGCCACCTTCTGCTCGCCTGCTGGTCATGAAACTTAGTGTAGACGCTGTTGGGGATGTCCTAGGGATGCCGGTGGAGTGTGAATTGCAACTGAGTACCGTGGAGGTCATGGCAAATTTTGTAGCAGACCCTACACGTTTTGGACTATCTACCAGCAGTCGGACAGGGGGTGGAAGATAGGGCATGAACCGGGGCTTCCTAGAGCCAAATGGGGTGGGGTTTTCTCTAGTGGATATGTGATGGTCGTGGGATGATTGGGTAGCAGTGGCAGGGTGGCGTGTAGTGAAGGTTCTGGGCGTGGGAGGTGGAAACAGTCAGGGCTCAGTTCCGTAGTCCAGTGTATTCAGGACTGAGGGGTTGAAGGGTGGACGGGGTAAGCAGGGAAAATGGGATCTAAAAATTGCAAGAAAATCCTGGAGGAAGGTTTTAGACGTGGTTAGGTAGAGCTCATAATTTCAAAGCATTCAGAGATGATTTGGGGGCTGTCTCTTTGGAGGTGTTTGAGCACTGTCCCGGCAGGACTGCATAGGGACAGTCTGAGCGACTAAAAGGGCTCTAAAGGGAATTTCATGAACAGAACAAGTTTTGATGGGGGATTTTTAGGAGAGGTAGGGGACAGGTAGAGGAAGAAGAGTTATGAAGGGGTGGAGGGGATTTGAGGACGGGAAGAAGGCGTACCAACCCGGTCTTCAGGGTTCAGGTTTCTGTAGACCTGCACAGAAATCTAGAATGAAAGACATAAAGATATCCATGCTTCTGGCTAGCTCTCCAAGCAATCTCCAAGCCGTAAAGAAGTTTGTAAGTCCTGAACGGCGCTACGCGTCTGATAATGTCGCTCGACTGCATCACGCTGATCTCTGGCTCGGGTGTCCAACTGAAAGCCTTAACTATGCATGAGGACGTACCTCCGCCCAGTACCATGGGTCCATTGCTCATACAGGTCATAGGCTACACACCCCTTTGGTTAGTCTCACTAAAGCATTTTGAAATTCATGCACAAGTTAAGGGGGGGTCATCATAAAAGCCCAGCCTGCATGCTTGCATTCTACCCCATCTGAGGTATAAGGATTTTCATCTTGCTAATATATGAATTCATTGCATATTCTCAGGGGGAGTTTTCCTTGTTTTAATAATTTGCTCACATGTGCATTTGTATAACTCTTGTGTGTGCTTCTTGAACAATGGACCTCTTTGAGGAGTAGTCTGGGAGTTAAACTAGCATGCAAGCTTCTTTAAATCTGTTCTTTTTGATGCTGATAATTCCCTTGACATGTTAAAATGACAATGTGCATGATTAACCATCCTTCTTAAGCTCTCTTATGTTTGCATGGTGTTTGTCAACTGCGTCGACCCACAGATCATGCAGAGTCGACCTTCCAGTTCATTTCCTTTGGAAACTGGCTGCTGTCTGTGCACAATGCGTCGACCCCCTGATATACATGCGTCGACACGCCTGTTAGCCTGACGCTCATGTTCACTTCCTTCAAATCTCATATTCGAATTGATCTGTGTTTACTCTGTTTATAACATCTGAGCTCACTACATATCATGAGGGGGAGATAATCATTGTTTACTTCCGCTCTCTACCCAAGTGCATTCCATGTATTCATCAGCTTTTGCATCAAGATTGTGATTTGCTGTGTTTCATCTTGGGTCTGGAATACCTTAGAATCTGAATATCATTCATACCCCAAATTCCTTGAACTGCTTTTAACTCTTGGGAGAATTTGTATCTGTTGCTGAAGTCATTTATCAGAGTAAACTCTTAAGAGGAATCTTTCTTTATGGAGTTCTATGATTGCCCGGGACATGAAAACTATTGATTTAAATCTAATGATTTCTTGAGTTTTAATGTTAAATGCTCTTGAAAGTGGTTGTATTCAGACTTAATGGACTTAAACCTTCATTTCATGTTCTGACATGTTATGGCTTTTTAAATCTGAAAGTTTATTTTTAGTACAAAGGCATCTTTGATTGAGGAACTACATTCCTATATTGTTTTTAAACATGTGTCAAATCTGAAGATTTCAAAAAAAGGGGGGCTACAATGAAAGCAATGAACTTCAGTCATGCTGAGTAACTGGGGATATTGGCGTCTGATAAACGTATATCCTTACGTAAAAAGGTGTGTACTGAGTTCAGTGCTCTATGGTAGAGCAATGGCAATTGTTTCACAGAGAAACCGAGTCCCTTCATCAATGATGTGGAGTGGACAAGGTCATGAAGTGCCTTGTTAGCTCTGTTCTATTTGAAGCAGATTGTCGAGCTACACTGAGTAATTGGGGATGTTGGCGTCTAATCAACGTGCATCCTCACGTCAAAAGGTGCATGCCACACCTGAATGCTCTTGAAAAATGAAGTTCAGTAATGTTTGGTATCGAGAGAAAAATAGTGGCTTTAAAAGAAATATCTGAAAATGTAGTGCCCCATGGATTAAACTCAGAAACATCTAGGTGTTTAACCTCAATACTATTTGTCTTTTCTTTCAAGGGGCTTTTGGAATTAAATGAGTAGGGTGAGAGGAGGTTAACCTGGTCTCTATATGTAATATTGGCTTAGTTCTATTAATCTTTGAATGCAGAAATTTTCAAATGCTTTTTATTAAGAAACTCAGATTTCATCATATTTAAACCAATCTAAAGATAAGGGCTTCATCATTGAAATTCTATAATTGAAGATTCTGAAAAATCTATAACTCTGCATTTGTGAACTCTTGCTTCAATCTGAAATCTCTCAGTCATTTGCTATCAGGTCAATTCATTGGTTATCAGTCCACAATTGGTATCAGCTCCTCTGATAGAATCTGTTGGGTTGCATTTCCTTCCTCCATGCATTGCATAGAAAACTTTAAAAATCTGAAAACCAGAAAACCTAAAAATCTGAAGACCCTAAAAACCAAATCAGTTCTATGGCTGTCAAACTGCTCTCTGATTGCATCTTCTTGCTATGTTCAAATATCTTGCATATATCTGTCTCTCGTGGTTCAATCTATGTTGCTTTGCTGTGACTTCATGGCATCCGATGCCACCTTGTGTGAACTGTTTATACCAAGCCAAGGGACTCTACAATCCAAAGGGACCCAACAATCTGCTCTTGCATCTGGCTACTCATGGGATGTAACTTTGAAAATGTCTCAACATAGGCATGCATATCTGGCTACCTATTGAATGCACTTTCTAACTTTGTAATTGGCCTAAATTTATGTCCCCTTTGTTGATGGCAAAGGGGGAGAAGTTTTAATGAGTCATTGCCTATTTCATGACTCTATTCCTTTTAGAAATGACTCATAATGAACTCATAATGACTCATAGTCGCCATCATCAAAAAGGGGGATAATGTTGGGCATGTGTGGAACATGCTTGATTCTATTATTTTGATGATGCCTGACTATGACTCATTAATGAGTCTTATTTGCATTTGATGATGTCAACATGTATGCAGCTCTGGTCAAAGTCAGCACTGGCAAGTGTATGGTGTCATGAGATATGATGCATTGATGAAAAGGGTATGAACAAGGAGCTATGGACTTGATCAAAGAAAGTTGAAAAGGAATGACTAGGTGTGAAGAAGGTCGACCTCACCATTAGAAGCGTCTACCTCACCAGCTATAGCTGCAGTCTGTCTGATGGAATCTCTAAAGCAGTGTCGACCTCAAACTTTCAGGAGGTCGACCTCAAGTGCTCACAGAAACTGTTGAAAAAGCTCGTCACAAGGATGGTGTCAACCTCAGGTTCTTATAGTGTCTACTTCAGACCCTCACAGAAAGCGTTATACATGGCTTTCGTCATGGCTGCCTCGACCTCGTCATATGACTCATCAACAACACAAGCCTCAAGTAGCAATCTGACAGGGATAAACGTTAGCTGTGTAGATTATGGAAAATCCACTTTTAAGACAAAAATAATAATAAGAAGAAGAATGGAGAGAATGATAAAAAGGGAGTGTGAGGGAGCACGTGGTGCTAATAAGCAGTGTGATCGCTAGAGGGGTTACCTCAAGAAGAAAGAAGATGATCGCGAATACCTGGTGAAGATGAAGATGCGGGATGGATGTAGATTCCTTCCTCCTCCTTCTACCGGCCGGCCGATGAAGGGGGTTTTCCTCTTGATTACCCTTAAACGAAGAACAAACAAAAAGAAGAGGGGATTAGCCAAATGTGAGTGTAGTATCAATCCAAAAGAACAATAGGATGATGAAAGTGAAGCATAAAGTGTGCACCTTTTAGTTATTTTAAAACCCCTAATAGAATTAGGGAAGGGAGAAGATGCAAAGCTAATGCAAGTAAAAATATGTGATGAGATGACAATAAGACGAACTCCCTGCTGTTCCTGACAACAGTAAAGGGAACCACACGGATGTTGGCAGCAGGAGGAAGAGGATGACCGCTGGAAGAGCAGAAGACCTCACAAGGAAGGAGAGAAACTATGGTTTTCTCCTCTCTACACAAGTAACGCTAACGAACCAATAGTTTCTGCTAATTCTAACTCTCTGCTCTGCTTGCTCTCTTCTCTTTTTTTTCTCTCTAACTCCTCCTTCCTGCATCCGACTTTTTTGCGCGAGCTCAACCTAGGGGGCTAATTATAGGGTGCAAAACCGTATTCTAATGGGATAAGAACAAGCAACGATCATTAATGGCAAGGACTCTAGTTCCCCAATCGAGCAAGGTGATTAATCAAGGCAGGGAACTCTCCAGGAAAGCTGTGTTCAAACCGGATACGGAAGGGTGAGAGACGACCCCCAGAAGGGCGTTAATTAAAATTGACGACCCGATTCAAGGCGTTAATTCAAAACACGACTGGGACAAAGGCGTCAATTCCTGGATTCAATTTTAGTAATAAAAACCTTCCTCATTTGAAAATTGTAAAATAACGCCTGAGAGAAAGGCGTTAATCAAAAACACGCCCTAAGGAAGGACGTTAATTCTTTTGATTTCAATTTGGGTGGGACTCGTAAAATACCAGAAATTGACGCCCTTAACAACAGTCGTCCTTTCTTTAAAACGCGCCTAAGGCTAGGTCGTTAATTAAAACACGCCTTAGATAACGTTGTTAATTACAAACATGCAAAGAAAACTGTAAAAACACACAAAAATATAAAAAGATTCATATTATGAAAATATTGAAGTTCACTTTGGGGCGTTAATATGGTGACATGAAATTTAGTCAATACAGTATCAATTTTGGCGTGTCTAAAGCTGCCCTGCCTTGCCGTCTGCTTTGCAAGGGAGTGAGATGAAATGAAGCGAAAGTGCAATGAAGTGGAATGACGTGGAATGAACTGATAAGTAGATGCCAAGGTGTGATGTGACACGCCTCAGACGCTAAGCATTAGAATTTTTTCTGAGATTCTGAGTGAGACAACTCCAGGTGATTCCAAGAAAACATCGATTTGCTGGATGAAGGAGACTATACTAAGAAAATAAAATGTGCGCGTGGG
The DNA here is from genome assembly GCA_022559845.1 of Amorphophallus konjac. Lineage (NCBI taxonomy): Eukaryota > Viridiplantae > Streptophyta > Magnoliopsida > Alismatales > Araceae > Amorphophallus > Amorphophallus konjac. The sequence continues at coordinate 234,344,284 of CM040126.1, forward strand.
CACGACAGGGAGGCACCATTGGAGAGTGGTTACCAGCCAATGTGGACGTGCTACAACTAAGGTGAATTTGCAGAAAAATAAAGAGAATTGAGATGAAGACCCAGCAAAGGGACATTTTTCGAAGAACTAGCCTGAGCGGCTTCAGAGAGAATAAAGTACTCAATTTGGAGTGGAATATCTCATGTCAACTCAATCGAGAGCGAGTTACCTTCATTATTGCCATAATATGAAGATTTTCAGCACGAAGCTCAAAGTCCTATATGATGCATGCTGTGCTAAAAGAAAAAAATAAAACAAACTAAAAATATAGAAAAAAATCAAGGATAATATTGTTAAGCCATCTAGATTTGGTCAAGAATCCAAATTTCTGAGGTAACACTAAGCTTAAGCCCGTTTGTCCACGCATCAACTCAGAAAGTGGAACCATCGTCTCAAGCCTTTAACGACTCAACGGCCCATCCGTGTGATCAAGACTTTCCTGGAATTATCACCATTTTTTATGAAGGGGAACTCAAATTCCAGGTTCATCAGAACCACAAGGTCCTTGATATGCTATAATAGCATAGATACCATATAGTAACAATGCTTACAGGAAAGAAATACAAGAATGGGATGATGATGCTCCCATGAGTGATCCAAACGCCTCAAAACCTGCACTCCTCTGTTCGCAGGCCACACAGTTACAGGCGGCACGTACTCAGGCTGCCCTGGCCGGGACGGAGTTGGCGATCCGTGTGCAGCGCATCACGGAGCTGGAGCGGTCCTTGAGGCGACGGGAGGAGTTGCCTCAGGACGTGGCAGAGCTGCGGGTTGCTGTTGAGCTGGAGCGGAGGGAGTGTGCTCGAGAGCGAGCAGAGCACCTGGCGGACCGTGACCAGCACCACGAGCAGCAGCAGACAGACCGTGCCCAGTACCAGGAGCTGGTGGTAGCACGCGAACGTGAGCTGGCAGACTTGAGGACTCAGCTAGCCGTTACCCAGGAGCGTCTACGAGCGTCTAAGGAGCGTCTACAGCGGGGGCGGGAGCGAGCGCGTACTGCGGGGTACGCCTTCACCAGCTCTACCTTTGTAGCGGGTTCCTCTCTTCGAGAGAGGAGTGAGGCAGGGGGCCAGGTTCGAGTTCCAGCTTCTTCACGGGGGCCCATGCCCCCTCCCGTAGAGCCTCCTCGGGATGGCGAGGACGAGGTAGAGAGTAGGAGAGAGGAGGGTGGAGGCGAGAGCTGAGAGAGACTTACTTGTACTCCTCCACCCTCACACATGTACTCAGATATTTATGATGCACATATATATATGAGATTGAAATTTTTGTTACCTGAGCACTTGTGTAGTTGTGTACTTTTGTCGTTCTTTGCGTTTGCTTCGCTTTGCCCTGTACCTGCAGCTGTGGTTCATACTTGAACAAACAGGTTAATTCATCTATTCGACTTGGCCCCTTGCTCAATAAGCAAGGGATGTCTTTACTTTTGACCTTGATAGCGGGTCAAGGGGCCAAGCCCTTAATCAATAAGGCAAATGAAATAACCAATGAAGGGAGATGCAACACGCAAGCACGCATATGCAAACAATAATCAGAGATGTCCATGCAGAAATGCAAGCATACATCATGAAAGGATAAACCACCAATTCTTTTTTTTCATATTTTTTCTTTTTTTTCTTTTTTTTATTTTCCAAAAAAGACGACTTAGATAAAGTCGTTATTCATATAAAAGACGCCCCCGGTGACGGTCGTTAATTCTAGAAAAGAGTTTGAATTTTGTTGAAAGACGACCTATCTAAAGGCGTTAATTGAAAAAGATGACTTTCACTCAGGCGTTAATTGAATAAAAGGCGCCTTACTAAGAGGCGTTAATTTTTTTTTGTCTTTCAAAATTTAGGTTGCCAAAGCTACCAAGGCACTGGGTCCTACACGACCATCATTGAGGATTCATTGACCTTTTTTGATTATTCAAAAGGGGGTCGACGTGCTAGTGATTAAACTTATACGCAAGATTTCGCACGGTGCAATCTCCTAGGTCAGTCTTGACCATCGTGCTGGCTTATGACTTACCACAAAGAAAGAGATGGAAGTAGATATAAGGAAGCCCATAAGGCATTCTGAAAAGCTCGAGGTAAAACTACCTCCTCTACCCTGTGCCTGTTGGGATTCGGTCTTTGGCATAGGGAAATTTTAGTTGCCTTTTGCCTCTTTTATACTGCATGCATACGCCCAAGGTTTTCCTTGCGGGGACTTTGCCCTCTTGACATGCTTTTCTTTTCACGATTTTCACTTTCACTTTGAAACTGATTTGTATTGATGAAAAACCTAATTGTACTTGGGCTTTCGCGGCATTGTTGTTCCCTTTTGGGCCCTGACTTCCACCTACTAAGGCGATGGATAGGCTTGGCGGGTCTACCCCGAGACCTTCCTTCCTCCCTTATGGGTCGACGAGGAAAAAAACGGGTTTTGTCTTCACCTTTAGTCAGGTTTTAACTTTCCATCGGATTTTGCACCGCTTGAGCTCAAGGTTAAAGCGTGTAGTGTGTGCGGGTGTCGACCCCATTTTAAGTTAACAAGACTGATGAATGAATACTGAAATTTGACCTTTTAGACTTTGTGTCCTGGTACGCCATGGCAACAAGAAATTTTTTTTTTGGGGGAAATTTCTATTTTGTTTGAGTTTTTAAAATTTCTATTTTTTTGGATTTTGGAAAATTCTATTTTTTTTGGATTTTGGATTAGGGGTAGTATTTCTTAAGGTACAGACCATTCCAAGGGTGAGCTAGCTCTTCTCGTTCAGCATTAATCAATTTGTAAGCATTGCCAGGATAAACATCTTTTATAACAAATGGTCCTTCCAATTTGGTTGGTGTTTTGAATGAGGCCCACCAGGTTTTACAAAAACCCTCTTAATTACCATCTCACCGATTTTGAATTTCCTCTCAATTACTTTCTTTTGATAAAAACGTGAAAGCCTATTTTGATAAACGCACACATGCTCAGCGGCGACCAGACGCTTCTCATCTAGGAGTTCCAACTGGGCAAGGAATGAATCGCGACGCTCGTCAATAGAGAGTTCCTTGTCCAATTGTACTCGCAGAGATGGAATGAGAATCTCATAAGGGACTACTACCTTCATTCCATATGTAAGGGCGAAAGGAGTTTGCCCAGTGGGGGTACGAATGGAAGTGCGATAGGCCCAGAGAGCTTCAACCAGCTTGTCTGGCCAATCCGAAAATTTATTAGCCTCACATGTCTTTTTAACAATTTTGATCAAGGTTTTATTAGTTGCCTCTGCTTGGCGATTGCCTTGCGGATAATTGGGAGAAGAATGATGCAATGCAATGTTATACCTGCTGCAGAGATACTTGAGCTCTTGAGAGATGAATTGGGGGCCATTGTCGGTGACGATGGTACTCGGGATGCCGAATCTTGCGATGATGTTCTTCATTATAAACCTGCAGATGGTTGACGCTTTAATCTCCACGTAAGCTTCCGCTTCCGCCCACTTGGTGAAGTACTCCGTTGCCGTGAGAATGAATGATTTTTGCTTTGTGAGGAGGTTTGAGTCACCAAGAGGTCCAATGATGTCAAAGGCTCACATGGAGAAAGGCCATGGGGAGGACATAGGATGGAGTGAAAAAGCAGGAGAATGAATCTTGTCGGCGTGCAGTTGGCACTTAACACACCTTCGAACATAGATGGAGCAATCCTCTTCTAGAGTTGGCCAATAGAATCCTAGTCTAATGATCTTTCTAGCTAGCATCTGGCTATTCACATGACCACCACACACTCCTGAATGCACCTCTTCCACGACCTTCTAAGATTCATCATCGTCGAGGCATCTTAATAAAACACCCGTGAGCCCTCTTCTATAGAGCACACCTCCAACCAAAACATAACGCTGAGCCACTCTTCTAATTGCTTTCTTCTCTTCTGTAGTGGCTTCCTCGGGATAGGACTGATCATTGCAATATCTGGCAATCTCATAATACCAAGGTTTCTCTTCATCAGCCAACTCTTCTTGCCAATCTAACAACATGACCTCTTTGCCTTTAAGAGTTTCCTTCCGCTTGACCTTCTCGAGCACCATATCCCTAATGTCGAGGAATGCACGATCTTTAATAGCTGGAGTGTCGCGCTGATGAATGAGAGGAACATGAAAATCTCGTTCGGGAGGGAAGACTAGAGCCGAGGCCAAAGAAGCAAGAGCGTCGGCTAAGATGTTCTGGCTGCGAGGGACATGGATGAAGATCAACTTGGTGAAGAGTTTGGCGTAAGCTGAAGCAAGTTCCTGGTAGGGCTTGAGCTTAGGATTGATAGTGCGGCATTTGACAAGCACTTGGCGTAGAATAAGCTTACTATCACCAACGATTCGCAGTCGGGTAACACCATATTTATGAGCGGTTTGAAGGTCGGCCAAAAGGGCCTCATACTCAACTATGTTGTTCGTGACAGGGAAAGTGAGCTGAGCAGCAAATGGGATGGTGACCCCTTCTGGTGTTAAAAGAACCATGCCGATCCCTCTTCCTTGGGAATTTAGAGCTCCATCAAAATGTAATGTCCACATAGGATCGTGGGGTTGATTAATGGACATTAGTTCTTCATCTGGAAACTCTGAATTGACAGGATCAAATCGGGGTAGAGGGTGGTGAGCAAGATGTTCGGCAATGGCATAGCCTTTGATAGCTTTTTGCTGAATGTAAGTGATGTCAAACTTGGAGAGGAAGCTTTGCCAGCGTGCTAATCGATCAGTGAGGATAGATTTTTTAAGAAGGAATTTAATCGGATTCATGCGAGCAATGAGGTGAACCTCGTGAGCTAAGAAATAGTGTTTAATTTCTGAACTACCCAAAGCAGCGCAAGTCTTCTCCATAGCTGAGTACCTCTGCTCACAAGGGTTGAGAAGTTTAGACAAGTAGTATGCTGCCCTCTCCTTCCCTTCTTCATCCACTTGAGCTAGGATGGCACCCACAGAGTCATCCAGGACAGAAACATAGAGGATAAGTGGTTTGCCTGGAATTGGCGGCCTCAGGACAGGAGGATTGACCAAATAATCCTTCAATCCGTCAAAGGCTGCCTGACACTTGTCATCCCAATTAAACTTGGTCCCTGGCTTAGTAAGCTCGTAAAACGGCCTGCATCTTTGTGAGTGCTGGGAGACGAAGCGGCGAATAAATTACAACCTCCCGATTAATCCTCGAACTTCCTTCAAATTCTTGGGAGGAGGCATATCTCTGATGGCCCTCGCCTTATTGGGATCAACTTCAATTCCCCTTTTACTAACAATGAATCCAAGCAACTTCCCTGATGAAACACCAAATACGCACTTTCTGGGGTTCATTTTTAATTGATACTCTCGTGATCTTTGCAAAACTTTAGCTAAAACCCCAGGATGCTCAATCCTTGTCCTTGATTTTATAACCAGGTCATCCACATACACCTCAATATAAATGAGAATCATATCATGAAAAATCACCATCATAGCCCTCTGATAAGTGGCTCCAGCATTCTTGAGTCCAAAAGGCATGACCACATAGCAATATGTACCCCAAGGTGTAGTGAACGATGTTTTCTCTTGATCTTCTTCAGCCAGGCGAATCTGATTATAACCCGAAAAGCCATCCATAAAGGAGAGAGTCTCAAATCCTGCCGTATTATCAATCAGAACATCAATATGAGGGAGGGGGAAGTCATCCTTAGGACACGCACGGTTGAGATCCCGAAAGTCTATACAAATCCGAACCTTTCCATCTTTCTTCATGACCGGGACGATGTTAGCCACCCAATTAGGATAGACGATAGCCTTGTGAAGCTTGTCGACCTCTTCTTTCATCTTTAAAGCCATGTTAGGGTGGAAACGCCTCAACCGTTGCTTGATCGGGACAGACCCTGGCTTAAGTGTAAGGCGATGTTCAACGAGCGTAGGGTCTAATCCAGGCATATCTTCATAGCTACACGCAAACGTGTCCTTGTATTCTTGAAGTACCAAAATTAGCGCCTCCTCTTCGGAGGGCGGCAAATTCTTGCTGATGAGAACAATCCTAGGGTCTTCTTCCGTACCCAAATTTATTTCTTTGGTAGGCTCCTCTACTGAGGCTGATGGTTCATCAAATCTTCTCATGCCACTTGCAAAGGCATCAGCCTCATCCTCATATTCTTCATAACTTTCATCCCCCTCTTCAATAGGGTCTTCATCATTCATAATCTCATGGACACCAAAACCCTCATAAGGAGCACAAGTATCCTCATATTCTAACTCTGGCAAGATGATCGGATTCTCTAAAAATTTGGGAAGGGCTGAACAAGCCTGGAACCTTCTGGCTAACTCCAACAAAAATCTGTGGGGAATCTGCTTACCCCTGGATTTCTTATGCGGAACTACCCCATGAATTTTATTATTGGAGGAGGAAGAGCAACTAGCTTGATTGAAGGAAGGACGTGAAAAAGTGGATACAGGAGGTGATACAGATGAAGACCCCTCACCAGAGGGGGAGAAAATATTTACCAATGAATCATGGAAGAGTGGCTCCTGGGTCGGGACACACTCAGAAGAGAGATAAGAAGTCTCCTCAACAGAGATGGAGGATTGAAGAGTTGGAATTTTGGCATTTTTTTTCATTTTTATCTTTATCTTCATTTTTATTTTCCTTTTCTAGAAGAAAGCAATGTGAAGGGAGAATAGCAGGAGGAGTGGAGATTGAAAGTTTGGAGAAAGATTGAATCAGAGATGACCCGCGCGGGGGTGTGATGGAGAGTTTGGAGAATTGCTCGAGGAGCAAGGGAGGAATCGGGAGAGAAACTTGTATTGAATATGGAGAAAAGCTGATCATAATTGGCGGCGGTCTCGGCACGCGAGAGAACAATTGAGAATGTAGAGAGGAAAGAATAGACGGATGCATAGAAGTGAAAGAGAAGAGGCCGGCCCACAGCCTGTCTATTGTAAAACCTTCTTCATATGGAACATCTGGCTCTCCAGTGTCAGTGTAGTCACTCAGCAACTGCCTCTTATTTGTAATCACAGCCGGCTATTCAATCAATTCGTGTATTAGTGGCGGCCATTCTGGATCAATCGGCATAAAGAGACGGCTCAAAGCAATAGTAATATCATGCATATCGAACCACCTGTACCAGTCACATTCTGGGTCATCCAGTTTCCTCCTCTTATCAGGCCTTAGAGATTCCAGGGCCTTGTATGTGACCAGTGGAGCAATATGTCGAGCAAATTGTCTAGCATGAACATCTTGACAGTCTAACATGGAAGTGATTATTATAGTCTGCTCATTATTTTGGACGCCACCTTTAACAAAATGTGTCTGCAATGTCCAAGTAAGCGCCTGGCGGTCTGTCTTCAGAGTGGAAGTCATGATTGCCCATGGTTCATCTTCATTTTTGCGCGGCCCTTTGTAGCCTAAGCCGCCTCGTGCAATCAATTTCTGAGGCTTAACAGGCCTAATTCTGCCTTGACAATCGGCACCCAGACCTTTGCCAACTTGATACCCCATTTTCATTAGAATATTCCAACCAAGGGTGTTTATCATACTTTTCTTCTTCTTCCCCTTTGCCATTAGGGGTGTCATAGCAACTATTATAACTGTCTCGGGTGGCATCGGCCGTGGGTGAGGGATATCCAACACCGAGAGCAACGGCTTGTTGACAGGCCAAATAGAAGGAACTGATGAAGCCAAGTGTATATCTTCCTCTGGCAGGATCGGCATACTGGTAACTTTGATAATGTGTCCCTTGTGTGAAATTTAAGGCACTGATGATTTGTTGAGGGCACTGCATCGAGCTGTTGGATGTAGGGGCGGCCCAGAATGCCATTAAATGTTGGATCCATGTCTAAGATATGAAAATCTGCTATGATTGTGGCTGGACCCAAACTAACTTTTAATGTGATCATGCCTAGAGGAGGCTTCTTAGTGTTGTCATATGCAGTGACTGTTATGGTGGATGGCCGAATCTGGTTTTCAGGAATGCCGCACATCTTCAAAGTACTTGGCGGTAATACATTGATGGATGCCCCGGTGTCCACCAAACATTGCTTTACTGCCACCTTATTAATATCAACTGTGATACATAGAGCATATTTCCTTGCTGAGAGTGGTGCCAGTTCATGCTCATGAAAAGTAATCGCCGGCTGGCTGCTAGCGGGCGTTAACACCGTGGTTATCTGCTCGACCGGAATGTCCTCGTTGACCATAACTTTCTACAGATATTATTTCAGGGCCACCTGATGAGTGGTTGACCTTTTAATCAGTTCTAAAATGGAAATCCTTGTTGGCGTCCGGTCCAAATGTTTCAATAAATCATATTCAGTGCCCGGTACGGACTCTTGCTCTTGCTCTTGTTCGTTAGGCCCGTACATGGGCTCTCTTTGAGGGAAAATACGGTGGAACATCCGTCCACTGCGGAGCGGTGCCACGTTCTGTTGTGCCTCTGTCGGGGCGAGTAAGGGAGGAGGGTTGGAAGAAGAAGAGGGTGTATTGGCGTTAAAAAGTGATGGAGGGGTGTTTGAAGAGGGAGCTCCCGTAGGGGGTGCTGGAGAGGAGTTCAACAAAGAGGCCCCTGCAGGAGGCGTAGGAGTAGGAAGGGGTGCCCGAGTGTGGGGAGAGTTAGTAGGTGGAATGCGGAGAGATCTGGGTACGAAAGATGGGGGAACTGATGGTGGAGGGATCCTTGCCGGTGGAGGAGTAGTGGTGGCGGGTGTTGGTGATGGGCGGATAAGGAGTGGTCTAGACGGCGAAAGTGAAGGGTTGGTGGTGGATGGCGAAGTCTGCTGCGTGGTAGGCTGCGGGGGCGGTAAGCGGGTAAGGAGAGATCGTGTTGGCAAGGATTGAGAATTGGCGGGACGCAGAAGGGATCGGCTTAATTGGGGAGTAGAAGAAGAAGGAAGGTTGCGCAAGAGGCACAGAGGTTAATTTGGATTATGATTAAATGCCCCGACAGAGGCGTTCTCTTCATGCCATCCCTGTCCTCTCTCCACCTTACGGAGAGACGTAACAGGGTTTACGTGCTGATTTGGCGGGTGCTCCGGCAGTGGATTGTGGACAATCCCCATATCATACTGAGGTGCTGGAGCTTGCTGTTGAGGCTGTGGGGCTGGTTGCTGCAGCTGCTGGGCCTGTTGTTGCCGAGGAGGCCTTCTTACTTTCATAGTGGCAATAAACTGTCTCATCTCGTCCCAATTAATACTGCCCTGGTCATTCAAATCATAAATATAGTCCTTGAAATGGAAGCAATGGTCAATATTATGACTAGGAGAGCGGTGAAAAACACAATAACAGGACGTGTCAATGTTAGCGGGCCACGCTGCTCTTTCCTTTGGTAGCATGAGCAAGTTGGCGGCCATTAAGGCATTGAAAATATCTGGGAGACTTTCTGGCAGTGGAGGATAGTGGGCCCTTTTGGGGCCAAGTGGTCTCCTTTGTTGCTGTTGTTGGCCATAGTTAATGGGTGGCGGTACTTGGTGGTACTGTTGCGGAGCTGAGGGATCTGTGTGTGGCGTTTGGTTTTGTGGAGGAGCAAGGGAAGGTTGAGGGGCAAATTGGTGTTGTGGGGGTGAGTTGAAGAGGGTGTTTTGTTGTGGAGGTGGCGGAGGTCGTGGGTTAGATTGGCGAAAAGGTGTGGGGTTGCCGACCGTGCCAACTTGCTCATTGATGACGGTGCCCTCAGTCGTGGGCCCGCTATTATTGACATTTATATTCTTCTTGACCAACCGTAGTTTTGGTTCGAACATGCCCATGATGGGCGAATCCTTCATCTGAGTTTGAATATATCGAGCTCTTTCATAGAGCTCCTCCATGGTGGTCAATCTGTTCATGGCTAATATATGCCGGAACTGAGGGGTCGCATTTGAAATAATCATCTTAACCTGCTCTGGTTCCGACAAAGTATCTTTCAATTTCTCGGCCATTGATCGCCATCTATCAGCAAATATGATGAAGTCCTCCTCGGGCTTCATTTTCTCTGCAACCAAGTCTGTAACAGATAGGGAGGGTCCAACCCGGTCCCTATACTTCTGCTAGAATTTCCTTTGAAGCACATCAAAATTGCTAGCATCTGCCGGATCCAGAGAATAGAACCACTCGAGGGCTGGCCCCTCTAAAGATCTTCTAAACAAATAAGCCAATGAGGCTTTGTTGCCCCGCCAAAAGGATGTTTCATACATTAAATCCTTCAAGTGAATAAATGGATTGCCAGTTCCATTGTATCGCCGAAAATTCGACATCTCAGAAGGTGGTAAGTGAAAAACTAGCAATGTAGGCAAAGAGATCTCTGGAGCATTCTTGGCAGTAGTAACCTTGTTGAGTTGTTCTTCCATGCTAGCCAATTTCTGAAGGAGTAAAGCACTAGTATCTAACTCAACTGGGGCCGGGTTTTGAATGAAGGAATTTGGCAGAGGCGTCCTTAGAATTTGGGGAGGTTGAAGGAATGGAGGCCTAGCCGCAGAATAGCTCGCCTATTGGGCCGGCATGGTTGCACCGGGTGTCGGTGGACAAGAGGGGGGTTTGTGCAAGACCGCCTGGTCATTAACAATGTGATGGCCACTTGCGACCGGAAGGGGATTGGAAGATGAAGAGGGAACATATTTCCCTTTCAAAGCGGCCTGAACTGCCTGCCGCTGGGAATTGTCCAACTGAGATAGAGCGTGAATCAAATCATTGACATTGAAGGATGGGGAGGTGTTCCCGATGTGTTCTGATTGGAGGGTAAAGCTTGAGATGAGGGTTCAACCTCTTGAGTCGTGGTGTCGACCACATGAACTTGAGGATAATGAGAATGAGGAGGAGGGTAATTTCCCTCATGATAGATGGAATCTTGGAGAGGGACCTCATAAGATTGACCAAAAATATTCTCATCCACATCATCATAAGAGTACCCGTAGCTCGCCATGTTGATGATTTTACCCGAACGGAGTTGCATGCTTAAGAAGAGAGAAAGCTTTATGAAGGAATTATCACACAACAATCACTCAATCGAAACCAGTGTAAGCAACTTAACCCAACCAAGTTTATGCAGTCAAGTTGAGATGAATGCAAGATTTTAGTGTTATGTTTGAGATTAGAGTGGATAAATTGCAGAATAATTCACTCCTCTTTGCAAAAGTGAAGCCTAGTTTAGATCCATATGTAGCCTCCGGGTCAACTAGGTTCCCTCTCTCTTCTCACCAACGATAGGCTCTCTAAACTCCGGGTACTTCAAGGGTACAACCAGCCTGGCATCCGTAAGGGAATCAACGGGTGCAGGGACTTACAGAGGTCTTAGAAAAGGGATTTCCGGTTCAAAGAGACGGAATACTCAATGGAGGGTTATCCCGATTCCAAGAGAGGTGTGTGGAATCCTAGTGTAGAGAGAGGAGGTCTCTCAACCCAATGCCACAAAATGCAGAATAATATAAGCAGATCACACCAATATAATCAAATGATGAATGTAAGAATCAATCCAGCATGAATAAACACAGGAAGCAAGTCTCTGTGAACGCAGAGGAAAGAGACGACTCTGAAGCAGTCGCTACTAATGGAAGATACGACAGCGTGGCTGTCGTGAATCACTGTGAGGCGCTCACAGACAGTGCAAAATCACGCCTTAGTGTGAGGCGCTATATGTGAAAAGGACGCCTCTGACAGAGGGCGTCAAATGTGAGTGGTGCACACGATCAAAATAAAAACACGCCTTGATGTAAGGCGCTAATCAATAAAAGGACGCCCGGAAAGAAGGGCGCGAATTCACAGACAGAGTAAAAAACCAAGAGACGCGATGAAAGACGCCTTGGCAGAAGGCGTTAAATAGAAAAAGACGCCCTGGATCAAGGCGTTAACTCAAAAAGTGCCTTTATAGAAGGCGTTAATTTAGGAAAATCACTAGACTGGCTGATCCCGAAGTGTGCAGTGTGCACAGTGGAGGGTGCCCGTAGGGCACAAGGGAGGGGTACCGTGGGTACCAAAGGGAAAGGGCACACGTGGGTGCCAAAGGGGAAAGGGCACACGTGGGTGCCAATAGGAAAGGGGTAATCAACAGAAAAACAGTGGTCGTCCCACCGTGATCGCCAATTTGTAGATTATGGAAAATCCACTTTTAAGATAAAAATAATAAGAAGAAGAAGAATGGAGAGAATGATAAAAAGGGAGTGTGAGGGAGCACGTGGTGCTAATAAGGAGTGTGATCGCCAGAGGGGTTACCTCAAGAAGAAAGAAGATGATCGTGAATACCTGGTGAAGATGAAGATGCGGGATGGATGTAGATTCCTTCCTCCTCCTTCTATCGGCCAGCCGATGAAGGGGGTTTTCCTCTTGATTACCCTTAAACAAAGAACAAACAAAAAGAAGAGGGGATTTGCCAAATGTGAGTGTAGTATCAATCCAAAAGAACAATAGGATGATGAAAGTGAAGCATAAAGTGTGCACCTTTTAGTTATTTTAAAACCCCTAATAGAATTAGGGAAGGGAGAAGATGCAAAGCTAATGCAAGTACAAATATGTGATGAGATGACAATAAGACGAACTCCCTGCCGTTCTTGACAACAGTAAAGGGAACCACATGGATGTTGGCAGCAGGAGGAAGAGGATGACCGCTGGAAGAGCAGAAGACCTCACAAGGAAGGAGAGAAACTATGGTTTTCTTCTCTTTACCCAAGTAACGCTAACGAACCAATAGTTTCTGCTAATTCTAACTCTCTGCTCTGCTTGCTCTGCTTCTCTTTTTTTTCTCTCTAACTCCTCCTTCCTGCATCCAACTTTTTTTGCGCGAGCTCAACCCAGGGGGCTAATTATAGGGTGCAAAACCGTATTCTAATGGGATAACAACAAGCAACGATCATTAATGGCAAGGACTCTAGTTCCCCAATCGAGCAAGGTGATTAATCAAGGTAGGGAACTCTCCAGGAAAGCTGTGTTCAAACCGGATACGGAAGGGTGAGAGACGACCCCCAGAACGGCGTTAATTAAAATTGATGACCCGATTCAAGGCGTTAATTCAAAACACGACTGGGACAAAGGCGTCAATTCCTGGATTCAATTTTAGTAATAAAAACCTTCCTCATTTGAAAATTGTAAAATAACACTTGAGAGAAAGGCGTTAATCAAAAACACGCCCTAAGGAAGGACGTTAATTCTTTTGATTTCAATTTGGGTGGGACTCGTAAAATACCAGAAATTGACGCCCTTAACAACAGTCGTCCTTTCTTTAAAACGCGCCTAAGGCTAGGTCGTTAATTAAAACACACCTTAGATAACGTCGTTAATTACAAAAATGCAAAGAAAACCGTAAAAACACACAAAATAGAAAAAGCTTCATATTATGAAAATATTGAAGTTCACTTTGGGGCGTTAATATGGTGACATGAAATTTAGTCAATACAGTATCAATTTTGGTGTGTCTACAAGCTGCGTCGACGTTGTTCTTTCAGGATGTCTACACGGGGTGTCTCACAAAAGCCGTTTAGAGGCCTGCTCTCAACAGCCGCGTCGGCCTACTTTCACAAGAGGTCGATGTTATGACCCAACATCCGGATATCGGATAAACCCGATACCACTTGGACCCTAAGAGGCCTCCCAAGAGCTGGAAAGCTCCGAACGGAAAGAAAGGTGTGTGTGGAGTACATTGAACTTCCAGATAAAGCAGTAAATAATTCTAATATGATCAAAACTGTTAAATTAACAGAAATAAATTTACATTTTCAATTAAATAATTAAAGCTACAGAGTCCAGTCCAACAGAAAGAGAAACATACTCTCAAGTCAGCGGAAGCCCGACACTGGTAAACTGGCAACTAAGAACCACCCGCACTGCGGCTCGAACCACGAGGAAGAATAACTACACCTGAAAAGTCAGAGGTGAGCCTCATCTCACTGGCTCAGTAAAGGTCCTGCGGATCCCCACCACGAAACAAACACCATAACAGCAGTGCTAAACAACAATAGCAAAGCAGTAACAGCAAGAGTAGGAACAACAGTAAAAGTAAAGAGGAAAGTTGTACTGAACAAAACACGGCAGCCGATAGAACCTCGGCCCTCTAAACTACTCCTATCGGTAAAGCACCAATTCCCGTACTCACAGTCGGGAATCACCGAACCGATACAAACACATGATCTCACAGTCGTGTACGCTACACTGACTACTCAAAGAGCCACGTCCGCAATGACGGAAACCAGTCACGAAAGCCACAAGAGTCAGGCGCCCTATGACAGAAGTACCTCCTCACTAGAAGAAAAAGCCATATTCATCCATTGACGTCTTACACTGCGCCTCGGGTATCTCCCACTCACCTTGAACATGGTAACTGAGACACCTAACAAGTAACCAAGGAACAACAATAACGAGTGACTAGTCAGGGTCATGCCCGTCGACGCTGGTCCAACGCCCCTGACCATGTGTGCACACAAAAGCTCAATGTCTTGAGCCAGGCCTCTAGCTGGTTTTCCCTTCCTGTCGGACTCTAACGGCTAGACAAAGGGGCCCACAGCAACCAGCCTAAAAATCATCTCTACCGGGAACTGCCCCACCACCACTCCCAAGTGGGCCGACACACGAAAGTGTCATTAGGCTATGACTAGTGGAGGCTCACTAGACACAGAGACTCAAAACATGAAGTACGGACATGTCACACACGTACCCGTTGCACGTACCACTGAACACAAGACAACACACAGCTGCCAGACTCAGGACAGCCAACTAGACATGCTAATACAAAGATCCTTGAGTCACGAGACTCGGGTCAAGATCGTCGCACATCACGGCAACACGCCGTTAATCAGCCTAGTCCCTAAGTCAAGACCACAGAGAAACAACTTGGAAACGGCACACAATAGTCGGATCCACACATTAATTAAAGTCCACGGTCCCTAGGCCGCTCAATGGACTCACAATTCCACCTAACGAGGGAACACGGAACACGAGGGATCACTTGAGCGCTCAAGCCACATTGGCATAAAAATCGAGGTAACACAATACCTCTAAGCATCCAAAGCACAGTCTCGATCCCAATGAGACAACCGAGACATTCACGAGATCACGTGTCAACCACTGGGTCACAACCGAGTTGACCGGAAACCATAATGATTCTCGAAACAACATGGCACACTACTCGGTATTACGGCATTTTCAGACACCCTATATCACGGTCACAGCCCTCGTAGTTCCTCCAAGACATCCACGTAACAATGGGCTAACCAAGGGGTCGAAGCCAAACTAACCGGAAGCCAAACCAATGCGAAAGAAACACTATAGAATAGGGCAAGTCGACTCACAACACCACTGGGTCGACTCACAGCCCTGGTCAGATCACAATTGACCTTGAAGCCTAGATCACATGATCGCGATCGTCACCTGGGTCACGATGATCCATTGACGAGGTATAGACATGCATCGTGATCACACATAGTCGCGGTACAAACATGCATCGCGATCACACATAGTCGCGGTGCTCACCTGGGTCGTGATAATAGTCGCGGCCAACATCTAGGGCGCAATAACATGTAGAAGCGGCCTCCTTCTAAGTCACGTTCACAGAGGATCACGGGCATCTTCTAGGTCACGTTCCAAACCGCCCTACTGTTCATCTTCTTTCACGAGACGCGGTGCCTAGTTGTTGCTTGTTCAATGGTAAATGTGACTTACACCCTAGGCACGTTCTTGTTACGGTGCGAAAATCATAGAATCTCACAAAACCTGATCTTGCCACGCCCCAATCATCCCACAACGATGGGGAAACATCCAAAGACATGATGCCATCCTTCCACAAGCCGGAAGGGGCCAAACAAACCACAAAATAGCTATCAAACGGGTGATTTCCACAAATTAACCCAAAATGATGCATGTGGGCATCCGGCCTCATACTTGTGCCAAATCACGAGCAAATGGAACCAAACTGACGGGAATCGAATCACGACATTCTAGAGGTTTAAATTCTACCATTTAAACTAGAAACCATCGTCTGGAATGGTGATTTTGGCTCACACCCTCAAAACATGCATTTTGCCCAAAAGTAGGAAAACCCGCTCAAACTTACGCCTATCGGCTTGAAACCGCGAGGGAAAGCAGGAAATGGGTAGAGTATCCATCCCCCTACCTCCACCGAAGATCTCACGCGCCGAAAAAGCCAAATCCACCCCGAAAACTATCACACGAACCACGCCTAGGCTTCAAATCCATGGAACGGGATCGTGCCTACGCCACGCTCCAATTCTCGCGCCATCACGCTCCTGGTCGTCTCCACAACATCACCACCTCGTCCACCTCCGCCACGGTCGCGCGCCCGGTGGAGAGGGGAAGATAGGAGAGAAAATAGAGGGAGAGAGTGAGAGACATGAGTGAGAGGAGAGAGAGAGTGGAGAGGGTTAAAAATGAAAAAGAAAAGGAAATTATGAATAATTCTGAAATCTGATTTTTGGCCCAAAATTCCAAAAACTCAGAAACATACAAAAAAATAGCCTTCACGATCTTCGGAAAGAGCACAACGCACCTACAGCATCCCGGAGTCTCTAAACTCAATGGTTCACTCTCCACGGGGTTTCGCAAGCTATATAGGGGAAAACCCTGAGTGGATCGTAAAACACGATCCGAGACCCACGAAAGTGCTCCGAAAGCTCTCTGATTCCGATCCGAAGGATCTAGGGTATTACATCCTCCCCTCCTTTAAGAAGTTTTGTCCTCAAATTTTAAGAAGCCAACAGTGAACACGGAAGAACAACCCATAAAGCTGGCGACACTCTCCAAGCTCTAGACAAACCTCAACACACGAAAACACGATTACGCGATAACATGATTCTCAAAAAACATAATTCAGAGGAACACTGCCATACCATGATCACAAGCAAGATCATCATCCTCCGGATCTCATGGCACACCGATCCACAGAACGAGCACGACACAGAAAGGAACACAAGTCTGGCACCTCCAAAATCATGGCATCATCGCTATCGTCTCACAAAGCAAGGAGACACGACCCATGCCATGACACAGCCACCGAAAAAATCACATACTCGGTGGACAAAACAAGCATCAGGTCACACAAGGAAGACAATCATCTCGGCTGACTGCTCCAACTCATCGGCTTCCACGCCACAACAACAAGCAAAACTAGCATGTAGAACGCCAATGACACCATCAGACCAAAAACACAATAAAGTCGGTACTCACTAGGACATCATATCTGATTCAAGTTTCATGCCAACTCTACCCTCTCAAGAGAGTATAGCAGAACCAACTGACAAGATATCGATCCACACAAATCCAAACTCAGACTCACAGGGAACTCCTCCCATGTTGACCACAAACACAAATCATCATACAACCAAATGATGGATGCCTGCAAATCCTCGGCTCCATTCTCAACATAGAACCATGGGATAACCCCGCAAGCTGGGTCACATCTAGGCAAAATTACATCTGACCACACAGCTATACGTTCCAGCCGCTCGTAGCTTACCAACAAGGACCCACAAACAACTCTCGGAGAATGCATCTCTAGGACCACGATCACGTCCCGAGAGCACAACTTCCAAGAAATGCAGAAAAAGAAAGGGTACTCAACCAGCACATTCACCGAGATATTTCACAAATTCTTAACTTTCTAGTGCCAACAATCATAAAACCTCAAGCAACGGCACGGCAACCAACAACATCAAGGCATACATAGCCAAGGTAATCTCACACTGGGGTAGCAATCCTCTCGGCTGGTCAGAATCTTCCAACCCTACGATCCTCGACCTGTGGGTTATAGGCCCACACGCTTCTGCTGCGCACTCAGTACAATGCACACAGGCATCATGAATAATTCGGCATCTGCATCTCAGCACAACTCTTGGCGCCATCACAATTCACGAAACTGCAAGATACCCCGACTCGAGTACTGATCCTACCAAAAACCGATCACCAGTTGTCGTAGTGCAAATCGCAAAGAGCACCAGCCTCAGCTTAACATCAAAACAATGCCCCAAGGCAAGATGAGAAAGATCATGCTCAGCTAACAACAACTCACCAGCAAGGAAATCCTAAGCTCGCCCGAGCACTCTCTCAAATAGGGCATCCAAACAACCATCTCAAACCACAATCTTAACACATCAGGGGCTGACTAAACCTCAAGCTGGGATGGCCAAAATGACATTAATCTCTACATGAGAACTTGCATGGCCACAACGCCAACGATAATTCCATCAGCCACCTGACTACGCCACAAAAAACTAGAATGACGCACCACAGATTCACGCCTGTCGATAAACTCTACCCAACACAGCACAATCGAGACCAACACCATGACGAAAAAAGGGACTTGCCATTAGATCCTGACGAGAGCATAACCGCATCGTAGCACCAACACATCGCACTCAAGCTCTCACACGAGAAGCAAAGAGGTAAAGAAATGCAAAACCTATGCCAGCTACCGACTGTACTAGACCTTGTGGACTCTGAGCATTACAATATCTCGAATTCTCATGTACTTTCACACCCCTTTCACCTTGATACCACCTATGACGACCCAGCATCCTGATATCGGGTAAACCCGATACCACTTGGATCCTGAGAGGCCTCCCAAGAGTTGTAAGGCTCCGAAGGGAAAGTAGGGGGATGGATACTCTACCCATTTCCTACTTTCCCTTCGGAGCCTTACCGCTCTTGGGAGGCCTCTCAGGATCCAAGTGGTATCGGGTTTACCCGGTATCAAAATGCTGGGTCGTCACAATCGACCTTAGGCTCCTCCCAAAAGCCATTGTAAACGTGGTTCTCCAAGGCTGCGTTGACCCCACCTTTACAGGAGGTCGACCTCATGCTGCTCTCCAGAAGCTCTTCAAGCTATTTCTGTCAAACTCGTCAGACCTTCCAAGAACCAAAAATAGCAACCGTAAATCCCCAAAAACATAGTTTTTGAGATCTGAAAAAGGTTCCTAGGACAGTCAACTGTCCTTGTCATCATTGGGTTACTAAAACAACATTTCTGGTCAGTGGTTTGGCCAGTTTACATATGTGGGAAAGGTCACCTGTCAAGTTAACCTTCTTTTTGCTTCCACCCAACTAGAAATGTTGTCCCAGAGATCTCACAGGACAGAAGGACGTCCTTGGTTTTGCTAGCCAAGGGAAGATAAGGTGTTGCAGGTTTGATTTATTTTAAGAAACACTTGTTTACTCCAACCATTCAAATGGGAGAAGGCTGGAGGGAAAATTACTGCAACTTTGTTCTGTTGCCATGAACCAACCAGAGAACTACACATAAGAAGCAACATGGCCACTATAGCCAATCAAATGAAGATCCTTGGACAGAATACCATTTTTAACTCTGCTGGACAAATCAATTTACAGAACCGTTAAGAGCTGAAGAGATGAAATATCCTTTTTGCTAGTGGGCCAATCAGATTCATGTCTGGTTATTTTTTTGGTCCTCCTACTATTAGATATTGGGGACCAATCAAAAAGGAGGTCAGTGGTCAAACAAATCTTTTGTATTCCGGCCAATTGCAAAGAAGGAACTTGGAGGGAAATTTCACTACCCAGCTCTCTATATATACAAGAAGCTTCTACATCAAGAAGTTGCTGCTGCCCTTGAAGAAGAAGCCCACTCCTCCTTGAGCCTTCAACTGAGAATCTGTGAGGAAGAAAAAGAAGAGTGGAGAGCAGCCCAGTTCTGGTCCGACATAGACTAGGCCTGTAATTGAGAGGAAGAAAAAGAGAGAAGAGAAGAAGTGTGAGCAGTCCAGCATCTGGCCAACCCTATCAGTGTTGTAAAAGAAAAGAGAGAAGAAGGAAGGAGAGTATCCTTGAGCGAAAGCAGCCCTGCAGAAAACTTGAGCTAGAGTGAGAAGCCTTCGATCTCATTTCACATCTGCAGTCACATCTTCTTGAGCTTGGTTCTGAAGCTACATTCATTTTCTTTGTTTTAGTTTGTGTTTTTCTCTTGCAACTTCAAGTCAGTTTTTTAGTGTCTGTGTCTGGTGCTCTGCTTAGAGACCGAAGTGGTGTTTGGCTGGGTTCAACCGTGTGTGTGTGGGGGGGGGGGGATTCGTCCCCGTCAAGCTGTGTGTCAGTAGTCAAGCTGTGTGTCAGCCGTCAAGCTGTGCATCAACAATCATGTTGTTAGTCAGCAGTCATGCTATGTGTCAGCAGTCAAACTGTTAGTCAGCAAGAAGCCTCACCAGGTTTTGGTGAGGGGTGGATGTAGGTCTGCGAGTTGCAGACAAAATCACCTTAAAAATCCTTGCGCTATGGGTTGTGACTTGTGTGATTGCTCCATGTTCTCTATCCCCATTCACAGGTTCGCGTGCCAGTTTTAATGTATATAATTCTAGTTGATCACAAGAGCACACACACAGTTATTTTGTTCGTACATCCAGTTGGAGTTTGATGATATCCATGCATTCTAGTGCAGCAGATCTCCCTAACTTCTTAACTAGCCCTGTGGGTGTGTCGACCTCAACTACCATGTTAGTTGTGTCTCTTTGAAGGTGCGTTGACCTCACCGAACCAGTGCGTTGACCTCATCAGTCTACATATGTTGTTTTGGTCCAGTCTTTGATCTACTCTTGCTAAATCCACTGTGCACTGAGCTCAAGCGTTTTATTTGTATTATAGCAGTGGTTTATGTTTTAATTAGCTAAATTTTTCTTAATTGAGCAAAGTTTGATAGGATTTATTCAACCCCCCCTTCTAGATCCCGTTGCACCCTTCGGACCCAACATTACGTATGTGTGGTAACGAGCACGGCCCCGACTAGACCCTTGTCTTATGTTACTGTGTACGGTGTCTCAATTTCTGCATTGTGGCGAGTAGGGAGACACCTGAGGCTACAGACTAAGTCGTTAGTGGACGGATCCAACCTTGCTTCTAGTAGGTAGTGCTTCTATCACTCGAGTGTAGCAAGTCTAGTTTCTTACTATTATTGTTTAGTGTTCTAGCGGCTAAGGGTATCCCATTATACGTAATCGAGGTGTAGTTTACTCCGTGTGGCCATTGTACTCGTGAGACGTGGCTATATTCTTTAATTATTATTTACTTCCTTCCATGTTCTAATTACTATTTTGATTTCTTAGATATCGCATTGTGTATTTATTGATATGAGGCGGGGATCTGCGGGACCCCTATTGTGCCGATGAGAAAAGGCTCACCCCCTTTATTTTTTAGGTGAGGCGTGGCTTACAGGTTCTGTTTCTGAGGCTTCGCGTGGTGCCGGTGGTCAGGTCTAGTGCCAGTTTGGTAGATAAATTCTGGACCGTATAACTGTTAAATCATATGATTGTTTATTTTCTACACTGATTATGTTGAACATTTATAATGTTGCAATTAATATAGAGTCTTATACACTACCACACTATCCCAATAACCCTTCCGAGCCTCTAACTCATGGGTGGCGGGCCAAGATTTGAATTGAAGTCCCGCGATCAATGACACCCAAGAGGGAGGTGAATTGGGTGTATACAAAATTTTAACAAACTTTTGCCCAATTCAAACAAGTATGAATAATAGATGTAATAAATTATAGATCTATATGAAAACTTTCAAATCTAATAGAATCTATCGCACTCAACCGATCTTAGGTACGATGGTGGAGGTGAGAATCCGGAGATTCTACTCACGCAAGATGTTATCTTCCTGACAGGGTTTGCCTTGCCGATCCGAACTCACCTTTTGATATACCCAAGATTTAATATGAAAATGATAATCTACACTAGATCTAACTCAAACAATGAAACCAAAATAATCTACGCGTGTGCTGCACAGAATGGGGATAGAAGAAAAGGAACAAACCACACAATGGGCAATGATTTTTTGGTGGTGCGGATGCAACAACGGCAACCTACGTCCACCCCTCACGATCTGTGAGGATTCTCACACTAGCTTGTAAAGGATTACAAGATCAAAACACACACACACACACACACACACGTGAGGAGTTTGAAACTCCCACGAAGGTGTACAAGCACCGAATCACAAAGATATGTGAAGACTAGAAGACACACACACACACACACGGATCTGCGTAGATCCACACACACACACGTGTTTAAAAGTACAAGATCACACACTTGAA
The DNA here is from genome assembly GCA_022559845.1 of Amorphophallus konjac. Taxonomy (NCBI): domain Eukaryota; kingdom Viridiplantae; phylum Streptophyta; class Magnoliopsida; order Alismatales; family Araceae; genus Amorphophallus; species Amorphophallus konjac. The sequence continues at coordinate 234,366,277 of CM040126.1, forward strand.
GCTTGATGAAAAACAAAGGAGAAACACAAAATGAAAAACTCAGATTTAAGCTCCCCCTTAATGGATGAAGATGATCTTGGATGAAGCTTCCTCCTCAGCTAGATCTTCACTTGAATGGCCTGTAGATGATCTTCAAAAACATAGAAATAGATGAAGAAGTTCTTCCCTGAAACACTATTCACGGAGCTACAGTGGTAGCACTCTTTCTCCCCTTGATAGCCTCTTTGATCTCCTTGAGTGATTAGAGTTTTTGACCCCAATATGATGTATTTATAGATCTTGGATTGTCAAGGGACAAGTCAGGGACCAGATCCACAAATCATGGCAAGTGTGGTGACTTTGGGATTAAACAAACCCAAAGAAAGGAGCTTCCCACGTTGAAGAACACAAGTCAACAATTGCTGCCTCGAAGCTGGCGGTCGACCAGAATTTTACAAGAATGAAGCTTTCAACGCTGGGAAAATTTGTCGGCCGACCCCTGACTGGCGGTCACTGTTGGCAAGAAAATCTACATTTTTTAGAGAGTTAGCCAATAAGACATGATCTGTGAACAATTTATTTTATGAGCACGTCCTATTCCAATCAAAATGAGTTGGTTGAGCTTATCCTGGGCAATTCATTGAACCTAGGTGAATTTAGGCATTTGCTAGCTTAAGGAAGGCTTGAGAGTCGTTTAAGCCAGTTATTACTTAGGTTGTAATTTCGTGGTTTTGTTATCATCAAACTCACCTGGAGAGACTCATCAATCTCCCCCTTTTTGATGATGACAAAACTATAGATTACAAGAGCATTGACATGCCTTTAAGCAAAATGGAGCCTCATAAGGTCGATAAACCACAAGGTGAATAAAACAACCATTCAACACATTATTTTCCACATAGATAGGAAATGAAACACAAGAGCCAACCATTTGAGATCAAACAACAATTGCATTCATTTCATCATTCCATTACAGGGTACATTGATGCTTGAGACAATGAGTGCAAGACTCTAGACACTAGACACATGCGACAAAGCAAATGCAGAACTGACACAATGCCTCACCAATGATCATGCATACAAACATACGAACATACCAACATAAAATATATACGACCTGCAGTACTACTTCTCCCCCTTTGGCATCATCAAAGAAGGGATAGGATAATCGAACAGGAGACCCAAAAGACAATAGACCCAAGGACACAAACTGGAGGTAGGAAACCAAAGAACTGTCTCAGTGACCATCTGTAGGTGGCTGGGCGTCTGGTGAAGGAAGAGGAACATAGCCAAGGCACTGTCGAATATCTCCAAGTAGGTGGTCGTGATGCTGAAGGCGGTGCTGGATATGGGTAAGTTGTTGATCCCTAACATAGTCACGACCCTGCATGTTTAGGAGAACTCGATTCATAGCATGAAAAGCCTCACGTGAATCTTCATGGCTCTGGGTAAGGGTGGTCATGTTGGTGGAGAGAGTGTGCATCTGAGTGGTTAAGGAATCCAAAGCTGTGGAGAAGGAGTTTTGTTGCTGTGGTAAAGATTCCAGCATGGTGCCCATGGTTGCAATATTTTCCCCAAAGGTAGAAAGTTGTTCCCCAAAGGCATCCACCCGAGTTTCCAGCCCAGTGAACCGCCTGTCAAAAGTCTCATAGTCTACCCAAGAGTGCTGTGTGGCCCCCTGAGTAGAAGACTCTCCATGATAGAACTGTGGTGGAGGAGGCACCTCGGGATCTATATGGTGAGGTGAAGGTGGAGGAGGCTGCGCCTCAGCCTGAACTGGAGGGGGAACATCCCCTTGATCCTGTTGCTGCCCTTGTTCCTGCTCTTCCTCACTATCAACTTCTTCCCCATAAACTAGTATATCTTGGCATAGCTCTTCATCGGGACCATAGTAATACCCAAAATCTGTAAAGAGCTTATGCTTATTATATATATCATCTTGTCGAACATAAATGAACTGCTCATTTGCTAAATTGATCCCATCATATATGAAGACGCCTGTCAACTATGAAGCATATGGCAAGGATCACCGGAGATAGGTACGGCAAGCCCCAATCAGATCTGTCATGAGCCGACCCATGTTGATGGTAATCCCATTCATGACATTGTAAAACAGAAATCGCTGAACCTCTGTGACTTCCTTTTGACTGCCAACATTGGGATAGATGAGTGAAGTGAACATATGGTGCAAAATCCTTTGCAGTGGTGAAAAATAATTTACATTTAAAGTGATTAAATCACGTACACCACGCACATAATCACAGTTTGTCATGGCAATGAAAGTAGCATCAACTTCACCATGACCAAAAGTCTGGTCAGCACCCCAGGCTGAGACTCCTAAGGATCGTCGAAAAAGATCGGGTGTAATATGTAACTCAATGCCTTGAACAACTGTATATAGCTCTTCATTTCTCTCAACCAGATTTCCATAAAATTGTTGCACTAGATTGGGATAATATATGGTATACCAAGTGATAAAATCTATCCAACCGTCTTGAATCTCAAAAAGAGCACATAAATCAGGCAGAAGCTCATTCACCTCATTAAAGTCCACCAGTCGGGGGTCGATAATAGGCCGTGGAGGCAACTAAGGTGTACGACGAGGTACAGATGCTCGCTATGGTGGAGGAGTCGGGGCCTCTCATCTTTGGCCACTAGCTTCCCCTTGGGCAGAACGCCGAGAGCTTCGTCTAGGCGGCATCTCGAACTAGAAGACCCGGTGGAAACCCTTGAAGAGAAGACCCACGTCCTGGGGGATGAAGATAGACTAAAAGACACTCCAAGGGCTTGGAATAGCCTTCTCCACAACCTGGAACCTAGAATGTAGCTTCACGAATGCACGAACGGTCGAATGGAGTTCGTCCCGAAACCATGACGAACACACCATATCTTGTACGGGTGGAGAAATGATGAGGTTTAGGGGCTTGGAAGGTGGAGATATGTGATTCTAGGGTTAGGGAAAAGTGTTGGAGAGTGAATGGGAGTGTTAGAATGAGAGAAAGGGGTTTTAGGACCCCTTACAGAAGGGTTCGGATGTGGTACGGCCAGGCCGGTTTGCCGCCACCGGTCGACCGGAGCGGGAGCAGCGGTCGACCGCTAGCCACAAAAATCTCATTTTTGTATTATTTTTTTCTTTTTTTTATTTGAATGGGGACCATCATCCGACCTTCTGAATGGAACCAACATCATGAAGTGGATAGAAGGAGAAGAGACAGAGATTTGAGGGAAGCTCTTTAACTCCCCCTCGGAAGGTGCCTTAGGTCTGCCATCACTGGGTCCACATTTATTTAGCCAAGGAATATCTGGCCTTAGAAATGTGTTTCAAGAAGGGCTATATGTATAGATACAATCATGCATGCAAGAGTGTATATGAACACACAAGGTATTAAGAGTAAATATATACAATATGCATGTTAATCTACCCTTGATGCATATGAGTTTCTACAAGTGCAAATCTTAACCTAAGTGCAAACATATGTACGTAGGCTCTCACCCTTGCACATCCCAAGTTCTCTTCTTATCTTGCTGAATTGATCCTGGTTTAGGAGTTTTGTGAAAATATCAGCTAGTTGATTATGTGTGTCAATGAAATTCAATTCAAAGACCCCTTTTCCTACATGATCTCTCAAAAAATGATGTCGAATGTCAATGTGTTTTGTCCTAGAATGTTGAACATGATTTTTTGACAAGCTGATTGCACTGGTATTATCACACATGATTGGCACACATTTTATTTCACATCCAAATCAAGCAATTGATTTTTGATCCAAAGTACTTGGGCTCCACAACTTCCGACGGCTACATATTCAGCCTCGGTCGTTGAGAGAGCTACTGAATGTTGTTTCTTGGAGGCCCAAGAGACTAGGCACCCACCAAGAAACTGACAATGCCCACGAGTACTTTTACGATCTACAATACATCCGGTATAATCTGCATCGGTGTAAGCAATCAAATCAAATGAACTACCGATGGGAAACCACAAGCCAAAATCTATTGTGCCAATTAAGTATCTAAAGATGCATTTAACAGCCATTAGATGAGATTCTTTAGAGGATGACTGAAAACGATCACATAGACATACACTGAATTGAATATCAGGGCGGCATGTTGTGAGATACAGTAGCGATCCGATCATACCTTGAAACAGTGTAGGATCTACTGTTTTACCATTTTCATCTTTGTCTAACTTCGAGGTTGTAGCCATTGGAGTTGACAAAGCTTTTGATGTGTCCCCTGTGGTTCTGGAGTTTTGATGATGACAGATATTATGCCTCATTATGTCTATAATCCTATTGCATTATGAGAAAGTGTCAGAACAGGGTTAAGGATGACTCACAGGTCATGAAGTTAACCCAAGTCAAAGTCAAATCATGACAGGTAAGGTGAATGCTCAGATGAGGTAATGCTTTAATTAGTTCTCCTGCATACATTCAGTTCATGTCTGCTATATACATTCAATTCATTAGTTCATGTTCATTGTGCATTGCCTCACATCAAGTCTAGACATCCTGGTTGCATTCTAAGTCTACACATCCTGCTAGGTCGGTCTTCAAAGTATGTACATTGATCTTCAAGGCATCGAGTCTATAAACTGGACTGTGCTTCATGCATTGGCCAAGTCTGTTTAGTTAGTATGGACAGTAGTGGGTCGACCCACCCCTACTGATGCGTCGACCCATCAGAACACTGACTGTCTGGGTTTCAAAGTCTATACATTGCTGCTTTGGCCAACTCTGTACATCCGTTTGCCTGACTCCTGTTTCAAAGTCTACTCATTCATTGTTAAGGCAAGTCTATAGATTGGCTCATGGTCTTCAAGTCGATACAGAGTCTTCATCTTCTGAAGTTTGTACAGCCAGTCACTTGACAAAGTCTGTACAGTGTCTCATATTGGCAAAGTCTGTACATCGTCTGGTCTGTGGATGCTTTGTCCTTTTGAAGTCTATACACTAGATTGTTAGCCCTTCAACTCTATACATTCGAGTGTTAACCTTTAAGTCCATACATTAGCCTTCAGACTAGCAAGTCTATACATCGCCTGTTGATTGCAAAGTCAGTATAGTGTTCAGAGTTCAAAGTCTGTACATTGGGGGTTTTTCCTACGCTTGGCCAAGTCTATACACTCATATCTTTCCCTATGCTTTCCTGGCCAAGTCAATACATTGCTAAGCCTGTAGATGCACGTACTGCTAATAAGTCTAGACATTGGAAAGTGTGTACATCGTGCATCTTTAAGTTGAAGTCTGTACAGAGTCAGCGTCCAGTTGACCATCTCAGGCAGTGTCTCTTTGTGCGTCTCTTGCAAGTCCATACAACGCTTCAGACTAAAGCCTGTACATTGGACAGTGTTTAGGCGAAGTCTATACATCCGTCCGTATAGTGTCTTGGCCACCGTCTCACGACCACCAAGTCTATACTTTGGTCGGTAGCAAGTCTACACATTGGACTCTTGATCAAGTCTACACATTCAACAGTGCTCTTCCAAGTCTGTACATTGGAAGCTTCACCTATGTTTCCCTTCAAGTCTTTACATCGGGAAGTCTTCACATTGGTTGTTGAATGATGAGCAAGTCTGTACAGTGGATCGTCTCTGTTACCGTCTTATGCATTGAGCAAAAGTCTATACAGACTCCACCGTCTCATTCTGCGTCTTAGACTGCTCAAGTCTATACATTGGCTGCATCATTTCATTATCAAGTCTATACACTGCCTTTGGGTCTCCAAGTCTATACAACCTTTTACTTCGCCAAAGTCTGTACATTGGTCTGCATTGCCCTAGGACTAAGTCTGTACAGCCATTTACTTAATGAAGTCCATACATTCATTTGCATTGAATGAAGTCTGTACATTGGTTTTGTTATGCTCAAGAATGCATAAGTCTATACACTGCTATGGCTTGTTCCTGAACGATCTTCAAGTTAAAGTCTGTACACTCCCTCAGTGTACACACTTATTCTTTTGTTTCTCTAAAGTCTATACACTCGTTCTCAAGGCTTCAAGTCTATACACTGTGTTGCATTACATGCTTTAGCTTAAGTCTATACACCCAATTCCCTCATGCATTTCACAGAAGTCTACACATTCTATCTTGTTATGATAATGCATTCATCAGCAAGTCTATACACTGAGAGCGCATGTTACAAGTCTATACACTCTCTTAGTGTACATACTTGATCATTTGTTGTTCTAAAGTATATACATTCGGTTGCTTATCACGCTGCATCTTTTAAGTCTATACACTGCTGTTTTTACATTAAGTCTATACATTCTGCTGATCGACTGAAGTATCTTTTCATTTAATCTGTAGAGTCTGGGCACGTGACACGAGGTTGGCATCTGGCACGCGATCCAAGATGCTGAGAAGTCACCACGTGGACTGAAGCTTGGGCGGGAATCGAAAAGAGCACGCCCTAGCACTGCTGAACCTGATATAAATAGAAGCCTCCATCCATAGAAGAAAAAGGATGAAGAAGAGATAAAATGATCTGAAAGAGAAAGAGTGATCGAAATAGACAGACAGTGCAGCAGAGAGGCTGTGAGCAGAAGAAGAAGAAAGAAGAAGAAGAAAGAAGAAAGAAGAGACAGAGAGAGAGCCTGCGAAAGAGAAGAAAAAGAAGAATGAGAAGAAGAGGGAGCTAGAGTGATAGAAGCTTCAACTGAAGATCTGTTCCTGCAGGACCGTGGATCAAATCCAGGCCAGCCAGCTCCTGCGAGAGCCACAGTCTGATTTGTTATTTCTCCAGCTTTCTGTTGCTGCGGTTTTTAGCTTTTCTTTTTAAACAGTCACTTGTTGTTCTTCCGATTGCCCTGTTGGGGATCGGGTTCCTCCTGTGGACTCAGGAGAAGGGAGATCTTGTGTCTTCGGTTTGCAAGTAGCTGGGTGCTACTTGTGATTGGTTCCCCTCCGGTGTGTGGAGGATGGGAGTGTTACTCCGGTTTCCCTCTGGGTTGCAGAGGAAGAGAGATCGGTGATCTCTGGTGTTGCTAGTGACAGGTTGTCATTAGCAGGTTCCCTCCGGTGTGTGGAGGAAGGGAGAGGTTGCTCCGGTTCTGTTCTAGCTGGTAGCTGGAACAGGTTTCAAGCTCTGTGGGTAGCAGAGCTTGGTTGAGGGATTTATTTCCCTTGGTTGTTCAAGCTGTGTGGCAGCACCTGTTGCAGACTGAGTCTGCGGTTTCTAGCTTGTGCTAGTGGAAGCCTCACTCCGGTTGGGAGTGAGGGGTGGACATAGGTCTATAGACCGAACCACCTAAAACCTGCTGTTCTGTGGTTTGCCTGTGGTGTGTTCTTCCATATCTTCTATCTATTTCACAGGTTGTTTGAATAGTCTTGTTTCGATCTGCAGTGGCCTTGAGCTTTACATCTTGCTAAGTGAGTTTAGTTTTCATTGTTCTGTCCTTTGGCATTAGACTTCATCTGGTTCCACTAGTATAGTCAGCAACTCATCTGGTCGATCAAATGCCTATTTGAACTCTATTGCTTTTACTCTGCAACTGTATCTAGTAGCAGGCGTATTATTTTTTTTTTTAATTTGGGCAATATTCTTGAAGGAGATACATTCACCCCCCCTCTGTATCGATCGCACCGTCCCAACAATTGGTATCAGAGCCAGGTTGTCTGCTTAGAAGGTCCAGCGATCTGTAGATTCGATCCTGCTGTCTTGGTGCTTCATTATTCCTGTTGCATTTATCTGATCAGCTTTCATGGGTGATCCACCGGTTTTCAATGGTTCTAATTTTAATGCATGGTTTATCAGTCTACGAAATTATGTTGATGCAGTTAATCCTGATCTGTGGAAATTAATTTCACAAGGTCCTCACACATTACCAAAAAAAGTGTCCAAATGGACCAACAGCCACAGATCAAAGGATGGAGAAAATCAGAAAGCCTTCAATCTGATGAAAGCAGCTACTGACAGAGCCTTACACTCATGTTTTTATGATTGCAGGTCTGCCAAGGACATCCTGGAGGAGCTGAAGCTAGCTCACAGGTTAAATGAAGACAACTGCATGATGGCTAAAGGAAGTATTCATAGCAGCAGCCAAAATGAAGAAGAAGATGATGAGGAGGAGGTAAACATCTTCGAGAATTTTTCTTTAGATGATTGGGAGAATGCATATGCTGAGCTGTTTGAGTCTCATGAACAATTAAGAAAATGATACAAGAACTTGAAAAAGAAAAGTGATCAGGGTAGTTCAAGTTCACCATGTGAAAATTGTTCAAATATGAAGCAATCTCATGATGCTTATTTGTCAGATATCCATATGCATAAAAACCAGAATGAAAAATTGATGAATGAACTTAAATGTGCTTGTTCTGAACTAAGTAGACTGAAATCTGAAAATGACTTTCTTAGAAAAACTGTTAAAGAAAATGAAGAAAAATTTGAGAAACTTGAGCAAGAGAAGAATTTGTTTGCTGAAAAATCTATTGCCATAGAATCTGTAAACATGGAATTGCAGAAAGATCTTGAAAAATAGCAAAAAGAATTAAAAGAGATTGAAGCTGGGCTGGAAAGTTCGAGGAAACAAATTGGCCTATTTAAAGAAGAAAATCAAAAACTTGTATGTGAAATCTCTGAACTAAAAGAAAAACTTGGCTCGGTTGAGGATGATCAGGTTCATGTTAATGATTTAGTTCAGAATGAAAAACTGTTGAAAGAATTTGATTCTGTTAACGCTAAATTGAATGTTCTGAAATCTGAAAATGAATGTCTTAAGAAACAATGTGAAAAACTTCAGGTTCAAACAATATGTTCGGTTAAATCTGCATGCAATGAGTGTCCATTCCTCAAGGAAATAAATGAAAATCTTCACTCAAATTTAGAATGGCATAAGGAGTTTATTGTTTCTCTAAAGGAAGAAAACAAAGATCTGTTAAACAAGATTCTGGAGCTTGAACAGATAGAGGAAGAGTTGAATGATAAAATGAGCTCAATAAAAATTGATAAAGACTCTGTTGAAGAAATTGAAAATCTGAAATCAAAAAATGACAAACTAATTCAAGAGGTTGAAGGATTGAAGCAGTTGAACACTGCTATGTCAGAGAAACTTCTTCTCATAGAAAAAGGAAAAACTGTTTACATTGAAGAGTCTGAAAAATTGAGAAATCTGGAACAAAAGATTGAGGAATATAAAATTGCAAACAAGGTGCTAAGCGAATGTGTAAATTGCAATGAACAAGAGATTGCCAGTTATGAAATACACATCATTTCTTTGGAAAATGAAATTGAAGATTTGAATAATTCCTTGTCAAAATTTGTGGACGGAAAAGATAATCTGGATAAAATTCTAAGAACTAAGGTAAATTTTCAGAAGGAAGGGTTGGGCTATAATCCCTCAAATAAGAAGAGTTTTCAAAACAAAGTTCAAACTTCCTTTGTTTCCAGCTCAACCTCTCACAGCCCTCAGAACCTTCCAGGTTATCAGTCAACTGCTCAAGAGAAAACAACAGAAAAACAGAAAGAAAAGCATCAACATGTTCCTCTTCCCACTCTGCATATTTCACCCACACACTCGCATGCATCTAGAAAGAAAATGATCTGTCACTACTATCACAAATATGGACATTTGATGCATGAGTGTAATTTGATGGAAAAAGATGACCTAGCAGCTGCTCAAAACAATCAGGGTAGAAATCATGTCCTTAGGGAAAAGAAAATTCATTGTTATAACTGTGGAAAAATAGGACATGTTGCTGCACAATGCTGGTTAGGCCCTCATAGAAATACCTTTTCTAATTATTCTCATTGTGGAAAACATGGCCATACAGTCAAGCACTGTTGGCATGCTCAGGGAAGAACTTTCTCTCAGAATATAAAACTCCCTGCAAATAGAAATGTTTTTGGAAGAAATAAAACTGTTTTTAAAGAAAAGAGTCTGGCATGCTTTGAATGTGGAAAATTTGGCCACCGAGCTTCGGAATGCTGGTGGGCAGGTAAAGGTAAACCAAAATCTCATGCAAGTAACAAAAATCTTCATGCCAATGCACATAAAATGTATGTTCAGAATAATGCACACAGATTCCATGCTAACAATGTTGTGCATAAAAAGAATTCAAGATCTGTTGTTTCCTATCATTATGGTGGGCAGGTTGGGCACTCCATGAGTGAGTGTAATTTAATGAAGTCTGATGACTTACATGCCCAAAGAATGTGGAAAGCACCTATCAGAGGTGTTACTAACAAAGTAGGACCCAAGAAGTCTTGGGTACCTAGAAACATAAAATGAGATCCGTGCTTTGCAGGTATGCCTTGAGATGAGGAATAAAAGGGGGTCAAATAAACCAAGGCATCCAAAGTATGGTAAACCCCAACTCTGCTGATTAAATGTTTGTTCACCTGAATTTTTGTTTTAATTGAACATCGTGCTTAATATGTCAATTAAGATCTCATGCATACATGTCCATAACTGCATCTGCCATTTGCAATTTCTTTTTGTCTGATCATGCACTGGTGCATACATGAGATTTAAAGGTTGTCTGCATTTGATGCATACATATGACAATTGCAGTTGTTTGATATTTGTTAAAATGCACAATCACTGAAAACAAATTGCATTCTGAAAAAATCTAAAAAATTGAATTGAATAAATCTATTGCTTGGATGATGTCTCATGCTCAAAAATGCTCATCTGCACATTTGACATGCACATGCATCACAATTGCATATAAGTGGCATAGTGTTAGCTAAAAGATGCATGTAGAACTGCATATGTATTGGATTGTCATGCATGACTCTTGGTATATAAATAGTAAGATACTAAAGGGCAGATGAACTCTGTCTGGAAGTGCTTACTATGTGTGAGGTAGTCTTTAGACCAAGTCCTCCGCCTGGTACCATAGGTCAGAGTTGCATACATTTAGGAATGTTAGATCATGCATACATTTAGGGGGAGCATTATTCATATTCTACCATCTGAACTTCCCATCTTCAGATTGAACTGCTATCTTCCCTAAATCCCTGTGATGAATGTGTAATGCAACACATTTCAGCTTCCTGCTTCAACTGTTATCAGCCATCTTCACTCATCCTATTCATTGGTATCATCTGTTGAATTGGCTGTTCCCAAAAATGTTTCGGCCTTTCCTGAAAACTCAGAAAGAATTCTCTGTACATATCCTGATCATAAATCTGAAAAATAACTTAAACAGGAATCTTCTATTATATAGGATTATGAATGTCTGATTCTTTCAGCCGGTTGATGTTTCATGTATGTCTTGTGTTTGCTTATGAACATATCTTGAAAATATCTGAGTTGGTCTTAATAAACTTTAACCAACATTTTCATGTTGAGTCTTTTAAACTCTTCTGAATTCTGAAAATTCTGAAATCATGATATTCCTTGATTGATATGTATGAAATTAGTATTGATTTTTAAACATCTGAGAATATGGATTATGTCTAAGGGTAAATCTTGTCAGAGCAATGACCTTGGTCACTGAGAAATCATGTCCAAAGGACTGTGTCATGAGGTGCCATAGTTAACTCTGCTTAAAAATGATTGATAATCTGGCAGAGCAATAGCATGCACACTGAGAAATACATCTCACTCATCAAAGAAATGATCTGTAGTGTGTCATGAAGTGTAAATGCAATCTCTGTTCCTATGAAGCATGACAGTTAGTCCATCCAAGTGCTTAGGGATACTTGCGTCTAAACAACGTGTATCCTTTAGTTACAAGGGTGTACTAAACTCAAGTGCTCATGAAGAATGTTATGAAAATTGCTGCTAATCTAGTATACCAGTTGAAAAATATGTGCAAAAGAAATATTCTATTGGAACCCTTGACAGAAACAAATATTTTTCTTATGTGTTTAACTTCATTACTATTGATTGCATCTCTTAAAGGAATCTTTGAAATTAAGTGAGTAAGGAAGAAGAAGGTTAAACAAGACTGTCAATATGAAAGCAAGGTTCACTTTTATTAAAACTGATTTCAGATATGAGTACAAGAAACTTATAAACAAGCCTTGCATACATCATATTCTGATCTGACTTGTCAATGAAGATCATTCATAAATCTCTATAATAGAAGAGTCGAAAATACTTGTTTAATCAGATTTATGAAATTGATATCACATTGAAAACCTTTCACATTCATTCTGAGTACTTACTATCTCACATTGGACTCCATTATTTCAATCCTGACTGTTGATCTAAGGGGGAGAATTCTTGCATGTCCCTATGGTTCAATGCTCACTCAGGAGAGTATCTTGTCAGGGGGAGTTTTTGCTTTTGATGACTGTAACTCACTGCATTGCATAATAGCTCCTTCATCAGTCAATGAACATTCACTTCTTTTTGATGTTGTCAAAGGGGGAGAACTTTTGTAAGTCATTCTATTTCTCTTTTCTTTGCATCAATTAACACTTGCATCACATGGTGTTTATATTCATGAATTTTGTCATATCTGTGGTGCATGTTATATGGTATTTCATAATCACCGTGATGAATCTATTGCAATGACTCATAATATTGCCATCATCAAAAAGGGGGAGATTGATGTGTCCCCTGTGGTTCTGGAGTTTTGATGATGACAGATATTATGCCTCATTATGTTTATAATCCTATTGCATTATGAGAAACTGTCAGAAAAGGGTTAAGGATGACTCACAGGTCATGAAGTTAACCCAAGTCAAAGTGAAATCATGACAGGTAAGGTGAATGCTCAGATCAGGTAATGCTTTAATTAGTTCTCCTGCATACATTCAGTTCATGTCTGCTATATGCATTCAATTCATTAGTTCATGTTCATTGTGCATTGCCTCACATCAAGTCTAGACATCCTGGTTGCATTCTAAGTCTACACATCCTGCTAGGTCGGTCTTCAAAGTATGTACATTGATCTTCAAGGCATCGAGTCTATACACTGGACTGTGCTTCATGCATTGGCCAAGTCTGTTTAGTTAGTATGGACAGTAGTGGGTCGACCCACCCCTACTGATGCGTCGACCCATCAGAACACTGACTGTCTGGGTTTCAAAGTCTATACATTGCTGCTTTGGCAAACTCTGTACATCCGTTTGCCTGACTCCTGTTTCAAAGTCTACTCATTCATTGTTAAGGCAAGTCTATACATTGGCTCATGGTCTTCAAGTCGATACAGAGTCTTCATCTTCTGAAGTTTGTATAGCCAGTCACTTGACAAAGTCTGTACAGTGTCTCATATTGGCAAAGTCTGTACATCGTCTGGTCTGTGGATGCTTTGTTCTTTTGAAGTCTATACAATAGATTGTTAGCCCTTCAACTCTATACATTCGAGTGTTAACCTTTAAGTCCATACATTAGCCTTCAGACTAGCAAGTCTATACATCGCCTGTTGATTGCAAAGTTTGTACAGTGTTCAGAGTTCAAAGTCTGCACATTGGGGGTTTTTCCTACGCTTGGCCAAGTCTATACACTCATATCTTTCCCTACGCTTTCCTGGCCAAGTCAATACATTGCTAAGCCTGTAGATGCACGCACTGCTAATAAGTCTAGACATTGGAAAGTCTGTACATCGTGCATCTTTAAGTTAAAGTCTGTACAGAGTCAGCGTCCAGTTGACCGTCTCAGGCAGTGTCTCTTTGTGCGTCTCTTGCAAGTCCATACAACGCTTCAGACTAAATCCTGTACATCAGACAGTGTTTAGGCGAAGTCTATACATCCGTCTGTACAGTGTCTTGGCCACCGTCTCACGACCACCAAGTCTATACTTTGGTCGGCAGCAAGTCTGCACATTGGACTCTTGATCAAGTCTACACATTCAACAGTGCTCTTCCAAGTCTGTACATTGGAAGCTTCACCTATGTTTCCCTTCAAGTCTATACATCGGGAAGTCTTCACATTGGTTGTTGAATGATGAGCAAGTCTGTACAGTGGATCATCTCTGTTACTGTCTTATGCATTGAGCAAAAGTCTATACAGACTCCACCGTCTCATTCTGCGTCTTAGACTGCTCAAGTCTATACATTGGCTGCATCATTTCATTATCAAGTCTATACACTGCCTTTGGGTCTCCAAGTCTATACAGCCTTTTACTTCGCCAAAGTCTGTACATTGGTCTGCATTGCCCTAGGACTAAGTCTGTACAGCCATTTACTTAATGAAGTCCATACATTCATTTGCATTGAATGAAGTCTGTACATTGGTTTTGTTATGCTCAAGAATGCATAAGTCTATACACTGCTATGGCTTGTTCCTGAACGATCTTCAAGTTAAAGTCTGTACACTCCCTCAGTGTACACACTTATTCTTTTGTTTCTCTAAAGTCTATACACTCGTTCTCAAGGCTTCAAGTCTATACACTGTGTTGCATTACATGCTTTAGCTTAAGTCTATACACCCGATTCCCTCATGCATTTCACAGAAGTCTACACATTCTATCTTGTTATGATAATGCATTCATCAGCAAGTCTATACACTGAGAGCGCATGTTACAAGTCTATACACTCTCTTAGTGTACATACTTGATCATTTGTTGTTCTAAATTATATACATTCGGTTGCTTATCACGCTGCATCTTTTAAGTCTGTACACTGCTGTTTTTACATTAAGTCTATACATTCTGCTGATCGACTGAAGTATCTTTTCATTTAATCTGTAGAGTCTGGGCACGTGACACGAGGCTGGCATCTGGCACGCGATCCAAGATGCTGAGAAGTCACCACGTGGACTGAAGCTTGGGCGGGAATCGAAAAGAGCACGCCCTAGCACTGCTGAACCTGATATAAATAGAAGCCTCCGTCCATAGAAGAAAAAGGATGAAGAAGAGATAAAATGATCTGAAAGAGAAAGAGTGATCGAAATAGACAGACAGTGCAGCAGAGAGGCTGTGAGCAGAAGAAGAAGAAAGAAGAAGAAGAAAGAAGAAAGAAGAGACAGAGAGAGAGCCTGCGAAAGAGAAGAAAAAGAAGAATGAGAAGAAGAGGGAGCTAGAGTGATAGAAGCTTCAACTGAAGATCTGTTCCTGCAGGACCGTGGATCAAATCCAGGCCAGCCAGCTCCTGCGAGAGCCACAGTCTGATTTGTTATTTCTCCAGCTTTCTGTTGCTGCGGTTTTTAGCTTTTCTTTTTAAACAGTCACTTGTTGTTCTTCCGATTGCCCTGTTGGGGATCGGGTTCCTCCTGTGGACTCAGGAGAAGAGAGATCTTGTGTCTTCGGTTTGCAAGTAGCTGGGTGCTACTTGTGATTGGTTCCCCTCCGGTGTGTGGAGGAAAGGAGTGTTACTCCGGTTTCCCTCTGGGTTGCAGAGGAAGGGAGATCGGTGATCTCTGGTGTTGCTAGTGACAGGTTGTCATTAGCAGGTTCCCTCCGGTGTGTGGAGGAAGGGAGAGGTTGCTCCGGTTCTGTTCTAGCTGGTAGCTAGAACAGGTTTCAAGCTCTGTGGGTAGCAGAGCTTGGTTGAGGGATTTGTTTCCCATGGTTGTTCAAGCTGTGTGGCAGCACCTATTGCAGACTGAGTCTGCGGTTTCTAGCTTGTGCTAGTGGAAGCCTCACTCCGGTTGGGAGTGAGGGGTGGACGTAGGTCTATGGACCGAACCACCTAAAACCTGCTGTTCTGTGGTTTGCCTGTGGTGTGTTCTTCCATATCTTCTATCTATTTCACAGGTTGTTTGAATAGTCTTGTTTCGATCTGCAGTGGCCTTGAGCTTTACATCTTGCTAAGTGAGTTTAGTTTTCATTGTTCTGTCCTTTGGCATTAGACTTCATCTGGTTCCACTAGTATAGTCAGCAACTCATCTGGTCGATCAAATGCCTATTTGAACTCTATTGCTTTTACTCTGCAACTGTATCTAGTAGCAGGCGTATTGTTTTTTTTTTAATTTGGGCAATATTCTTGAAGGAGATACATTCACCCCCCCTCTGTATCGATCGCACCGTCCCAACAGCTTTTGCTTCAGCCATCCCAAATTTCTTTAACAGCTCCAGTGTGTACTTAGCTTGATTGATGAAAATGCCCTCGGGTGTTTACTTCACCTGCAATCCAAGAAAGAAATTCAGTTCACCCATTAAGCTCATCTCAAATTCTCCTTGCGTGATTTCTTCAAATTCTTCACATAAGACATTGTTAGTAGCTCCAAAAATAATGTCATCCACATATACTTGAACAACTAATATGTCTTTACCTAATTTCCTTGTGAAGAGTGTTTGATTAACCTTACCTCTTTTGAAATTATTTCCATAAGGAATGAAGTGAGCCTTTCATACCATGCCCTTGGTGCTTGCTTTAACCCGTACAGGGCCTTCTGCAACTTGTACACATGCTTTGCATGCTTTGAATCTTCAAAACCTAGAGGTTTCTCTACAAAAACATCCTCCTTGATGCAACCGTTAAGAAATACAGATTTGACATCCATTTATAATAGTTTGAAGTTCAAAGAGAAAGCATAGGATAGTAAGATCCGGACTGCTTCTAGTCTAGCAATCGGTGCAAAAGACTCATCAAAATTAAT
Organism: Amorphophallus konjac; assembly: GCA_022559845.1. Classification (NCBI taxonomy): domain Eukaryota; kingdom Viridiplantae; phylum Streptophyta; class Magnoliopsida; order Alismatales; family Araceae; genus Amorphophallus; species Amorphophallus konjac. The sequence continues at coordinate 234,382,690 of CM040126.1, forward strand.
ACCCATCTCCTGGCTATACCCTTTGGCCACAAGCTGGGCCTTGTTCCTAACAACCAATCCCGTATCATTTAACTTGTTTCTGAAAACTCAAAGGGTTCCAATTGTGGGATGATTCTTAGGACGCGGCACGAGAGTCCACACTTTGTTCCTTTCAAACTGGTGTAGCTCCTCATCCATAGCCTGAATCCAGAATTCATTTTGAAGAGCTTCATGAATATCCGTAGGCTCTTCTTGTGAAATTAAGGCTACAAATCCTCTTCTTCTACTTGCCTTAGTGAAGACCTAGTTCTTACCCCATCTTGAGGATTACCGATTATGTTTTCAATTGGGTGATCTTTCAAGAATGTAGACGAACTGGGCAAATCGTGGTGTTGTACATGTTGTTCTTGAAGTGTTTCAATTGAAGGATCTTCATCCTCTTCACTCTTGCTAGGGATCCCTTCAATTGGTTCATTCTTGGCCTTAACATCATTTGAACGTTTGGGATCTTCATTTGCATCCACAATTGAAATAGATTGATTGGTTAGTCTTAACTCAGATTCATCAAAAATCACATGAGGACTTTCTTCAACAACCAAAGTCCGTTTATTAAATAATCGATAAGCTCTAGAATTAAGTGCATAACTTAAGAATATTCCTTTGTCACTCTTTTCATCAAACGTACCCAAGTTTGACTTACCATTGTTCAAAATATAACAAGAGCATCCAAAAGGTTTAAGATGGGAAATATTTGGTCTCTTACCCTTGTAAAGCTCATATAGGGTTTTCTTCAGAATGGGCCTTACCATTGCCCTATTGATGATGTAGCATGCTGTACTTACCATCTCGGCCCAAAAATATTTGGGTAGGGAGTTCTCACTTAACATGGTCCGTGCCATGTCTATCAAGATTCTATTTTTCCTCTCCACTACTCTATTTTGTTGGGGCGTTCTTGGTGATGAGAAGTTGTGCGTGTACCCCTGCTCTTCACAAAAATTGCTGAACTCATGATTTTCAAATTCGCCACCATGATCACTTTGAATGGTAGTGATAAAGTAGCCTCTATCATTTTGGATTTTTTTGCAAAACACTTGAAATTTCATCAATGCATCATTTTTATTGGATAAAACTAACACCCATGTAAATATAGTGTAATCGTCAACAATCACAAAGCCATAGAATTTTCTTGCTAGGCTGGATGTCCTAGTTGGGCCAAACAAATCAAGATGCAGCAATTCCAAAGGCCGGGAGGTAGAGACAAGATACTTATTTTTGAATGATATGCATGTTTGCTTGCCTTTTGTGCAAGCCTCACAGATTTTATCACTTTCAAATTTTAATTTTGGCAATCCAGTCACTAAATCATGTCTAGACAGCTTGGAGATTGCTCCAAAACTAGCATGACCTAATCTTCGGTGCCATAGCCATGCATTTTCATGACAGTTTGCTACTAAGCACACATCATCACAAGAGACATCATCAATATCAATAGTATAGACATTGTTATTTCTTTTTCCAATGAATTTGATCTCATTTGTGTTCTTGGTCATGACAATACAATGGGTTTCATCAAAAATAATTTTAAAACCCTTATCACACAATTGACTTATGCTTAACAGATTGTGATTTAAACCTTTCACCAAAAGCACATCTTCAATAAGAATTTATGATTTCTTACCTATGTTGCGATCCCAATGATTTTACCTTTATCTTTTCCTCCAAAAGTAATTGACCATCCATCCTTGTCTTGCAGTGTAGAGAACACCTTCTTGTCCCCTGTCATATGTCTTGAACAACCGCTGTCCAGGTACCATTTGCTCCCCCTGGCTTCAAGGCATATCCGCAAAAGACAACATTCTCAAGCAATTGTTTTTGGTACCCAAATGAATTTGGGTCCATAAGAGTTAGTCCAATTCTGCACATATGTCTTCTTGGTCCAAATTGTATGGTTCCTTGGTGAATTTTGTTTGAACCAGCAATTAGCAACAACATGACCAAATCTACCACAATGAAAGCAATTGACATTTGAAAATCTTCTCTGGATTTGACGTGATTTAGGTTGAGCATGTTTTGGCTTAGAGTGAGCACATGAAGCAAGGTTGTTATCTTTTTCATGAACATAGGATGTAGTGATCTTATGCTCAAAGGATTTTTTGTTTTGGGGAATGTATCCCAATCCTTCCTTTTGGAAATTAACCTTGACTCCCAACAAATTGTCTAAGTTTTATTCGTCTTTGACTAACCTAGAGAGAGTGAACTGCAATTCAGTCACCTCTTTATTCAAGCTCACATTTTTATTTTCAATTTTTGAAATAGTGAATGTAAGAATTTCTTTTTCATTCTTGAGCTTTTCACAGACTTTTTCAATTTCAGACATTTTACATGATAGCTCCTCTTGGACTTTTTCAAGATCTGAAATCGTTTGAAGCAAGGTTTCTTTTTCTTTTGTTAACTCAAACAATTCTTGTTCAAGTTTCTCAAATTTAATAAAAATATCCTCATGTGATAAATCATCAATTTTCTTTTTGAGAGTTTTATTTTCAGATCTGATTTTTCTGTATTTTATAGACAGCTTTTCATATTCTGACTCCCATTGTTCATTGGAAATAAAATCTGGATCAGAATTTACCTTTGTTGCATTATCTCTGTGTGCCATGAGGCACAAGCTCTCCACTAGCTCTTGGATATTCTCGTCGGATGGTTCGTCCTCTTCGTCGCTCCATGTGGCGACCATGACTTAAGGCTTCTTGAACTTGTCCTTCTTGAATTTCCTCCTTAGATCTAGGCACTCTCCTCTCATGTGCCTGGACTTCTTGCATTCGTAACAAATGACAGTGTTGGGCTTGCTCGGCTCGCCCCTGGTTTGAATGGGCTCCTTTTACCCCTTTCTGAAGTTGCCTTGAAAATTCCTCTTATTTCTAAAAAATCTCTTTACTTGGCGAGTTATCATGGCCAAGTCTTCTTCTTCATTGCTTCCCTCGCTGGATTCTTCTTCTTGAAAGTCATCATCAGATTAGTGAGCTTCCAATCCAATCACTTTCTTCTTCTTCGTATCTTCCTCGGCTGTTCTCTTCATATTTATCTCATAGGTCATGAGTGACCCTATGAGCTTGTCCAAAGAAAGTGTGGACAAATTTATCGAATCCTCAATTACTGTGGCTTCTGTGTGCCACGCCGACGGAAGTGATATCAGAACTTTCCTTACAAGATCGGAGTTTGTGTACTCCTTCCCGAGGCTTTTATGACCATTTGTGATCTCCGTTAATCTCGCGAATATTTCTAACATGGTTTCTTCAGATTTCATTTTGAATAGCTCATAGTCTCTTACAAGTAGATTGGCCTTGGTGTCCTTGACCGCTGAGGTTTCCTCATATATGAGGCGCATCACGCTATGCAAATTGCTATGAGAACCAAGTTGTTATGGGAAGCGATCTCCTCTCCATCGCTATGGGCCAGCTTCTTCAGGGCAAAGCACTTGCATTCTGAACACTACTCTACGGCATCTTACAGTCTTTCTCTTGCTGCGGATAAGGTGTTATGGCAGCAGGGTCTCATTTATGCAAATCATAGGGTCCTCATCTCGCCTCTTGACGCTAGCACGAGCTTTTGGCTAGACATGTGGGCTGGGGGCTCTCCACTGAAGGCGTTCCTGCCACCCAATGTGTGGGCTAGCATGCCCGAAAAAAATTGCTCTATCCGCCAAGCTTTTTCAAATCCCTCGGGTGTAGCATTTCTGGCCGCCTCTGAGTTCTGCCCGCCAATCCTTCTGCAGCAGGTTTTTGCCTCCGCTGGGCAATGCGACAAATGGGTGTGAACCGCTGCTCAGATGGACATTTCTCCTCCAAGTCTGTTCACCTTCTGCTTGTTCCTGCTGCCACCCAACCTTGGGCAGCATTGTGGAACCAAACTTTACCTATCAAGTGGTCTGTGCACTCTTGGCGGCTCCTCCTTGGCTGCATTCCAGTGGATGATGTTATTTTAGCCTGTGGAGTCCCCCTCTGCTCCATGTGTTGCTGCTGCCCCTCTCCATAATCTGAAAGCTACCTGCACCTATTCTTTCACAGCTGCATTGCTAAGGAGGTTTGGGCTGCCCTCTTCGATTTCCTCCGGTTCACTTATCCCTGCACCTCTTCGGTATCCTCGGCCATCTTCGGTTACCTAGGCAGCCTTCAACTCTGTGGGTGGTAGCTTATCTCGTTGCATCTTCATGGCAGCATTATGGGAGATCTGGCTCAGTCGGAACTGTGCGAGGTTTCAAGCCCAGCCCATGGACTCCCGCCATGTCTCTGCCCGGGTTATGCAGGCTGTACGCTTTTTGTCCTCTCTTCACCTATTTCGGGGATGGGCCCTCAACTCTGTCCAGCATCATTGGCTGACCTCTTGGGGGGTCTCTCCTAACATGGTGCAGCCCGGTCATTCATTGGCTGCCTCCACATCCGGGCAGGCTGAAACTTAATGTTGATGGCACGTTCAAACGTGATGTTGGCGCAGCAGGAGGAGGTGTTGTTCTTTGAGATTCTTTTGGTCATCTTATCTTTGCATTTGCTGCCCCCTACCAGAACGTCACCTCCAGCCTTGAAGCTGAAGCCCTCGCCCTCCGTGACGGTCTCTCTCTTTCTGTTGACCGAGGAGTCCATGCGATTGAGGTCGAGACCGACTCTCTTGTGGTTGCTCAGGTTGCCAACCGGTGATTTGATTGTCCGTGGCGGCTGCACCTTATCATGCTGGACGTGGATTCTCTATCTCACCAAGTGCATGTGGTCTTATCTCATGTGTTTTGAGAAGCTAACTAGGTGGCGGACATGTTGGCTAGCCATGGGTGTTTTTTGTCTTCTCCCTCTACTTGGTTTTCTTGGGCCGAGCTCCCCACTTCTGTAAAGGGTCCCTATCGTCTTGATAAGATAGGGTGCCCCTCTTTCAGGCCCTAGTTTCTCTTCATGCTCTCATTTCCATACTGTATTTTGCATTCCTTTCCTACATTTATATAAACATTTCCTTGACGGGGGCTTAAAAAAAAAACTTGCCCCACATCACCTTCCCTGAACTGCACATGGATACATGAGAAAACTCATTAGGATGTATAGCACATTGCATGATATTCATAGAATTAAAATTTACAGTGCATTTCTTAATTTCCTCGGGTGTCCGTTTTTCTTCATCATCCGAGAGTTTATATAGACCCTTGTCCACAACCCTCTAGACTTCGTACTCCTGAGCCCTTAAGAAAACATGCATTCTATTTTTCCAGTAGGAGTAATTTGAACCGTCAAAGAATGGAGGATGGTCAATGGAATGATCCTCAGGCATCATCCCCTTGTTGGCCATTGATCTGGATCTTTCTCTAGATCGCTAGATCTGTGAAAGTTAGAGCCTTAGCTCTGATACCAATTGATGTCCCGCGATCAATGACACCCAAGAGGGGGGTGAATTGGGTGTATACAAACTTTTAACAATTTTTTTCCCAATTCAAACAAGTGTGAATAATAGCTGTAATGAATTTCAGATCTATATGAAAACTTTCAAATTAATAGAATCTATCGCATTCAACCGATCTTAGGTACGATGGCGGAGGTGAGAATCCAGAGATTCTACTCACGCTAGATATTATCTTCCTGACAAGGTTTGCCTTACCGATCCGAACTCACCTTTTGATATACCCAAGATCTAATATGAAAATGATAAATTACACTAGATCTAACTCAAACAATGCAACCAAAATAATCTACACGTGTGCTGCATAGAATGGGGATAGAAGAAAAGGAACAAACCATACAATGGATAATGATTTTTAGGTGGTTCGGATGCAACAACGGCAACCTACGTCCATCCATCACGATCTGTGAGGATTCCCACACTATCTTGTAAAGGATTACGTGATCAAAACAGACACACACACATGTGAGGAGTTCGGAACTCCCACAAAGGTGTACAAGCACCAAATCATAAAGATATGTGAAGACTAGAAGACACACACACACACCCACACGGATCTACGTAGATCCACACACACACAAGTGTTTAAAAGTACAAGATCACACACTTGAAGCTTGATGAAAAACAAAGGAGAAACACAAAATGAAAAACTCAGATTTAAGCTCCCCCTTAATGGTTGAAGATGATCTTGGATGAAGCTTCCTCCTCAGCTAGATCTTCACTTGAATGGCCAGCAGATGTTCTTCAAAAACTTGGAAATGGATGAAGAAGCTCTTCCCCGAAACACTGTTCACGGAGCTACAGTGGCAGCACTCTTTCTCCCCTTGATAGTCTCTTTGATCTCCTTGAGTGATTAGGGTTTTTGACCCCAATATGATGTATTTATAGATCTTGGATGGTCAAGGGACAAGCCAGGGACCAGATCCATAAATCATGACAAGTCTGGTGACTTTGGGATTAAACAAACCCAAAGAAAGGAGCTTCCCACGTTGAAGAACAAAAGTCAACAATTGCTGCCTTGAAGCTGATGGTCGACCGGCAGAAGGGGGCGGTCGACCAAAATTTTACAGGAATGAAGTTTTCAACGCTGGGAAAATCGGTCGACCGGCCCGTGACTGGCGGTCGACCGCTGGCTAGAAAATCTACATTTTAAGAGAGTTAGCCAATAAGACATGAACTGTGAACAGTTTATTTTATGACCACGTCCTGTTCCAATAAAAATGAGTTGGTTGAGCTTATCCTAGGCAATTCATTGAACCAAGGTGAATTTAGGCATTTGCTGGCTTAAGGAAGGCTTGAGAGTGGTTTAACCTAGTTATTACTTAGGTTGTAATTCCGGGGTTTTGTTATCATCAAAATCACCTGGAGAGACTCAACACGAATGGTATCAGATATTCTTGATACTCGAATCTTGGGTCCTTACATTCACTGTAGTCCATTAAAGACGAATGGTGCACCAGTTTGACAATGAGTGGAGGACACCACCCACACCACTCTTCCTGACAACGCAACCTCACACCCTCTTGGGCGAACCATGCCGCATTAATGGCCGGCGAGCCCAACCACATTAATGGCGGAGCTATCCCTCTAGCCGAGAAAATGGTGAGTCAATGCCCATGCCTCCCTTTTCATGGCAACCCAACGGTTAAGCCCCCGGCGATCAGTATAAGTAAGACCATACCCCAACGGCTAGGAGGTATACAACTTCACCCTCTCAAGCCCTCTCTCTCTTACTATGCTCTTCCTCTGTAGCACCACTTGCATTTTTTTCGTATTTTTTAGAAACTAAATGGATTTATTTAAGCCTTTAATAAGCTTAAAGTCCTAAATGGGCTAATTAATGGAAAGCCTTTGATAAAAAGGCCCAGCTATTAACTAGGTGATTATGCACAGTTAAAAAGGGCCTTAAAACTAAAAATTGTGCTCTTTGACCCAAGCCCAAACCCTAGAAACATAATAGGATTAAGTTCGTTAATTTAAATAGGGAAATAGGGGAAATTAGAAGCGAAGTTAGAATAAAACTCAAATTTTGGAAAGTCGGACAAGGTCACAGTCTATCGCGCGACTACGTCATGAAGGTAGCGGTCGAGCCTCGACCGCGATATAAATCCGAAAACGGAAAGTGGATAATCACGAAAAACTCAGATTTTATCCACGAATTTCACCATGATTCGATGCTATCTAAAGAGGAAACCTACCCAAGACACTTAGGGGATCGACTTGACACCCAATAAGATTTTTAATTCGAACTAAAACCCTAACCCTAGGCCGTTCCCCATAAATAGACCCAAGGTCCGTCCGACGCGAACCCTAGTTTTGGATCACAAAGAACAAAAGTATAGTATTGCCTTCTTAAGTTATTCCTTTAAAACTTTATATTCCCCTTAGTATCTTCTAACATCCCTCCAATTTTTATGTTAGGAGAACAAGCAACCAAGGAGTTAGAGCATGCGGAAGAAGCTGGTTCCACGTAGGACGTGCAGGAAAATGGGCTCTCTTCCGACGAGAAATTTGAGGTCTAGGATCAACCCAAGAGATAGGTTATCTCATGAATGGCTTAAACATGATGTTAGGAACAAAATCTCTCTCTTCTTGTTTGTTTTCATGCATCGTGCATGAAGTATTTCAAGTTTTACCATGACCATACATTAGGTTTCTAGTTCATGTTGTCCCTGCAATATTAAAGAAAAGATAATAACTTTTACTTGTTATATGCCTTTTCATGCATTATTCCCATGCTAGCATGCTTTCCCTTTCGATTTTATCCTAGTTTGCATCTTTATTTGCCATAGAAAAGGGTCCTGTAAGGCCGGTGTTGTCTCTGTCAGACGACAAAGTAATAGCGGTCGACCCAAAAGTTGCACCTTGACGTCGCGAACACCAAATCAACCGTGACCTCCGGAAGGCGGTCGAGGTAAAACTACGATCTATAATGTTCACATCAAATAGTGATCAGATCAAACCTTATGATTCACTATTATATATGGTAGTTTCTATACGGTATTTCAAGCTATTATGTTCTCTGCTACATCAGATTTTAAAGGGTTATGTGTCACGTCCCGAGATATGCGGCAGAATTAAGTCGGGAACGTGAACAGCCAGCAATATGTCTCAAGCTAGCAATATAATCAGAGCACAATAATACATCCATATAAAAGAGGATTGCACAAGATCATATACTCAAAAATCTTCACTTTATTGCAAAATAATGATCAAGGTTACAAAGACACTGATCTTTGACTCTCTTTGACTATTAGACTCAATAAAGGGAAAATTACATAACATGGTCAACTTCATCGCCTATTACAGTGAAGTAACAAGACTCTTGACTAGACCAGCTGTGGCTTCTCTCAAACCATCAATCACTCTCGGACCCGTCACTTGAGTAGTCTGAATCCCCACTTGAGTTTCCTGAAAAAGATTGGAAAGTAGGGAATAAGCACTCTTGCCCAGTAGGTATCTTCGTATCAACATGAAGGCATGTTTAAGTAATTAGTAATTTAGCTCTAGAAAGTAAGACCGTTTCTTCTAACCACAATCGAGTCAAGACCGCTTTTTGGCGGGGTCGACGCCAGAGGGAAAAGGGGTCGACGCAGCCGCACTTGCAGTAGAACGCGGTCACCGGCCGACCGCTACTAGAAGTAGGTGGTCGCCTGAGGGCCGCGACTAGTCCAGAGTGCAAGAAAAAGGGAGTAACTCAAGTACTTTCTAATCCATTGGGTTTATAGGGTACAACCTGCTCGGCGTCCTAGTGGAAATCTTAGGCTTGCGGAGACTTACGGAGACCTTGAAACATGATCACCTAGTCCGGCGAAAGAAATATCCAATGGAGAGGATCACAAGTCCAAGAAGTGTGTCTATCATGTGCAAGTGTAACTAAAAGCCACGCACCGGGGTACGTGCTATGTACTTAAGAAAGACTGAAGAGAAGAATGCTACGTGTAAAAATAGCGATCAAACATTAATGTAACAAGTTCCATAAATCAAATGAAAATGGCTTTAATACAAGACTATATGATTTTGGCATGAAATTAGCATAAGATTTAAAATAGTTTCTAAAACATGAAGGTCATGAAATCAACCATGATTGATGCACAATATAACCAATATCATGAATATAAGGAGATAAATAGGAATTGGACCTAATTACTTAGGCTTATGATATATTTATAACGGCTAATCTGCGTTCTGTTTAAGGTTAATAGAAAGTAGATAACATAACACGGTCTAGGGATAACCGCCTATAGGAAACCGCGGTCTATCTGGGACCGCTGCTTGGAAGATGCGGTTTCTGTAGAACCGCCTTCTGTCTGCCGAACAGAAAGTAATATATTAACGTGCAAGGCCTATCTAAGAGCAATTAACACATGAAAGCTATGAGGAATAGGATGATAAGACCTGAAAGAATAGAACTAATACATGAAGATGCATGGATTTGGCCAAAGTTATCCTCTTTTTCCATTAGATGCAGGGATATGCATGCTATGAAACTCTAATTGCGCAGTCATGGGAAAACATGAAATACGACATGTAGAAAGTTTGAAATCAAAAGAAAACAGAAGGCTTTTACTCCTAATATGTTGTTTGAGCCATCATGAGATAACCTACCTTTGATTTGTTCTCTAGACTTCGAATATATTGCCGGAAGAAGGTCCTTGTTCCTACGCGTCCTGCGTGGAACTAGTAACTTCCCGACCTTCTATCTCCTTAATCTCCTGACATTAATTCATGAGATTTGGCGGGAAGTTAGAAGATATAAAGGGGAATAATAAACTGTAACGGATGAACCTGAAAATACCTCCGCTAAGGTCCCTAAGCTTCGAGTCTTTGCTGGGCAGACACGCCAGCTCCTGTGCGTTCTACAAAGAAACAACAATCTGTATGTCCTCTAACTTACTGGTTGCTTGATCTCCTATCATGAAATTTGGTGGAGAGTTAGACAATACTAAAGGGAATAAAAAGTTCTAAAAGATAAACATAAAATACCATCATCTTTCCGTCATACCAAGCGAGCCAAAACGAGGGTTCACGGAGGTCGTGTAATACCCTGGTTTTAAAATTTTTGAAATAAAATTTAAATGAATGAATTTCAGAATTTAATATTTAATTCCTTAGTAAATAGAACTAGTGAAATGTAGAATACCTTATAAAAATGTAGAAAAAGGGTAAAATGGTAAAGGATGATTTATTTAACAACTTTGTCTTCTGTGGTCGACCCAACAATAATCTGTAACTAGGTCTAATCTTTGGTTTGAGTCCGAAATGCACACTTACCTAACCTTAACTTAAACCGCAGAATTAGGGCTTAATACTCCATCAAATGAGCCCAAATCTGTGGCAAATGAAAGGCCACGATCTAAGGATCATTTCCCCTCTACCAATTCATCGAAACCCTAACCCTAAAACTTGTAGTCGGTCGAGCTTCGGTGAGGTCAACTATTACGGCGCCGTTTCAATCACTTCACTTGCTTCGACGAATTCTCCCAGCACCAAAGGCTCCAGAGGGTGTATGAGCTATAAAAATGAAGCTCTACAACCCTAGAATCTTTTGGTAGCTGTGGCGGCCGCAGTGGAGATCGATCAAGGGAGATCTCTGGTAATTAGTGGAGACGTGTCGGCGTCCGTTCTTCTTCCTTTCTTCTTCCTTCTTCACTCGATTGAAGTAGGTAATAACGAGCCCAATATAAAGTGTTATATATGGATGGAATCAGTGTCTAGTCCTCTTTCTTTTGAGCCTGAAATCCCTAAATTCCATTAGGTATCATGCGTTAATTTAATGGTTTAGTAGAGGCATGTCAGAATTAGGGTAGAACATGTTCCCCTTTGATTTCAGTAGCGATTTCAGGCTGTAAATCTCAAATTGATTCATGCATCTCGTAGAGTTTCCCATGCTCTTTCTATTGGTAGTAAAAGCCCCAAATTTCATGTTGTATACTCTTCAAATTTCATGTTTTATTGAGACCCTTTAAACCTCGTCGAAGGCGGGCAAGGGTTGGTTCAATCGGCTTCTTACCAGACTTGGACGGTCTTACGATAGACCACATAACCTGGGATGGGCGGCCATCACTGAACCGTCCAACCCCTTGGGCGGCTCCCAATAGACCACACAACAGTGGATGGGCGGCTCCCAGCTGACCACAGAACTAGGATGGGCGGCTCCCATCTGACCACTCAACGCTGGCAGGGATGGGCGGCTCCCAGACAACCACATAACTGGATGGGCGGCCATCCCTGTGACCGCACAACCCAGGGATGGGCGGCCATTCCCATGACCGCCCAACCCAATGGGCGGCTCCACCCAGACCGCCCATCCCTTGGGCGGCCCTGACCTGGCCGTCCAAGTCCCTTCAGCCCAGTGGATATAAGCCCTTGTCCCTTCCGCTCAGTAGATATAAGGTCAGCTAAGGACTGTACATCTATGCAGAAAATGACATAGTGTGAGTTCTACTTGATTCATATTAGTTTCTTAATGGATAATTAGTAAACTAGAAACCCATATGATAAGTGGTAAATGATGCAAGTAAATTTCTGTGAAATGCATGCTATTTCATTCCTACATGATCTTGTTCATTATCATTAGCATCTTGATTAATCTTTTTGGCAATCAAATTAATGTAAATCATGATCTTTGATAAATTGACATGGAAATTAGGACTAAAATGAATACTAGGTTGCTGGACAGCCATTCTACTCCAGTAGAACGGTTTGACCCTTTGGCAGACTTCTAATAAGTCATTAGCCCCATTAGTTGTGCTAGTCTTGAACTTACCCCCGGACACTCCATCCGGCAGACTTACCATTATCTTGGGATCTCTGTATATCCCTACTAAGAACCTAATGAACCACCAGAACATCGATTTATGTGACTGAACCGCTGGTTTATAATTCTTGGATCGAATTGGGCTAAGAGAGGCATGTACGGCCAGTAGTGGAACGCATATCCTCGTAGGCGGCCTAATAATGACCGTATATACCTGGCTTATGCCATTAAGTGTTGGTCGATTAACCTTGATCAATCTTCGACCAAAACATTAAGCCCTGGACTGACCAATAGACAGTAGACTAGGCCCTGGTTTAGTTTTACCCTGTCTTTGGCAGCACGGAGTCTAATATGGTGATTTCTTAACTTTATAGCCAAACCCTGGTGGTGCGGCTGGAATATGACCATTCAAACCTTATGCGGATTCTCTTGGACCCCATATCTTTAATACGGCGCTGTATGGACCGTATATCTTGTTCATGGGTCTTCAGGTCTTCTGGACCTGCACAGCCCAGGACTTACCGTTCATCCTTTAGAGCAGCACACTGTCAGCCATTCATTCTTGACCTCGTGGGCTGAGTATCAGTCCAGCTCCTGTAAGTGCGGCCCCTTGTTAGCCGTATATATCTCTTGAGCGGTTTATGTATGACCGTACATATCTCAGAGATGAGTTTTATCGTGTTTCGTGCTCTTGAATCCAAGGACGGATTAGTCCTTTAAATCTTGAACTTCTGGATAGTAATTCCTCTGATTATTTGGCCATAAACTTGACTAAATGTCTAGACGGAACTTGGGATCTTGGATCCGATAAATCAATGCCAACGCATCATAAGGGCCCAGTCTGGTCCTGGGGAGAGCGCCCGAAAAGTACTTGTGCCTATGGGAGTTTGTAATGACAAGGTGAGGCATTGCACCGAGTGCATGACTAGCGTGATGTCTACGACAGAAATCTCTTGTTATCTCCTGTTACTTGATCGTGCTTGACTTGTTTAAATTACTTGATGATGGCCATTTCCTCGTTACAATTTCCTGTTACACTTATTACATGATATTCTTGTTGAAATCCAGATATCTTATATTTCTTGACCTTGCAAGATCTTTATATTATGTTGTTTTCCTTCTGTATCATCATTTCATTTCTTATCATTGCATATGAAAATGGAATAATTGGTTAATTACGTAAACTTGCCTGTTATTATCTACTGAGCGTCAGCTCATAGTTGTTGTTTTCCCCCTTTCCAGGCAGTTCATGTGACGATGCGCATACAGATGGGGAGGGACAGGAGTGATATCTTTGAGTGTACTGGTTATAAGAGGGAGTTGGCATAGATTATTTACCTCTAGTTATTCCTTAGAGTTGTGTTAGTACTTTATTACTTTTTCGATTCAGTTATTGTATTAGAATCAGTTTGGAAGTTATGTTTGATCGTGTTTAAGTGGTTGATGGTTATTGTAATAAAGTTTGGTATCTTCTTAACCAATAGATTTACTTCTTTCCATAGCACCTGTGTAATTGTTTATTTTAGCATATTAATGTGATTTCTAGCTAGTTTCTGACTGTACGACCCGATATTCCGCGTCGGGGCGTGACAGTTTAGGTGGTATCCGAGCCTAGGTTTCACATTCCTAGGTTTTTTAAGTTCTAGGGGTCTAAGTAATGATTTAGGACCCATAACCTTGTTATAAGTCTAAGAACCCAACCTGGTGAGATTTGGGTAGAAACTTGGGTTAAGTTCATACCTTAATTGTGATATTATCTATTTTTAATGAACCTAAGTAATCTATTCCACGTGTAGGCCTTTGCAATGGCAGCTGATCGCGCGGAATGGAGGAACTTACAGCGCACGGTTCAAGGCCTTACTTAGGTTTTGCAACAAGTGGCCCAAGCAGGAATTGCAAACCATGGCACTGGTGATTTATATCGGAACTTTCGGGGGATGAATCCGCCGAGATTTGGTGGCTCGACTGACCCTGACGAAGCTGAGCAATGGGTAGATGAAATGGGAAGGATATTCGAGGTAATGCAGTGCAGCAATCAAGAACGTGTCCTTCTATCAACCTTTCAACTTGAACATGATGCTAGAACATGGTGGGATTCAGTGAAGGCTACCCTTGGTGATCAGCAAGTCACATGGGAGGAGTTCGAAGAATTCTTTAATAGCAAATACTTTTCTGATAGAGTCCAAGAGAAGAAGGCAGCGGAGTTCGTGACTTTGAAGCAGCGAAATCTATTTGTGGCAAAATATGAAGCTCAATTTTCTCGGTTATCCCGATATTCTACTCACTTGATATCCACCGAGAAGATGAAGGCTAAGCTCTTTCTTAATAGACTGAAGCTGCTATATATCAACCATTTATCCCAACCTATTCTAAGATGGTGAGAAAAGCTCAAGTCTTAGAAGATACTCTAGAAATGATGGAGAGAATCCGTGGAAAAAGTGCAAGGAAGGAACAACCTACAGGTTCCGGGAATATCAAACCTGGGTATGACAAGAAGAGGACCATTAGTGGGTCTAGTTCGTGGAGTGGGTCCGGATCGTGGAAGGGCAAGATGTCGAAACGTGAAGACAAGAAGCCTGGCCCTAATGTTCCATTCAAAGGAGTATGCAAGTATTGTGATCGTCCAGGTCACAAGATGGAGGAGTGCTGGTGCAAGCTGGGCGCCTGTTTGCGATGTGGAAGTAGGGAGCACCGTATCCCTGACTGTCCTCTTTTATCTGAGCAAGCTATGCCGGCGAAACCACAAGGCATCAAGAAACAACAAGGCAAGCTCCAGGCTCTACAAACAGATGAGGCAGGAACCATTGAGGGTGGTGGACTCATCGAAGGTACTCTTATTATACTCGACAAGCCAGCATTTGTTCTTTTTGATACTGGTGCCACACATTCATTTATTTCTCGGAGTTTTGCCAAGTCTTTAGCTGTGAAGCCTATTTTGATGGAATCTCCGTTAGAAATTTCAACCCCTATTGGTACTAGATCAGCAATTCAGTATTTCTATCATTCTAGTAAGGTTATGATTGATGAACAGAATTTTCCAGCCGATTTAGTTTGCATGGACATGAAGGATTATGAGGTAATCCTAGGAGCAGATTGGTTGGCTAAATATGAGGCAAATGTTCACTGCAGTTCTAGCTCTGTGTCTTTTACTAGGCACCCGAGACTTTCTCTTGTGGGAGTTAAACACCATAACTCCGTATCACTTATCTCGGCTTTTCGAGTTGATAAGCTGATGAAGCATGGATGTAATGCTTTTCTAGCCTTTGTCTATGCGACCCCTGAGCAACAGATCGAGATTAAGGACATTTCTGTTGTCTGAAATTTTCATGATGTCTTTCCAAAGGAATTACCAGGACTTCCGCCTGAGTGAGAAGTTATCTTTTCTATTGATCTCATTCCTGGCACATCTCCTATTTCCAAAGCTCCTTATCGTATGTCTCCTGCGGAACTGAGGGAATTAAAGCAGCAGTTGATGGACTTGCTCGAGAAGGGTTTCATTCATCCAAGTACTTCCACTTGGGGAGCCCCTGTATTATTCGTCCGGAAGAAAGATGGTTCGATGAGATTGTGCATTGATTATCGGCAATTGAACCAGCTGACTGTCAAGAACAAATATCCATTGCCGAGGATTGACGAATTATTTGATCAGATAGCGGGAGCTCAGTATTTTTCTAAGATCGATCTTCGATCTGAATATCACCAGTTGCAGATTAAGGAAGAGGATATCTATAGAACAGCTTTCCGCAGCAGGTATGGTCATTTTGAATTTGTCGTTATGCCTTTTGGTCTAACGAATGCACCAGCAGCTTTCATGCAGTTGATGAACAATGTATTTCAGCCCTACCTTGATCAATGGGTCGTGGTATTCATTGATGATATCCTGATTTATTCCAAGAATGAATAGGAGCATGCTGAACATCTGAGGATGGCATTGCAACTATTCAGAGATCATCAACTATATGCCAAGTTCAATAAGTGTGAATTCTGGCTGCAAGAGGTGTCCTTTCTCGGACATATCATCATAAAGGAAGGAATTTATGTTGATCCTTCAAAGGTAGAGGCAGTGAAGAACTGGGATCAGCCTACCAGTGTGACTGAAGTTAGAAGTTTCGTAGGCCTAATAGGCTACTACCGAAGATTTATCTAAGATTTCTCTAAGATTGCGGTACCTATGACAAGATTAACCCGTAAGGAGAACAAATTTGATTTGTCAGAAGATTGCCAGCGAAGCTTTTAGGCTTTGAAGGAATGTTTAACTACTGCACCTGTATTGGCTTTACCTTCTGGTGAAGGAGGTTTTGTCGTATACACTAATGCTTCAGGTATTGGTTTAGGCTGTGTACTCATGCAGCATGGGAAAGTGATTGCCTATTCTTCTAGACAGTTGAGGAAGCATGAAGAGAATTATCATGTTCATGATTTGGAACTACCAGCGGTGGTATTCGCCTTGAAGAGATAGAGGCATTACTTGTATGGAAGAAGTTGTCGTTCCCCGTTATGTTGGGATGAGGTAGGTGAGAAATAATGGCTTGGACCAGATCTTATTTCAGAATCATCACAGAACATCCGTATTATCTGAGACCGGTTACAAGTAGCCCAATCAAGACAGAAGAGTTACGCCGACAACAGAAGGAGAACATTAGAGTTTCAGGTTGGCGAGCATGTAATTTTAAAGGTCTCTCCTACGAGAGGGATTCAAAGATTTGGCATTCAGGGTAAGTTAAGTCTGAGATATATTGGTCCATTCGAGATCCTGGATAGAGTGGGAGAAGTTGCTTACAGACTGGATTTACCGCCTCAGTTGTCTGGCGTACACAATATTTTCCATGTGTCTATGTTACAGAAATATGTGTATGACCCCACTCACATCATTCAGCATGTGGATTTCGAATTGAAGGAAGATTTCACCTATGAAGAAAGACCTATCAAGATTCTAGACCGGACACAACAGCAACTCCGGAATCATTCCATACCGATGGTCAAAATTCAGTGGAGTCGGCGTGGGATCGAAAAAGCTACTTGGGAGTCTGAAGATACTATGCGGAAGCGGTATCCCAACTTATTCTAGGTGAGCTATCTCATTCCCTATTTTCTGTATTTAGTGTAGTGAATTTGGAGGACCAAATTCTTTAAAGTAGAGGAGGGTGTAATACCCCGGTTTTAAAAAATTTGAAATAAAGTTGAAATGAATGAATTTCAGAATTTAATATTTAATTCCTTAGTACATAGAACTAGTGAAATTTCGACTACATCATAAAAATGTAGAAAAATGGGAAAATGGTAAAGGATGATTTATTTAACAACTTTGTCTTCTGTGGTTGACCCAACAAAAATCAGTAACTAGGTCTAATCTTTGGTTTGAGTCCAAAATGCACACTTACCTAACCTTAACTTAAACCGCAGAATTAGAGCTTAATACTCCATCAAATGAGCCCAAATCGGTGGCAAATGAAAGGCCACGATCTAAGGATCATTTCCCCTCTGCCAATTCATCGAAACCCTAACCCTAAAACTTGTAGTCGGTCGAGCTTTGGTGAGGTCAACTATTGCGGCGCCGTTTCAATCACGTCACTTGCTTCGACGAATTCTCCCAGCACCGAAGGCTCCAGAAGGTGTATGAGCTATAAAAATGAAGCTCTACAACCCTAGAATCCTTTGGTAGCTATGGCGGCCACAGTGGAGATCGATCAAGGGATATCTCTGGTAATTAGTGGAGACGTGTCGGCGTCCGTTCTTCTTCCTTTCTTCTTCCTTCTTCACTCGATTGAGGTAGGTAATAACAAGCCCAATATAAAGTGTTATATATGGATGGAATCAGCGCCTAGTCCTGTTTCTTTTGAGCCTGAAAGCCCTAAATTCCATTAGGTATCCTGCATTAATAGAATGGTTTAGTAGAGGCATGTCAGAATTAGGGCAGAACATGTTCCCCTTTGATTTCAGTAGCGATTTCAAGCTGTAAATCTCAAATTGATTCATGCATATCATAGAGTTTTTCATGCTCTTTCTATTGGTAGTAAAAGCCCCAAATTTCATGTTGTATACTCTTCGAATTTCATGTTTTATTGAGACCCTTTAAACCTCGTCGAAGGCGGGCAAGGGTTGGTTCAATCGGCTTCTTACCAGACTTGGATGGTCTTACGATAGACCACATAACCTGGGATGGGCGGCCATCACTGGACCGTCCAACCCCTTGGGTGGCTCCCTGTAGACCACACAACAGAGGATGGGTGGCTCCCAGCTGACCACACAACCAGGATGGGCGGCTCCCATCTGACCACTCAACCCTGGCAGGGATGGGCGGCTCCCAGATAACCACATAACTGGATGGGCAGCCATCCCTGTGACCGCACAACCCAGGGATGGGCGGCCATTCCCATGACCGCCCAACCCAATGGGCGGCTCCACCCAGACCGCGCAACCCTTGGGCGGCCCTGACCTGGCCGTCCAAGTCCCCTTCAGCCCAGTGGATATAAGCCCTAGTCCCTTCAGCCCAGTAGATATAAGGTCAGCTAAGGACCGTACATCTATGCAGAAAATGACTTAGTGTGAGTTCTACTTGATTCATATTAGTGTCTTAATGGAGAATTAGTAAACTAGAAACTCATATGATAAGTGGTAAATCATGCAAGTAAATTTCTGTAAAATGCATGCTATTTCATTCCTACATGATCTTGTTCATTATCATTAGCATCTTGATTAATCTTTTTGGCAATCAAATTAATGTAAATCATGATCTTTGATAAATTGACATGGAAATTAGGACTAAAATGAATACTAGGTTGATGGACAGCCATTCTACTCCAGTAGAACGGTTTGACCCTTTGGCGGACTTCTAATAAGTCATTAGCCCCATTAGTTGTGCTAGTCTTGAACATACCCCCGGACACTCCATCCGGCGGACTTACCATTATCTTGGGATCTCTATATATCCCTGCTAAGAACCTAATGAACCACCAGAACATCGATTTATGTGACTAAACCGCTGGTTTATAAGTCTTGGACCGAATTGGGCTAAGAGAGGCATGTGCGGCCAGTAGTGGAACGCATATCCACGTAGGCGGCCTAATAACGACCGTATATACCTGGCTTATGCCATTAAGTGTTGGTCGATTAACCTTGATCAATCTTCGACCAAAACATTAAGCCCTGGACTGACCAATAGACAGTAGACTAGGCCCTGGTTTAGTTTTACCCTGTCTTTGGCAGCACGGAGTCCAATATGGTGATTTCTTAACTTTCTAGCCAAACCCGGGTGGTGCGACTGGAATATGACTATTTAAACCTTATGCGGATTCTCTTAGACCGCATATCTTTAATACGGCCCTGTATGGACCGTATATCTTGTTCATGGGTCTTAAGGTCTTCTGGACCTGCACGGCCCATGACTTACCGTTCATCCTTTAGAGCGGCACACTGTCAGCTGTTCATTCTTGACCTCGTGGGCTGAGTATCAGTCCAGCTCCTATAAGTGCGGCCCCTTGTTAGCCGTATATATCTCTTGAGCGGTTTATGTATGACCGTACATATCTCAGAGATGAGTTTTATCGTGTTTCATGCTCTTGAATCTAAGGACAGATTAGTCCTTTAAATCTTGAACTTCTGGACAGTAATTCCTCTGATTATTTGGCCATAAACTTGACTAAATGTCTAGACGGAACTTGGGATCTTGGATCCGATAAATCAATGCCAACGCATCATAAGGGCCCAGTCTGGTCTTAGGGAGAGTGCCCAAAAAGTACTTGTGCCCATGGGAGATTGTAATGAAAAGGTGAGGCATTGCACCGAGTGCATGACTAGCGTGATGTCTACGACAGAAATCTCTTGTTATCTCTTGTTACTTGATCGTGCTTGACTTGTTTAAATTACTTGATGATGGCCATTTCCTCGTTACAATTTCCTGTTACACTTATTACATGATATTCTTGTTGAAATCTAGATATCTTATATTTCTTGACCTTGCAAGATCTTTATATTATGTTGTTTTTCTTCTGTATCGTCATTTCATTTCTTATCATTGCATATGAAAATGGAATAATTGGTTAATTACGTAAACTTACCTATTATTATCTACTGAGCGTCAGCTCATAGCTGTTGTTTTCCCCCTTTCCAGGCAGTTCAGGTGACGATGCGCATACAGATGGGGAGGGACAGGAGTGATATCATTGAGTGTACCAGTTATTAGAGGGAGTTGGCATAGATTATTTATTTCTAGTTATTCCTTAGAGTTGTGTTAGTACTTTATTACTTTTTGGAGTCAGTTATTGTATTAGAATCAGTTTGAAAGTTATGTTTGATCGTGTTTAAGTGGTTGATGGTTATTGTAATTAAGTTTGGTATCTTATTGCCCAATAGATTTACTTCTTTCCATAGCACCTGTGTAATTGTTTAGTTTCGCATATTAATGTGATTTCTAGCTAGTTTTTGATTGTACGACCCGATATTCCGCGTCGGGGCGTGACAGGTCGATTCTGGGCCCTATTTATATAGTTTGGTCTAGAGCTGAGTATTAGAATGATTAAGGAGTCCCAATTGGAGTTAAAATCAATCCCCAAGAGTCCTAGACATGTTTCTTCATTGGATAGCATCGATCCATGGGGATTGGAATGCTAAGAATATCATTTCTCCACGCCTCTTAAAATCACGTTTGCGGAAGCAAGAAGCAGTCGCCCTTGGACCACTACCAGGAAGAAGCGATCGCGCGATAGACCGCGTTTTGATAGGGTGCCAGAAATTTGAATTTTAGTTAAATTCCACTTCTATTTATCCCCTATTTATCCAATTAAATTAGGGAATTATCTAAATTATTTCTCTAGAAGTGGGCTTGGGCCTAAAAGTCTTAGAAATTGGTCTTTGGGCCCAATTTAAGTGGGCTTATTATTTGGTTAATTTAGGGCATTCAAATTTATTTACTTAACTCATAATTCATTAAATAGCCCATTAAGCCTTTTAAGTGCTTAATAATTTTATTTAATTCTTAAAAAATCCTAAAAATTTCTGGGGTGATACACCCTCCCCCACATAAAAAGAATTTTGTCCCTAAATTCATTGCATGGAATTTATGGAGAGTGTGTTTTACTTGTAGTTAATTAGTTCCACTAACAATTAAGGCTATGATGAATACGAATAGGTCAAGATGGTACCTTCAATCATTTTACCTTCACTATCCAAGACGGCATTTAGTCGTCCTTGTCACCTTCGTCCATTATTATCCCGTGAAGATTGTTCCTTTATAAGGGGACATGTGGGCATGCGATGCTCCCAGCTTCCACAGCGTAAACAAGTGTCGTGACGCTTCCAACACTCTTCGGCCGATTGACCGAACTTCTCGTAAAAAGAGCAAGCTACCATGACTTGCTTTTCTTCTTCCTCCTTGACTCTTTTATTCTTGCCATTGCCATTACCATTGCCATTGCGAGACCTCTTCTTGTTGTTATGGGATTTGTAATCCTCCATGGTACTAAACCCTTATTCTTTTTCCTCTCACCCATCATGTTTTCGGCTTAGCTTTTCATCCTTTCCCCTGAAGTTCTCTACCTTTTCCAAGGTCCGTTCACATAGGTGGGCTCAGTGAACCATCTCTGTATATGTACGGATGTTTTGAGGGCCAAGTTGATTTATAAAGATTGGCCAATCCAGCCATGAATCGGTTAGCCTTTAATAAGTCTGTGCTAACCAGGTGTGGAGCATTAGGTGCCAGACGAGAAAATTGAAGTTCATACTCTACTACGGACATCGTTCCTTGTCGTAGGGAGGATAATTCCGCAACATTCCGCTCATGAACATGCTCAAAAAAATATTTCTCCCAGAAGAGTTCAAGAAAGTCCTCCCAAGTGAGTTGCGCGTTTTGTAGATGAGCCGAGGTGGTCTTCCACCATTTGTGCGCATCTTTATTGAGTTGAAATGTGACGAGTAAAACTTGATCAGTGCATTGCATAATGTTGAAGATCCAGTCCATCTCATCGATCCAGTTTTTAGCTTCATCCGGATTAGAAGAACCCGAGAATCACGGAGGATTCACACTCTAAAAATTACGATGTAAATCACCAGCGCCAGCCCGCGTGCCAGCTTGAGCAACGGTTTGAAGGGCCTGGGTAAGGCCCACAACAGTTTGTTGTATAGCTACCCAGTTAGCGTGATTTGCGACCATTTTGAGAATGAGGTGCCTGAGAAGATAAACAATTGGTTATTTCCTTAGGGAAGCTATAGAGGTTGCCCTAGGAATAAGTTTCTAGAAACTAGCTCATCCCGGGCTCTACCCAATCTCACTTGGGTTTGGAAATTTCTTTCCTAATTCATAGGTGTGGGTGCTTAAACCTTGGACTTAGCCTGTGACATTTTCCTTGGACTTACTTATGCCTAGGCTCTGATACCAACTTAACTGTCACGCCCCGAGATATGTAGCGGAATTAAGTCCGGTACGTGAACGGCCGGCAATACGCCTCAAGCTAGCAATATAATCAGAGCGAAATAATACATCCACATAAAAGAGGAACGCACAAGATCAAATACTCAAAAATTTTCACTTTATTGCAAAATAATGATCAAAGTTACAAAGACACTGATCTTTGACTCTCTTTGACTATTAGACTCAATAAACGGAAAATTGCATAACATGATTAACTTCACCGTCTATTATAGTGAAGGTAACAAGACTCTTGACTAGACCAGCTATGGCTTCTCTCGAACCATCAATCACTCTCAGACCCGTCGCTTAAGTCGTCTGAATCCCCGCTAGAGTTTCCTGAAAAAGATTGGAAAGTAGGGAATGATCACTCTTGCCCAGTAGGTATCTTCATATCAACATGAAGGCATGTTTAAGGAATTAGCAATTTAGCTCTAGAAGGTAAGACCATTACTTGAAACCGCGGTGTAGTCAAGAATGCATTTAGGCGGGGTCGACGCCGGAAGGAAAAGCGGTCGACGCAGCAGCACTTGCAGTAGAACGTGGTCATCGACCGATCGCTACTAGAAGTAGGCGGTCGCCTGAGGGACGCGACTAGTCCAGAGTTCAGGAAAATGCAAGAAACACAAGTGCTTTCTAATCCATTGGGTTTATAGGGTACAATCAGCTCGAAGTCCTAATGGTAATCCCAGGCTCGCGGAGGCTTATGGAAGCCTTGAAACATGATCACCTAGTCCGGCGGAAGGAATATCCGATGGAGAGGATCACAAGTCCAAGATGTGTGCCTATCATGTGCATGTGTAACTAATAGCCACGCACCGGGGTACGTGCTATGTACTTAAGAAAGATTGAGGAGAAGAACGCTACGTGTAAAAACAATGATCAAACATCAATGTAACAAGTTCCATAAATCATATGAAAATAGCTTTAATACAAGACTATATGATTTTGGCATGAAATTAACTTAAGATTTAAAATAGTTTCTATGACATGATGGTCATGAAATCTACCATGAGTGAAGCACAATATAACCAATATCATGAATATAAGGAGATAACTAGAAATAGGACCTAATTACTTAGGCTTATGGTATATTTATAAGGGTTGATCTGCGTTCTGTTTAAGTTTAACAGAAAGCAAAAAACATAACGCTGTCTAGGGGGAATCGCCTATTGGAAACCATGGTCTATCTGGGACCGCCGCTTGGAAGATGCGGTTTCTGTAGAACTACCTTTTGTCCGCCTCACAGAAAGTAATATATTAACGTGCAAGGCCCATCTAAGAGCAATTAACAAATGAAAGCTATGAGGAATAGGATGATAAGACCTGAAAGAACAGAACTAATACATGAAGATGGATGTATTTGGCCAAAGTTATCCTTTTTTTCCAATAGATGTAGGGATATGCATGCTATGAAACCATAATTGCACAGTCATGAGAAAACATGAAATACGACGTGTAGAAATTATGAAATAAAAAGAAAACAGAGGGCTTTTACTCCTGATATGTTGTTTAAGCCATCATGAGATAACCTACCATTGATTTATTCTCCAGACTTCGAAGTTGTTGCCGGAAGAAGGTCCTTGTTCCTGCGCGTCCTACGTGGAACCAGTAACTTCTTGACCTTTTATCTCCTTAATCTCTTGACCTTAATTCACGAGATTTGGAGGGAAGTTAGAAGATACAAAAGGGAATAATAAACTCTAAAGGATGAACCTGAAAATACCTCTACTAAGGTCTGTTGTGTCTCTGTGATTTTGATGATGTCAATCTTTATAAGTCATTCATCATTTCTTAAATCACCATTGATGATTTCATGTTGCCTGCGTGACTGCTTTTTGTTTTGATGAAGACATTTCTATTCATGGGCTTAAATCCTTCATACACTACACTTTCTCTTGTTCAGGATGTAGGTCTGTGCATGTTGCACAAGGTCCGTGCAACATTACATTCAAAGTATGTGCATATGACTCGTTGCATAGTTGAAGTATGTGCAAAGTCTTCTTTATGCACACGCAACCTCGGTGCAATCTTTGTAGAGGTCCGTGCATATCTGTCTCGTGCTAAAACAAGGTCTGTGCATATCTCGTGTTAGGCCAAGTAAGGTATGTGCAACTACAGTGGTCAGTGCATGTCTATAGCACATTGGTCGGTGCATGCTTGAGTTAACAGTTAAAGGCACACGGTCGGTGCAACCTTCGATATCCGAGGAGATACGGTCGGTGCAACCCTTCTCCCATCCGCAAACACACTCGGTGCAATATTTGACTTCAAAGGATGTGGTCGGTGCATCCTTTATTCTATCAGCAAACAAAATTTGGTGTAAGCTTCCTACGCACAAGATCTGTGTGAGGTCCAAGTCAGTGCATATAGCAGCTCGTGTGAAGCAAGGTCTGTGCAACCTTGTTAACAAGGTCCGAGCATACATGACAAAGTCTGTGCAACATTGCAAGGTCAATGCAAATGGGGATCTAAGGTCCGTGCAGGCGAACAACCTTTGGTAATGATGTCTGAGCAGTTGAAGATGCTACGCACACAAACCATCGTCTGGCAAAGAAGTCCAAATGGTCAAAGCTTTTCAAGCCTGCTAGGGCTACATGAAGTCATTAGCAGCAGCTGTAGAGGCAAGTCTGAGCATCAGGCATTTCAGCAAACACCTTAATGTCAGCTGCAACCCTCTAGGCATGTGAGCTCGAATTAAAGCAGGGACTTGATTCAAGAAGAATGGCACGTGGAATCCGTTAGCACAGTGTTGGACACGTGATCCGAGGAGTCCCTATCAGAGATATTCTTTTTCCCTCTACCACATGGACCAATAGAAGAAAAAGATACAAAAGCCCCTTATCCAAGCTTCTTCCGGAGGCTCTGCTCAACGTATAAAAGAAGAGGTTCTTCCTTCAAAGAAAGATAGATAACAAAGAATTCACATGGAGAAGATGGCAGAATCTGAGAATGAGCAATTGAGGAAAAGAAGAGTGAGCTGAAGTCTGAGAAGAAGAAGAAGACGGAGAAGAAAAGAGAAGAGAGAAAGAGCCAGTGTGTAATCAGAGAAGAAGAGAAGATCAAGAGATGAAAATGAAGAGAGAGAGTGGTTGAGATTGAAGCAACCAGTGTATTGCCGTCTGTTGGCCTTTGGATCAGATCCAGACCAATCTGCTCCTACGAGAGCTACAGTCACTTCCATTTTATGTTTGTTCTATTTTCTTTTGATGTTTTCGTATTTCACATGCTCTGTGTGTTTTCCGATTCTCTGGTTTTGAGATCGGGGTTCCTCTTGAGGACTCAGGAGAAGGGAGACATAGTCTTCGGTGGCGAGTAGTGTGTGCTACTCGTGGGTTTCCCTCCGGGTTAGAGGAAGCGAGGACTGGTCCTCCGATTTGCAAGCGACTGGGTGTCACTTGTGGTTTCCCTCTGGTTAGGAGGAAGAGAGACTTAGGTCTCTTGTTGATAGTGACGGGGTGTTGCTAGTGGTTTCCCTCCGGGGTGGAGGAAGAGAGGAGAGTGTTCCTCTCGTCAAGCTGTCAGGCAGCGTCTATTGTAGACTGAGTCTGCGGTTCTTGCTTTGGCAAGGGAAGCCTCACTCCAGTTTGGAGTGAGGGGTGGATGTAGGTCTGTGGGTTGCAGACCGAACCACCCAAAAAACCCCTCTGTGTTGTGGTTTGTTTGTGGTGTGCTCTTCCATATCTTATACCTCCTTCAGATGTTGTCTGAGCCTTCTTGTTTCTATCTGAAGTCCCTCTGTGCATTATAAGTTCTGCTAAGTATGTTCGTCTTGAGTAGTTCATGTTAGTAGAGCTTGTGTGCCATCCGGTCATGAAGGTTCGCGTATGTGATCTCCGTTATGTCAGTCCGATTGCTCGGTTGGCACTCGATAATGTGTCTGGGAGAGTTTAGCGTAGAGTGAGCTATTAACTCTGATTTTGCTATTTGATTCTTTGAGTCCCTCTTGATTCTATTACAGTGAATGTTGCTTACCTTATTCTTGTGCAAGTCTAGTCAGATTTGACTTTCTGATCTTACTTCCACTAGAGTCCTTCAGAAATTGTTCTGGATCGAGGCAATGGTTTTATTCCGCGATAGTTTTTGAACGGGGATTCATTCACCACCCCTCTAAATCCGTGCCTTGCACCACAAAAATTGGTATCATAGCAGGTTTCTGATTCATCAAATCCAACGATCTGCAGAATATCATGCTATCCTATTTTTAGGTGCAGAGGATCTTGCTATCCTATTTGGGCTTGTCTATTGCTTGAATTACTCTTGAACTAATTCCCATGGCTCATCCACCAGTTTTCATTGGATCTAATTTTAATTTGTGGTTTAGTAGTCTGCATAATTATGTAAAACTGATTAATCCTGATCTGTGAAAATTAATTTCACACAGTCCTCACAGATTACCAAAGAAAGAGTCCAAATGGACTAACAATCACAGATCAAAGCTTGGAGAAAATCAGATAGTTTTCAATCTAATGAAAGTAGCTACTAAGAAGGCCCTACATTCTTGCTCTCATGACTGCAGGTTCGCTAAGGACATTCTGGATAGGCTGAAGCTAGCTCACAGGAGAAATAAGGACAGTTGCATGATGGCTAACGGAAGTAATCAAAGTGGCAGCCAAGATGAAGAAGAGGACGATGATGACGTAAACTCTTTTGATAACTTTTCTATAAATGACTAGGAGGATACATATACTGACTTATTAGAGTCACATGAGAAGTTAAGAAAATAATATAAAAAGTTGAAAAAGAGTACTGGATTGGATAGTTCAAATTTCTCTTTTGAGAAATGTCTGGAGTTGAGACAATCCCATGATGCTTACTTGTCTGATAATCAAATGCTTAAGAAACAAATTGCATTGTTAAAAATTGAGAATCAAGAACTTGCAAATGAGATCTCTGATCTAGAAGAGAAGCTTACCTCAACTAGTGATAGTCAGTTCTGTGCTAATGATCCTGTTCAGAATAAAAAATCACTAGAAGATCTTGAACTTGCTAACTCAGAACTGAACAAACACAAATCTAAAAATGTGTCTCTCAGAAAATCTGTCACTGAGAATGAAGGCAAATGTGAGAAACTCAAACAAGGGAAGAACCTACTTGCTGAGAAATTTGATGCTATTACATCTGTAAACAGGGAGTTGCAAAGAAATATTGAAAAACTTCAAAAAGACCTGAAGGAAACTTCTGAATTTAAAAGGAGAGAGGAAGCCAATTCAGATGATCAAATCTTAATAAATGAATTAATTCGGAACGGCAAGCTTAAGGAAGATAATGTGAAGTTAAAACACTTAAACACCACCATGTCAGAGAAATTGTTGGTCCTTGAAAAGGGTAAGTGCGTGGTGTCGTACAGCTCAGAAGAATTGGACAGGCTTAAAGCTGAAATTGAAAATGTTAAAATTGCCAATGCTTCCTTAAGTGAAAGACTTGCTGTAGACACGCCAAAATTGACATTATTTTGAGTATATTTCATATCGCTCTGCGATGCCCCATTTGACCCTCAAATCAGCTTGTTTGAGTGGTTTTCCAACTTTTCTTGAATTTCTCCTATTTTTCCCCATTTATCTCCTTTTTCCTATTTTTCTGAATTTTCTGGGCATTTATCTCTTTTTTTTTTGAATTCACGCCCTCATCAGGGGCGTGTTTTTGAAACACGACCTTGTCTAGGGCGTTTTCTCCCATTTTATCTATTTCTCCCCCATTTTATCTACTTTATGAATTTTCTAAATTCACGACCTGGGTAAGGGCGTGTTTTTTTATAAAACATGACTTAACCAAGGGCGTTTCTTACAGAAAGGACGACCTCACCTGAGGGCGTTAATTCTTCTAGGTTTGACCGACTTCCCCATTTGAGCTCTTGAAATTAACGCCCTTCTCAGGGGCGTGTTTTTAAACGTGGCTTTGATTAAGGCGTGTTTTACATTTTTCAAATATGGGGAGTTTTTATTTCCAAAATTTGGCTTTGAGGAATGCCCTTGTGCAGAGCGTGTTTTTGAGAAACGACCTCTGGATAGGTCGTCAATTCATCAATTGACGCCCTTACCTAAGGCGTGTTTCAGCTTCTGGCTTCGCAGCCCTTTCCCCAGATGGTCCTTGCTTCGTTAGACTCCTCCCCTATTTGGGCTCTTGCCCGTTCCAATCCTTTCCCCCTTTGGACTCTTGCCCATGTTTATCCTTTCTTCAATCTATTTAATAGAGCCATCGGCTCTGTTGTCAGGTTGGATTCCTCTTCTTCGGACGCCCACCTCTCTCTCCGACGTTCTTCTCTTTTCCTTTTCTGTTTTCTTCTTTTTCTTCTTCTTCTTTTTTTCTTTCCTCACGCAGGTGCTGTTGTTGCCATTGGCTAAGGAGGGGCTCCTGCATACGTTCAAGTCTTCATCATCTTCTGGGAACTTCTCCCCATCGAGCATTCAAGCCCAAAAGCAACAGGCTTCCTTTTTTCATTTTTATTTCCTTTTCACTATCATCATTCATATCTGCATGTTCATAGTGTTCGTATACACATCTTTAACTTAACCACGTTGAGAAATCTCCCATTTAGTGCGACTCTTGCACTCTTTCCCCCTATTTTTATTCACATTGTTCATGCATTCATTATATCTCCCCACATCCTCTTTTGCATAGGGGTTTAAGGGCAATCCCCTTTAGGTGTGTTCTTCACCATGATTTCATGCTCATCTTTATTTAGGATTTGATGCTACAGTCACCATATTCTAATCCATATTTTTTATTGGTGTTTGTCTTTTTTGCAAGGGTAATTAAAGGAAGAACTCTCTTCGTCGGCCGGCCGATTTTGAAGAGAAAGGAGTATTCACATCCCCCGCATATTTGAGGTATTTTGCGATCATCTCCCCATATAATCTCCATTTGAGACCCTCGTGTCTCTGGCGATCACACACACTCCACATTAGCACCTCGTGCTATTTTTATTGCTTTCACCCATATATCTATTGTTATTTTATATTTTTAAGTGTGGATTTTAAAAGAGATCTACAAATTGGCGATCACGGTGGGACACCTTGTGTTCTTTGTTTATTACCCTTTCCCCTTAGGCACCCGCGCGTGCCATCTCCCCTATTTGCACCCTCGGTGCGTCTCCCTTTTGTGCCCCTCGGGCACCCTCCATTGGTTTTACACCCTCCCCTAAGTGATTGGTCAGTTTGTTGATTGTTTCTTTAAAATTTCCACTTATTCCAAATCTTTGATGAGCATGATGTTATCATATCCATATTGTTGATTGCCTGCTGTGACTGTGGGTGTTTGTTGCTTCTGGCCGGGGAAGCTTTTCTGGAGGAGTGAATTAACGCCTCTGTCAGAGGCGCGTTTTAAATTCACGCCCTTCTCCAGGGCATCTTATTCATATTTTAAGCCCTCTGACAGGGCGTTTTCCAGCACATTTCCGGGTGTTCTTGATTTATATTGCTGCCTGTGAATTCACGCCCTGCTCTAGGGCGTCCTTTACTTGATTAGCGCCCCATATTAGGGCGTTTCTTTTGATTTGACGCCCGCTGGAAAGGGCGTCCTTTTATTGGTAACGCCTCACTCTAAGGCGTGTCTCACCCTGCCCTGGGCCCCTCACTTTGATTCACGACAGTCACACCGTCGTGTCATTTTTTAGTAGCGCCCCCTCCCAGGGCGTGTTTTTACTGTGGGTTTACAGAGTTCTCCCGGCTGTGATTTTTCATCATGATTCATGCTTATCTTTATTGATTGATCATTTGCTGTGATTAGCTTGATTTCCCCTGTTGCATTCATCCTTCATATTTGCATTTTGGTTTGGGAGGCCCCCTCCTCTTCATTAGGATCCACACACCCTCTTGGAATCGGGACGACCCTCCATTGAGCATTCCGTCTCTTTGGACCGAAAATCCCTTTTCCAAGCCTCCGTAAGTCCCCGCACCCGTGGATTCCCTCACGGACGCCGGGCAGGTTGTACCCTTTTGAAGTCCCGAGTTAGTTGGCCTATACGTGGTGAGAGAGGGTTCCTAGTTGGCATTGGAGTTCAAACCATATTGAAACTAGGTTTCCCCCCCCCTTGTGTGAATCATTCAAAACTTTGCTAAAAATCATTAATTCACCAAGGTTTAAACAAATAAAAATCAAGGTAACCATTCCAACTTGTGTGTTTCTTTGCAAATTGTTTGCACATTACTTGGATTGCATAATGGCTTACTTTGATAGACAAAACAACATGTTCAATTCAAATAATGCTCATGAGGATGATCGTCCATGCACATCTTATGATCCTCAATTTCAACATGTTCATCAAAATTCTCACCATTCTTTCAAAGGGCCACGTCCTCATTCTTATGGTCATGCCCGACCCATAGGCAATGTCCATTCTCATGGTCCTCCTACTCAATTTCGGGCCACTATTCCCTCGGGACCGTCTCCTCCCAATGACGAGAAGGTCTCCCGAATCATCCATGCATTAGATCATCTCACCCCTCAACAGATCCAAGCCCTTAAGGCTGCCGTTGAGGGTGCATCTCATTCATCACCCCCTCCTTCCAATTCTATTCGGGTGGCCCATCACCCATCTCCTTCCAATTCTATTCGGGTGGCCCATCACCCATCTCCCTCCAATTCTACACAGGTGGCCCATCACCCCCCTCTCCTTCCAATCCTGATCGGGTAGCCCATTACCCATCTCCTCCTGTTCATTCTACTCGGGTGGCCCATCACCCGCCTCCTTCTATTCCTCCTCCATCACGGCCCCGAGGCCCATTTATTCCTTGTAATCTGGCCCATCCGGGTTCTTTTACGGGTCATCCCTGTCAACTCCCCTCCACGGCCTTTTTATGCGGCCCCTCCTCCTTCAAGGCCCTGCCAGCCCTCGGTTGTTCAAGTCACACCCCTCCAACAATCTCTGCTTGATAAGATTACTTTGATGGAGGAACAAATAAAGAGGGTCACAGCTCCTCCTACTCCAGTCAATCCTCTCCATGCCGCTTTGGACGAGATTACAAAGATGGAGAATGAATGGAAAGACAGGATGGACGATTATGACTTCGGCATTCCAAGCGAGGAAGAGCCGGCAATTGAAGAATCTGAGGCAGTATACGATGATGATGAAGCTCCGCAGGCACCCCTTCCGAGTTTCCTTAACTTTCCGCTTTCCCCATTTTCATTCGATGAACCTCCTGCTCAGGATGAAACCATCCCCGATCCAATCCCTATTTATGAGACTAATTGGTGTTACGATGATGGGTCGATACTTCAATCACCCACACCGGCACATTGTAAGTCTCCTCCTATCCTTGACACCGCATACATTACACCTCCTCCTATTACACCATTAACCCACGCAACACTGGCCTCCACCGAGCCTTCCATTAAACCTCCACCAGTTAAGCCATTACCTCCACACCATTAGCCTCTGTCGAACCCATCATTAAACCTTCCCCAATCAGCCTCCCATTAGCCTCCACCTCGGCCTCCACTTCCCCAATTTCACCACCATTACCCTCCATTATGCCTTTAACCCCAAAACCCATACCTCCACCACATAGCCTTTCGCCTTTACCTATGGTTAATTCTGAGCAGGGTCCACCACTTTTTGCACTTGAGCTAACCCCGACCGCTTGCAAGCAAAGGGAGAAACTCGATGTGTTTGAACCTCCGCCTCCATTTACGCCAACACCTCCCCTTATATCTCCACCATCCATGGAGCTTTCCGCCTCCGCTTCACCTCCCTCTACTACTCGGAATGGGGGGCCTTCTGCAAGCACAGGTGCCGAAGATAATCAAGAGCCGGGCAGCAAGGATTTGGCCGTGCCATTCAATATGCAAGAATTCATTTACCGGATGCCAATCCGGGTTATTGTGCCAATCACGGCCGCAGAAGCCAAGTCGCCGCCATGCCGGGCGTTGATGCCGTCTAAGGGCCGGGCAGGGCACCCCTTGTTCCAATTTCCGAATTCCGAATTCATTATTCCTTACAAGGGGCGAATGCCCATTTTATTCAACATTCCATATTCATCACCATCAATGGGCATGGCGATGCTTCATGTTCCAACTCTACGACTCCCTCACCTTATTGATCTTCGCTTTCCAAAGGGGGTGTCATTTATTGAAGCTTCCTTTATTGGGCCAATTGGTCGCACATGTTCACTGCCGTGGAGGGGCAATTGTCTTAAGGGGTCGTCCCCTATTTTTTCCACTCTTGTTCATTCAACTTCATCCATATCCATTTCAATCACTTTTTCTTCGTGGGCCATTCCGAGGGTTAGGAGGAGGATCTCATCCTCTCGCTCTTCACATTCTTCCTATTCTTTGCATTTCATGCATTCTGTTGCATTCATGCATTCATTGCATCCATTACATCCATCATTTTGCATGCATTTGCACCTCCTACTTCCCGGGTTTCCAAACCCGTATCTTCCCCGCCTTCCGGCACCTCCGGATATTCCGCACTTCCCATCTTATTCATCTTCATCTTTTTATCCACTATCCCTGGGGCATCGCGTCCCTTTTCCTGCTATCTCCCTGGAACCTCCAGGAATTTTATCCCTCCTCTTTGGGCATCTCGCCCTTTCTGATTCTATTCCTCCGGAACCTCCGGACTTTCTCCCAGGGCATCGCGCCCCTTTCCACCTTATTCCTCCGGAACCTCCGGATTTTCCCTTTGGGCACGACGCCCCTCTCCACCTTCTTTATTTGCTTCCTCCGGAACCTCCGGACTTTTCTCTCGGGCACGACGCCCCTTTCCACCTTCTCCTTTCTGATTTCATTCCTCCGGAACCTCCAGATTTTTCTCTCCCTGGGCATCGCGCCCCTTTCCATCCTCTTCCTCCGGAACCTCCGGACCATCCACATTTCTTCCAATTCATCTTTCTGCTCCTCCGGGATATCACATCCTTCATTTTCTTCCTCCTTTTTCATCATCTTTTTCTTTATTTCTTCCCAGGACATCGCGTCCCTTCTTTCGTTATCCCTCCGGAGCCTCCGGATGATTCCTCCTATCACGATTCTCCTCCTTTACCTCCGGACCCTCCGGATCCGTCTCTTTCTATATATCAATTTCTTCTTCTAATTCCTCCTGATTCTGGGTCCGACCCAACTTCTTCCACATCCACTACCTTGGGCATCTGCCCATTCTCTCATTACTTTCGAGGCTTTAGTCCTCACTCATCCTTCTAATTCTTCACTTCTTCTGTAGACCTTTCATGTGATCAGGGTCTCCCACACCTTAGCAAGGGAGTTCTAGCCCTCACCTCTCTTCCTTTTCTCCTTATTTCGTCTGAGTCTGGTCTGGGCACCGCTCCGTCTTGATAAGCCACTTCCAATCCTTTGCTTCCAATCTTTTTTCTGCTAAAGAGGACAAATCCCACGATGATCACCTCCAGCAGCAGCTGCTTCTACAAAGGTTGCAAGGTAACATGTTGGCGTAAGTAAGTATTTTCATAATATCATCTCCCCATTTCTTCACGCATGATTCTTAAAAGGAAGTGCTTCTTAACAAGATTAAGAATGGTGTTTTAAACCTTTATCTTAGGCTTTTAATTGAATCATTTCGAAAAAAAGAGTCTTTAGACTTGCTTTGCAGCACTTTGGTTGATAAAGAACCCAGCATTGGGAATTCAACATTCTCTCCCCACTTGTTTAAAAGTAACCCTCGGTTGGGCATTCCACACACTTCACGGCGTCATTAGCCGGCTCCTTTGGTAAAACACCGTTGCTACCTTGGCCATGCCATGAGTATATCTGAAAGTCTTTTTCTCTCCTTCACTCGGCCGAATGCAGGTACAAGAGGTTGACGGATAAAGATGACCAACCTTGGTAAATCCCAATACGAGAGGAGTCTCAAATAGGGGCAGTCTTGACCCAGAAGAAAATCAATATGAATTTCATTATACATATCTCGCCAAAAAGGGCTATTATGAAAATCAAATCAGAATTTTGATAATTGTAATTAGGAATTATGGCATGACAAGAGTGGCAAAGTCCCCGCAGGGAAAACCCTGGTCGTATGCATGTCAAGGGTCTAAAAATCAAAGGCACAAAGTCCCGGCACAACAGACTACCTCTTTGAGGGTTAACACCTTGGAAGGAATTCAAGTCCTGATATTTCCCATCCTGTATAAAGCTTATCTCCAATTATTCTTCTCTTCTCCCTCCAAGACCGAATGTTTCTCGGGTATGGCCTTGGTAGGGGCACCGTTGATCAAAGGCGGTCGGTTATAGGGCGCCACACTTTCAATGCACGCCCAGCTGTGGGCAGTTTTAGCGAAAAGGGAAGGAACAAGGACCCCTAGCCAGTGGTTCAAAAACAACCCTTTGATGCTGCATTAACAATGTCTAAGCCAAAATCAAACAAAAATTCGCATATTGATAAAAATCCATAAAAATTGGATATTTCTCAAAAAACTCATAAAAATTCAAATATTTTAAAAACCCACAAAAATTTGTATATTGATCAAAATTCATAAAAATTTTGAATATCTTTTCCAAAACTCATAAAAATTTGCATATTTTCAAAATCTAAAAATTTGCATTGTATTTTCTGATGGTGTTTTGCAGGAACAGCTTTGCAGAGACCAAAAGCACGGGATGAGTCCTATCTCCACTCATTGCTATCAATCTATTGATTCTCCCGATATTCTCATAACATGCCACCCTGGGCATTTTGATTATCATCTCCCTATATCATTCTGATCTCATGATTATTCATCTCCAATTTTTTTTTAATCAACTCCTGCTAATTTTATCTGATCACTCCGCCGATGGGCATTATATCAGATCTTGATCATTCATCTCCAAATCTTGATTAGCCAGATTGTCTCCTCATGATAAAACAAGAAACAATGCTATTCATGCCATATACATGCTATAATTGATGCTTTGATGATTGCTATGCTTAAATGCCTTCTTCATTGTTTGTTATCTTTTATATCTTGGCTAATGAATTTTTAAGCGCAGGATCAGAAGCTCTTGGTCTCGCCGACTGGGCATCATCACTCAAAGTCCCACGGTGCTTGCAGCTCATTTCTCAGTTCCTATGCCTATTGCTATCACCATCTCCCTGTATGCATTTTACTATATGTTACATATGTTACTAGATTATATCAAGGACCTTGTGGCTTTGGTAAATCTGGGATTTGAGTTCCCCTTCATCAAAAACAATGACGATTCCAGAGGCATCTTAGTCACACGGATAGGCCGTTGAGCCGTCCAAGGCTGGGGACGATGGTTCCCTTTTTACGAGTTGGTGCGTGGATAAACGGGCTTCGGCTTAGTATCGGCTCGCAGAATTGGTTTCTTGACCCAGTCTGGGCAGTTTAACAATATTATCCTTGATTATTCTATATTTTCATTTGATTATTTTTCCCTTTAATCCCAGCATGCATTCATGTAGGACTTTGAAGTAATTGTTGAAAAATCATTTTGATAAGTTGATATTGAGAGTTGAATTGATCTTAATCTTTCTCGATATGAGATTTTCCTTGCCGAATTGGATCCCCAGTTCGTTTTGTCGCTGTTTTGGGTGATTTTCTCGAAAGCTCCTTGTTTGGATTTTTATCATCTTATTTTTAATCTCCTTTCCTTTGATCCACCTTGGCTGCAGCACGTCCACTGGCTGGTAACCGCTCCCCAATGGTGAAACCTACAGGTTTGTGACCTGGGGTACTTCCACCGCGTTGGAAGTTGATCATTTATTTTATCTCCTTCGTGCACCGCGTGCGCATCTCCCCTTTTATCCAAACATTGTTGATTTCCTTGAATTTCCCGAGATTTGCTTCATCTCGTGCTTTTGATTTGATTCTCATCAAGTGATGTTGATTGCGTGTCTCATCACACCTTGGCATCTACTTTTCAGTTTGCTACGCTCCCTTGCAAAGCAGACGCCAAGGCGGGGCAGCTGTAGACACGCCAAAATTGACATTATTTTGAGTATATTTCATATCGCTCTGCGATGCTCCATTTGACCCTCAAATCAGCTTGTTTGAGTGGTTTTCCCACTTTTCTTGAATTTCTCCTATTTTTCCCCATTTATCTCCTTTTTCCTATTTTTCTGAATTTTCTGGGCATTTATCTCTTTTTTTTTTGAATTCACGCCCTCATCAGGGGCGTGTTTTTGAAACACGACCTTGTCTAGGGCGTTTTCTCCCATTTTATCTATTTCTCCCCCATTTTATCTACTTTATGAATTTTCTAAATTCACGACCTGGGTAAGGGCGTGTTTTTTTATAAAACATGACTTAACCAAGGGCGTTTCTTAAAGAAAGGACGACCTCACCTGAGGGCGTTAATTCTTCTAGGCTTGACCGACTTCCCCATTTGAGCTCTTGAAATTAACGCCCTTCTCAGGGGCGTGTTTTTAAACGTGGCTTTGATTAAGGCGTGTTTTACATTTTTCAAATATGGGGAGTTTTTATTTCCAAAATTTGGCTTTGAGGAACGCCCTTGTGCAGAGCGTGTTTTTGAGAAACGACCACTGGATAGGTCGTCAATTCATCAATTGATGCCCTTACCTAAGGCGTGTTTCAGCTTCTGGCTTCGCAGCCCTTTCCCCAGATGGTCCTTGCTTCGTTAGACTCCTCCCCTATTTGGGCTCTTGCCCGTTCCAATCCTTTCCCCCTTTGGACTCTTGCCCATGTTTATCCTTTCTTCAATCTATTTAATAGAGCCATCGGCTCTGTTGTCAGGTTGGATTCCTCTTCTTCGGACGCCCACCTCTCTCTCCGACGTTCTTCTCTTTTCCTTTTCTGTTTTCTTCTTTTTCTTCTTCTTCTTTTTTCTTTCCTCACGCAGGTGC
This sequence comes from Amorphophallus konjac, assembly GCA_022559845.1. Taxonomy (NCBI): domain Eukaryota; kingdom Viridiplantae; phylum Streptophyta; class Magnoliopsida; order Alismatales; family Araceae; genus Amorphophallus; species Amorphophallus konjac. Next base: position 234,420,019 of record CM040126.1, read on the forward strand.
TGCTGTTGCCATTGGCTAAGGAGGGGCTCCTGCATACGTTCAAGTCTTCATCATCTTCTGGGAACTTCTCCCCATCGAGCATTCAAGCCCAAAAGCAACAGGCTTCCTTTTTTCATTTTTATTTCCTTTTCACTATCATCATTCATATCTGCATGTTCATAGTGTTCGTATACACATCTTTAACTTAACCACGTTGAGAAATCTCCTCATTTAGTGCGACTCTTGCACTCTTTCCCCCTATTTTTATTCACATTGTTCATGCATTCATTATATCTCCCCACATCCTCTTTTGCATAGGGGTTTAAGGGCAATCCCCTTTAGGTGTGTTCTTCACCATGATTTCATGCTCATCTTTATTTAGGATTTGATGCTACAGTCACCATATTCTAATCCATATTTTTTATTGGTGTTTGTCTTTTTTGCAAGGGTAATTAAAGGAAGAACTCTCTTCGTCGGCCGGCCGATTTTGAAGAGAAAGGAGTATTCACATCCCCCGCATATTTGAGGTATTTTGCGATCATCTCCCCATATAATCTCCATTTGAGACCCTCGTGTCTCTGGCGATCACACACACTCCACATTAGCACCTCGTGCTATTTTTATTGCTTTCACCCATATATCTATTGTTATTTTATATTTTTAAGTGTGGATTTTAAAAGAGATCTACAAATTGGCGATCACGGTGGGACACCTTGTGTTCTTTGTTTATTACCCTTTCCCCTTAGGCACCCGCGCGTGCCATCTCCCCTATTTGCACCCTCGGTGCGTCTCCCTTTTGTGCCCCTCGGGCACCCTCCATTGGTTTTACACCCTCCCCTAAGTGATTGGTCAGTTTGTTGATTGTTTCTTTAAAATTTCCACTTATTCCAAATCTTTGATGAGCATGATGTTATCATATCCATATTGTTGATTGCCTGCTGTGACTGTGGGTGTTTGTTGCTTCTGGCCGGGGAAGCTTTTCTGGAGGAGTGAATTAACGCCTCTGTCAGAGGCGCGTTTTAAATTCACGCCCTTCTCCAGGGCATCTTATTCATATTTTACGCCCTCTGACAGGGCGTTTTCCAGCACATTTCCGGGTGTTCTTGATTTATATTGCTGCCTGTGAATTCACGCCCTGCTCTAGGGCGTCCTTTACTTGATTAGCGCCCCATATTAGGGCGTTTCTTTTGATTTGACGCCCGCTGGAAAGGGCATCCTTTTATTGGTAACGCCTCACTCTAAGGCGTGTCTCACCCTGCTCTGGGCCCCTCACTTTGATTCACGACAGTCACACCGTCGTGTCATTTTTTAGTAGCGCCCCCTCCCAGGGCGTGTTTTTACTGTGGGTTTACAGAGTTCTCCCGGCTATGATTTTTCATCATGATTCATGCTTATCTTTATTGATTGATCATTTGCTGTGATTAGCTTGATTTCCCCTGTTGCATTCATCCTTCATATTTGCATTTTGGTTTGGGAGGCCCCCTCCTCTTCATTAGGATCCACACACCCTCTTGGAATCGGGACGACCCTCCATTGAGCATTCCGTCTCTTTGGACCGAAAATCCCTTTTCCAAGCCTCCGTAAGTCCCCGCACCCGTGGATTCCCTCACGGACGCCGGGCAGGTTGTACCCTTTTGAAGTCCCGAGTTAGTTGGCCTATACGTGGTGAGAGAGGGTTCCTAGTTGGCATTGGAGTTCAAACCATATTGAAACTAGGTTTCCCCCCCCCTTGTGTGAATCATTCAAAACTTTGCTAAAAATCATTAATTCACCAAGGTTTAAACAAATAAAAATCAAGGTAACCATTCCAACTTGTGTGTTTCTTTGCAAATTGTTTGCACATTACTTGGATTGCATAATGGCTTACTTTGATAGACAAAACAACATGTTCAATTCAAATAATGCTCATGAGGATGATCGTCCATGCACATCTTATGATCCTCAATTTCAACATGTTCATCAAAATTCTCACCATTCTTTCAAAGGGCCACGTCCTCATTCTTATGGTCATGCCCGACCCATAGGCAATGTCCATTCTCATGGTCCTCCTACTCAATTTCGGGCCACTATTCCCTCGGGACCGTCTCTCCCAATGACGAGAAGGTCTCCCGAATCATCCATGCATTAGATCATCTCACCCCTCAACAGATCCAAGCCCTTAAGGCTGCCGTTGAGGGTGCATCTCATTCATCACCCCCTCCTTCCAATTCTATTCGGGTGGCCCATCACCCATCTCCTTCCAATTCTATTCGGGTGGCCCATCACCCATCTCCCTCCAATTCTACACAGGTGGCCCATCACCCCCCTCTTCCTTCCAATCCTGATCGGGTAGCCCATTACCCATCTCCTCCTGTTCATTCTACTCGGGTGGCCCATCACCTGCCTCCTTCTATTCCTCCTCCATCACGGCCCCGAGGCCCTTATATTCCTTGTAATCTGGCCCATCCGGGTTCTTTTACGGGTCATCCCGTCAACTCCCCTCCACGGCCTTTTTATGCGGCCCCTCCTCCTTCAATGCCCTGCCAGCCCTCGGTTGTTCAAGTCACACCCCTCCAACAATCTCTGCTTGATAAGATTACTTTGATGGAGGAACAAATAAAGAGGGTCACAGCTCCTCCTACTCCAGTCAATCCTCTCCATGCCGCTTTGGACGAGATTACAAAGATGGAGAATGAATGGAAAGACAGGATGGACGATTATGACTTCGGCATTCCAAGCGAGGAAGAGCCGGCAATTGAAGAATCTGAGGCAGTATACGATGATGATGAAGCTCCGCAGGCACCCCTTCCGAGTTTCCTTAACTTTCCGCTTTCCCCATTTTCATTCGATGAACCTCCTGCTCAGGATGAAACCATCCCCGATCCAATCCCTATTTATGAGACTAATTGGTGTTACGATGATGGGTCGATACTTCAATCACCCACACCGGCACATTGTAAGTCTCCTCCTATCCTTGACACCGCATACATTACACCTCCTCCTATTACACCATTAACCCACGCAACACTGGCCTCCACCGAGCCTTCCATTAAACCTCCACCAGTTATACCATTAACCTCCACACCATTAGCCTCTGTCGAACCCATCATTAAACCTTCCCCAATCAGCCTCCCATTAGCCTCCACCTCGGCCTCCACTTCCCCAATTTCACCACCATTACCCTCCATTATGCCTTTAACCCCAAAACCCATACCTCCACTACATAGCCTTTCGCCTTTACCTATGGTTAATTCTGAGCAGGGTCCACCACTTTTTGCACTTGAGCTAACCCCGACCGCTTGCAAGCAAAGGGAGAAACTCGATGTGTTTGAACCTCCGCCTCCATTTACGCCAACACCTCCCCTTATATCTCCACCATCCATGGAGCTTTCCGCCTCCGCTTCACCTCCCTCTACTACTCGGAATGGGGGGCCTTCTGCAAGCACAGGTGCCGAAGATAATCAAGAGCCGGGCAGCAAGGATTTGGCCGTGCCATTCAATATGCAAGAATTCATTTACCGGATGCCAATCCGGGTTATTGTGCCAATCACGGCCGCAGAAGCCAAGTCGCCGCCATGCCGGGCGTTGATGCCATCTAAGGGCCGGGCAGGGCACCCCTTGTTCCAATTTCCGAATTCCGAATTCATTATTCCTTACAAGGGGCGAATGCCCATTTTATTCAACATTCCATATTCATCACCATCAATGGGCATGGCGATGCTTCATGTTCCAACTCTACGACTCCCTCACCTTATTGATCTTCGCTTTCCAAAGGGGGTGTCATTTATTGAAGCTTCCTTTATTGGGCCAATTGGTCGCACATGTTCACTGCCGTGGAGGGGCAATTGTCTTAAGGGGTCGTCCCCTATTTTTTCCACTCTTGTTCATTCAACTTCATCCATATCCATTTCAATCACTTTTTCTTCGTGGGCCATTCCGAGGGTTAGGAGGAGGATCTCATCCTCTCGCTCTTCACATTCTTCCTATTCTTTGCATTTCATGCATTCTGTTGCATTCATGCATTCATTGCATCCATTACATCCATCATTTTGCATGCATTTGCACCTCCTACTTCCCGGGTTTCCAAACCCGTATCTTCCCCGCCTTCCGGCACCTCCGGATATTCCGCACTTCCCATCTTATTCATCTTCATCTTTTTATCCACTATCCCTGGGGCATCGCGTCCCTTTTCCTGCTATCTCCCTGGAACCTCCAGGAATTTTATCCCTCCTCTTTGGGCATCTCGCCCTTTCTGATTCTATTCCTCCGGAACCTCCGGACTTTCTCCCAGGGCATCGCGCCCCTTTCCACCTTATTCCTTCGGAACCTCCGGATTTTCCCTTTGGGCACGACGCCCCTCTCCACCTTCTTTATTTGCTTCCTCCGGAACCTCCGGACTTTTCTCTCGGGCACGACGCCCCTTTCCACCTTCTCCTTTCTGATTTCATTCCTCCGGAACCTCCAGATTTTTCTCTCCCTGGGCATCGCGCCCCTTTCCATCCTCTTCCTCCGGAACCTCCGGACCATCCACATTTCTTCCAATTCATCTTTCTGCTCCTCCGGGATATCACATCCTTCATTTTCTTCCTCCTTTTTCATCATCTTTTTCTTTATTTCTTCCCAGGACATCGCGTCCCTTCTTTCGTTATCCCTCCGGAGCCTCCGGATGATTCCTCCTATCACGATTCTCCTCCTTTACCTCCGGACCCTCCGGATCCGTCTCTTTCTATATATCAATTTCTTCTTCTAATTCCTCCTGATTCTGGGTCCGACCCAACTTCTTCCACATCCACTACCTTGGGCATCTGCCCATTCTCTCATTACTTTCGAGGCTTTAGTCCTCACTCATCCTTCTAATTCTTCACTTCTTCTGTAGACCTTTCATGTGATCAGGGTCTCCCACACCTTAGCAAGGGAGTTCTAGCCCTCATCTCTCTTCCTTTTCTCCTTATTTCGTCTGAGTCTGGTCTGGGCACCGCTCCGTCTTGATAAGCCACTTCCAATCCTTTGCTTCCAATCTTTTTTCTGCTAAAGAGGACAAATCCCACGATGATCACCTCCAGCAGCAGCTGCTTCTACAAAGGTTGCAAGGTAACATGTTGGCGTAAGTAAGTATTTTCATAATATCATCTCCCCATTTCTTCACGCATGATTCTTAAAAGGAAGTGCTTCTTAACAAGATTAAGAATGGTGTTTTAAACCTTTATCTTAGGCTTTTAATTGAATCATTTCGAAAAAAAGAGTCTTTAGACTTGCTTTGCAGCACTTTGGTTGATAAAGAACCCAGCATTGGGAATTCAACATTCTCTCCCCACTTGTTTAAAAGTAACCCTCGGTTGGGCATTCCACACACTTCACGGCGTCATTAGCCGGCTCCTTTGGTAAAACACCGTTGCTACCTTGGCCATGCCATGAGTATATCTGAAAGTCTTTTTCTCTCCTTCACTCGGCCGAATGCAGGTACAAGAGGTTGACGGATAAAGATGACCAACCTTGGTAAATCCCAATACGAGAGGAGTCTCAAATAGGGGCAGTCTTGACCCAGAAGAAAAATCAATATGAATTTCATTATACATATCTCGCCAAAAAGGGCTATTATGAAAATCAAATCAGAATTTTGATAATTGTAATTAGGAATTATGGCATGACAAGAGTGGCAAAGTCCCCGCAGGGAAAACCCTGGTCGTATGCATGTCAAGGGTCTAAAAATCAAAGGCACAAAGTCCCGGCACAACAGACTACCTCTTTGAGGGTTAACACCTTGGAAGGAATTCAAGTCCTGATATTTCCCATCCTGTATAAAGCTTATCTCCAATTATTCTTCTCTTCTCCCTCCAAGACCGAATGTTTCTCGGGTATGGCCTTGGTAGGGGCACCGTTGATCAAAGGCGGTCGGTTATAGGGCGCCACACTTTCAATGCACGCCCAGCTGTGGGCAGTTTTAGCGAAAAAGGAAGGAACAAGGACCCCTAGCCAGTGGTTCAAAAACAACCCTTTGATGCTGCATTAACAATGTCTAAGCCAAAATCAAACAAAAATTCGCATATTGATAAAAATCCATAAAAATTGGATATTTCTCAAAAAACTCATAAAAATTCAAATATTTTAAAAACCCACAAAAATTTGTATATTGATCAAAATTCATAAAAATTTTGAATATCTTTTCCAAAACTCATAAAAATTTGCATATTTTCAAAATCCAAAAATTTGTATTGTATTTTCTGATGGTGTTTTGTAGGAACAGCTTTGCAGAGACCAAAAGCACGGGATGAGTCCTATCTCCACTCATTGCTATCAATCTATTGATTCTCCCGATATTCTCATAACATGCCACCCTGGGCATTTTGATTATCATCTCCCTATATCATTCTGATCTCATGATTATTCATCTCCAAATTTTTTTTAATCAACTCCTGCTAATTTTATCTGATCACTCCGCCGATGGGCATTATATCAGATCTTGATCATTCATCTCCAAATCTTGATTAGCCAGATTGTCTCCTCATGATAAAACAAGAAACAATGCTATTCATGCCATATACATGCTATAATTGATGCTTTGATGATTGCTATGCTTAAATGCCTTCTTCATTATTTGTTATCTTTTATATCTTGGCTAATGAATTTTTAAGCGCAGGATCAGAAGCTCTTGGTCCCGCCGACTGGGCATCATCACTCAAAGTCCCACGGTGCTTGCAGCTCATTTCTCAGTTCCCATGCCTATTGCTATCACAATCTCCCTGTATGCATTTTACTATATGTTACATATGTTACTAGATTATATCAAGGACCTTGTGGCTTTGGTAAATCTGGGATTTGAGTTCCCCTTCATCAAAAATAATGACGATTCCATAGGCATCTTAGTCACACGGATAGGCCGTTGAGCCGTCCAAGGCTGGGGACGATGGTTCCCTTTTTACGAGTTGGTGCGTGGATAAACGGGCTTCGGCTTAGTATCGGCTCGCAGAATTAGTTTCTTGACCCAGTCTGGGCAGTTTAACAATATTATCCTTGATTATTCTATATTTTCGTTTGATTTAATTTTTCCCTTTAAATCCAGCATGCATTCATGTAGGACTTTGAAGCAATTGTTGAAAAATCATTTTGATAAGCTGATGTTGAGAGTTGAATTGATCTTAATCTTTTCTCGATATGAGATTTTCCTTGCCGAATTGGATCCTCAGTTCGTTTTGTCGCTGTTTTGGGTGATTTTCTCGAAAGCTCCTTGTTTGGATTTTTATCATCTTATTTTTAATCTCCTTTCCTTTGATCCACCTTGGCTGCAGCACGTCCACTGGCTGGTAACCGCTCCCCAATGGTGAAACCTACAGGTTTGTGACCTGGGGTACTTCCACCGCGTTGGAAGTTGATCATTTATTTTATCTCCTTCGTGCACCGCGTGCGCATCTCCCCTTTTATCCAAACATTGTTGATTTCCTTGAATTTCCCGAGATTTGCTTCATCTAGTGCTTTTGATTTGATTCTCATCAAGTGATGTTGATTGCGTGTCTCATCACACCTTGGCATCTACTTTTCAGTTTGCTACGCTCCCTTGCAAAGCAGACGCCAAGGCGGGGCAGCTGTAGACACGCCAAAATTGACATTATTTTGAGTATATTTCATATCGCTCTGCGATGCTCCATTTGACCCTCAAATCAGCTTGTTTGAGTGGTTTTCCCACTTTTCTTGAATTTCTCCTATTTTTCCCCATTTATCTCCTTTTTCCTATTTTTCTGAATTTTCTGGGCATTTATCTCTTTTTTTTTTGAATTCACGCCCTCATCAGGGGCGTGTTTTTGAAACACGACCTTGTCTAGGGCGTTTTCTCCCATTTTATCTATTTCTCCCCCATTTTATCTACTTTATGAATTTTCTAAAGTCACGACCTGGGTAAGGGCGTGTTTTTTTATAAAACATGACTTAACCAAGGGCGTTTCTTAAAGAAAGGACGACCTCACCTGAGGGCGTTAATTCTTCTAGGTTTGACCGACTTCCCCATTTGAGCTCTTGAAATTAACGCCCTTCTCCGGGGCGTGTTTTTAAATGTGGCTTTGATTAAGGCGTGTTTTACATTTTTCAAATATGGGGAGTTTTTATTTCCAAAATTTGGCTTTGAGGAACGCCCTTGTGCAGAGCGTGTTTTTGAGAAACGACCTCTGGATAGGTCGTCAATTCATCAATTGACGCCCTTACCTAAGGCGTGTTTCAGCTTCTGGCTTCGCAGCCCTTTCCCCAGATGGTCCTTGCTTCGTTAGACTCCTCCCCTATTTGGGCTCTTGCCCGTTCCAATCCTTTCCCCCTTTGGACTCTTGCCCATGTTTATCCTTTCTTCAATCTATTTAATAGAGCCATCGGCTCTGTTGTCAGGTTGGATTCCTCTTCTTCGGACGCCCACCTCTCTCTCCGACGTTCTTCTCTTTTCCTTTTCTGTTTTCTTCTTTTTCTTCTTCTTCTTTTTTCTTTCCTCACGCAGGTGCTGCTGTTGCCATTGGCTAAGGAGGGGCTCCTGCATACGTTCCAGTCTTCATCATCTTCTGGGAACTTCTCCCCATCGAGCATTCAAGCCCAAAAGCAACAGGCTTCCTTTTTTCATTTTTATTTCCTTTTCACTATCATCATTCATATCTGCATGTTCATAGTGTTCGTATACACATCTTTAACTTAACCACGTTGAGAAATCTCCCCATTTAGTGCGACTCTTGCACTCTTTCCCCCTATTTTTATTCACATTGTTCATGCATTCATTATATCTCCCCACATCCTCTTTTGCATAGGGGTTTAAGGGTAATCCCCTTTAGGTGTGTTCTTCACCATGATTTCATGCTCATCTTTATTTAGGATTTGATGCTACACTCACCATATTATAATCCATATTTTTTATTGGTGTTTGTCTTTTTTGCAAGGGTAATTAAAGGAAGAACTCTCTTCGTCGGCCGGCCGATTTTGAAGAGAAAGGAGTATTCACATCCCCCGCATATTTGAGGTATTTTACGATCATCTCCCCATATAATCTCCATTTGAGACCCTCGTGTCTCTGGCGATCACACACACTCCACATTAGCACCTCGTGCTATTTTTATTGCTTTCACCCATATATCTATTGTTATTTTATATTTTTAAGTGTGGATTTTAAAAGAGATCTACACTTGCAAGTAGTGATGAAGAAAATGTCAATTCTGAATTACATATTGTTGCTCTGGAAAATGAAATTAAGGATTTGAAAAACTCTTTATCTAAATTTGTTGACGGGCAAAAAAACCTAGATAAACTGCTACGAGTTAAGGTTAACTTTCAGAAGGAGGGGTTGGGTTATAACTCTGCAAAGAAAAAGAGTTTTGAAAACAAAATACAAATATCTTTCATTTCTAGTGTTGCTTCTTATAGTTTACCGAACCCACCTATTTTTCAGTTTAATGTTCTGAAGTCTTTGAAACCAGTTGGAAAACAAAAGAACAAAAATGGTTCTGCCACCTCCTTGCATTTTGCCTATAAATCATCCACATATACACATGCATTCAAAATGAAAACTTCATGCCATTACTGTAATAGATTTGGTCATTTGATGCATCAATGTAAATTGATGGAAGAGGATGATCTGAACTCCAGCATCATGCATGCCAAGAAATCTCATGATGAAGATCCTTCATTTTAGAAAAGGAAAACTGAATGTCTTCACTGTGGTAAATTAGGACACATGATTGCACAATGCTGGTTTGGAAGAGATAAGAAAAATTCACAGTCATATCATGCTAAATTCCCTACAAACCAACATGATTTCAATAAGAACAAGTATGTTTCAGTGAACCAGCACATCACATGCTTCAACTGTAACATGCTTGGTCACAAGGCTACTGAATGCTGGTTAGGCTCTCATAGGAGAAACTCTTCTGTTTGCTCTCACTGTGAAAAGTATGGCCATACAGTCAAGAACTATTGGCATATCCAGGGTAAGAATGTGAATTTCAAATATGCTAGATACCCTACTAGGTGAGAATGTGTTTGGTAGAAATAAAATGAAAATTTCCATGATAATGCTAATGTGCAGAAAAGAAATTTAAAACCTGCTGTCTCATGTCATTACTGCGGGGAAGTTGGACATTCCATGAATAGTTGTTCTCTAATAATTTGTGATGATGTGAAAGCCCAAAGGATGTGGAAGGCACCCATTAGAGGTGCTACTAACAATGTAGGACCCAAGAAGTCTTGGGTACCTAGAAACACAAAATGAGATCTGTGTTTTGCAGGTGTGCCTTGGAAGCTGAAGAATAAAAAGGGGGTTAATAAACCAAGGCACCTGATTATGGTAAAAGCCCATTTCCGTATGCTCACAGGTCTGGTTATTTGAGTAAAATGCATATCATGTTTGATCTGTTAATGCATATCGGTCATCATTTGCACATTGTGAAGTTTCATGTCTTTCAATGCACATGCTGAAATATCTGTCTAAATATTGGGATGATAACAAAGAATTGCACTTCTGAAAAATTGAATTGACTGAATTTGATGCTTGCATGTTGCGTTGTGCATGAAATGCTCACACACACACACACACACACATATATATATATATATATATATATATATATATATATATATATATATATATATCGAGTAGATTGTCATTGAAATAAATGATGCTTGAAAATCTTCTGAATGAGAGTGCTCATCTGTTGAAGAATTTATTAAAAATCTGATTGGACTAAATTGGAACTGCATTCCCTGACTTGAACGTTTAATATTTGGATCCTTGTTGTCATTCTTGATGATTCAATGCATTTAGTTAGGGGGAAGTCAAAGCATATGCATACATGTTCTTAAATTCATATACTGGTTTCAAATTTTATTGCATGTCATACATATTAAAAATTCCAAAAAGATTAGTTGCGTGCATGAATTCAGGGGGAGCAAAATGTTGACATGAGTCTGTCTCACTTGTCTTCATTTCTTCTCCTGCTTTTGCTGAGGGGGAGCTTCACTTAATACATTGTCTTGGTTGTGATTAGCTTATCAGCTTACCTTGCACTTCATTCTTCCAATTTGAGTAACATTTACTATAAGTACAGTTCTAAGCTAGTATGTCTGAATTCTTTTCTGGACTTTCATCATCTACCAGTACTGTTCTTAGCTCACTAATGCTAAATCAATTCTCATACCCTCTAAATGATTGACACAAGTTGCTGCACTTCTCATTTGTCATGATTGGAAGTGTCGACATCATGAGTCGACATTCTTCTTGGTATGTTCCTTGAGGTTTGTAAGTAGATGGTATCATTGTCTTACAGCTAATCATGTCACTGCCTTGATTGATGAACTGATTCTTATCACTATCTCATATCCTCTGTTTAGTGACTGTCTCTTTGGAACTATCTGCTCTTGCCTTCTTGTCTATCACTGTTATACATCTGAGGTTGTAAGCTTCAAATCAATAATAGTCAATTGCTTGGAATTCTTGTCGAAAAACACTGTTTATCTGTTAATCTTGAATGGTTACTTGACCCTATCTTGTTTGAACTTCAAGTTTCTGAACACGGTGTTTTCTCCTGCTACTGCTTCTTTGGATAAACTGATTGTGCCAGACTATTGGTAGCCCTCAAACTTCCTTGACCTGATAATTGAGAAGACTTCAATTTGCACACCATGATCAAAAATCTGAAAAGATTGTCAATGAGGAATCTTCCATTATACAGAATTATGAATGTCTAAAAGGATTGAGTTGGTTTGAGTTAAATGTATTCCGTGAGTTTGGTCTTGAATATCTCAAAAATATCTGAGTCCGCTTTAATAAACCTTAACCAACACCCTCATCTTGTGTCATTTTTTATTCTTCTGAAATTTGAAATCTTTGCGTTCATGATTTTCCTTGGTTGAAATGCTTGAAATAAGTATTGTTTGTAAACATATGAGAATCTGGTTATGTCTTAAGGATAAAACATGGTCAGTGCAATGACCTTGGTCACCAAGAAACGGGGTCCTCCGTCAAAGAAAAGGAGTGAACCTATGTCATGAAGTGCCATAGTTACCTCTACTGGAAAATTATTTTTAAAATTTTTTTTTTTAACAGAGCAATCGCTTGACACTGAGAAACACACCACACTCATCAAAGAAATGAGCTGAGGTATGTCATGAGGTGTCAATGATTAACTCTGTTCATGCTGAAGCATGACTGTCAGTCATTCCAAGTGCTTAGGGATATTGGCATCTAAACAACGTATATCCTCTATTTACAAGGTATGTACTGAACTAGACTGCTCTTAAAATACTTGCATAAAGATTCTTGTTGATCAAAAGATATATCTGAAAATTGTTTGCAAAAGAAATTCAAGAAGAACCTTTGACAAGAATCTCATGTTTTCTTATCTGTTTACTCTAAATACTAATGACTGTAACTCCTAAAGGAGTCCTTGAGCTTAAGTGAGTAAGATGAAGGAAGGATAGACTAGATGTTAATGTGAAGGCTTGGTTCATTTTTATTAAATCTTGAATTCAGATATGAGTATAGATTTTATTGAAAAACTGTGTATACATCATATTTAAACCAAGTTAGTCTCCATAGAATCATTCATAAGCTTTCATAATGGAAGACTCTGAAACTATCTCATCTTCAGACTTATGAGATTGATATGCCATTGAAAATCCATCTTAATCCATTGAAAATCCAGTTAAGATGCTTGTGCCTGATTCTCTATTTGTTCTAAAATCCTTGAACTCAGCTTGCTCTGTCATCTGTTTCCACATCACTGCACTTTCAGTTCATTCATCTCTGAGTGTCCCAGTGCTTTTATAGTTGACTCACTTTCACTCCAACTCCTCTGCCATGTCCAAGGGGGAGAACGGTTTGTTGAGCACCTCCTTACTAAACTTACTCTCTTATACTTTGATTGTCCCTGATGTCACTTTCATTCCACTCCTTTACCTTGTCTAAGGAATGTCATCCGTTCAGGGGGAGCTTTACTGACTCGATTTAGCTTTTGTTTCCTCTTTTTGATGTTGTCAAAGGGGGAGAATTTGTGTGAGTCATCAGTTGGTTGGTTATGAGTCTTTAGTTTATGACTCTTTAGTTGGCCATTGGTTGGCTGCATCTCATTAGTGTTCCTTGTCATCTTGTTGCATGCTGCTGTGGTCAGTCGAAAGTTTTTACTGGCTAGATCGTCATTCAGAATTGCAATGACTCATAATATTGCCATCATCAAAAAGGGGGAGATTGTTATGTCCCTGTGATTTTGATGATGTCAATCTTTATAAGTCATTTGTCCTTTCTTAAATCACCATTGATGATTTCATGTTGCCTGCGTGACTACTTTTGGTTTTGATGAAGACATTTCTGTTCATGGGCTTAAATCCTTCATACACTGCACTTTCTCTTGTTCAAGATGTTGGTCTGTGCATGTTTCACAAGGTCCCTGCAACATTACATTCAAAGTCTGTGCATATGACTTGTTGCATAGTTGAAGTCTATGCAAAGTCTTCTTTATGCACACGCAACCTCGGTGCAATCTTTGTAGAGGTCCGTTGTGACGACCCAGAGCTCCGGATACCGATATACCGATAACATCGATATACCGATACCAAGAACTGGGGAAGCCACCCAAGAGGCTGATGAGGCCCCTGAAGGGTTAGTGAAGTTTGTCGAGGAGTTGTATAACAAATTGGAATTTCAACGCGCAATATTAGTTAAACAACAATTACAATTAAGTGCGGAAGCAAAATGAACTAGCAGAGTGATAAAATATATACAATAGTCCAGATTTACAACAGCAACAAGTCCAAACTGACAGAAAAGAGAGTCCAACTGTACAACTACACGGGGCATACCCCGGTCAAAAGTACAAAAGACCACCCGACTACTGCTGGCACACTACTAGATGCCGACAAAACCACGCGAAGCTCCGGGAGACGGCGGATGTGGCTCACCTGAAAGGTAGGAAGGGTGAGTCACAGCCAGACTCAGTAGGGGTCACGCGGATCCCTACCTCGCAACTAAACACGCAGGCATACAAATATAACAGCAGTTAAAGCAAGCGTTTAAAGCAATAGACACGCAATTGGCATAAATCGAACACATTTATAGTAAAGCTGTAAAACCTATCTAAGCAGTTTAAACAGCTAACTACATGCCAATTAAATATCGATATAAGCGTCAGGAACTACATCTACCAATAGAAAGAAAAGCTCACTTTACCCGGAGATAGGAAAAAGAAGAGACCACAAGAAGTGAGAGACCAAATGCGTCCACTGACGGCTTACATTGCATCTCAGGCAACTCGCATGGCTAGTGTCTCCAAGCGAGAGGCGTAACAGTACCAAATCGAACCAAACCGAGTAACTAGTCAGAGTAACACTCGTCAGTGTCAGTCCAAGCCTCTGACCACGTGTGCACACACTGGCTCGTGCCTAAGCCAGGCTCTCCAGCTAGTTTTCCCTCTTAGTAGGACGCTACTATTGGCCGAGGGCCCACGGTGACTAGCTTAAAAACCGTGTAACGGGACTACCCTGTCCACCTTTCCCAGGAGGGCCGACACTCCAAGTCGGAGGGCTACGACTAGTGGCTCCATCACAAGGAAAGAGAGAGCTACTCTATTGGGATCTAAAATAATGCCATAGTTTTTATAAAAATAAGTTAAACATGGCGTATATGCAACATGGAATGCATAACTAATAGGCTGGCAACACAACCAAACTACCAGGCAAGCGACGGTCGAAGACCCACGCGCTACTAGAAAGCGACGGTCGAAGACCCACGCGCTACTAGAAAGAGACGGTCGGGGACTGGCGCGTTACATCAAGAGCGACGCGCTGGTCTCCGTCCGTTACTTCCACCCGCGTTCCAGCTCAAAGGTGCAGGGGGGAATGTGACGGTAGGGGCCCTGCGCGTCGCTTCCAAGCGGCGCGGTGGGTCACCGCCGTTACATCCTCCCGAGTACCAAAACTCAAAAGCCCTAGAGGGGAGAGTGACGGTGGGGGTCCTAGGCGTTGCTTCGAAGCGACGCGCGGGAGCACCGCCGTTACTTTCACCCGAGGCTCAAACCAACGCACAGTGTTCAGAAAACAGCAGCAGATGAAGCGACGCCCCGGTCTCGGCGCGTCGTTTGGGAACGACGGCCGGTCGACAGACCGCCGGGCTCACCGCCTCACCGGGCTACCTGAAAACAACGAAAGAGTAACGGATGGGGATTCCTCCGTTACTCTCCAAACGACGCCCCTCGTTGGGCCGTTATTTGGAAAGTGACGCGTCCATCTTGGACCGTCAGGCAAGTGACGGTTCCTGGCAGGACCGTCACTCCACCTGGGTTACGGGCGAGTACGGTTTGTAAACCGTACCCCCCCCCGGACGGCTGAAAACGCCGGGTAACGTCGTAAGAATCTGAACCCTGTCAAACCACGCAGTTTATACAACATCCAATCACCAATCATGCCAATAAAATTAAAAGACGATGGCCATGGAATCAATTTCATGAATTTAGGGCAAAATAACACTAAATTACACTAACATGGAAAATTGCACAAAAATCAAGAAAACTGGCGTCGAACCACGGCGCATGTGGTATCAACGGGTCCCTAGCGAGGAGAAGATTCCATCCCCCTACCTCTTACACGATGGGAACGCCGAATCGGTGCCGAACGGTCGACAAGAGTCACGCCGTCCACACGGCGCCAAGCGACACCACGCTCCGCGGATCGAGGGAAGAAGGGCGTCACCGCGATTCACGCGAAACGACCTTCCCGCCGGTACCTCCCTTGCTTCGATCAGCAGCCGTCTGGGCTAGAACCGAGCGAAAGAGAGATTTTGAGAAATTAGGCCTAAAATAACCCAAAAAGGGGTTTACACGGAAAACGATGAAAATGATAGCGGATGACGACGCATGTGGCGTCAATGGATTCCTGGCAAGATGAGGAGTCCATTTCCCTACCTCGATCGCGGCGAAACACGCAAATCGGTGCAGATCGGGCGACGGAAGTCACGCCGTCCTCTCGCGCCCACGCGTCTCCGAGCTCCACGGATCGAGACGAGGTCAGCGTCAAAACGTTCCTCGTGTCGAGCCGGTTTCAACGGTGTCTCCCACGCCTCGATCGGACCCCACCCGGGCCAAATCCGAGAGAGAAAGGGAGAGGAGGAGAGAGGACGTGTGAGGGAGAGAGAGAGAGAAAGAGAGAGATCGAGAGTGAGAGGAAAGAGAGAGAGTGGCGTGCGTGAGTTATAAAAAACCGATTTTTTTCTATTTTTTTTTTGTAAAAATTCCTCAAATTGCACTTTAACCTCACAAAGAACCAAAATCGTTAATATGCCCCTAAATTTTCCATAATTCTTTACTAATTCGAATAAATGTCTAACTAAGGCCTAAAAATCCGCAAAAATAGTCGAAACAATCCACACGAAGAGTACACTGCCACTGTATTGTCCACGAGCTAACAAGCTGAGAGGTAAACTCACCATAGGGTTCTGCAGATTATACAAGAGAAGAACCACACGGTTCATAAGACCTCAACTCGGGAGATACAAAAGCAATGCCAAACTCTCCAAAAAGAATCCGAAAACCTACTAAAGATCCAGGATATTACATCCTCCCCTCCTTTAAGGAATTTCGCCCTCGAAATTCAAGGACTAACAAGGAAGAAGCGAGGGAAGAACAACCCGACTCAGAATCAACGCAATCTCAAAAACACAACTCAGAGGAACACCGTCAGACCATTATCACAAGTACACGCTCAGGAGTGAGCACGACGCAAGTGAACACAAGTCCGACACCTCCGAAACAGGGCAACGCCGCTTGCGTCTCACAGGATGGGAGACACGACTGCCACAACAACAAATCACCGATCTCGAGGAGATGAAACAACAGACACCTAAAACAGTGTCTCAAATAAGGAAACAAGGTCCTCACAATTAACATCCTGACAACATCATCGATTCCAGTGCCCAAGGCAACAAGGAACACCGGGCACACTGCAAGCAGGGTCACATCAGGGCAAAAGAACAGTTGAACACACGACCTCAAGGACTAGTCATGCATCAAGCCGCTCACCAAGAAAAAGACCCAAATAACAAAAACACGACAATAATCTCGAGGAGCGCATCTCAAAGTTTACGAACACACCTCAAGAGCACAACACCCAAGAAAGAGAATGCAGAGTAAAAGGTAGTTGATCAGCAGGAGAGCCGACAAATTCCCTAATACTCGCAATGGTTAATGCCAATACCAGAAGATGATCAGCAAAAACACGAGAACAGGCAACATCAAGGCACATGAAGCCAAGATGAAGTTAAATCGAGAAGAACGGAATTCTCGACTGTCCAGAATCTCACAACAATGATTCTCGACCAATGGGTGACCAGCCCACACATGCTTCCGCTGCGCACTCAAATAACGCACACAGGCAATAGGGAATATCTCGGTATCCGCATCTCAGTACACACACGGCGCCATCGCAACTCATAAAATCGCAATGCGATATGCCACGAGTACTGATCCCACGAGCAACCGATCATAAATAGCCTAAGTGCAACAGAGGAGAGTACCAGCCTTAATACAAAGCCCAAGGAAATGCTCTAATCTCAGCCTACCCCTTTCATCCTGAAACGACAAGTGAGCCTCACAATGCATCGGCCGTTAAACACGACACGACGAAACATGATACGCAACAGCTTTCGAAACAAAGATTAAGTCTCAAGCCAGGCGACCGCAAGTCAAGAAGAAAATCAGGCTCAAAATAAAAGCTGTCCTTGATAAGCACATACAGGACAAAGGCATTACCAAGACGGCAATTCCAAGGTCGACTTCGAAAAGAAACCACCAAATGGGATGAGAGCATCAAGCTTACTAACAAAAGCTCGCCAAGAATGGAAAAGCCTGGCTCGCTCGAACAACTTCTCAATCAAAGGGGTCTAATCGAGCACTTCAACAGAAGTGAAACACCTCGGGAGTTGAACGGACTTGAGCTGGGATGACCAAAACAACGTAAAAACGTGTTCGGCCACCTCAACAACTAAAAACGGTCAACAGCACCCCGAGCAAATGACGAAAAACCATGCGATAAGAAATCGCAAACCCAATGCCAGCAATTTCAACTAAGAAGGGAAAAGCTAACAGGGAAACATTAAGGAACTCACAAGTAACAGGAAAAGATAACTACTGAGGCTAAGAACCTCAATTCAACAACATCAAATGATCTACAAATTCAGATAACATAAAGCACAACGAAGACTACTCACGTGGCTGTTGGCACTGACGGTAACAAGCCACTTAGCCCTCACAGAGAAAATATACCTCAAAGAAAATCACTGGCGACAAAACGATTAAACCACGCTAGCATAGGATCCACTCACGAATCTAGCTAACGTCCACCTCATCCATCATTCCATCACGTTCTAACCCATTCCGTCGCGTCTCTACCTCGGTCAACTCGACACGGTCGCGCGCCCCGCGTTGAGAAAAACAGAGGAAAAGAGAAACGAGGATAAAGTAGAACGAGAGAAATGAAAAGGATAGGAGAGGAGAAAACCAAAATCACACGGATAGAATTAGCACAATGAACAATTAAGGAATAATTAGATCACATACAGTTCAAGTAACTACGATAAATAAAACGCAAATTAACTGATCGAGAAGCAGAATCGCACCTTCCACAACGTAAGACATCACTGCTCAGCAAGGGGAAGCTGAGATGACGAAAGATCTTGCTGAGGCTGCGACGACAAAGGTTGGACCTGGAACGGCTGCGGCTGGGTAAACCGCGAGAACTGCACCGGTCTCGACCTAAGAGGGCAATCTCGAACAACGTGACCCGGTTGGTCACATCGAAAGCAAACAATGGGCAGGGAACACGGCTGGCCCTTATGATGACCACCACATCTCCGGCACGTCCACGGCTGCCTAACGGCAGACCCCTGAAGCTGTTGAGAAGAAGGTATTGATGACGGAACAACACTGGCAGAAGGCTGCTGGGCGAGCCGCTTCTCACGCTCCCCCGACTTACTCCGGGTATTCATGGACGGAGGTGTACCACGATCAACCGGCACAAGAGATGGGGCCCTAGTCACATCCGACTGCCTGACCTGTTGATCCTTAGATGTCCGAATCTTCTTAGACTTCTTGTATCGGAATCTCTTGCCTTTAGACTTAGAGGAAGAAGCAACTTCGGCAGCAGGGATAACGGAAGGGACTCCGGGTACGCTCGGCAAATGGACCTGCTGGAACTGTCCGGACGGCTGAGGGACAAAGTAACACTGCACACCTGGCACACCTGGCGGAGTAGACTCGGCCTGAGTACCCCCTTGAGGTCTCACCTGCCCCTCACCAGACGGCGTTCCAACCTGATCACCCGATAAACCTTCCACCACTTGAGCAGGAGTTGCAGGAACTTGACCAGGCACAGGTGCATAAACCAGCACGACAACCACTGGAGGAGAAGTACCACTTCCCGCCCCGGAAACACGCGCCTTCTTGCGACGTGCCATCAAACCCTAGGAAGCACATAACGACGAAAATCATATCAGCAATCACGGAAAACATCCTAAGCCAGCAATAGACGATGCAGATGGACTTGCTCTGGACAGACGCTATGCAATTTCAATTTCTTATACAAACTCTCAACACGGCTCTGATACCAACTGTGACGACCCAGAGCTCCGGATACCGATATACCGATAACATCGATATACCGATACCAAGAACTGGGGAAGCCACCCAAGAGGCTGATGAGGCCCCTGAAGGGTTAGTGAAGTTTGTCGAGGAGTTGTATAACAAATTGGAATTTCAACGCGCAATATTAGTTAAACAACAATTACAATTAAGTGCGGAAGCAAAATGAACTAGCAGAGTGATAAAATATATACAATAGTCCAGATTTACAACAGCAACAAGTCCAAACTGACAGAAAAGAGAGTCCAACTGTACAACTACACGGGGCATACCCCGGTCAAAAGTACAAAAGACCACCCGACTACTGCTGGCACACTACTAGATGCCGACAAAACCACGCGAAGCTCCGGGAGACGGCGGATGTGGCTCACCTGAAAGGTAGGAAGGGTGAGTCACAGCCAGACTCAGTAGGGGTCACGCGGATCCCTACCTCGCAACTAAACACGCAGGCATACAAATATAACAGCAGTTAAAGCAAGCGTTTAAAGCAATAGACACGCAATTGGCATAAATCGAACACATTTATAGTAAAGCTGTAAAACCTATCTAAGCAGTTTAAACAGCTAACTACATGCCAATTAAATATCGATATAAGCGTCAGGAACTACATCTACCAATAGAAAGAAAAGCTCACTTTACCCGGAGATAGGAAAAAGAAGAGACCACAAGAAGTGAGAGACCAAATGCGTCCACTGACGGCTTACATTGCATCTCAGGCAACTCGCATGGCTAGTGTCTCCAAGCGAGAGGCGTAACAGTACCAAATCGAACCAAACCGAGTAACTAGTCAGAGTAACACTCGTCAGTGTCAGTCCAAGCCTCTGACCACGTGTGCACACACTGGCTCGTGCCTAAGCCAGGCTCTCCAGCTAGTTTTCCCTCTTAGTAGGACGCTACTATTGGCCGAGGGCCCACGGTGACTAGCTTAAAAACCGTGTAACGGGACTACCCTGTCCACCTTTCCCAGGAGGGCCGACACTCCAAGTCGGAGGGCTACGACTAGTGGCTCCATCACAAGGAAAGAGAGAGCTACTCTATTGGGATCTAAAATAATGCCATAGTTTTTATAAAAATAAGTTAAACATGGCGTATATGCAACATGGAATGCATAACTAATAGGCTGGCAACACAACCAAACTACCAGGCAAGCGACGGTCGAAGACCCACGCGCTACTAGAAAGCGACGGTCGAAGACCCACGCGCTACTAGAAAGAGACGGTCGGGGACTGGCGCGTTACATCAAGAGCGACGCGCTGGTCTCCGTCCGTTACTTCCACCCGCGTTCCAGCTCAAAGGTGCAGGGGGGAATGTGACGGTAGGGGCCCTGCGCGTCGCTTCCAAGCGGCGCGGTGGGTCACCGCCGTTACATCCTCCCGAGTACCAAAACTCAAAAGCCCTAGAGGGGAGAGTGACGGTGGGGGTCCTAGGCGTTGCTTCGAAGCGACGCGCGGGAGCACCGCCGTTACTTTCACCCGAGGCTCAAACCAACGCACAGTGTTCAGAAAACAGCAGCAGATGAAGCGACGCCCCGGTCTCGGCGCGTCGTTTGGGAACGACGGCCGGTCGACAGACCGCCGGGCTCACCGCCTCACCGGGCTACCTGAAAACAACGAAAGAGTAACGGATGGGGATTCCTCCGTTACTCTCCAAACGACGCCCCTCGTTGGGCCGTTATTTGGAAAGTGACGCGTCCATCTTGGACCGTCAGGCAAGTGACGGTTCCTGGCAGGACCGTCACTCCACCTGGGTTACGGGCGAGTACGGTTTGTAAACCGTACCCCCCCCGGACGGCTGAAAACGCCGGGTAACGTCGTAAGAATCTGAACCCTGTCAAACCACGCAGTTTATACAACATCCAATCACCAATCATGCCAATAAAATTAAAAGACGATGGCCATGGAATCAATTTCATGAATTTAGGGCAAAATAACACTAAATTACACTAACATGGAAAATTGCACAAAAATCAAGAAAACTGGCGTCGAACCACGGCGCATGTGGTATCAACGGGTCCCTAGCGAGGAGAAGATTCCATCCCCCTACCTCTTACACGATGGGAACGCCGAATCGGTGCCGAACGGTCGACAAGAGTCACGCCGTCCACACGGCGCCAAGCGACACCACGCTCCGCGGATCGAGGGAAGAAGGGCGTCACCGCGATTCACGCGAAACGACCTTCCCGCCGGTACCTCCCTTGCTTCGATCAGCAGCCGTCTGGGCTAGAACCGAGCGAAAGAGAGATTTTGAGAAATTAGGCCTAAAATAACCCAAAAAGGGGTTTACACGGAAAACGATGAAAATGATAGCGGATGACGACGCATGTGGCGTCAATGGATTCCTGGCAAGATGAGGAGTCCATTTCCCTACCTCGATCGCGGCGAAACACGCAAATCGGTGCAGATCGGGCGACGGAAGCCACGCCGTCCTCTCGCGCCCACGCGTCTCCGAGCTCCACGGATCGAGACGAGGTCAGCGTCAAAACGTTCCTCGTGTCGAGCCGGTTTCAACGGTGTCTCCCACGCCTCGATCGGACCCCACCCGGGCCAAATCCGAGAGAGAAAGGGAGAGGAGGAGAGAGGACGTGTGAGGGAGAGAGAGAGAGAAAGAGAGAGATCGAGAGTGAGAGGAAAGAGAGAGAGTGGCGTGCGTGAGTTATAAAAAACCGATTTTTTTCTATTTTTTTTTTGTAAAAATTCCTCAAATTGCACTTTAACCTCACAAAGAACCAAAATCGTTAATATGCCCCTAAATTTTCCATAATTCTTTACTAATTCGAATAAATGTCTAACTAAGGCCTAAAAATCCGCAAAAATAGTCGAAACAATCCACACGAAGAGTACACTGCCACTGTATTGTCCACGAGATAACAAGCTGAGAGGTAAACTCACCATAGGGTTCTGCAGATTATACAAGAGAAGAACCACACGGTTCATAAGACCTCAACTCGGGAGATACAAAAGCAATGCCAAACTCTCCAAAAAGAATCCGAAAACCTACTAAAGATCCAGGATATTACATCCGTGCATATCTGTCTCACGCTAAAACAAGGTATGTGCATATCTCGTGTTAGGCCAAGTAAGGTTTGTGCAACTATAGTGGTCAGTGCATGTCTATAGCACATTGGTCGGTGCATGCTTGAGTTAACGGTTAAAGGCACACGGTCGGTGCAACCTTCGATATCAGAGGAGATACGGTCGGTGCAACCCTTCTCCCGTCAACAAACACACTCGGTGCAATATTCGACTTCAAAGGATGTGGTCGGTGCAACCTTTATTCTGTCAGCAAACAAAATCGGCGCAAGCTTCATACACACAAGATCTGTGTGAGGTCCAAGTCAGTGCATATAGCAGCTCATGTGAAGCAAGGTCTGTGCAACCTTGTTAACAAGGTCCAAGCATACATGACAAAGTCTGTGCAGCATTGCAAGGTTGATGCAAATGGGGATCTAAGGTCCGTGTAGGCGAACAATTTTTGGCAACGATGTCTGAGCAGTTGAAGATGCTACGCCCATAAACCATCGTCTGGCACAGAAGTCCAAATGGTCAAAGCTTTTCAAGCCAGCTGGGGCTACATGAAGTCATTAGCAGCAGCAGCAGAGGCAGGTCTGAGCATCAGGCATTTTAGCAAACACCGTATTGTCAGCTGCAACCCTCTAGGCACGTGAGCTCGAATTAAAGCAGGGACTTGATTCAAGAAGAATGGCACGTGGAATCTATTACCATAGTGTTGGACACGTGATCTGAGGAGTCCCTGTCAGAGATATTCTTTTTTCCTCTGCCACGTGGACCAATAGAAGAAAAGGATACAAAAGCCCCTTATCCAAGCTTTTTCCAGAGGCTCTACTCAACGTATAAAAGAAGAGGTTCTTCCTTCAAAGAAAGATAGATAACAGAGAATTCACAAGGATAAGATGATAGAATCTGAGAGTGAGCACCTGAGGAAAAGAAGAGTGAGCTGAAGTCCAGGAAGAAGAAGGAGAAGGAGAAGAACAGAGAAGAGAGAAAGAGCCAGTGTGTAATTAGAGAAGAAGAGAAGATCAAGAGAGGAAAATGAAGAGAGAGAGTGGTCGAGATTGAAGCAACCAGTGTATTGCCGTCTGTTGGCCTCTGGATCAGATCCTGACTAATCTACTCCTGGGAGAGCTACAGTCGCTTCCATTTTATGTTTGTTCTATTTTCTTTTGATGTTTTCCTATTTCGCATGCTCTATGTGTTTTCCGATTCTCTGGTTTTGAGATCGGGGTTCCTCTTGAGGACTCGGGAGAAGCGAGACATAGTCTCCAGTTACAAGTAGTGGGTGCTACTCGTGGGTTTTCCTCCGAGTTGGAGGAAGGGAGGACTGGTCCTCCGATTTACAAGCGACTGGGAGTCACTTCTGATTTCCCTCTGGTTAGGAGGAAGAGAGACTTCGGTCTCTGGTTGTCGCTAGTGGTTGCCCTCCGGGGTGGAGGAAGAGAGGAGAGTGTTCCTCTGGTCATGCTGTAAGGCAGCGTCTATTGCAGACTGAGTCTGCGGTTCTTGCTTTGGCAAGGGAAGCCTCACTCTAGTTTGTAGTGAGGGGTGGATGTAGGTCTGTGGGTTGCAGATCGAACCACCTAAAAAACCCCTCTGTGCTGTGGTTTGTTTGTATTGTGCTCTTCCATATCTTCTACCTCCTTCACAAGTTGTCTGAGCCTTCTTGTTTCTATCTGAAGTCCCTCTGTGCATTATACATTCTGCTAAGTATGTTTGTCTTGAGTAGTTCCTGTTAGCAGAGCTTGTGTGCCATCCGGTCATGAAGGTTTGCATATGTGATCTCCGTTAGGTCAGTCCGATTGCTCGATTGGTACTCGATAATGTGTCTGGGAGAGTTCAGCGTAGAGTGAGCTATTAACTCAATTTTTTCTATTTGATTATATGAGTCCCTCTTGATCCTATTACAGTGAATGTTGCTTACCTTATTCTTGTGCAAGTCTAGTCAGATTTGACTTTCTGATCTTACTTCCACTAGAGTCCTTCAGAAATTGTTCTGGATCGAAGCAAAGGTTTTATTCCGCGATAGTTTTTGAAAGGGGATTCATTCACCCCCCCTCTAAATCCGTGCCTTGCACCACAACAAGGTCCCTAAGCATCGAGTCTTTGCTTGGCGCACACGCCTACTCCTGTGCGTTCTACAAAGAAACAACAACTTGTAGGTCCTCTAACTCACTGGTTGCTTGATCTCCTATCACGAAATTTGGTGGAGAGTTAGACAATACTAAAGGGAATAAAAAGTTCTAAAAGACTAATAGGAAATACCATCATCTTACCGTCAAACCAGGCGAGCCAGAACGAGGGTTCACGTAGGTCGATTTTGGGCCCTATTTATAGAGTTTGGCTTACAGCTGAGGATTAGATCAATTAAGGAGTCCCAATTGGGGTTAAAATCAATTCCCAAGAGTCCTAGACATGTTTCTTCATTGGATAGCATCGATCCCCGGGTGCCCTCTTAAAATCACGTTTTCGGAAGCAAGAAGCGGTCGCCCCTGGACTGCTACCAGAAAGAAGCGGTCGCGCGATAGACCGCGTTTTGAGAGGGCACTAGAAATTTAAATTTTAATTAAATTCCACTTCTATATATCCCCTACTTATCCAATTAAATTAGGGAATTATTCTAATTACATCTCTAGAAGTAGGCTTGGGCCTAAAAGTCTTAGAAATTGGTCCTTGGGCACAATTTAAGTGGGCTTATTTATTTGGTTAAAATAGGGCCTTCAAATTTTTTTAATTAACCCATAATTCATTCAATAGCCCATTAAGCCTTTTAAATGCATAATAATTTTATTTAATTCCTAAAAAATCCCAAAAAATTTTGAGGTGTTACATTATGTCTTGTTGCCATATCATGTTTTAAAAGCTTATTTTCATCATAGACTAATTTCACATCAAAAATTTATAGTTTTATACTAAAGGGATTTTCACTTTGGGTAGAACTTCTTACACATCGATCTCTATTTTAACATTATCATTCTCGTTTTCCTTCTTTCATCGTTATTGGTACGTAGCTCGTACTCCGATATGTTTGCTATTAGTCAGTTGCACATGATAGGAACACCCTCTTGGATATTGAACGCCTCTCTGTCGGATATTCCTTTGTCGGACTAGCTATTCATGTTTCAAGGCCCCCGTAAGTCTCTGCGAGCCTGAGATTCCCACTAGGACGTCGAGCCGATTGTACCCTAAAAGTCCAAAAGCTAGAGGAGCACTTCACGTTTCTGTACCTTATCCTGATCGCGGCCAGTCAATCAACCGCGACCTGTAGATCGCAGCTGACCGATGACCGTGTTCTCCCTGTATGTTAGCTGAGTTGTCAGTTGACCGATTTCTCATTTTCAGTCGACCGATTCTTGTTTTTAGTCGATAGATCCTTGATTCAGTCGACTGACTTTCCTTGGGTCAATAGACTTTTGATCGCATCCCATTACTTGACCGCATTCTCCTTATCGCGGTCACCTTATAACTGCATTCTATCAAAGCTTGACCAACCCAAAGGTTTGACCAAAGGGTTGATTGTGTTCTATTTTCAGACCATCTTCTACTTGTCTGACACCTAACACTGTACTTATGAAGTCATTAATGAATTATAAAATTAAGGAAGACGTCGTTATGCTGCCGAAATTCTTCGGTGGCACAACGTCCTTTTAATTCATTCTTGACCTCTTTCCAAAGTTTCTTGTGCATTCTTGCCTTGCTTACTATCACCTCAATGCATTATTGAATTTGACATTCTTTGTCGAACTTATTGATATTTCTCGTGGAAGTAACTAGATTTATAACTTCAAGATGTAAGTGCGGGCACGGACGGTGTCCAAGGGCTCCAGTCTAGCCCCCTCGGTAGATGGCTAGAAATATACTGTAAATCATGGGGTATAATGATTACTAGCGTTGCATTGTGCTAGGAGTACTTTTTTTTATAAACTGGCGAAATCCACGAGGCAACTCATGAAATTACATGCTATCTTGAAAAGTACATTCTCGTTACATGCTTGTGCATAGCCTTCTTAATGTTATGGAATGGGACATTCTCATTACATGATAATACATTCTTGATTGAAAGGTCAATTTCCATTCTTGTTAAATCATGCTCGTATAATCTTGGAACATTCATATCTTGTTGCTTGTTACTATTGTAGCAACCCCGACAATTATCTGGATTTATTCAGATTTTTCAAGAATTGAATAGATTAATTAAACTCAAAATAAGCTAATTATTGATTTAATGGGTTATTTAACATTTATCTAAAGGCCCAATTATTTGTAGCACATTAAGACTATTTAAAATTGGCCCATAGACCAAATCCTAAGGCTTTTGGCCCAAGCACAACCCTAGATACATAATAGGGTAATTCCCATAATTAAAATAGATAATTAGGGGATAATTATAGGAGGAATTTGACCAAAATTCAAATTCTGGAACCTAGGAAGGTCGCGGTCAGTCGCGTGACTGCGTTCAGTAGATGGTGGTCCCCAGGCAACCACGTTCAGGTTCCGTAAACGGGTCTTTGAGAAGCATGGAAAGATCAGATTTTTTATCAACCCTATCGCCATGGATCAATGTGATCTAGCATGGGAACTTGTCTAGGACTCTAAGGGATCGATTCTAACCCCAATAGGGACTCCTAAATCGATCTAATCCCTCAGCCCTAGGTTATTCACTATAAATAGGTCCCAGATCCGTCTTGCACAAACCCTAATCTTGGATCACATAGTTTGAAGGTATAGTATGGTTATTATAATATCTTTCTTTAGAAGTTTTTATTCCCCTTAGTGTCTTCAAACGTTCTGTAAATTCCTATGTTAGGAGAGCAAGCCTCCAAGGAGTTAGAAGGTATGGAAGTTGCTAGTTCCACGCAGGACGATCAGGAACGAGGGTGTACTTCCGATGACAAATTCGCACTCTAGGAGCAACCCCAGAGGTAGGTTATCTCATGTTGGCTTAAACATCAAGCTAGGAACAAAAGTCCTCTATTTTCTCATGAATTCATCTATTATACATGAAGTATTTAACGTTTTTCTATGATTGCGCATGCATGTCTTTCACAGCATTCTATCCCTGCACCCCTTAATTAAAAGATGAGAGTTTTGATTTATTTCATGCCTCTTTCCTATCACAAACTCATCCCAAGCATGCTATCATATTTTGTCTCACAGTTCCATATAGTTCCATGCATAATTTGCTGTAGAATAGTCCCTGCAAGCCAGATTTTAGTCTCTGTCTGCAACAGAGAGAAGGAGGTTCCATAGAGACCGATATACCCAAGTAGCGGCCCCCGACAGACCACCACCTTAAAGTAGCGGCCCTATATAGACCGCTACTTGATTTCTATAACCAACCCCAAACTTATTTATTTCCCCATTAAATATGATACTAAGCATGCTATATTTCATTTATTTTCATCCTGATCATGTCACATTCTTATAAGTTAGTGCTTGTATGTGTTGAAAACTTACCTTTCATGTATGTTAATTTTCATGCCCAAACCTTATAGTTTGTACTTGAAGGAATTTTCATGACTTAATTGCATCGCGGTTGAGTTTTCATTCATTCCCTTCTCACCTTATTTCTATTTTATTAAGTTCACATATAGCCCGTACTCCGGTACAACGCTATTAGATCACTTACACTTGATCGGAACATCTCTTGGACTTGAGATCCTCTCTGTCGGATATTCCTTTTGTCGGACTAGGTGATCTTTTTTCAAGACATCCGCAAGTCTCTGTGAGCCTGGGATTTTCACTAGGACGCCGAGCTGGTTGTACCCGAAAAATCTAATGGTCTAGAAAGCACTTGAATTTTTTACGCTTTTCCAGCGCTCGGACATGATTGCGGCCCTGAGACGATCGCTACCTTCAGATAGCGGCCGGTCCCTGATTGCTTTCTTCCAGAGTGTTCATGGCGTCGACCAGTTCCTTCTTCTGGCGTCGACCCTGCCTAATAGCGGTCTTGACTTGACCGCTACCTCAAGAAAATGGTCATATGGAGACCGCATTCTGTCGAAATGCTATCAAACCCATGGTTTGACCCAAGGGTTGGTTATACTCTATTCCTGGATGGTCTGGAACCCAACATCTTATGCATTAATTTATTAATGAACTTTGGAAACATAAGAATATACTGTTATGCTGTCGGATTCCTCCCGTGGCATAATATCCTTAATTCATCCTTGATCTCATGATTTCTGTTTTGGTACGTTCTTACCTTGGTTTTACTGCCATGAAACTATTGTTGGACTTTTCATTGTTGGCCTACATTTATATTTCTCATGGAAGTAGCTTGATTTATAACATGAAGATGCAAGAGCGGGCACAGACAGTGTCCAAGGGCTCCACGCTAGCCCTCTCGACAGATGGACGAAATCATGTTGTAAATCATGGGGTATGATGAACACTGACGTCGCATTGCACTGGGAGTACATTTTTTATAAACGGGTGAAATCTACAAGGCAATCTTATGAAATTACTTGCTTGCTTGTTACATGACTTTCTAGTGCATATCCTCTATCAATCTTATGAAAGTACATTCTCGATACAAGATAGTACATTCTTCTTATTGACAGGCCATATTACCCTCTTGCTTGATCATACTCACTTACTTACTTCTCATATCTTTATACTTGTCTCGTTACTTGATGTCACTATGGTTTTATTTCACATGTTTCATCGCATTTCCTTTATCTTACCTTCTAAAGCTAAAATGTTAATTACTTAAAGTATGCCTTCATGTTTGTACGAAGATACCTACTGGGTGAGTGCGCTCATTCCCTACTTTCCAGTCTATTTCAGGAGACTCTAGCGAGTCGGATTAAGATTATTCGAGTGGCAGATCCGAGAGTGATTGATGACCGAGTGAAGCCTAGATAATTAGAGTCTGGAATCAGTTATTGTAATTTAAGTTCCTTCACTGTAATAGGCAGTAAAGTTGATCATGTGATGTAATTTTGTTTTATTGAGTCAAAGTCAAGTGTCTTTTGTAACCTTTGGTTTATTATTCAATAAAGTGAATGACGGGATCGTCAAGCGGCATCGGCAAAACTATCAAATATAAATGTATGTCTAAGTTGTCTTTTATTTATTGGGCCATATATAGAGTGGGCCTCATATGTAGTGTTTTCTTTTGTCATTAGTAATATATATATAAATATATAAACTTAGGAACCCACGTAAGAACCCAAGCCTCTTGAGTTTCCTAGGTGGTCTTTAGTTATTTTGTCATAGATACATATATATAATGGTTGCACTTATGTGCATTTATTAGGTACTCCTCGTAGGAACCATGGCTCTTGGTATTCCAAGGTGCCCATTCCCCTCCCCATGTTTTCTATTTAAACAAATGTAATCCCACGATGGAGATAATATAGAATGTAATGAAATAGTTTGAATTTTAGCCATGGCTTGTGTGTTCTCCAATTTTTGGAACCCCGGGTGAGAGGCCCAACCCCACTTCGTCCCGCCATAGAGGTCATCCGTGAAGCTTCGGTGCATCGTCTTCGAGAAGAGGACGGGTGTGAAGTCCCATCGCAGCTCCACAATCTTCCTCCTTCACAATTCAACCGCCGTCGTCATCCATCACCACCGCCACCACCTCCGTGCCAACAATAACGCCTGCAACCGCCATCACCACAGAGAAGAATTGAAGAGTGCGACTGCGTCGTCCCTGAGATGGGGATGGGTGTGAGGCCCCGGTCGAGCTCCTCCGTTCTTCTC
Source organism: Amorphophallus konjac (assembly GCA_022559845.1). Classification (NCBI taxonomy): domain Eukaryota; kingdom Viridiplantae; phylum Streptophyta; class Magnoliopsida; order Alismatales; family Araceae; genus Amorphophallus; species Amorphophallus konjac. Next base: position 234,450,335 of record CM040126.1, read on the forward strand.
TAGTCACCACGCCTTCCTGCTCTCCGGCTGACAGTTTGAAGTCCTTCCTCGACCTCATGTCACGTCAAATGGTATCAGAGCTTAGGGAATCGGGCTATTCCATCAGACCGAGATCCTGAGCTACAAGGTTCGAGGTTCAACCTCCTCCAAGCGGAGGGGTTTGACGGGATCGTCAAGCGGCATCGGCAAAACTGTCAAATATAAATTTATGTCTATGTTGTCTTTTGTTTATTGGGCCATATATAGAGTGGACCTCATATGTAGTGTTTTCTTTTGTCATTAGTAATATATATATAAGTATATAAACTTAGGAACCCACATAGGAACCCAAGCCTCTTGAGTTTCCTAGGTGGTCTTTAGTTATTTTGTCATAGATACATATATATAATGGTTGCACTTATGTGCATTTATTAGGTACTCATCGTAGGAACCATGGCTCTTGGTATTCCAAGGTGCCCATTCCCCTCCCCATGTTTTCTATTTAAACAAATGTAAACCCACGATAGAGATAATATAGAATGCAATGAAATAGTTTGAATTTTAGCCATGGCTTGTGTGTTCTCCAATTTTGGAACCCCGGGTGAGAGGCCCAACCCCACTTCTCCCCGCCATGGAAGTCGTCCGTGAAGCTCTGGTGCATCGTCTTCGAGAAGAGGATGGGTGTGAAGCCCCATCGAAGCTCCATGATCTTCCTCCTTCACCGTTCAACTGCCGTCGTTGTCCATCACCACCGCCACCACCACCATGCCAACTACAACACCTGCAACTGCCATCACCGCAGAGAAGAATTGAAGAGCGCGATTACGTCGTCGCTGAGATGGGGATGGGTGTGAGGCCGCGGCTGAGCTCCTCCGTTCTTCTCTAGTCACCTCGCTTTCCTGCTCTCCGGCTGATAGTTTGAATTCCTTCCTCGACCTCGTGTCACGTCAGAAAAGATTTTTGAGTACTTGGTATTATGCATTCATCTTCTATGTGAATCTATATAGCACTCTGATTATCTTGCTAGCTTGAAGCTTTATTTGCCGGTTGTTTACGTTCCCGACTCAATTCCGTTGCATATCTTGGGGCGTGACAGTTAAGTTGGTATCAGAGCCTAGGCTTAAGTAAGTCCTAGGAAAATGTCAAGTCATAGGTTATCCAAGGTTTAAGGACCCACACCTATGAATTAGGAAAGAAATTTCAAACCCATGTGAGATTGGGTAGAGCTCGGGATGAGATAGTTTATTTAGAAATTAACCCTTAGGTTAATCTCTATAACTTTAAAGAAAATAACTAGCTGTTTATTTTCTAAGGCACCTCATTTTCCCAAAAGCCGCTAACCGTGGAAATTGGGAAGCCATGCAACAAACCATCCAGGGTCTTACCCAGGCTCTACAGACAGTAGCTCAAGCTGGCGCGTGCGCGGGTGCTGGTGACCTTCATTGCAACTTTCGTAGTATGAATCCTCCACGGTTCTCGGGTTCGTCCAACCCTGATGAGGCTGAGAACTAGATAGATGAAATGGACATGATTTTTAATGTTATGCAATGCGCTGACCAGGAGAAGGTCCTTCTTGCCACCTTTCAACTTAATAAGGATGCCCGTACATGGCGGAAGGCCGGCGCGGCGCATCTACACAATGCTCAACTTACCTTGGAAGAGTTCCTCGAGCTCTTCCATGAAAAGCATTTCTCAGAACATGTCCGCGAAAGGAAGGTTGTGGAATTTACCTCCCTTCGGCAAGGCATGATGTCCGTGGCGGAATATGAACTTCAATTCTCAAGGATAGCACCGTATGATCCGCATCTTATCAGCACGAAGCTCTTGAAGGCTAATCACTTTATGGATGGTTTAAGGCCCATCTTTGTTCAACAACTTGGGCCTCAAAATATTTGCACATATGAGGAGATGGTCCATCGAGCCCACTTATGTGAAAGGACCCTTGAGAAGGTTGAGAAATTCAAGGGCAATGGAGTATAATCTAGCTGGAAACATGATAAACGAGGAAGGAAAGAGGAGAAATTCAGCATCACGGGGTCCTACAAATCCCGTGACAACAAGAAGAGGTCCCGTAATGGGAATGGCAACAACAACAACAAGAACTAGAAAGTCAATGAAGAAGAGAAGGAAGTCATGACGGCTTTCACTTTCTGTGAGAAGTTTGGTCATTCGGTCGAAGAGTGCTGGAAGCGCCTTGGCGCTTGTCTTTGCTGTGAAAGCTGGGAGCATCGCATGTCGGATTGCCCCCTTATGAAAGATCAACCTTCTAGAAATGATGGTGGACATAGGCGGCAGGCTCATTTAAATGTCGTGATGGATGATGAAGCTCCAAAGGATGATGGTCTAATAGAAGGTACCATCCAAATTTATTCACATCCTACTTTTTTATTATTTGATACAGGTGCTTCTCATTCTTTTATCTCTACCGCTTTTGCTAAAACTCTACCAGTTTTACCGGTTCCTTTACCTTTAGACCTAGCTATTACCACACCTTTAGGTTCTGGAACCGAACTCAAAACTCACTACCCTAATAGCGAGGTAACTATAGAAGGCCACAATCTCCCTACAAATCTTGTATGCCTTGATATGGAAGGTTACGATACCATCTTAGGTGTAGATTGGTTATGTAATCATTATACAAACATTAATTGTCACAATAGGTGAATTTTTTCTACAAACCGGATCTTCCAAGATTCTCCTTCCTTGGCATCAAATATAGAAAGCATCCTATCCTTATTTCTTCTCTTCAAGCCTGCAAACTTATCTCGCAAGGTTGTGAAGCTTTCCTTGCTTCCGTAGTAATCATCGAGTCCAACGAAATTATTCTTGAAGAAATTCCTATTGTGAGAGACTATCCTGATGTCTTCCCTTCCGAACTACCTGGTTTACCACCCACACGGGAAGTAAACTTCTCCATCGAACTTATCCCTGGAGCAGCACCTGTTTCAAATGCTCCTTACAGGATGTCCCCCACAGAACTTAAGGAGCTGAAGCAGCAACTTCAAGAGTTGTTGGAGAAAGACTTTATTAGATCAAGCATGTCTCCTTGGGGTGCGCCGGTCCTATTTGTCAGGAAGAAGGATGGATCTCTCAGATTGTGTATCGATTATCGATAATTAAATCAACTCACCATCAAGAACAAGTATCCACTATCGCGTATCGACGAGCTGTTCGACTAGATCTCTGGTGCAGAATATTTCTCAATAATAGACCTCAGGTCTAGTTATCATCAGCTGCGGATCAAAGATGAACATATTTCCAAAACTACTTTTTGAAGTAGATATGGGCATTATGAGTTCGTGGTTATGCCATTTGGGTTAACCAACGCTCCTGCAACTTATGAATAATGTCTTCACGCCCTATCTTGACCGGTTCATGGTCGTTTTCATTGATGACATTCAAATATATTCCAAGACCCAGGAAGAGCATTTAAGAGTATCTTTACAAATATTAAGAGATCATCAACTCTATGTGAAGCTCAACAAATGTGAGTTCTGGCTAAAGGAGGTTTCATTCCTTGGTCAAATTATTTCAAAGGAAGGTATCATTGTAGATCCTTCTAAGGTTGAAGTCGCCAAGAATTGGAACCAACTGACAACTATATCTGAAATAAGGAGTTTTCTTGGTTTTGCTGGCTACTATCGACGGTTTCTCAAGGATTTCTCAAAGATCGCCGTCCCCCTAACTAGGCTTACAAGAAAAAAAAACCCTTTTATATGGTCGAAGGATTATGAAAAGAGTTTTCTAACTCCTAAAGAACATCTGACCACTGCCCCTGTATTGGCTTTGCCCGTTGAAGGGGGTGGCTTTGAGGTTTATATAGATCCATCAGGCATTGGCCTTGGTTGTGTCCTTATGTAGCATGGTAAGGTGATTTGTTATGCTTCGAGACAATTGAAGTGTCATGAGGAGAACTACCTGGTTCATGATATGGAATTAGCTGCTGTTATCTTCGCCTTGAAAATATGGTGACATTACCTTTATGGGGAGAAATTCATTGTATTCTCAGACTACAAAAGACTAAAATATCTCTTCTTCCAAAAAGAGTTAATCATGAGGCAGAGAAGATTGTAGGAGTACCTTAAGGACATTGATTTCTCTATCTAATATCATCCTGGTAAGGTAAATGTTGTAGCTGATGCGCTCAGCCAGAAACCACTGGCAACTCTATCAAGCCTAAGGAAAGGTATGACCAATCTTATAAAGGATTTTGCACACTTGAATCTAGATATTGATACAGAAGAAGAAGGGTGTATTATTTCTAATATCCGGTCACAACTCACATTAATAGAAGATCTAGTCAAGTTACAAGATAATGACGCTGTACTGGTGGAGATCAAAATTAATATTGATCAACGGCCAGATTTTTCTATCACGACCGATGGAAGATTGCTCTTCAAAGGTCAGATATGTGTACCGGAGCATGCCAACACTAAAAAGCTAATTATGGAAGAAGCCCACAAGTCAAGGTATGCTATTCAGCCAAGTGCTACCAAGATGTACCAAGATCTTAAGAGAAATTTCTAGTGGCCCAATATGAAGAGAGAAGTGGCAGACTTTGTGTCTCGCTGCCTCACTTGTTAACAAGTTAAGGCGGAACATCTAAAGCCACTACAAGAAAATAGGCTTTTAGGGGCATTTGAGAAATGCCCCAAAAAATGGAGATAGATTCCCTAAAAACCTTAAGAGAACGTTTGATTAATTTTAGGGGCAATTTAAAATTGTTGTGCTCCTGATTTTGATGATGATCACCATGATATGACAGGGTGTATTATTATCTGACAATATGGTTAGTGGCAAGAATTTCTGTTGAACTTTAATGCAGGCAATAGTCAGCGTCGACGCCACAAGATCAAAGGGTCGACGCAGCCTTCAGCTCCTCCAAGTTGAAGCATACTTCATCTAAACTGCGTCTACGCCTCAAGCAAGATAACGTCGACGCTGTGACTAGATCTCAAGATGTTTGAGTCATGCGCATGCTAACTGCGTCAACGCCACTCGGATGCAGCGTCGACTCGCATGCCTCCAGAAGATATCTTCACACAGCGTTGACGCTACCAGCTACCAGCGTCGACGCAGCGGGTGCCAAAAGACTAAGAAGCTATCTTCACATAGCGTCGACGCCACCAGTTATCAGCGTCAACGCAGTGATAGGCTGAGGTCAAATATCGAAGGAAGATAAGAAGCTGTCTTCACACAGCGTCTACGCATTCAAATGCTGGCGTCGACGCACCCAGTCCCAGACAAGCTCTCGGGCAAAAGGACTGGATAAAGTGGGCCAGCCATGTCTGCAAACAAACTACACTCTCCCTCCTTTAGTCCAGAAGCTTCTCCACACGTGAGCGAATGATTGGGAATCTCGTAGGGCCCAATCTTGCGCGGGAAAAATGAAAAAGGAAATGTAGAAGTGGATCGAAGTGGGATGAGGAGAGTAGACGAATAGAAGAGACGAAGAAGGACCAGTATATGGAGAAAAATGTGCAGAGCCTAGCATCGTGAAGAAGGTCCAGTGCGTGGATTGAAAGATAGGCTCGTTCTCCTGGTGAAGAAGATCAGAAGCTGAAGAACCATGAAGGCTTCAGACTGATCTAGTCTCAACTGAAGGGAAGATCACACTCAGATCATACTGTTCATCTCTTCGGGCTCTACTCTCTTCTGCTGCGCAAGAAGTCTGAAGATCCATTGATCAGCATATTCTGAGTTTACCTCTTACCTTGTATTTTCGTTTTCTTATACAATTCTATTCTCGGATTACTGTTCCAGTGGGATTCAGTGGTCAGGTGTGTTCTGATCCAGAGAGTGTTCTGAGATCAGAGTGTGTATAGACTCTGTGTCTACAAGCTGTTCGACAGCGGTTCTAAGACAGGATATAGTTGTCTTCTGCAGATTGGATCTGCAGGTCAGAGAAGGATTCTTCTCTGGTGTTAGCTAAGCTGTAAGGCTCAGCGGTGATCCCCACCGGTTTGGTGAGGGGGTGGACGTAGGTCTCGAGATAGAGACTGAACCACCTTAAAAACTCTGATCTACTGTGGCTTGTGCTTGTGGCTTGTTATTGTGTCCATTGTCTCGTTAGACCGCTTAGATATTGCGCTAGCTCTTTAGAGATTCACGAACTGGATTTTTGTCTGTGCTATCACAGAGAGTGCAATTGTCTTATTCCGCCTAAAATTTTTAAGTGGTCAATCTATTCACCCCCTCCCCCTCTAGTTTGACGATCCTCTGCTCCCAACAAGTGGTATCAGAGCGCCAGGCTCTCTTGAACGGTTTAACAGCCTAGAGAGAAGTAATGGAGAGCAAAGGATTTATGCCAGAGGGTTATGCTGTGAATAGACCACCATTTTTCGATGGCACTAACTATTCCTATTGGAAGAATCGCATGCAAGTTTTTCTCAGGGCCCAGGACTATGAAGTATGGAAAGTTGTGAGCAAGGGGCCCTACATAATAGAAGGCGACGAAGAATTATGGGTAAAGGAGCAAGTAAGAAAATCAACCGTCAACTGGCAGGCAATGAACATTATGCAATGCTCCCTGCATCCCAAGGAATTCTCGCGCGTCTCCTCATGCGCAAGTGCGAAAGAAATGTGGGATCGACTCGAGGTAATATACGAGGGTACCTCGGAGGTAAGGGAGACCAAGGCTAACATGCTAATTTCTGAATATGAGTCGTTCCATATGAAACCTGAAGAAAGTATTTCTGAGATGTATGCTCGTTTAACCGTACTTGTCAATGGTCTCAAAGGTCTAGGGAAGGCCTATACAGATTATGAGCTGGTGAGAAAGATTCTTAGATCTTTGACATCCGTGTGGCACACAAAAGCCACAGTGGTCGAAGAATCTAGGAATCTTCCCAGGACCACTCCTGACGAGTTGATAGGTTCCCTTATGGCCTATGAGCTAAATTTGAAAAGATCTGATGAGGAAATAAAGAAGAAAAAACCCCTAGCTCTCAAGGCTGCTCCAAGCTGCAAGGAGAGCTCAGATGAGAATCTGACCTCTTCTTCAGACAGTGATTCAGGTGAGATTGCGATGCTCACTAAGAAATTTCGAAAATTCTTACGAAGGGAAGGTAAAGCTGGTCGATTTAGAAGTTATCAAGGTAAAATGAATTCTAAATTTAAATCTGACCAAACTAAGAAATCTGACAAAGTTGTGTGTTATCAATGCAGGAAACAGGGACATATCAAGTCAGAGTGCCCCGAAAATTCTAAGAAAGCGTACTCCAAGTTCAAAAATAAAAAGCCCAAGGCCATGATCAGTACATGGAGTGATGAAGAAGAGGAAGAGGAGGATAGCACATCAGAGGAAGAAAAAGAAGTAAAGCTATGCCTAATGGCCAGGGGAGAGGACTCTACTGAGGTAAATTCTCCACTTGATGAATTTACTTGTGATGACTGGGAAGAAGCTTTCAATGACCTTATGGATAAATATGATATTGTGAAGAAAGAAAATAAAATGCTTAAAAAGAAGAAAAACCCGGGAAGTCAAGAAAATTTGTCCAATGAAAAGGTTAAAATGCTAGAAGATGAAATTGTTTGTCTAAAGAAAACTCTGAATGAAGAAAATGAATACAGATCTGAATCGATTAAATTAAAAAGAGAGAATGACTTCTTACTAAAAACACATGATGAACTGAAGTTAAGAATGCAAAAACTTGAAAAGGACACCAAAATAGCTGAAGAGAAACATCAAGCTGTAAATGGTGTCAATTTGAAACTTCAGGAAGATTTGAAGAAAGTTGAAAAAGAAAAATTGGACAAACAAACTTCCCTAGAGAAAATGACACAAGGCAAACATAATCTTGATGCCTTAATGGGAACAAAATGCAATGTCGGCAAAGAAGGACTTGGATATAATCCAAGCTCAAAGAAAGAAATTGGACTTAAACTGGTGACCTTCATATCAGAAGAAAAGAAAGCTGAGGAGAAACAGGTGGCTGAAGTAAAAAATGTTGAAAGAGACAAAGGGAAACAGATTCAGAAAAATGAAGTGACAAAGGAGAAAGGAAAAGAAAAGATGAATGAATCTCCTAAGGCAAAATTTGCAAAGAATTTAACCAGCTGCAAGCATGTCATTTCATCACCACCTAAGGCCTCCAGCTCCAGACCCTTCGTTCACCAACATAGCACCAGAAAGATTGAAAATACCAAATCTGGCCAGAGTCAGATGCGTCCACGCAAGACCAGTAATGTGTCAACGCAACCTTCATACAATAATAGGTCTTCTGCATATAGGTCTAGGCACTCAATTAAGATGTGTCAACGCTACGGACATGTGGCGTCGACTCGGGCCGAATTCCAAAGAGTCCATAAGAATTGGAACGACCACATGGGTCGACGCATGCAGGGATATGCGTCCACGCACCCATACCACCATGGCCAACACTACAATCAATCTGGGTGGATGGGTCAACGCACACACCACAATGCTTCCACGCATCCTACATTCTATCAAACACATAGGAGCAACTATGGATGGGTGAGTCCACGCATTCATTCAGGAAGGTCGACGCATCCCATGTATGCATATCCTATAAGACAAACACATGTTCTTAGGGCAGTCAACCCACATCACCAAGAGGCTCTGTGGAACCAAAATAAACGATGGTTCAATAAAGCAGCTAAAACAACCTTAAAATCAAATCAGAAACCAGCTGCCTCCTCAACTAAAAGCCATCAAAAACCCCAACAAAGACAAATATGGATTCCTAAGAACCTACTGAATTTCTTGAAGTCTTCCAGTGATCCAATGGGACCCAAGTGTGTTTGGGTTCCAAAATCTTTTATTTGATGATTCTTGCAGGAATGCCTTGCAGCCATGCACAACAGATGGTATCTTGACAGCGGCTGCTCAAGGCATATGACAGGGGACAAGGCCAAGTTTTGTCTCCTGGTTGAGAAGGATGGAGGATTTGTTACCTTTGGTGGAAACAATAAAGGCAAAATAGTTGGTAAAGGTACAGTTGGCAAAAACCCTTCTACCTCCATTGATGATGTTCTTTTAGTAGAGGGTCTAGAGTATAACTTGCTCAGTATAAGTCAGTTGTGTGATAGAAATAATAAAGTAGTGTTTGATGCAAACACATGCACCATTTTAGAAGAAAAATCAGAAAAAATTAAATTTGTTGGAAAAAGAATAAACAACATGTACATGGTAGATTTAGATGATCCTGCACATAATAATCTTTGTCTCACTGTAAATAAAACTGAACTAGCTTGGTTGTGGCACCGTAGGCTAGGACATGCTAGCTATAGTGTACTGCATAAGTTAGCCAAACACAGCATGGTGAATGGCCTGCCTGATGCTTCGTTCAAGAAAAATGACAAAATCTGTAATGCATGCACCCAAGGTAAACAGACTAGGAAGTCATTTAAGTCCAAAATAAAGAGTCAGTCCACTAAACCTTTTGAACTCATTCATTTAGACTTATTTGGACCCACTAGAACAGCAAGCATTAGTGGTAATCGATATGGATTTGTCCTAGTAGATGATTTTACTAGATTTACCTGGGTATTCTTTCTAACACATAAGAATGAGGCATTTGAGGAATTTCAGGCATTCTTTAAGAAAACACAGCAGGAGGGTAAGTTTGTCATTTCTTCCATTATATCAGATCATGGTGGAGAATTTGACAATTCTGAATTTGGAGATTTCTGCAGAGCAACAGGGCTAAATCACAGGTTTTCTTCCCCAAGAACACCTGAACAAAATGGAGTCGTGGAGAGAAGAAACCGAACCCTTGTGGAGATGGGCAGAACCATGCTGATTGAAGGGCAACTACCAAGGAAGTATTGGGCAGAGGCTGTGAACACTGCATGCTACATTGTAAATCGGGCAATGGTAAGACCACAGTCCAAAAAGACTCCTTATGAAATGCTGAAAGGTAAGAAGCCCTCTGTTGCTCATTTTAAAGTTTTTGGTTCAAAATGCTTTGTTCAGAATAATGATAAACGAGCCTTAGATAAGTTTGAACCCAAGAGTGAACCCGCCATATTCTTAGGATACTCTAGTCACTCTAGGGCTTATAGGGTCCTAAATCTGAAGACTCAAACAGTTGAGGAATCACCTCACATCGTTTTTGATGAGCTAATTGAAAATTCACAAGTTGAATCTTCATGCAGGAACAAGGGTGATGAAGACTTCCTTGACAAGCCTGAGGAGGAAGAAACTTTGGAAGGAGATTCAAGACCAAAAGAAGATGAGCCAGAGTCTAGTAATCAGGGCAATGCAGATATTAATGGAGGTGACCCTCTGATTAACATTAGGTTGTTAAGGGATCACCCCTCATCTAGCATAATAGGTAACTTGCATGAACCTGTTAGGACACGCTCTCAAATACAAGAAATGGATAACATGGCACTTGTGTCTCAAACTGAACCCAAGAATGTTGTGGAAGCCTTAAAAGATCCCAACTGGATAAATGCAATGCATGAAGAACTCAACCAATTCATAAGAAATAAAGTATGGCATCTAGTGCCCAGACCCAAGGATCAATCTATAATAGGAACTAAATGGGTCTATAAAAACAAACAAAATGAAAATGGTGTAATTGTTAGGAATAAAGCTAGACTGGTTGCACAGGGTTACAATCAAGAGTTCGGTATTGACTTCGAAGAGTCCTTTGCACCAGTAGCCAGATTAGAAGCCATTCGTTTGTTGCTTGCATATGCTGTAAGTCATGGAATAAAATTACAACAAATGGATGTAAAAAGTGCTTTCCTAAATGGAATAATAAAAGAAGAAGTATATGTGGAACAACCCCCTGGATTTGAATGTGCAGAAAATCCTAACCACGTATACAGATTGGACAAAGCATTGTATGGACTCAAGCAGGCACCTCGAGCCTGGTACGACCGGCTCAGCTCCTTCCTCACTGAAAAAGGGTACTCAAGAGGTAAAGTGGACCTGACATTGTTTACAAAGGTAAGGAATTCAGATATCATTTTAGTTCAAATATATGTTGATGACATTGTCTTCGGTTCCACTAAACCTAGTATGTGTAAGGAGTTTGCTAACTTAATGACAACAGAATTTGAAATGAGTCTCATGGGTGAACTTCAATTTTTTCTAGGTTTGCAGATCACCCAACACAGAGAAGGATGCTCTATTAGTCAGACAAAGTACATCAAGGAGCTACTGAAGAAGTATAAAATGGAAAATCTGAAAGTAATCAGCACTCCCATATGTACAAACACAACCTTGGATGCAGATCTGAAAGGTACACAAGTTGATGCCAAGACCTATCGAGGTATGATAGGGTCACTTCTATATCTTACTGCATCAAGGCCTGATATTCAATTTTGTGTTTGTATGTGTGCTCGTTTTCAAGCTGATCCTAGAGAATCCCACTTAAGTTCTGTCAAGCGTATTTTTAGATACCTTGCTGGAACTCAAGACCTAGGGATTTGGTATCCTGCATCCTGCACCTTTGACTTGGTATCATATTCGGATGCAGACTATGCTGGATGTAAATTGGACAGAAAAAGCACTAGTGGCTACTGCCAATTTTTGGGTGGGTGCTTGATCTCTTGGGCCTCCAAGAAACAACACTCAGTGGCACTGTCCACTGCAGAGGCAGAATATGTCGCTGCAGGGAGCTGTGGCACTCAAGTGTTGTGGATCCAGCATCAGCTCCAAGATTACCAAACTGATCTTGGATGTGTCCCAATATTGTGCGATAACACAAGTGCTATAAACCTGGCCAAGAACCCCATCCAGCACTCTAGGACCAAGCATATTGAAATCAGACATCACTTCCTAAGAGATGAGGTCAGTAAAGGAAGTTTCAAGCTTGTATTTGTAGAATCTGAACGTCAACTAGCTGATATTTTTACCAAGCCTCTCAACAATGAGCGTTTTTCATACCTTAGGAGAGAGCTTGGACTCTGCAATTTGCATTCTGAATCTTGAATTGACTGCATGGCCTCATATCTGAATGCTGCTTGATTGCTTTTGTGATGATCATTTGAAGTCCTGCTATGATAAAATTGTCAATGTTTGAATAAGTCATACACTTAGGGGGAGTATAAATTTTTTTTGGTATTTTGTTCATCTGAAATAAAACCTCAGCATGCTTACAAATTCATCAGTTTTAATCTCCTCTTTCATGCCTGAGTTAAGGGGGAGTAAGGTTTTATGCGGTAACGCACTCGTAAGGATGAGTCCACGCTGCAATGGATTGACTTTGTTTAAATGTTAACCAATCCGTGCAGTATGGCATAGTGCGTCGACGCTTCAGGGATTCTGCGTTGACGCTATGCGAGTAACAGTGTGGTGTGATGGTGATTATGACCTCTCGTCTAACTCATAGGATTCTCTCGTTCATCCTTCTTGCTAGACTTGTTCTTCTTCAAGTATCACCTTACACTCAATCTTGTTCACCTTCTTAATCCCAAGATTTCTTGATGTACTCTCCTTCTATTCCTGAATGAGGGAATTGTCTCAACTGTCCTGGTGAAAAGTTAATGCCTCACATTCAGGGGGAGCTAAGGGAATAATTTCTAATGAAAACAAGTTTTTCTTAGAATAACTTCACACTACTTAATGATATAAAATGTGTGTCCTTCAATGTTTGAACTCACCAGAACTTGAACCTAAAAGTGGTTGAATCTGGAATAAGAACTAAACAAGTTAATGTGACTTGGTTCCTATCATTCTTTTTCCCAATTGATCAAAAGTAGAAGGATCTTTCTATATATGGAAATTTAATCGGTATTGTTGCTAAAGTTTGCTTAGGTCTAAAAAGAGCTTCAAGAAAAAGTGAATCACACAGTGTATCGGTTCCTTGCAGAGCAATGGTAGATTTCCACAGAGAAACTTGCTCTAGGCACCAAAGAAGTGTTAAAGAGCAAGTCATGAGGTGGACTACTATCTCTGTCCTTTAATGAAACTTATCCATGTTAGAGCAATGGTGATTCTCAACCGAGAAACTACCTTCCTCACCAATGAAGTGTTGGAAGGCATGTCATGAGGTTGATCACTACCTCTGATTCTAAGCATAATGATTAGCTATGCTGAGTAACCGGGGACTCTGGTGCCTGATAAGCATGTGTACTCGTGTCACAAGGCTAGCTACATTTAACTGCTAATGGATGGAATCAATAAAATAAATACTAAGACTCATGTGTGATGGTATGAAATCAAAGGCTCAAAAGATCTAATGAACTTATCCTCAATGCTTCTTAAACTTCTTTCTTCAAAGATTCTTTCGAAATTGAGTAACGAAGGATAAAGTTATGAGAAGATCCTGAGTATGAAGCTAGTTTAGAAATTACTCCAATTCTACAATATTACTGTTCATTTCTGTGCTTCAAACTTCGCAGAGTATCAACATTTTATGTCACTAAATGGTTCGAAGCTAATCTAAGAAAATGTATTTTTCATGGGAATTTGAACTGAAGCTATTAAAAATCCCTGAGTTTGAGTGTTTTACATTATGAAACCAGGCTTCTAATGACATTTCCCAATTTCTGCTCTTTTAGCTGCATCTTCTACTTTTCACAAATCATGGTCTTGCAGCGTGTATTCACATTATGGCGTCGACGCATCCTATCTCTTAAGGTCGACGCCTCTGTGTTTTTTTTATATACACTTTTGTGCATAAGTGCTCATAGCGTCGACGCTTTGATTTCCTCGCGTCGACGCATCCACTCTATCTAAGTTCTTTTGGTTGTGATCTGGATCCGTTACCCGATTACCCAATAACAAAATTGGGGGTTTCGCGTGCCACCCGGTTAAAACCCTCAACCGAGGGAACAGTCGGCTACTTTTCATTCATCCTTCTGAGGCACGACGGTTCCTCTCCTTCCTCTGTCACACCTCTTGACTGTTCTTCTTCTCCTCTATCCATGAAAATGGCTCTCGCATACTCCAGGAAGGGTAAGAAGCCTGCTGAGGAACCATCTTCGGCTCCTCTAGCTCCTGCCATCGCTGCTGAAGCCCAAGTTTATGAATCACCTGCGGCGGCTCCTCCTCCTACATCTTCTTCTTCGCTTAAACGCAAAGACAAGGGGAAGCGTCCACGCAGCCCCTCCCCTCCTTCCAAGAAGAAGAAGGTCCGATCGTCCTCCAAGCCTTCATTGTCACAGAAGAAAGTCTTCTCCAAAAAATCCAGGTCTGGGGTTTCCGTCTCCACTCCTTCTTCTGGTAAAGACGAACCCCTGAAGGTTTTAATTCCTCGATATATCCTTGACTCGGACGAAGCCTTTCATGCTGTCTTCCCTGAGATTAGACCCACTTTGGAGTTTCAAGGTTGGTGGGGTTTTGCCACCAAGTACTCCGTCTATTATCCTACTCTTGTCAGGGAGTTTTACCGCAATTTATGCCATCAACCCGAACGTGGAAGACTGATCAGCTCTGTTCGGGGAGTTAAGTTTGAACTTACTGCTAGTTTGCTCGCCAAAGTATGGAAGATTCCTATGAAGGGGGCCGAACTTCACTCATTTCCATTGAATGAACATGAAGCGTTTGCTGTTTTGACCGGCCAGACAGAGGACCCTTCAGACATTAAGCAGACCCATTTGTCTAGCTTAAAAGCTAACCAGTTTTCACCTCATGTTCGACTCTTGCACCATATATGCACTTCCATCTTTACCCCTCAGAGCAGTGGTCGTGAAAGGGTTACAATCATGCAGAGATTTTTACTATACTGCATGTTGAAAGAAATCAATGTGTCGTTGATTGATGTAATCATCCAGACAATGGGGACTTGCCTGGACAACTCTAGGACTCTGCCCTACGCAGCACACCTCACAGCCTTATTCAGAAAGGTTGGAGTTCAGTTTGGCAATGAAAAGAAGTGTGTTGTTCCTAGAGGCAATGTGTACTCCATGTCGTTTGTTCAGAATTTTATGGGTGTCAAAATTGTAGATGGCAGGCCAGTCAGAGTGCTGCCAAGTCAACAATCTTCTGTCAGGGCAGCTGCTCCTCCTCCTGAGCCCGAACCAGAGTCAGTCAGGATATCTCCTGAACCTGTTGCTTCTCCTCCACATTGGGAGGGTCAGGAAAGAGTTGTGGATTTTGAGGTCCAAGGTGCAACACAAGCTCCAGCCAGGTCACCTCCACCTTTTGACACTCAGGATAGGCATGCTCATACTGTTGATAGTGAGCAGGTTTTTCCTTCGTATGTGGTGGAGTCTCCCAATGATGCTGATGAGGAAGGATTTCAATCTACAGTACCCCCTTTTCAAGATGATGAGCCTGAATGGTTTGACATTAGAGGGGAACCCAAGTCTCAGTGGGAACAAGGTGAGTCTAGCTCACATAATCTGAATAGAGAACTTGGGTCCAGTAGCCAACAACCTCAGGATGATTATTTTCAGGCTCCTCCTGGTGCAACTGAAAAGGAATTACTTGTTCACCTCATCCGAATGATGCAGCATCACGGGGATAAGCTTAACTCCTTTATTCTGTATACTGACTTTCAGCTGGAACGATTGTATAAAAGAATTGTCTTATCTGAAATTTCGATGATGGTCTTCTGGAGAGACTATATGAAGGCCAAGCAGAAAACTGACAAAGCAATGAGGAAGGTCCTGCAGAGTGTTGCAAAGATTGTCAACAAGATTGCAGAGTTAGTTTCCAATATGCACTCTACACAGCTGTCTTCTCTTCAGACCATGGCCAAGATGCAATCCATGTGTTATGATATTCAAATTGCTATGGTTACTTTGCAGTCTCAAGTCACCTCAACTCCCACAGGTTTTCAAGCCGTGTTTAACAAGCTGTCTAGTCTTTCATCATCGATGGAAACTATGTGCGGTACGCTTGAGTCGTTGACACGAGGATCTGACGATGTCCGCTCCGAGCTGGGAGGTCTTAAAAGCACTCTTTTATTTCAGTTGGGCGAGCTTTCACAGGCAATTCAAGCTCTGCATGCCCAGCAGACCTTCTCATCTCATCGTCCTCCACCTCCACCGGGCCAGTCCTCTAGTCACTCCTCTAGGAGACATTCTCAGTATTTCCCTCAGTAATGATCTGAAGATTCTGTTTTTCTTACTTGACTTCTAGCCTCCCCTTCTTGCTGATGTCCAAGGGGGAGACAATCACAATCTTGTCTTGTGAATGCACTTCGTTCTGTTTTTTAATTAAAATTGATCATGTGCGTAAGTGAATGATGAATGAGCTGAATGTGATACCTATGGTTATGCATGCCTCTGCTTGATTGTTATTGTATTGCATGATCATTAAAGTGCCAGAACTTCATCATGGTTGCCATCATCAAAAAGGGGGAGATTGTTGTGCTCCTGATTTTGATGATGATCACCATGATATGACAGGGTGTATTATTATCTGACAATATGGTTAGTGGCAAGAATTTCTGTTGAACTTTAATGCAGGCAATAGTCAGCGTCGACGCCACAAGATCAAAGGGTCGACGCAGCCTTCAGCTCCTCCAAGTTGAAGCATACTTCATCTAAACTGCGTCTACGCCTCAAGCAAGATAACGTCGACGCTGTGACTAGATCTCAAGATGTTTGAGTCATGCGCATGCTAACTGCGTCAACGCCACTCGGATGCAGCGTCGACTCGCATGCCTCCAGAAGATATCTTCACACAGCGTTGACGCTACCAGCTACCAGCGTCGACGCAGCGGGTGCCAAAAGACTAAGAAGCTATCTTCACATAGCGTCGACGCCACCAGTTATCAGCGTCAACGCAGTGATAGGCTGAGGTCAAATATCGAAGGAAGATAAGAAGCTGTCTTCACACAGCGTCTACGCATTCAAATGCTGGCGTCGACGCACCCAGTCCCAGACAAGCTCTCGGGCAAAAGGACTGGATAAAGTGGGCCAGCCATGTCTGCAAACAAACTACACTCTCCCTCCTTTAGTCCAGAAGCTTCTCCACACGTGAGCGAATGATTGGGAATCTCGTAGGGCCCAATCTTGCGCGGGAAAAATGAAAAAGGAAATGTAGAAGTGGATCGAAGTGGGATGAGGAGAGTAGACGAATAGAAGAGACGAAGAAGGACCAGTATATGGAGAAAAATGTGCAGAGCCTAGCATCGTGAAGAAGGTCCAGTGCGTGGATTGAAAGATAGGCTCGTTCTCCTGGTGAAGAAGATCAGAAGCTGAAGAACCATGAAGGCTTCAGACTGATCTAGTCTCAACTGAAGGGAAGATCACACTCAGATCATACTGTTCATCTCTTCGGGCTCTACTCTCTTCTGCTGCGCAAGAAGTCTGAAGATCCATTGATCAGCATATTCTGAGTTTACCTCTTACCTTGTATTTTCGTTTTCTTATACAATTCTATTCTCGGATTACTGTTCCAGTGGGATTCAGTGGTCAGGTGTGTTCTGATCCAGAGAGTGTTCTGAGATCAGAGTGTGTATAGACTCTGTGTCTACAAGCTGTTCGACAGCGGTTCTAAGACAGGATATAGTTGTCTTCTGCAGATTGGATCTGCAGGTCAGAGAAGGATTCTTCTCTGGTGTTAGCTAAGCTGTAAGGCTCAGCGGTGATCCCCACCGGTTTGGTGAGGGGGTGGACGTAGGTCTCGAGATAGAGACTGAACCACCTTAAAAACTCTGATCTACTGTGGCTTGTGCTTGTGGCTTGTTATTGTGTCCATTGTCTCGTTAGACCGCTTAGATATTGCGCTAGCTCTTTAGAGATTCACGAACTGGATTTTTGTCTGTGCTATCACAGAGAGTGCAATTGTCTTATTCCGCCTAAAATTTTTAAGTGGTCAATCTATTCACCCCCTCCCCCTCTAGTTTGACGATCCTCTGCTCCCAACAAAAATGTGCCCCTGTTGCCTCGGTCCCTAAAAGTTTTTCGGGCACTTTTTGAAAAACGCCCCTAATGTTGTCATTAGAGACACTAAAAATTGCCCCTAAATATTTTTATAGGGGCAATTTTGTTGACCAAATGCCTCTGATGAACATGTTTTAGGGGCAATTACACCTTGAAACTGCCCCAAATAGCCTATTTTAAAAATATTCATGTAAAAATCATCCTATAATAATCAATTGAAAGAACGTGTTTTAAGGGCATTTTCTTTTACAAATTGTCCCAATAACTAACATCCAATCTATAGCGGCTCTAATTTTTAATTATTACACCAAAATAACCATCCTAAAATATAAAAATTAAAGTTAACATTTATAACATGCAATCAATACACAGATCCTATTTTTCGTAATCCATTGACATACACAAACACTCATCATTATATAACACATGAGTATATAAATTGTCCACCTTTTAACAAAAACATAAATAGGGCATCGTACTCATTGACAAAGAAAATGTCTTAACAAATTTGTATTATAAAATCAAATCTTAAAAATATCATGATTACAAAGTGAAAACTTTGAAGTTCCATGATTTCAAACTCAAAAACTCATTAATATATATAAAATATTTTTCTCTTGGTGGTCTTTAGGCACAAACATTTTCTTGCTAGTGGACAAGTAGTAAGGGAAGTCAAATGGTTGGATGGCTTGGCATGCGGTCATGGCACTTGTATCCTCCCTACCAATGCATTGCAAAAACTTCGTGGGTGATAAATCTATCTATACTGCAACAAAAAGAGCAACTATAAGCACAACCAAAGAGCTAGAGAAAAAGAATAAGGTAGAATATGTAAAAGAAGAACAAGGTAGGGTCTCTCACCACATTTTCTACGGCATGAACTACCATTTTCAGTCTGATGGCCAACTGACACATTTGCATGTGCTTCATTTACCTCAGTACTTGATGAATCTGGCCTGAGCACAAATAGACCAACACAGACAAATTTCCAAAGTCACATGCAAAAAAAAAAGTAACAATCCTACTTTTGATTAGATTGCGGAGAATCATCCATACATAGGCCTACATCTAAGACCTTTTGAAAAAAATGACTTTTTCATCTCAACTCTTTCCTTAATATCCAAATAGGCAATCAAAACCTTCAAAAGAACATATACATTAGGCCACCTCTCTAGGAAAGAAATTCCCCAACACTCCTAGTGGCATTAATTACCAAGCATGGAGATGATACGAAATACTAATGAGTAATATGACCTTATTATCAACTGTAATAAGGTTTCAACCAACCCTTAAATACCTCTACTGCCGGGGGACAATGTTGAGCCTTCTAAATAAGGAATCAATAATGAATACAACAAACCCCACAGTCATGGCAGATGATGACTTGCTAATGAAAGATGATATCATGAAGGCAAATCCAAGCTGCATAAATTATATATGTAAGATATTGGAGAAACAAAAAGAAAAAAAGGAGCATGATTCAGTATGTTGTTGTCCTTGTAAAAAAGCATAATGCAAACAAACTTCTTTTTTCTGTAATTTGATAGAAACTAGAACATAAATGAGGATTGGGCTTGAAGATTATTAATGAATTTTAACAATGCTTTATTTGATAATTTTATTAAGGTCATCAAGCTAAAATAGCCTCTGATGTTAACTTTCAAAAGAAAATGTAGGATTATGTACTAAACAGTGTTACTGAATACCTTGAAATCCATAAAGATGGAACCCAAAAGATTTTCTGGTTTGCCACTCTTTGCACCCTTTTATTCCACTTGTCAAAAGGCCATTCTCACCGGTTCTTCACTTACATCAAGATTCACCTACAAAGGGGGGGAAAATCAACCACGTGAAAACAATTATACCAAAAGTTTCCTTTTAGAAGGTAATTGCTTCAGAAACAACGAAGATGAATACAAAATATATGTATAAAACCAAAATAAATAGAAAATAGGGTATCCATTTGAACAACAAATATCATCAGCATGCTTTGGATCAAACTAAAGAGAAACAAGGTTTCATTTATGATCTCCTCAATGAAAATCTCATCCTGCTTGTTGAGAACTAGTAAACATCACTCTTCTGCAACATATAGGACTGGATATTACTACCCTAAGCTCAGAAAAAAAAAGTGCCCTTAGTCTGCAGTGCAAAACTGGAACAGAATAGTTGTTAGCACTGAAGAGTGAGAAGGATGATCTCCTTCAGGTAGGTGAGCAGTTAAGGCAGGATTTTTTTACTAGCCACCTGAGAGAACGGAATCTAAAAGCTGAAATGGACACTTTGGGTAAACAACTGTTGGATTTAATTGAGGCCCATAAAAATGTGCAAGGTGAGCATTGCAACTTAGTAGAAGAAAAACAATCACTGAAAAGTAATATTTTGAACCTGAGGAATGAGATACAAGTTATAGAAGAGGAGAACAAGAGGAAGTGTCCCTGAAATTCCTTTCTCCAACTCTTGAGACATTTGGTGCTGAAAGAGCCATGGACTTGAGAGTTTGCTGCAGTAATTTAAATCACCAAATTGAGGCTGGAAGTCGTCTCTTAATTCAAAAGGACGTGGGGTTGACAGAGGTAAATCACAAGTGTAAAGTTAAGGAAGGTGAAAATATGAAATTATGCGGAGATCTAGAGGGCATAAAAATGAAATTTGATGAGGCTATGCATGTGAGGGAAGAGTTGAAGGAATGGATCTGCAAGTTGATGGAGGATAACTCATACAAGGATAAGGAGATTGCTAATATTTATGAACCAAGTTAGAAGTTGAGTGCATATGTGAACACTTTAAGCGAGGAACTTGCAGTGCTTAGAACTAACAAAGAGCATGTGATGTTAGAACTGACATATGTGATCAAAATCTATTAGGATGAGGTTTCAAGATTATGGAATGATGTCCACATCTCCAGCGTTCGTGCTGGAATACATGAAGAGAAGATACTGGAGCTGATACGAGAATGTGAGAGTCTTGAGATAATTGCCATCGTGCAGAGAAATGCACTTGAGGAGCAAATCATTCTAAATAATGCACATATTGATAAGTTGAGGCAGAAATTCGAACCTTCGGAAAATGAAAGTGAGAAATTGAAGGCTCATTTGAATGCATACCTTCCTCTTGTTCTGTCTTTACAAAGCAGTACTGCTTCCCTGGAACACCAGATACTTTCTTTGATAGAGCATCGTCGGTTGGAGAATGACTCAACACATGAGTTATCATTTGTCAAATTGAAGCATGAGAAAAGCTATCAGCAACTTCCTGAGGATCCTAGTAACACTGAAACAGATGGTGTTCTAGGGTTGCAGAAGTTGCAGGTCAAGGTCGAATAACTTCACAAAGCTTTAGTGGATTACTGGGACATGTTGTTGTGGGAAAATCCAAATGTAACTGTGAAATCAGCCACCATGATGACAGATATTGAAGTGCCAACACTAGGGAAATGTGCGGGTGAAGAGGACGTTCAAGAAGATAGGTGTACCATTGTGGAACCTGAGGAGGATATGGATCATCATCAGACAGAGGCCTACTACCTGGGCAGATCGGTAGACCCAGGGTTTGCTGATTTCCAGGCAGTGGGCTAGCCCAATTCCTCCCCCTTCTAGCATTTCCACAAACACCGGTGGTACATAAAAAAAATGAAAGGAGCAGAACAAATCAAATGGGTAGGAAAACAGCCAATAAATCAGAGAAGAAGAATGGAACAAGATGAAAACAAGGACAAGAATTGGAAGATAGGAAAGGAGTAATCACAAAGGGTCCATGGGTCCCTTGAGCTGCACAAGGGCAGGTCGACCTGCTCTGGGCAACAAGTCGACCTATCCCTGTTCAAGCCAGCATATCTCTTTTCAAAAAAAAAACTTTAGAAATTCATCAAAAAGACTAAGCGTCAATCTATTAAGGAACCTCTTTACCCAGTCCGTTATGTCTAACATGTAAAAAAATTAAAAATTAAAAAAAACAAGTATTTAGGTCAAGTGTGCATTATCATCTATTTCTTCCCCTACATATCCATTTGTTACCCTTATGTGCCCATCTGTTACCCCTAGTAAACATTTATCACCCCTATATATCCATTTGTTACCCTTCTGTGTCCATTTATTACCCCTATTAAATATTTTTCACCCCTATGTATCTATTTGTCACCCCTATTAAATATTTTAAATGGACCAGCTGGCACCTATGAAACTAACATTATTAGTTAAGCAATTTAAGCTCATGTAACCACAAAGTTAAACTCACCATAATTTTATTTTGGAAAGGCTCTAGATGAAGAGTTAAAAGTTTGACCAAGGGATATATGCCCATTGTCCAAATGCATCAATTAACCAATGTGTGAACTGAAGCACACTTTACAAGTGTTTTAGCTAAAATTTTGTTGATGGGTTATCCCTCGACACTCTAGGACTATTGTCTAGACACAACTAATTTACTTCAATAGTTGGTTCAAATCCTAGACAGGGTCAAACACCAAAAGGCCAAAGCATAGAACCTTGGGTACTGCCACTTCAGGTTAGCTCCCAGGCAAGTTTGCAGCTAGATCAAGAGAAGGTAATAGTCAGACTTCTTCATGTAATTTTAGGTTGCCACTACCTGTATAGCTAGAAGAATGGACCGGACGAGCCTAAAAAAAGACAAGGATATTTTAGAAAGTTCAATGGAAGATATGTGTATGTATGCATATATATTAATTTTAAACTGTTCCTAGAAAGTTTCTCCTCATCAAGAATATACAGCTCTTGATGTAGATACTCATATAAGAGATAAATACAGTGCTATGCTTGCTCGATAATCTTCAAAGCCATCACTAATATTAAAAATATTACAGGAATCAACCACATTACATTTCTTGCACAGAAATAGCACATGACTATTTCACGTACCTCTTGGGCTCTTGAGTGGGTAGAGAACAAGGACATGTATATATATAGGAGAAAGCACCTTATTTTTTTGGATAGACTCTGGTTTTTTCTTTTTTCTAATAGCTAATGTAGGATGGCTTCAACTGGATTCATGTTTCATGGAAATGAAATGCATCTTAGAGGCACTACTACATCTAGGCATTCTTGATTCGAACCCTTCTATAAGAATGCATTAGAAAATATTAGACTCTAAACAAAATGTCCTTTTAGTAGTAACAACTTGTATTTTATTAGTGGTGTCTCAACATTCTAAATTTCCTATGAATAATTTTATATTCATAAGCTGGGTTTTAGATCAAAAGCTTACAATAAACTGAAGTCAAACACTTGAACAGTAATTCCTATAGTGTGTCATTTTCTTCTTGCACATGACCAATGGTGTGTGTGCACTGTAGTTACCAAGATGTGAACACAGTCATAGAATTGCAAACTTGTATTATGAGAAAGATGCAACAAAATGCTTCATTTATGGATTACTATGGCATAATTGTAGATGGTCAATCATAAAGAAGCCACATGTACTTTCAAAAAATTAAAGAAGCCACACATACAAAGACATTACATGGATACCTTTAAGTGGTCAAGTATCCTATTTCTTTTCCTTTTCCCTATCTATTTGCGAACCAACCTCCCTCCCAGTATCCTGTTTCTTCTCTTCTTTGTCTTCTTCTTCTTTTCTCATGTTTGCTCCATGATCCATTTTCATTGATGAAATTGCTGAATATCTACTTTTTAGATATTAGTCAGGTGTTATATGTGAATTATCATCTTTTTGCTCACCTAATTGCCAATATCATGTTGAATTTCCAATGATCACTATGCAGTTCAGACTTTAGCCAAGTGTAAGTTCAAGTTCTAATCTATCATGCTCCATTAATGGAGACAAAAAAACATAAATGATATATAGAAGATTTAACAAACAAAACTAGCATTAAGACCCCTTTCTTCTCTTTCCTTTTGCGCAAGAGGCGTTTCGCAGAGCAAGAGCACGCCCTCCGCGCCTTGCAAAACACCTCTCTTGTGGAGGACGAGGAGCGATCCCCATTCTCTGATTATATCTTGAAGGCTGAGATCTCCCCCAGGATCTCACTTCCGACCTTCAAGTCGTATGACGGCCAGGGAGACCCGGCCAATCATTACGACAGCTTCGACGCCCTAATGACCTTACATGGGGCGTCAGACGTGATCAACTGTCGAGCGTTCATGACCACTCTGGTCTAGGGTGCTCAGGCATGGTTCAGGGCCCTCGCCCCCGACAGCATTCACAACTTCAAGTAGTTCGGGTGAGTGTTCAAGGAAAGCTTCACCGGCAGCGGTCCACCCCGGTCAGTAGCGGGATTATTGGCCCTCAAGCAGGAACAGGGGGAGAAGTTGCGGGCTTATATCAACCTATTCAAATCGGAAGCCCTGCGCATCCCCCGCTTGGATGTTGCCTCGGCCATCACCGCACTGACTGGGGTTACCTGTGATGAGAACCTATGGCGCGAGCTAGTGCTTCTTCCTCCCACCTCCATCGCCGAGCTAGTGACCCTGGCCCTGCGCCACACAGAGTGTAAGGAAGTCCTTAGCACCTGTCGAGGCACAACAGGCTCGGGTCGGGCGGGGGACAAGAAGCGACCGTCCGAGCAAGGGACGGGCCAAGGAAAGAGGCAGAACCAGGACGGAGACCGTAAAGAGCCGTCGCGGAAGTATGAGCGGTACACCCCCCTTACCGCTCCCATCCACGAAATCTATGAAGACATCAAAGGCTCGGGTCTCCTCCACCAGCCCGAGCCTATGAAGGCCAAGCACCGCAATCACCGTAAGCATTGCCTATTCCACAGCGATCACAGGCATCACACCAGCGATTTCCATCAACTCCAAGACGAGATCGAGCGCCTCGTCCGCCAGGGACACCTATCTCGATACGTGGTCGAGTAGAAAGAAGACAGAGGCACCCCCGAAGAAATCGACAATGCCCCCCGTGGAGTCCACATCAATGTCATCGCGGGCGGCGCGGCATAAGGAGGAGATCGCAGCCAGGGAAGAAAGCGTCACGTCGAGCGGGCGAGCCGAGCCTCCACAGAGCATCCTAAGGCCCCGCAGGCGATCGAACCGTAGGCCCTGGTATTCTCTGACCATGACCTTGAAGGGCTAACCACCCCGGATGGGGACATCTCCCACCACTTCATCTTTTCCAGGCCCCGATGATCGTCGTTGGCGTATAGTCTTGATTCACCACTTTATTTCGAGTCATATGATGTATTTTTCATGTTCTTATGTGAGTCTTGTCATGTAATTTCCCATTTTATTTGAGTCGTGTGCCTAGGTTAGCAAGTTATTTACCTATGTTAGAGTCAAATGGGCTTCTAATCCATCAATTGGGCCCATTGAACCACCCTTTGACATGCTTGGTCTTTGGTGCAAATGTCAAGGGTATTATGGTCATGTAGAATGTTGGGCCACTAAAAATAGGACCCCAACCCCCCCTTGTGAAAGCTAATGAGAAATTACATATTTGAGTTTCCACAAAATTTGAGTGTTCTTGGGTGAGAAACCCTCTCTCTACCCTCTCCTTCTCTCTCTCTTCTCCCCTCTCTCTCCACTCCCCTTGCCACCTCAGCCCTCCACATCAGCCCCAACCTTTCACCTTCCCCAAGCCCCTTCAATTCCACCATTACTCTCACCAAACCCCAAGCATCGTTTCCCCTTCCAATGCAACCTTTCCTCTTCCCCATGCACCCTTTTCACTACACCAAGCACCCCTTCACCTACCCAAGGGAAATTTGAATTTCCCTCCCCCTTGGTGGCTGCAACCAACCCCTCTCCAACTCCCCTACCCCTTAGCCTTGGTCGACCACACCCCTCTCCCCATATCCCCCTTTGTCACTCCAAGACCTTCACCCTCTCTCTCCCCTTCCCCTTGTGCTGCTAGCCCCTCACCACCATCGCCCCTCCCATACCACCTTGCACCAGACCCTCTCCAACCCTATCTCCACCTTCCCTATATTCCCCTCCCACCTCCTAACCCTTCCCCAACATCACCACCCTCATATCCAATAACCCTCCACCAAAGAAAACTCCCCTTTCAACCATGATCTACTAATCTGTGTGCAGTTGAAGGTCTATTGAGTTCCAACCTGTTTCAGCGCCGGTCATAGCTACATCCCAGAGTTCCTGGAGGCACACCCTATATTGCTGGAATTCCCTTCAAGTTAGCTTCGTAGGCAAGGTGATCCCGCCTCAATCCGAGTTCGGAGCTGTCCAGGAGGATCGTTCTCGTCAGGCCGCGCGTCCGGCATCCGAGTGGAGATCAGGACCACAATGCAGAAGCTCCTGCCGCCACATCCCTATTTCTCTTGGTGCGCCATTTGACCGGGACGAGATACTACCAGCCCTCTGTCCAACGCAGCAAGCGGAGCATCGTTCGGAGTTCGGAGCTCCCCGTTCCCTTAAATCTCCCCCGGGTGCGCAGTCCAGTCCAGTCAGGGCCTGAACAGACACCCCTTCACTCTACGGGCTCTATCTATCTGCTCCAACCTCCTCTGGTGGCCATTCTGGTTTCTACTCGAAGAGGACCTTCCCACGGTCTTATTGATATAAGCTGCGTTGCCTTTGGAGCTTGGAGTTAGTCGAAGCAAGGACATCTTCCAGCGCCTTCGACTCTGGAACAGACAGAAGCGGAACCAAGGAGTCCCGTTCAAGATCCATCTTCGGCCTCCGACGACCACAATAAATTCTCCAAAAATTCTGGAGCTTTCTTGGACCAACCCAGGAAGTTTTGGTGTAGGTCTCGCCCATTTATGAATTCAGACGGATCTGTGGTGGCTTCATCAGCGAACCCCTGTCCTGCCAAGTCTGAGCAGACAGAACTGTGGGCTCGAGTCTACTTTGGCATTCCCCACCCCGCCTGTTAGGCTTAAAGCCCCTCCCTACGGGAGGTAGTGTTTGTTGTAATCTCACATCTCCCCACCCCTTGTCCAACCCTCCTGCGTGAGGAGTAGTTCATGTAATCATTTAAACACGAAGAAGCTTCACCGACGCAGTGTGCGGGGGAAACCAGACCGGGGTCGGTTTCTTCAAACTGGCAAGGTACTCACTCAGCCCTTGCTCATATTTTAGTGCTTGTTAAATTAATATCTGTCAACGCTCCGCTGGAGTGTAAGAGAGCGCCCGGTCCAAAAAGCACCCTCGCTTTCGAGTGACCACCGTGGAGGAAGAGAGTGATCCGAGTCCCTTGTGGCACTCGGTCAGCCCATCAATTCAGGCTTCCATATCTTTGGGGGGGAACACATTCATAATCTTGCTGGCCCTCTACCAGCAAGGGTCTAGTCTCACCACCCTCAACTCGGCATCATCCGGTGTGCGCACCGGTGAGCGACCGTCTACGATAGTCTCTAATTTGGGAATTGTGCTTGTGATGGATAAGTCCAAGGGTTCTTTGTCTAGTCGTTGCATTCTATAGGGTGTTTCACATCAATTGGTATCAGACACATAGGTGAGTGAAACCTCCCCACCCCAAAGGGTTGAGAGTGTGATTGAGGTCCATGAAGCTTCCCTTGATTGGTAGGAAGAATATGAGGCACAATGCCAAGAGTCGGGACAAGAGAAACCATTTCTCCCTATTAATGCTCCTATGAACCTATCTCGATGCCTCCTCCTTCAAGCTTGCAAAGATGATCAAACTAACCCACCCCTTTATGAAAGTTGTTATCCTAGAGGGGTCCCTAATTGATTGGTTAAAGAAATGTCCAAACTTAGGATGCCCATGCCCACTTTGCTCGCTTCCGGAGCACCACTCCCAAATAGTGCCCATTAACTCCTTCCACACCACATTCCAATTCTCCTATGAGGGGGAGACTTTGGATGATCTTATCAAAGGTCTAGAATGGCAACTTGAGCTGACTAACATGTTGGCTTTGGGAATCGACAGACCTAAGGGGCTCGATCTCACTCACCTATGTGTCGAGTCCATCACCTCAGTCTACACTATGGGTTGCTACACTAGCGATCTCCTTTTACTTCTCCCTACACCTGAGGAACCCGACCTTATTCACAAACTAGAACTTGTTATCTCGGGTAGGAAGCCGATACATCCCACTAAGGTCTATGTCTCACCAACCTTTACACTTAGAGAGGATCTAACACACATTGGGGATCTTATGACTAGGCCAATCCAATCTGAGGATTTAGGTGAGATACACATTCCCAAAGTCCCAAGGTTCCATGATCCTTTTGACCCATTCCCTTGGAAACTCCAACACCAACATATCCCTGTTCCTTTCCTCACCATTACCTACTACCCATCCTTTTGACCCATTCCCAAAGACCATTCCAAGTGGCCCAATCCGGTCCTTACCCATTGCTTCACCACCACCACATGCCTAGTAGGTCCCGAACCGATCCCTTGGAACAAGCCACACCCACCCCTAAACACAAACAAGGCCAATGGACCAATCACAACCTTCACCCTCCCCATTGACAAGGTCCCAACCTACATTAGGGAATCTAAGAATTGGACTATCTTAATCCGTGGGATTGATAACACCCCCTTCACCAAGGGTCTAACCATGCTTGACCCCTTCGATCCCTCTGCATGGAAATCCCCAAGACCATCATCCTTGTCCCATTTCCTCAAAGAACTCTCATGCCTTGCCCCTTGTCAAGTCCAATACGCCAAAGTTGGGCCAAACCCCGCCTTGCCAACACCCACACTTGGGAAGGTTCGCCTCAACGTCGGGATAAAGTTACATGGTAGATCTACATTTGAGTATCTGTAGTGCCCCAGAATTTATATAAGTAATTTTTAGATTATAAATAGAATTTTCTAGAATTTATTAAGAATTTATAAGGGCTAAATAGATTAATAAATGGGTTATAAGGCCCAATAGTGTTAAATAATTAGCCTAGCCTATTAAAGAAAGACTCAAAAGGCTTAAGGACCAAACCCATTAAGTTTGGCCCATATTCCAGAAGGTTAATTAGCTTATTCATGGATTTTAAAGAATAAATATCCCTTAATTAGATAATTATATAGATAAAATGAATAAAAGAGTTTTATTAATTTAAAATTCTGCACACGTTGGCTGTAACGGTCTATCGGGCGACCGCCACATGCATGTAACGCATCAGGACTGGACCGTCACACCCTGTTAATTCCGTGAGTTGAAGAACTTGCAAAAAGATGGGATCTTTGGGATCCTATCTGCGAGTGACCTAATTAGGAGAACATGTAAGGTTACTAGGGACTCTTAGGGATTAGGTTTTGGCCAACTAAGGACTCTAAAATCGATCTAATCCTCAAACCCTAGCCAATCCCTATAAATAAGACCCAGTTCTGAACTGAGCGACCCTTACTTTTGGCTCGTGATGAATCAAGGTAAGGAGATAGAATTTCGGGTAAGTTCTTTTGAACTTTTTATTTCTAATACTAAGGTCTAACAACTCTCAAAACTTCATGATAGGAGGTCGAGTATCCAAGGAGTTAGAGGCTTCCAAAGTTACTGGTACGACCTTAGCAATCAAGGAATCTGAACGAAAGTCCTCTGAAGATCAGGAAAATAGAGGAGCTAAACGAGGTAATTAGAGCTTAATGCTTCAGAACTTTTTGTTCCCCTTAGATTCATATTCTTAACCTCCAAATTTCACACCTTTAGGTCAGGAGATTGAAGAGATAGAGTGACGTGAAGTTGCTGAAAAACTATAGGGAGAAGGGAACTAGGGCGTGCCTTGAAGACCCAAATTAGAAGTCTAAAGCCCAGAGAAACGGTAGGTCATCTCATGAACGGCAAAAATAACATGTTAGGGATAAAAGCCCTCTGATTTTGATTGATTACATGCATTATAGATTATGAATTTCATGTCTTAGCAAGATCATGCATACTTGCATACCTTTTGCCTAACCAAAGATAAAAGATATCATCTTGATCATTCACTGCGACCTATGCATATATCTGGCCTTTACTTTGTTATCATGACTAGACTAGTTAGTGATTGTGATTTTTCTTGCATGGACATAGTTCCTTATCTTTATCCTCAGTAGAAGCTTTGACAGATTAGGGTAGGACCGTCACATGACTGTCACAGCCTTACGATAAGCCGTCACACTCTCTGTTGTGTTTAAATTATTCTGTTGTCTCTGACACACCATAGTAGGAGCGTTACAATACTGTAATGGCCCCCCGACAAACCGTCACACGGCTGTAACGCGCCTATGCTAGACCGTTAGAACACTGTTCTCTGTCAACTCAAGACAGAATGGAAATTAGTCAAGTCTACTTATAAATAAGCCTAGTTATCTAAGTTTTGACCTGATATCATGACTTTGAGTTTAATTATTGATTCATGATAGGTATTGCATGATTACAAGCCTTTTAAGTTATTTTGAGTTATGTTAATTTCATTGGTCAAACTCTAATAGTTTGTATTTAAAGTATGATTTCAAAAGATGTATTGACGGAGCTTTATCATGGTTTCACATGGTTTCACAGTCTCTTCTATCTATAGAGTCATTTTCTTTAAGTACATGGCATATATTCCGGTATATGGCCATTAGTTTACACATTGCACTATAGGAACATATTCTTGAACATGATGACCCCTCTATTGGATATTCCTTCCAATGGACTAGGAAATCTTATTTCAAGGCCTCCGTAATTCTCCGCGAGC
This sequence comes from Amorphophallus konjac, assembly GCA_022559845.1. Lineage (NCBI taxonomy): Eukaryota > Viridiplantae > Streptophyta > Magnoliopsida > Alismatales > Araceae > Amorphophallus > Amorphophallus konjac. Next base: position 234,480,634 of record CM040126.1, read on the forward strand.
CTGGGATTCCCACTAGGACGTCGAGTTGGTTGTACCATGAAAGCCCAATTATTAGAAAACACCATCGAAGGTTTCTGATTTTTGGATATGTAACAGATCAAGGTTGGGCCGTTAGGCTCATCTAACAGCCCAATAAACGACCATCACATGTACTGAGTCCATCTTTATTTCTTTTGGATTCAGACCATTGTAACGGCCCAATACTGGAGCGTCACGTTATGTAACGGCCCAGTACAAGACTGTCATAGTTCTATATTTTGTTAACTCGAGGTTTGACCAAGGGGTTGATATTCTAAAGCTCCTAGGTGGATCATTGATGTTCTAGGACTTGTCACAATGATCAAGATACTTAATTTTAAAGGATGAAAAGTTAAGAAATGAGTCGTTATGCTAGCGAATTATTTCCATGAGCATAACATAGTATAAGTCATTCTTGATCTTTCATATTCTAAATTGAAGCATTCATTCATTGATTATTACCATGAGCTTATTGAACTTATTACATTCTTGGCCATACTTTATTGTTACATGCATGGAAATATCTTGATTTATACTTGAAGATGCGATCGAGCACTGATTATGTTCAAGGACTCTATGCTAGTCCCCTCGACTGATTGCCGGAAACATACTATTATAAACAATGGGGTATGATGCTACTGGGGTCACATTGCGCTGGGAGTACTTTCTCTATATATAAGTGAAAATCCACGGCATCATGAAATTACTTGTACATGACTTTCTTGCTTGTTACATGATATTCCACAGAAATTCACCAAATACTTGCTCATAAGTAAAAGATGTTTGGATGCTGACTACGTGGTCTTGCTAGTACATTCTCGTTACATTCTTGTTCATGAAAGGCCATGCTACATTCTTGTTCATTCTTGTTACATTCTTGCTAGTTCATACTTGCTCTCATTCTATCTTAAACGATCGTCTTGCTACTTTGGTTACTCGCATGATTGATCGCATTCGCATGATTTTACCTAAATTCTTTAGAGCTAAAATGCTAATTACTTTAATAGTGCTAATATGTTGATGCGAAGATACCTACTGGGCAAGTGTGCTCATTACCTATTTCTAATCTTTTTTAGGAGATGGAAGTGATACGAATTCGGATTCGGGTTATACAAGTAGCGGGTCCGAGAGCGAAAGAAAATCATATCAAATTGAGAGTGAAAACTTAGGAAGTTTACAATGTTTAGATCGAGTCTTTGTAATTTGTTATTTCTTGAGTCTAGTGGAATGGAAAAGGTATGAAAAGGTTATTGTACTTAAGTACTCGATTATCAATGAAATAAAGTTGGAGTTTGATTAATTATTATGTGATTGCATTCTTATGTGTGATTGCCTTACGCTCTGATCATTCTTGCTTGCAAGAGGCTTACCATGCCGATTATTCACGTTCCTCGAGCGAGTCTTCCGCTGTAATAAAGGCTCGGGGCGTGATAGTTAAGTTGGTATCAGAGCCTAAGTCTCATGACTTAGGGAGAAGAATCATGTCATAGGATAAGTCCAAGGTTTAAGGACCCCTACCTATAAATTAAGGAAGAAATTTTCATACCCAAGTGAGAATTGGGTAGAGCTTGGGATAAGATAGTTAATTAGCTTTAAGATTGATTTTCTTCCAATTTCATGAAAATAACAAATTGTTATATTTCTCTTAGGTACCTTATTATTACCATGGCTCATCGCGTAGATTGGAATGGCATGCAACAAACTATTCCCGGCCTTACTCAGGCATTACAAACCATGGCGCAAGCTGGCGTAGGAGCATGGGCTGGCGACTTACATCGTAATTTCCAGAGTTTAAACCCTCCGCGTTTCTATGGTTCCTCTAATATGGACGAAGCAGAGAACTGGATTGACGAGATGAACCGTATATTTGACGTCATCCAATGCACCGATCAAGAGAAGGTGTGTCTTGCAACCTTCCAACTCAACAAAGATATCCGTACATGGTGGAAGTCGGTTCCGGCACCTCCGGTCGATGCACCTCATACGTGGGATGGCTTTCTCACCTTATTCCGTGCCAAGTATTTCTCTGAGCATGTGAAAGAAAGAAAGGCTATGGAGTTTGCCTCTCTTCGACAGGGAATGATGATAGTGGCCGAATATGAATTATAATTCTCAAGGATAGCACCTTATGCACCGCATCTAATCAGTACCGATCTATTAAAGGCAAATCGGTTTATGGACGGGTTACGTCCCAATTTTATTCAGCAGCTTGGGACCCAAAATATCCGTACTTATGCGGAGATGGTTCAGCGGGCTTACTTATGTGAGAGGACCTTAGAAAAGGTCGAGAAATTGAAAGGGAAAGTAGAAGAGTCCAGCCGACGATCAGATCAGCATTACAAGTAAGAGAAATTCAGCATCATGGAGCCTCATAAGAGCCGTGATAGTAAGAAGAGATCCGGGAGTGGGAACGGTGGAAGTTCTCAGAAGAACAAGAAGATTAAGGAGGAGGGCCAAGTCGCCATGGCTTGCACTTTTTATGAAAAGTTCAGCCATTTGGATGAAGAGTGCTGGAAGCGCCTCGGCACTTGTTTACGTTGTGGAAGCAGGGAGCATCGCATGCTGGATTTTCCCCTTATGAAGGACCAGTCATCTGGTGGTGGACGCAGGAGGCAAGCTCGCCTCAATGCCGTTCTAGAAGAAGAGGAAGCGCCGAGGGATGGTGGGCTTATGGAAGGTACTCTTCAAATTTGTTCCCTTCCTGCATTTGTGCAGTTAGATACTGGTGCCTCTCATTCTTTTATCTCCACTACTTTTGCAAAAATATTACCAATTACATCAGTTCCCTTACCTTCAGATCTTGCTATTACCACACCCTTAGGTTCTGGAGCAAAGCTTACCAACTATTATCCTGATAGCGAAGTGATAGTAGAAGGTCATAATCTCCCCGTAAACTTAGTATGCCTTGACATGAAAGGTTATGATGTCATTTTAGGGGTAGATTGGCTTGTAGATCATGATGCTTATATCAATTACAGAAATAGGATTATATCCTTCCGAAAACCCGGTCTTCCAAGATTCTCTTTCCTTGGCATTAAATACAAGAAACACCCCACTATCATATCTTCTCTTCACGCTTGCAAACTCATCTCGCAAGGATGTGAAGCTTTTCTTGCTTCTGTCATTGTTACGGAGTCCAAGGAAATCATCATAGTGGATATCCCTATTGTAAATGAATTCCCAGATGTATTTCCATCCGAATTACCCAGTTTACCACCCGAGAGGGAAGTGAACTTCACTATTGAACTCATTCCTGGAGCAGCACATGTTTCTATAGCCCCTTACAGGATGTCCCCCAGAACTCAAGGAACTAAAAAAGCAGTTGCAGGAACTACTGGATAAGGGCTTCATCAGACCTAGCACATCCCCTTGGGGTGTGCCAGTTCTATTTGTCAAGAAGAAGGAAGGTTCTCTCAGGCTATGCATCGATTACCGGTGACTGAATCAACTTACAATCAAAAAATAAGTATCTGTTGCCACGTATTGATGAGCTCTTCGATCAGCTTACGGGAGCAGAATATTTTTTCAAGATTGACCTCAGATCAGGTTATCATCAGCTTAGAATTAAAGAAGAAGACATTTATAAATCAGCTTTTTGGAGTCGTTACAGTCACTATGAATTCATGGTAATGCCGTTCGAGTTAACAAATGCCCCAGCAGCATTTATGTAACTTATGAACAATGTTTTCCAACCATATCTGGACCAATTCATCGTCGTCTTCATTGATTACATCTTGATATACTCCAAGACAAAAGAGGAACATGAAGAACATCTGAGGATAGCTCTACAAACACTTAGAGAACATAAACTTTATGTAAAGCTTAACAAATGTGAATTCTGGCTCAAGGAAGTTTCATTCCTAGGCCACATTATTTCCAAGGAAGGAATCGATGTGGATCCTTCGAAAGTAGAAGCTGTCAGGAATCGGAGCTGGCCAACGATTGTATCAGAAGTAAGAAGCTTTCTGGGTCTAGCTGGTTACTATAGGAGGTTTATTAAGGACTTCTCAAAGATTGCGGTAACTTTAATAAGACTTACAAGAAAAGAAATCCCTTTGTTTGGTCCAAGGAATGTGAAGAGAGTTTTTAAACTCTTAAGAATCATCTCACTACATCTCATATTGTATCACTACCAGTGGGAGGTGGTGGATTCGAAGTATATACGGATGCGTCTAGTATTGGCTTAGGATGTGTCCTCATGCAAGATGGAAGGGTAATATGCTTGTAGCGACCCTGATAAAAGCAAGATTTTTAAATATATCAAATTAAAAATAAAAGATAAGTGAATAGATGACAAAGAGCCTAAATGAGTAAATCATTAATCAAAGGAAAAAAAAAATAACGCCTTTTATAAAGGCGCTGATTCAAAAGGAAACGCCTCTGTCTAAGGCGTTAATTTAAAAAGGACGCCTAGACAATAGGACGTCAAATTTCAAACGACGAAAGATAAAATCTAGGAAAGGAAATGAAATGTCCTCTACATGGGCGGATTTTACATAAGTAACGATGCTAGACAAGGCGTTAATTTAAATTCGACGCCCTCGCTTAAGACGTTAATTCAGTTCGAGTTTCGTTTGACCCAGGAGTCTATCCAGGGTAAGTTATGGATAACTACGTCGAGGGTAGGATATAGTAAGGACTCTATCAAGGGAATACTACCCTTAATCATATTCTAACTCTATTAGGATGTCCAAAATCCTATAAATAACCATGTCCGATCAAACCCTAAAGCGGTTGCTGCTGCGTGAAGAACAGGTGGTTCTTCGTACCGTTTTCTTCCTCTGTCCATAATTCTTAGTCATGAAGGATACTAATATTCTTCATGTGTTCTGTAGGTTGACGTGCTGAAGAACGAAGGGTCTTCATCATCGTCTACATCTTCTTCAAACTACCGAAGTGTCGGAGGAGTTTTTCCTTATCATCTTCCTCTGCTTCCGGAAGATCAGAGCATCGTTATTATTGAACCTTCATCCGTTCGTCGGTCAAATTCTTTTTAAAGGTAGGTTTTCTCAAGATCGTAGCCCACACTAGCTTAATATCTTAATAATATCATCGGTCGTGCATGCATATAGTTCTTTTATGGTTTCAAGATGTTTTCTATATAATTTCAAAAAGAAACGCCCTTGACCAGGGCACTAGTTTGAAGAAGCAACCCACACTAGGGCACTATTTATTGTTTGACGCCCTTCACAGGAGTCATCAATTTCACATAATTAATAAACACCCATGTTTAATAATCAATGTAACCATGAATAAAATATATTGCATGAGTATACACGTGGAATCCTGTTATTTTCCTGTCTCTCTCTCTCTCTTGAAATTTAATCATTTGAAAATTGATAAATTCTTGAATTCACGACCTAGTCCAGGTCTTCTCATGTTTAACTGACGCCCCAGACCAGGGCACATATTGAAGAGACACGCCCCTGTCCAGGGCGCGTTTCTGTTAAAAATTCCAGATTATTAATATTCTGTAAATTAGAAATATTGAAAGGACGACTTCTATGTACGTCGTCAAATGTAATATAAACGCCCCTGATTAAGGCGTTAATTTCATGAAAAACGGCTTTACCAAAGTCGCTATTTTTTTGCATTACTGTTTCACTGATTACTGTTAACCGAGAGTTTCATTATATCTATATATATATATATCGGCACTATATTCCAGTCTGTGAGTATAGTCCCACATTTCTACGACGATTTATCGCATTACCCTCTCAATTCTCATTGACATACAAGCTTTCCTTTGGACATTCCGTTCCTTTGGACTAGTAAGTTAGTCATAGAGACCTCCGTAAGTCTCCTCGCAGCCTTGGATTCCCTCAAGGCCGACTGAGCTGGTTGTACCATAAAAACCCATTACACTATTTTGCCATGTCACTCTGAAGAAACATGGTATACCGGCCCTCATGTTATGCAAAGTGTGTATCATGAGAATTCTCTTAATGGGATGAGGTTATCATGCCATTTGATGCTGTTCTTGTAAACCTCAATTCTATATCAACATTGTTATGCTGTTCTTGTAAACCCCAATTCTATATTCAACATGATGTTCTTGTGGACCTCAATTCTATAGTAAGAATGAGGACGTCTTAACATTGATGTGCTGTTCATGTGGACCTCAATTCTATAAAAAGAATATCCATACTTGCTTGTCATGGTACCCAAGTTAGGGAATCAATTCCACCTAGTTTTATCGATAATCGTGATTGTACCGTTATTATCGCCATTCTATGTCAAGTGTCATATTTTTGGACTCTACTCTAGTTTACCCTACATGTCTACAAGCTTTATTCTTGAAATTCCATATTGGCTATACACAAAAGTGGATGTTAAAATACATGATTAATGCCTGCGCATATAGGGCCCGATCTGGTCCTGCGAGGAGCACCCGAAAGTACTTGTGCCCATGGGAGTTGATTGATCACGGTATTGGCATTATACCGAAATGCATGACTTGCTTGATTGAACATTCCACAAATCTTGTACTTGTACTTGACTTGATATTACATGACTTGCGTGGCCCGAGAAAGGGTAATTTCATACTTGCTTGACTTGAAACAAAATAGCCAAATTCCAACATAACATGATGAGTTTACTTGCTTGAATATCTTGATATCTTTCGATATAAGTTCTTGAAAGTTCATGACTAGTTCTTCTTGCTATCTTATTGTTATACACTCTCTCTCTATCTTGTCGTTTTATGCGAGCGTGCATAGCTATAGTGCATTCATGAAAGATGTAATTACTTAAACCCATTGCTAGTTCTTAAGATATAATTTCCTATTGAGCGTTCGCTCACTTAGTGTTTCCCTACTTTTTAGGTAAGTCCGACGAAGAGGGAACTCAAACGGATGAGGAAAATCAAGAGTGAAAGATTTAGAGCTTCTTCCGTGTTATCTAGTCTTTTTCATATTTTCTTGAGTCAACCTTGTATTTTTCTTTTATTTTAGTTAGTACTTCAAGGTTTGTAATAGACATCTTCTTATGAAGGAATAAAGGACTGGGTTATCTTTACTTTCGCGCATCTCTGATTTTTTTGGTGTCGAATACAATAATACTCTGATTGACATGATTGATATAAACTCGTCGCGCATCCCCGGGTACCTTCCGCGCTCGGGACGTGACAATGCTATTCTTCAAGACAATTGAAACATCACGAGGAAAATTATCCTGTGCATGATTTGAAATTGGCAGCTGTTATTTTCGCCTAAAAAATTTGGCGTCATTATCTCTATGGAGAAAAGTTCACGGTATACTCGGACCACAAAAGCTTGAAATATTTATTTTCTCAAAAAGAGCTAAATATGAGGCAGAGAAGATGGTTAGAATATCTCAAAGATTTTGATTTTGCTATTCAATATCATCCTGGCAAGGCTAATGCTGTAGCCGATGCACTCAGCAGAAAATAAATGGGAATGCTATCAAGTCTTTTGACTAGTATGACTAATCTTATTCCTCAGTTTGCTCAATTGAATTTAGATATTGACATGAAGGAAGAAGATTGTTTCATAGCTAATATCCGAGCTCAACCAACATTAATAGAGGATCTGGTCAAGTTGCAAGATGATGATCCCGCGTTACTGGAGATTAAAGCTAACATAGATCAAAGGCCAGATTTCTCTATTTTCAATGACGGAAGATTGCTATTTAAGGGCCGAGTATGTGTACCGGATCATGAGGATACGAAGAAATTGATCCTAGAAGAAGCACATAATTCCAAGTACACCATTCATCCAGGAGGTACAAAGATGTATCAAGATCTCAAAAGAAACTTCTGGTGGCCCAATATGAAGAGAGAGATAGCGGATTTCGTGTCTCACTATCTCACTTGCCAACAAGTTAAAGCAGAGCATTTTAGACCCGCCGGTAAATTACATCCCTTAGACATTCCAACATGGAAGTGGGAGAGTATATGGATGAATTTCATCATGGGTTTACCTAAGACCAGATGAGGACCCGATGGTATATGGGTAATCATAGACCGATTGACTAAATCTACACATTTTCTACCAATAAAAAGTCGATGGTCTGTGGATATTCTAGTAGCATTATACATAAGAGAAATTGTCAAATTACATAGTGTCCTTGTCACTATTGTATCCGATAGAGATTCTCGATTCACATCATATTTCTGGAAGGGTCTACAAAACTCACTAGGGACTAGATTGAACTTTAGCACAGCCTTTCATCCTCAAACAGATGGTCAAATGGAAAGACCAAATCAAGTAGTAGAAGATATGCCTAGGGCTTGTGTTATCGATTTTGGAGGAAGTTGGCATGATCACTTGCCTCTGGTAGAATTTGCATATAACAACAGCTATCAAGCCAGCATACAAATGGCACCTTTTGAAGCGTTATATGGAAAAAGCTGTAGATCACCTATTTGTTGGAATGAAATAGGGGAAAGGTAATTTCTAGGCCCCGACCTTATTAGGGATTCTACAGAGAAGATCAAGCTCATTTGAGAAAGACTGCAGATGGCACAAGATAGGCAAAAGTCTTCTGCCGATAATCGAAGGTGCGATTTGGAGTTTCAGGTTGGAGATCATGTATATCTAAAGGTTTCTCCGGGTCGTGGTATTCAAAGATTTGGCATCAAAGGCAAGCTAACTCCCAGGTTCATTGGCCCATTTGAAATTCTTGAAAGGGTCGGTGAAGTAGCTTATAGACTGGCTTTACCTCCACAATTAGCAGGAGTTCAGGACGTATTTCACGTCTCTATGTTGAAAAAGTATGTATATGATCCTGACCATGTTATCACTTATGATAATTTAGAAATTCAGAAGGACATGACATATGAGCAAATGCCAATAAAAATTTTGGAACGTGAAGTGCGTCAACTAAGGAATAAAGTTATTCCTATGGTCAACATTCAATGGAAGAAAATATGGCCATATGAAGCAACATGGGAAATCGAAGAAGCTATGTGGAAAAGATTCCCAGAATTATTTAATTTTAAGTACACTCTCCATAATCCATGTATTGAATTTGGGGACCAAATTCTTCTAAGTAGGGGAGGGTGTAGTGCCCTAGAATTTATATAAGTAATTTTTGGATTATAAATAGAATTTATTAAGAATTTATAAGGGCTAAATAGATTAATAAATGGGTTATAAGGCCCAATAGTGTTAAATAATTAGCCTAGCCTATTCAAGTAAGACTCAAAAGGCATAAGGACCAAGCCCATTAAGTTTGGCCCATATTCTATAAGGTTAATTAGCTTATTCACGGATTTTAAAGGATAAATATCCCGTAATTAGATAATTATATAGATAAAATGAATAAAAGAGTTTTATTAATTTGAAATTCTGCACACGTTGGCTGTAACGGTCTATCGGGCGACCACCACATGCATGTAACGCATCAGGAGTGGACCGTCACACCCTGTTAATTCCGTGAGTTGAAGAACTTGCAAAAAGATGGATCTTTGGGATCCTATCTGCAAGAGACCTAATTAGGAGAACATGTAAGGTAACTAGGGACTCTTAGGGATTAGGTTTTGACCAACTAAGGACTCTAGAATCGATCTAATCCTCAAACCCTAGCCAATCCCTATAAATAAGACTCAGTTCTGAACTGAGCGACCCTTACTTTTGGCTCGTGAAAAATCAAGGTAAGGAGATAGAATTTCGGGTAAGTTCTTTTAAACTTTTTATTTCTAATACTAAGGTCTAACAACTCTCAAAAGTTCATGATAGGAGGTCGAGTATCCAAGGAGTTAGAGGCTTCCAAAGTTACTGGTACGACCTTACCAATCCAGGAATCTGAACGAAAGTCCTCTGAATATCAGGAAAATAGAGGAGCTAAACGAGGTAATTAGAGCTTAATGCTTTAGAACTTTTTATTCCCTTTAGATTCATATTCTTAAACTCCAAATTTCACACCTTTAGGTAAGGAGATTGAAGAGATAGAGCGATGTGAAGTTGCTGAAAAACTACAGGGAGAAGGGAACTAGGGCGTGTCTTGAAGACCAAAATTAGAAGTTTAAAGCCCAGGGAAAAGATAGGTCATCTCATGAACTGCAAAAACAACATGTTAGGGATAAAAGCCCTCTGATTTTGATTGATTACCTGCATTATAGATTATGAATTTCATGTCGTAGCAAGATCATGCATACATGCATACCTTTAGCCTAACCAAAGATAAAAGATATCATCTTGATCATTCACTGCGACCTATGCATATATCTGGCCTATACTTTGTTATCATGACTAGACTAGTTAGTGATTATGATTTTTCTTGCATGGACATAGTTCCTTATCTTTATCCTCAACAGAAGCTCTGACGGATTAGGGTAGGACTGTCACATGACTGTAACGGCCTTACGATAAGTCGTCACACTCTCTGTTGTGTTTAAATTATTCTGTTATCTCTGACGCACCATAGCAGGAGCGTTACAATACTGTAACGGCCCCCCGACAAACCGTCACACGACTGTAACGCGCCTATGCTAGACCGTTAGAACACTGTTCTCTGTCAACTCGAGACAGAATGGAAATTAGTCAAGTCTACTTATAAATAAACCTAGTTATCTAAGTTTTGACCTGATATCATGACTTTGAGTTTAATTATTGATTCATGATAGGAATTGCATGATTACAAGCCTTTTAAGTTATTTTGAGTTATGTTAATTTCATTAGCTAAACTTTAATAGTTTGTATTTAAAGTATGATTTCAAAAGCTGTATTGACAGAGTTTTATCATGGTTTCACATGGTTTCACAGTCTTTTCTATCTATAGAGTCATTTTCTTTAAGTACATGGCATATATTCTGGTATATGCCATTAGTTTACACATTGCACCATAGGAACATATTCTTGAACATGAGGACCTCTCTATTAGATATTCCTTTCAATGGACTAGGAAATCTTGTTTCAAGGCCTCCGTAATTCTCCGCGAGCCTGGGATTCTCACTAGGACGCCGAGTTGGTTGCACCATGAAAGCCCAATTATTAGAAAACACCATCGAAGGTTTTTGGTTTTCGGATATGTAACGGATCAAGGTTGGACCGTCAGGCTCATCTAACGGCTCAATAAACGACCGTCACATGTACTGAGTCCATCTTTATTTCTTTTGGATTCAGACCATTGTAACGGCCCAATACTGGAGCGTCACGTTATGTAACGGCCCAGTATAAGACCGTCACAGTTCTATATTTTGTTAACCCGAGGTTTGACCAAGGGGTTGATATTCTAAAGTTCTTAGGTGGATCATTGATGTTCTAGGACTTGTCACAATGATCAAGATACTTAATTTTAAAGGATGAAAAGTTAAGAAATGAGTCGTTATGCTAGCGAATTATTTCCATGAGCATAACATAGTATAAGTCATTCTTGATCTTTCATATTCTAAATTGAAGCATTCATTCATTGATTATTATCATGAGCTTATTGAACTTATTACATTCTTGGCCAAACTTTATTGTTACATGCATGGAAATATCTTGATTTATACTTGAAGATGCGATCGAGCACTGATTGTGTTCAAGGACTCTATGCTAGTCCCCTCGACTGATTGTCGGAAATATACTATTATAAACCATGGGGTATGATGCTACTGGGGTCGCATTGCGTTGGGAGTACTTTCTCTATAAATAAGTGAAAATCCATGGCATCATGAAATTACTTGTACATGACTTTCTTGCTTGTTACATGATATTCCACAGAAATTCACCAAATACTTGCTCATAAGTAAAAGATGTTGGATGCTGACTACGTGGTCTTGCTAGTACCTTCTCGTTACATTCTTGTTCATGAAAGGCCATGCTACATTCTTGTTCATTCTTGTTACATTCTTGCTAGTTCATACTTGCTCTCATTCTATCTTAAACGATCGTCTTGCTACTTTGGTTACTCGCATGATTCATCGCATTCGCATGATTTTACCTAAATTATTTAGAGCTAAAATGCTAATTACTTTAATAGTGCTAATCATGTTGATGCAAAGATACCTACTGGGCAAGTGTGCTCATTACCTATTTCTAATCTTTTGCAGGAGATGGAAGTGATACGAATTCGGATTCGGGTTATACAAGTAGCGGGTACGAGAGCGAATGAAAATCATATCGAATTGAGAGTGAAGACTTAGGAAGTTTACAATGTTTAGATCGAGTCTTTGTAATTTCTTATTTCTTGAGTCTAGTGGAATGGAAAAGGTATGAAAAGGTTATTGTACTTGAATACTCGATTATCAATGAAATAAAGTTAGAGTTTGATTAATTATTATGTGATTGCATTCTTATGTGTGATTATCTTGCTCTCTGATCATTCTTGCTTGCAAGAGGCTTACCATGCCGGCTGTTCGTGTTCCTCGAGCGAGTCTTCTGCTGTAATAATGGCTCGGGGCGTGACAGTATCCATATCCACCTATGGTAGTTGAAAGGAAACACACTCATGATAGGTCCGCATTTGGATGCCCAGGCCCACCAATTTTCAAAACCCTTGATAGAGAGTCTAGACATGCTCGGTCTACTTTTGGTTTCTCAGGTCCACCCATCACCCCTAGAATGTCAGCATTCACAAAATTGCATGAAAACCTTCGCAAGCACATCAGCAAGAATAACGAGATTTACAAAAGACACGCCGACTCTCACCGACGCCACCAAGATTTCCACGTGGTTGATTTTGTGATGGTGAGGATAGAGAGGCTCTCCCCGGGAGCTATGTCGAAAATGAGGCCTCGTGGGGCTGGTCCCTTCCAGGTTCTGAGGCGCATCGGCACAAATGCTTATGAGTTAGACCTCCCTGAGGATTACAGAGTAAGTCCCATATTTAATGTGGCTGACCTGGTGCCATATAGGGGCCCCATAGTGGTACCCAGTGAGGATGTTGAGCCCGTTCCCTCCTTTGAGAGAGCACCCACCCTTGAGAGAAAGCCACCAACCAGGAGAGACCAGCGCGAGCAGGTTGAGCGGATATTGGATGAACATGTCACTACCACTAAGAGCAAGGCGTATGAGCGCTACCTTGTCAAGTGGAAGGGCCGGCCTCCATCGGGAGATTCATGGGAGGCCCTACTACAGCACTCTCAGAGTAGAGAGGACTCTTTCTCGACAGAGTCTAGTTCTCCGCACCCTGGGAGTATGATGGGGACATCTCCCGCCACTTCATCTTTTCCAGGCCCCGATGATCGTTGTTGGCGTATAGTCTTAATTCGCCACTTTATTTCGAGTCATGTGATGTATTTTTCATGTTCTTATGTGAGTCTTGGCATGTAATTTCCCTTTTTATTTGAGTCGTGTGCCTAGGTTAGCAAGTTATTTACCTATGTTAGAGTCAAATGGGCTTCTAATCCATCAATTGGGCCCATTGAACCACCCTTGGACATGCTTTGTCTTTGGTGTAAATGTCAAGCGTATTATGGTCATGTAGAATGTTGGGCCACTATAAATAGGACCCCAACCCCCCCTTGTGAAAGCTAATGAGAAATTGCATATTTGAGTTTCCATAAAATTTGAGTGTTCTTGGGTGAGAAACCCTCTCTCTCCCCTCTCCTCCTCTCTCTAGGGGGCCAACCCCTCTCTCTCTCTCTCTTCTCCCCTCTCTCTCTAGTTCGCACCCCTCTCTCTCCTCTCCCCTTTCCACCTCAGCCCTCCACATCAGCCCCAACCTTTCACCTTCCCCAAGCCCCTTCAATTCCACCATTACTCTCAGCAAACCCCAAGCATCCTTTCCCCTTCCAATGCAACCTTTCCTCTCCCCCATGCACCCTTTCCTCTCCCCCATGCACCCTTTCACCTCCCCAAGGGAAATTTGAATTTCCCTCCCCCTTGGTGGCTGCGACCAACCCCTCTCCAACTCCCCCCCCTAGCCTTGGTCGACCACACCCCTCTCCCCATATCCCCCTTTGTCACTCCAAGACCTTCACCCTCCCTCTCCCCTTCCCCTTGTGCTGCTAGCCCCTCACCACCATCGCCCCTCACATACCCCCTTGCACCAGACCCTCTCCAACCCTATCTCCACATTCCCCATATTCCTCTCCCACCTCCTAACCCTTCCCCAACATCACCACCCCCATATCCAATAACCCTCCACCAAAGAAACCTACCCTTTCAACCATCTTCTACTAATCTGTGTGCAGATGAAGGTCTGCTGAGTTCCAGCCTGTTGCAGTGCCAGTCACAGCTACATCCTGGAGTTCCTGGAGGCACACCCTATATTGCTGGGAATCCCTTCAACTCAGCTTCGTAGGCAAGGCTATCCCACCTCAATCCGAGTTCGGAGCTGTTCAGGAGGATCGTTCTCGTCAGGCCGTGCGTCCGGCATCTGGGTGGAGATCAGGACCACAGTGCAGAAGCTTCTGCGGCCACTTCCCTATTCCCCATGGTGAGCCATTTGACCGGCATGATATACTACCAGCCCTCTGTCCAAAGCAGCAAGCGGAGTATCGTTCGGAGTTCGGAGCTCCCCATTCCATTAAATCTCCCCCGGGTGCACAGGCCAGTCCAATCAGGGCCTGAACAGACACCCCTTCACTCTACGGGCTCTATCTCTCTGCTCTGACCTCCTATGGTGTCCTTTCTAGTTGCTACTCGAAGAGGACCCTCCCACGGTCTTATCTATATAGGCTGCGTTGCCTTCAGAGCTCGGAGTTACTCGGAACGAGGACATCTTCCAGTACCTTTGACTTTGGATCAGACAGAAGCTGAACCAAGGAGTCCCGTTCAAGATCCTTCTTCATCCTCCGACGACCACGATAAATTCCCCAAAAATTCTGGAGCCTTCCTGGGCCAACCCAGAAAGTTTTGGTGCAGGTCTCGCCCACTTCTGAATTGGGATGGATCCGTGGCGGCTTCATCAGCAAACCCCTATCTTGCCAAGTCTTAGAGGATAGAACTGTGGGCTTGAGTCTACTTCGACACTCCCCACCCCGCCTGGCCGGCTTAAAGCATCTCCCTGCGGGAGGTAGTGTTTGTTGTAATCCCACATCTCTCCACCCCTTGTCCAACCCTCCTGCGTGAGGAGTAGTTCATGTAATCATTTAAACAGGAAGAAGCTTCATCGACGTAGTGTGCGGGGGAAACCACACTTCCCCGCTCGCCCATGTCTCCGACCACGGTCGGTTTCTTCAAACCGGCCAGGTAATCACTCAGCCCTTGCTCATATTTTAGTGCTTGTTCAATTAATATCCATCAACGCTCCGCTGGAGTGTAAGAGAGCGCCCGGTCCTAAAAGCACCCTCGCTTTCGAGTGACCACTGTGGAGGAAGAGAGTGATCCGAGTCCCTTGTGGCACTCGGTCAGCCCATCAATTCAGGCTTCCATATCTTTGGGGGGGAACACATTCATAATCTTGCTGGCCCTCTACCAGTAAGGGTCTAGTCCCACTACCCTTGACTCGGCATCATCGAGTCACCCTCGGGTTGAGTGTGCGCACCAGTGAGCGACCATCTACGACAGTCTCTAATTTGCGAATTGTGCTTGTGATGAATAAGTCCAATGGTTCTTTGTCTAGTCGCTGCATTCCATAGGGTGTTTCACATCAACCCCGCATGATGATGCTCTCGTTGTATCGGCTACAATAAATCATTGTAACATAGATACGATCTTAGTTGACAATGTTAGTGCCCCTGATGTATTATCCTATGAATGTTTCCTCAAGATGGGAGAGAATCCATCTAAACTCCGCCCGATCCGAACCCCCCGTTGTGGGTTCAATGGCCAGGCAACTTATCCCGAGGGAGCCCTGAGCCTGCCAGTTACTATCGGCACCCTGCCTAAAACCGTTACGGTTATGGTGGACTTGATCGTGATTAAGGGGATGACGGCATATAATGCCATCTTCAGCTGAGGTATCCTCAGCCGAATGAAAGTGGTGCCCTCTACCTTTCACCAAAAAATGAAGTTCCCTACCAAGTATGGCATGGGGGAGGTCCAGGGTAACCAGGCATTAGCTAGACGGTGCTATATAATCTCGGTTGAAGCCACGAGGCCGGAAGGGAAAAATAAAGGAATAAAGGGAGCCGGGGAGGGACCAGCAACATCTGAGCCTGGTGGTGAGTTGCTAACGGTCATCCTCAATGGTGACCCGACTCTAGGAGTCAAGATTGGAGCCGATCTACCATCTAAAGAACAAGAAAAATATAAGGATTTCCTTGCCCAGTACATCCAAGTTTTTGCATGGTCGGACTAGCATCTTCCCGGGATCCCGGGAGACGTGGTAATGCACAAGCTCAACCTCGACCCAACGGTGAAACCTATCCAGCAACGCAGGAGAAAGCACACCCCGGAGAAGCAAGCTGTCATCAAAGAGCAAGTCATCAAGGGATAGAAGATTGGCCTCTTTCGACTGGTCCTGTACCCTACGTGGCTCGCCAACGTCGTCCTGGTACCGAAGGCTTTGGGAAAATGGCGAATGTGCGTAGACTTCACTGACCTCAACAAGGCTACTCCGAAATATTTCTACCCGCTACCAAGCACCGATTAACTGGTCGACTCAACCTCTGGCAATGAGTTGCTCAGCTTCCTGGACGCCTACTCCAGTTACCGTCAGATCATGATTGTAGCAACCCTGATAAATGAATATTTGAAATAAATTAAAATATATATATTACAGAAGTAATACAGATAATAAGAAGAGGGTTAAATGGAGGAATAAAACCAAGGATGCAAATAACGCCTCTCATTAAGGCGTTAATTTAATAATAAACGCCTCTATCAAAGGCGTTATTCAAGAAGTGACGCCCTCACTACACGGCGTCAAATTCCAACGTCAAAAAAGGGTAAGGCCAAGAAACGCCCCAATCTTGGGCGTGTTTTAAAGAAAAGAATGCCCTTACACAAGGCGCTTATTAAGAAACGACCTGAAGCAGGTCGTCAATTCAAGAATCGACGACCTGACCAAAGTCATTAATTCCATTCGTGAACCGTTCGACCCAGGAGCTTATCCAGGGAAGGATTATGTTAATGTAGTAAGTATTTAATAGGGCAAGGACTCTATTAGGGATATATTACCCGCAATCAAACACTACTTTTGTTAGGATTCCAAAATCCTATAAATAAGCTGCTCAATCCAAACCCTAAACCTATTTGATCGACTGCTGCTGTTACGGTAAGAACTGAACGTTCTTATTTTCTTCTGTTTCTCTTCCTTATGAATGTAGTATGAGAAGAATTAATATTCTTCGTTGCTTCTCTTCTTAAAGGTTAAGAAGCCCTACGTTCTGAAGAAAGCAGAGTTCTTCTTCCGGGTAAAAGTTCTTTACTGTCGTGTGTTGTTCAGATTACAAAGAAACTGATTCAGTTTCTTCATTTCTTTCTTATAGAGCAACTGCAGTTGAAGAAGTGTTCTTCTTCTACGATCAAAGCCAACAATCCTTTTCCTCAGGCCATTATCCTGTAGCCGTCTCTTCATCCGATCATCTCCAAATCAACTCTTAATGTAGGTTTTCTCAAGTTACTGTAGCCCAAATAAATTAAGACAAGACTTATATACGTATTGACATGACATGCATACGGTTTAATATGGTTTTATTATGTTTCTGCAATATTTTGAAAGAGACGCCCCAGTCCAGGGCGCTATTTTACAAGACACGACCCTCACAAGGTCGTTAATTTCATATTTAACGCCCTATATACAGGCGTTAATTTCATGTAAACGTTAATCACCTATCTTAAGAACTGATTATCCATGAAATTGCATCAAATCAATAATTGTTAGCGGTTAAAGTTAATAAACATGAAACATCAAATCTAATATACTGCATATGAATTCCTGCCAATTTTCCTGTCATGACTATATGATCGTTATCCTTGATTATCGTGTAAATCTTGCTGATTATGTAAATTCCTGGTATTTCTTGAATTCACGACCTAGACTAGGTCGTTTCCAACTATGTTAACGCCCCATCATAGGGCGTGAATTGAAAAATAACGCCCCTTCCCAGGGCGCGTATCTGTGAAATTCCTGAAAAATATATTCTGTAAAAAAATAGAATTAAAGATAACGCCCTTGCCCAGGGCGCTTTTTTTGATAATACCTGAAATTAATTATATCCTGTCCAATATTGTGAATAAAAAGGACGCCTTCTTGTGTAGTCGTCAAATATTGAAGAAACGCCCCTGTCCAGGGCGCGTTTTAGATAAATTATTGAAATAATGAAATTCTGCAAATATAAAAATAGATGAACGCCCTTCTGTTAGGCGTTAATTACTTGAGAAACGGCTTTACCTAAGTCGTTATTTTCTGTAAACTGATTTTTTTATCCTGATTCTATTAACCGATGGTTCCAATTATGTATATAATATATATCGGCACTATTCTCCACTCCGTGAGTATAGTCCTACGTTTCACGATTGTTTTATCGGTCACACTCAATTCTCATTGACATACAAAGCTCTCCATTGGACATTCCGTTCTTTTGGACTAGCGAGTTAGTCATAGAGACCTCCGTAAGACTCCTCGTACCTTGGATTCCCTCAAGGTCGACTGAGCTGGTTGTACCCTAAAAACCCATTACACGATCTTTGCCATGTCAATCTAAAGAAACATGGTATACCGGCCCTTATGATTATTCAAAGAGTATATCATAAGAAATTCTTAATGGGATGATGATATCATGCTATATCATGTCATTCTTGTAAACCTCAATTCTATGATAAGAATGAGGGTATCTTACCTTTGATATACTGTTCATGTGGACCTCAATTCTATATAAAGAATGTCCATATTGATTTGTCATGGTACCCAAGTTAAGGGAACCATATTCTACCTAGTTTTATCGATATCGTGATTATACCGTTATTATCGCCATTCTATGTCCTTTGTCATATTTTTGGACTCCATTCTGTCAAAGTTGTCATACATGTCTACAAGCTTGATTATTGAAATTCAAAAATTGGCTATATATACAAGAGTGGATGTCAAAACACATGATAAATACCTGCGCATATAGGGCCCGATCTGGTCCTGGGAGGAGCACCCGAAAGTACTTGTGCCCATGGGAGTTTTAATGATAAGGTATCTGGCATTATACCGAGTACTTGACTTGCTTAATTGGACATTCCACACACATCTTGTACTTGACTCGTACTTGACATGAAATGAAATGCGTGGCCCGAAAAAGGGTAATTTACTTGCTTGCTTGATACATGATAGCCAAAGTTCTTGACATGACTTGTTAAATGTTCTTGCTTGAATATCTTGTTATCTTTTATTGAAAGTTCATGACTAGTTCAACTCGTTACCTTATTGATATATTCTCTCTCTATCTTGTCGTTTTATGCGAGCATGCATAGCTTTATTGCATTCATGAAATATGTAATTACTTAAACCCCTTGCTAGTACTTGAGATATAATTTCCTACTGAGCGTTCGCTCATTCCGTTTGTCCCTT
This sequence comes from Amorphophallus konjac, assembly GCA_022559845.1. Taxonomy (NCBI): domain Eukaryota; kingdom Viridiplantae; phylum Streptophyta; class Magnoliopsida; order Alismatales; family Araceae; genus Amorphophallus; species Amorphophallus konjac. The sequence continues at coordinate 234,499,987 of CM040126.1, forward strand.
TTTACTTTTCAGGTAAGTCCGACGACAATGGAAGTCAATCAGATGGGAATGTTCAAGAGTGAAAGAGGTAGAGCTTGTCCAAGTGTCATCTAGTCTTTTTTTCCTATTTTTCTTGAGTCAAACTATGTACTTTTCTTTTTATTAAAACAGAGTATTGGATTTGTAATAGCCTATTAATAATAAGGATGGGGTTATCTTTCTATTTGCGCATCTCTGTCTTTGTGTCGAATACACTACTACTCTGATTGGCATGATTGATATAAACTCGTCGCGCATATCCGGGTATCTTCCGCGCTCGGGGCGTGACAGTTTTTGTGGTATCAGAGCCTAGGGTATTCAATTCCTAGGAAAAACTCAAGTCCAAGGATAAGTTTGAACCTTTAAACCAGTGAGATTGGGTAGAACCAAGGGTTAAATTTAACATAGTGTACGAGTCTTTAAATACGATCACGTACTAATATAGTTATTGTAATTGTAGGATAATGGCTGCCGAAATTGCTCAATGGCGCAACATGCAGCGTACCCTTCAAGGAATGACTCAAGTGCTACAACAGGTAGCACAGGGTGATGCTCCATGAGCTGGAAGCTTACACCAAGCCTTTAAGAGCATGAATCCCCCGAAGTTTATGGGATCGACCGATCCGGATGATGCCGAGCATTGGGTTCGGGAAACCGAACGCATATTCCGTGTCATGCAATGCACGGATCAGGACAAAGTTCTATTAGCTACATTCCAGTTAGAGAAAGATGCTAGATGCTGGTGGGAGTCTATTGAAGCAACCATCGATCCTACTCAAGTAACATGGGAAGAATTTGTGGAATACTTCAATGCTAAATATTTCTCGGACCGAGTCCAAGAAAAGAAGGCTGCAGAATTCGCTGCATTAAAGCAACGATCTTTATCATTAGCAGATTATGAAGCTCAGTTCTCTAGGTTGTCTAGATATGCTAAGTATCTTATTAGCACGGAGAAGATGAAAGCCCGTAGATTTCTTAATGGGCTTAGGCCCCACTATATTACTCAACTGGCGCCTATGGACATCCAAGTTTATTCTAAAATAGTGCGCCGAGCTCAATTACTTGAAGATGCCACGGAACTATCTGATAGGATCCGTGGAAAAGACAAGAAGGAGCAAGTCACAAGTTCGGGTTCTTTCAAACCCAACTTCAAGAAAAGGCCTAGTAATGGAGGTTCTTCCTCTCAAGATCAGAAATTCAAGAAGACCAAGCCCTTCTCTATCACCACTACACCTTCAAACGTAGTATGCAAGCATTGTGACAAGGCTGGTCACAAGACCGAAGAATGCTGGAGGAAATTAGGAGCATGTCTCCGTTGTGGGAGCCGCGAACATCGGATTCCCGACTGTCCATTACTTAATGACCAAGCCAGAGACGGTAAGCGCCCGGTGACAAAGAACGCTCGACTTCATGCAATAAAGGAGACCGAGCAAGAAGAAGGTGGACTGGTAGAAGGTACATTAACAGTTTGTTCCAAAAGTGCTTATGTCTTATTTGATACGGGTGCATCGCATTCCATTATTTCTAAAAAGTTTGCCGACCCGTTACCGTTAGAACCAGAATGGATAAAAATAGTTCTAACTACTCCTCTTGGAAGTGAAAATGATATTACTCATCACTACCAAAACTGTGAGGTAATGGTTCAAGGTAGGAATTTACCTATAGATCTCATATGCCTTGATCTAAAGGAGTATGATGTTATACTGGGAGCGGACTGGTTATCCAAATACCAGGCAACGGTTGATTGCCGCAATAGCCAGATTGCTTTCAAAGATTTTCCAGTTAGTCTTTACTCGCCCCAAGAGTCAGAGCAATTCCCCTCTTATTTCGGCCCTCCGAGCTAGCAAGCTCGTCAGGAAGGGATGTGTAGCTTTCCTTGCATTTGTCACAGTTAAGGAAACAAAGGACACTAAGATAGAAGACATTCAGGTAGTGCAAGAATTTCCAGACTTATTTCCGGAAGATTTGCCGGGATTACCCCCTCAAAGAGAAGTGGCCTTCACCATTGACTTAGTCCCTGGTGCTGGTCCTGTTTCAAGGGCACCATATAGAATGTCCCCTGTTGAACTCAAAGAGTTGAAGGAGCAATTGATGGAATTAATTCGAAAAGGGTTTATTAGACCAAGTACTTCCCCGTGGGAGCACCGGTATTATTTGTAAAGAAAAAAGATGGATCCATGAGACTATGCATCGACTATCGACAGTTGAATCATCTCACTATCAAGAATAAGTATCCACTACCGAGGATCGATGAATTATTTGATCAGATTTCAGGATCCAAATATTTTTCCAAGATTGATCTCAGGTAGGGATATCATCAATTAAGAATCAAAGATGATGACATTCATAAGACCGCATTCAGAAGCAGGTATGGCCATTATGAATTCGTGGTTATGCCTTTTGGACTAACAAATGCCCCTGCTACCTTTATGCAGTTAATGAATAGCATATTCAGGCCCTATCTAGATCAATTCATGGTGGTTTTCATTGATGACATATTAATATATTCCAAGACTAAGGAAGAGCATGAAGAACATTTGAGGATTGCATTGCAAGTCTTGAGGACAAATCATTTATATGCAAAACTCAGCAAATGCGAGTTCTGGCTTAAAGAAGTAGCTTTTCTCGGACATGTCATATCAAAGGATGGATTATCTGTAGACCCGTCAAAGGTTGAAGCTGTGAGAAATTGGGAAAGACTCACTAATGCAAGCGAGATCAGAAGTTTCTTAGGTCTTGCAGGATATTATCGGCGATTCATCAAAGACTTCTCCAAGATCGTCATGCCCCTTACAAGGTTAACTCGCAAGGAGATCCGATATGAATGGAGTGAGGAATGTGAAAGAAGTTTCCAAACTCTCAAAGATCATCTCACTACAGCTCCGGTGTTAGCTCTACCAATAGAAGGAGAGAAATTCGAGGTCTACACAGATGCTTCTGGCATTGGTCTCGGATGTGTCCTAATGCAACAAGGAAAGGTCATAGCATACTCTTCACGTCAACTGAAGAAGCATGAGGAGAATTACCCCGTCCATGACTTAGAACTGGCCGCGGTGGTATTTGCCCTAAAGATATGGAGACACTACTTATATGGAGTGCAATTTACTGTATACTCCGATCACAAAAGTCTCAAATACCTATTTTCACAAAAGGAGCTAAACATCAGACAAAGACGCTGGCTAGAATATCTCAAGGACTTTGACTTCAATATACAATACCATCCCGGAAAGGGTAATTATGTTGCTGATGCCCTTAGTCGAAAGCCGAGAGCAATGATAGCCAATTGTATGATACAAGAATGGAGGTTGCTAGAACAATTCTTCGAGCTCAATATAAGCTTGGACAAGGAAGCCAAATTTGTCACATTATCTCATGTAAGCATACAGTCAGATTTATTATCTGAGATACAAGCACTTCAGGATGATGATCCTATATAAGTGGAAATCAAAGGCAGATTAGAAGGACAATCTGATTTTCAACTAACTTCTGATGGAAGATTATTATTCAAAGGTAGAACTTGTATACCCGACTGTCCGGAATTAAAGAAGAAGATCTTAGATGAAGCTCACTGATCAAGGTACACTATTCATCCAGGATCAACCAAAATGTATCAAGATGTAAAGAGGAACTTTTGGTGGCCTAATATGAAAAGAGAAATAGCAGACTATGTATCTCGTTGTCTCACATGCCAACAGGTCAAGGCAGAACACCAAAAGCCTACTGGAAAACTACATCCTCTAGATATTCCTAAGTGGAAGTGGGAGGATATTGGTATGGACTTCATCATGGGATTATATAAATCAAAAGGAGGACATGATGGAATCTGTGTTATCATTGACCGATTAACTAAATCGGCGCATTTTTTGCCAATAAAAAGCCGATGGTCAATTGATGTACTAGCTGCACTATACGTCAAGGAAATAGTCAGGTTACATGGAATTCCTGTCTCAATCGTGTCTGATAGAGATCCTCATTTCACTTCTCATTTTTGGAAGGGATTACAACATTCGTTGGGAACAAGGCTCAACTTTAGTACTGCTTTTCACCCACAAACGGATGGTCAGACCGAGAGAGCTAATCAAGTTGTTGAGGATATGCTAAGAGCTTGCATCATTGACTTTGGTGGAAGCTGGCATGAACATTTGCCACTAGTGGAATTTGCATATAATAATAGCTACCAAGCTAGTATCCAAATGGCACCTTTCGAAGCTTTATATGGAAGGAGTTGCCGATCACCCTTATGCTGGAACGAAGTTGGAGAGAAACAACTGTTAGGTCCAGACCTGGTAAGGGATACAACTGAGAAGATACAAGTAATCAGAGAAAGATTGCAAGTTGCTCAGACCAGACAAAAGGCTTATGCTGATACAAGGAGAAGAGATCTTGAATTCCAGGTTGGAGATCATGTATTTCTTAAAATATCGCATGGACGTGGCATACGAAGATTTGGTGTTAAGGGCAAGCTTACGCCAAGATTCATCGGACCATTTGAGATACTCGAAAGAGTTGGCGAGGTTGCTTATCGCATCGCATTGCCTCCTCAATTGTCCGAGGTACATAATGTATTTCACATATCTATGTTGAAGAAGTATGTACACGATCCATCTCATATTATTGAACATGGAGATCTGGTGATCCAGAAAGATCTCACCTATGAACAGAAGCCTATGAAGATCTTAGATCGAGAAATATGAGCTCTAAGGAATAAGGTTATTCCCATGCTCAAGGTGCAATGGAATAAGAATACTGAACACGAAGCGACATGGGAGACCGAGGAATCTATGAAGAAACGATTTCCCCAGTTGTTCTAAGAGGTATATACTCTACACTCTCCGCGTGTATACATAATATGCAATTGAATTTCGGGACCAAATTCTTTTTAAGTGGGGGAGGGTGTAGCAACCCTGATAAATGAATATTTGAAATAAATTAAAATATATATATTACAGAAGTAATACAGATAATAAGAAGAGGGTTAAATTGAGGAATAAAACCCAAGATGCAAATAACGCCTCTCATTAAGGCGTTAATTTAATAATAAACGCCTCTATCAAAGGCGTTATTCAAGAAGTGACGCCCTCACTACACGGCGTCAAATTCCAACGTCAAAAAAGGGTAAGGCCAAGAAACGCCCCAATCTTGGGCGTGTTTTAAAGAAAAGAGCGCCCTTACACAAGGCGCTTATTAAGAAACGACCTGAAGCAGGTCGTCAATTCAAGAATCGACGACCTGACCAAAGTCGTTAATTCCATTCGTGAACCGTTCGACCCAGGAGCTTATCCAGGGAAGGATTATGTTAATCTAGTAAGTATTTAATAGGGCAAGGACTCTATTAGGGATATATTACCCGCAATCAAACACTACTTTTGTTAGGATTCCAAAATCCTATAAATAAGCTGCTCGATCCAAACCCTAAACCTATTTGATCGACTGCTGCTGTTACGGTAAGAACTGAACGTTCTTATTTTCTTCTGTTTCTCTTCCTTATGAACGTAGTATGAGAAGAATTAATATTCTTCGTTGCTTCTCTTCTTACAGGTTAAGAAGCCCTACGTTCTGAAGAAAGCAGAGCTCTTCTTCCGGGTAAAAGTTCTTTACTGTCGTGTGTTGTTCAGATTACAAAGAAACTGATTCAGTTTCTTCATTTCTTTCTTATAGGGCAACTACAGTTGAAGAAGTGTTCTTCTTCTACGATCAAAGCCAACAATCCTTTTCCTCAGGCCATTATCCTGTAGCCGTCTCTTCATCTGATCATCTCCAAATCAACTCTTAAGGTAGGTTTTCTCAAGTTACTGTAGCCCAAATAAATTAAGACAAGACTTATATACGTATTGACATGACATGCATACGGTTGAATATGGTTTTATTATGTTTCTGTAATATTTTGAAAGAGACGCCCCAGTCCAGGGCGCTATTTTACAAGACACGACCCTCACAAGGTCGTTAATTTCATATTTAACGCCCTATATACAGGCGTTAATTTCATGTAAACGTTAATCACCTATCTTAAGAACTGATTATCCATGAAATTGCATCAAATCAATAATTGTTAGCGGTTAAAGTTAATAAACATGAAACATCAAATCTAATATACTACATATGAATTCCTGCCAATTTTCCTGTCATGACTATATGATCGTTATCCTTGATTATCGTTCAAATCTTGCTGATTATGTAAATTCCTAGTATTTCTTGAATTCACGACCTAGACTAGGTCGTTTCCAACTATGTTAACGCCCCATCACAGGGCGTGAACTGAAAAATAACGCCCCTTCCCAGGGCGCGTATCTGTGAAATTCCTGAAAAATATATTCTGTAAAAAGATAGAATTAAAGATAACGCCCTTGCCCAGGGCGCTTTTTTTGATAATACCTGAAATTAATTATATCTTGTCCAATATTGTGAATAAAAAGGACGCCTTCTTGTGTAGTCGTCAAATATTGAAGAAACGCCCCTGTCTAGGGCGCGTTTTAGAAAATTATTGAAATAATGAAATTCTGTAAATATGGAAAATAGATGAACGCCCTTCTGTTAGGCGTTAATTACTTGAGAAACGACTTTACCTAAGTCGTTATTTTCTGTAAACTGATTTTTTTATCCTGATTCTGTTAACCGATGGTTTCAATTAGTTATATAATATATATCGGCACTATTCTCCACTCCGTGAGTATAGTCCCACGTTTCACGATTGTTTTATCGGTCACACTCAATTCTCATTGACATACAAAGCTCTCCATTGGACATTCCGTTCCTTTGGACTAGCGAGTTAGTCATAGAGACCTCCGTAAGACTCCTCGTACCTTGGATTCCCTCAAGGTCGACTGAGCTGGTTGTACCCTAAAAACCCATTACACGATCTTTGCCATGTCAATCTAAAGAAACATGGTATACCGGCCCTTATGATTATACAAAGAGTATATCATAAGAAATTCTTAATGGGATGATGATATCATGCCATATCATGTCATTCTTGTAAATCTCAATTCTATGATAAGAATGAGGGTATCTTACCTTTGATATACTGTTCATGTGGACCTCAATTCTATATAAAGAATATCCATATTGATTTTTCATGGTACCCAAGTTAAGGGAACCATATTCTACCTAGTTTTATCGATATCGTTATTATCGCCATTCTATGTCCTTTGTCATATTTTTGGACTCCATTCTGTCAAAGTTGTCATACATGTCTACAAGCTTGATTATTGAAATTCAAAAATTGGCTATATATACAAGAGTGGATGTCAAAACACATGATAAATGCCTGCACATATAGGGCCCGATCTGGTCTTCGGAGGAGCACCCGAAAGTACTTGTGCCCATGGGAGTTTTAATGATAAGGTATCTGGCATTATACCGAGTACTTGACTTGCTTGATTGGACATTCCACACACATCTTGTACTTGACTCATACTTGACATGAAATGAAATGCGTGGCCTGAAAAAGGGTAATTTACTTGCTTGCTTGATACATGATAGCCAAAGTTCTTGACATGACTTGTTAAATGTTCTTGCTTGAATATATTGTTATCTTTTATTGAAAGTTCATGACTAGTTCAACTCGTTACCTTATTGATATATTCTCTCTCTATCTTGTCGTTTTATGCGAGCATGCATAGCTTTATTGCATTCATGAAATATGTAATTACTTAAACCCCTTGCTAGTACTTGAGATATAATTTCCTACTGAGCGTTCGCTCATTCCGTTTGTCCCTTTTTACTTTTCAGGTAAGTCCGACGACGATGGAAGTCAATCGGATGGGAATGTTCAAGAGTGAAAGAGGTAGAGCTTGTCCAAGTGTCATCTAGTCTTTTTTTCCTATTTTCTTGAGTCAAACTATGTACTTTTGTTTTTATTAAAACAGAGTATTGGATTTGTAATAGCCTATTAATAATAAGGATGGGGTTATCTTTCTATTTGCGCATCTCTGTCTTTGTGTCGAATACACTACTACTCTGATTGGCATGATTGATATAAACTCATCGCGCATATCCGGGTATCTTCCGCGCTCGGGGCGTGACAATGATGGACCCAGAGGACATCGAGAAGACCGCCTTCATCACCGACTTCGACGTACACAGCTACACCCGAATGCCGTTCGGGTTGAAGAATGCTGGAGCAACATATCAGAGACTGATCAACCACATCTTCGAGGGATAGCTTGGTCTGAACGTCGAGGCCTACATTGATGACATGCTCGTCAAAACGCCGAAGGCCGAAGACCATCTTACCGACTTAGCAAAGACCTTCGACACCCTCCTGAGGTGCAACATGAAGCTCAACCCTGCTAAATGCGCCTTCGGAGTCAGATCTGGGAAGTTCCTTGGCTTCCTGGTAACTCAGCGTGGGATCGAGGCCAACCCCGACAAGGTTCAAGCCATTCTGAACTTGCGGCCACTCACCTACATCAAGGACGTTCAACGCCTTACGGGGTGCATTGATGCGCTCAACTGCTTCCTGTCTCGGGCGGCCGAACGATGCCTACCGTTCTTCAAATTGTTGAGGGGACCCAAAATGGCATCTGATATGTTATCCTGGGACGAGGAATGTCAGAAAGCGTTCACCAAACTCAAAGAATTCTTGGCCTCACCCCCGGTGCTGTCCAAGCCAACCCCGGGCTAAGCTCTAAACCCTTTACCCCTCGGCGACCCCTTCCACAGTAAGCTCGATCCTAGTCAGGAACGACGCGGGGGTCGAGAGACTAGTTTACTATACTAGCAAGGTGCTTAATGAGGCTGAAAGAAGGTACCCCGCAACCGAGAAACTCGTGCTAGCGTTGGTTACCTCAGCCAAGCGCCTTCGACCCTACTTTCAAGGGCACTCCATCGTCGTATTGATCGGTGAACCCCTGAATAAGATCCTCTTTCACCCTGAAGCCTCGAGATGCCTCGTCAAATGGGCCATCATGCTCGGGGCCTACGACATCTCATATCACCCCCGCTCGGCCATCAAGGGACAGGCCCTCGCAGACTTCATCGTCGAAAGCACCGTCCTGATTGAGGAGGAACCTCCACCTGTGCTCAAGCCCACTAGGGACCTGTTTGTCGACGGGTCCTCCAACTCGGCCGGGAGAGACGCCAGTGTCCTTCTCAAGTCCCCCGAAGGAGCAGAGTTGCGGTATGCCTTAAAACTCAACTTCCAGGTGTCCAACAACGCCTCCGAGTACGAAGCCCTTATCTCAGGGGCCAAGATGGTGATCGAACAGATGGTATGCTCTGATACCAGTTGACGGAACAGATGGTATGCTCTGATACCAATTGATAGAGCCTATGGAGGCTCTGACACAAACAGAAGCGGTGCTAGGCACGGATTCAGAAGGGGGGTTGAATGAATCCCCTATTAAAAATTACGTCTAAATAAAAACCAATGGAAAGGCATAGATGTGAAAGCAGTATGAACAAGTGCCTAGACTGAACTGGGTGCTCTTTTCCAAATGACGAGAGGATGACGGTAGAACTGAATTTCTGAATACTGCAGACAAGAACTATGAATAGACCCAAAATCACTCAACTCACATGAGACCAGAAACAAACGTGTAGTGTGCAATATAAACACTCATTAGATTGGAAAAATAGAGTGATCGCACCTAAGCATTCATCTAGCGAAATCGTGAGAATCAATCAGACCACAGTGCACAAAGAAGTTTTAAGGTGGTTCAGTCCGTAGACCTACGTCCACCCCACACTCCAACCAGAGTGTGGCTTCCCACTGATACACAGCTTAACAGCTGGGCCTCACAGCTTGCCTACATCTGCTGAGCATCACAGCTTGCTTCTGCTAGGCAATACAGCTTGACCGCTGGGCGTTACAGCTTTGACGTCCAGAGGATACCACACCTCTGCAACTGCTGGGGCTTACAGCTTAACCCGTCCAGAGGAATCCTCCTCTGCTACAGCTGAGCGACACAGCTTGCTCTGCTGACAAACAACTTGAAATAATGATAAAAAGGAAAACAAGAGACGGGAAATGACAACGACTGAAAGTTGTAAACACTAAAGCGCAGATATGGCTCTCAAGGAGCTGACCGGAGAGGATTTGATCCTGATTCCAGTGGGGGCTGACTTTCAGATGAAGCTTGTCTTCTTCTCTTCTCAAACTCTTGATCTCTCTCTTGTTTTGTCTACTTCTTCTTCTTCTCATTTCTCTGCTGCTCTCTCTTTTTCTCTCTTTTGAACTCTCCTATTCTTTTCTTCCGTTCTTCTCTTCTTCTGCTCCCCAACAGTTCTTCTTGATTTCGCCCGAGAGGGATATGTTCTCGACTAGCAGAAGGATGACTTATATACTCCCTCATACTGAGGTCACGCGCTCATGCCCTAGGCGTGTGGAGGGAACACTCTCGCCTGGAAGCTTCAGGGCAGTCTTGCCATGTGTCAGAATCTGAACGATTGAGACCCCACGTGGCGGCTTCTTCTAATAAAGATCACCCTTGGATCACATGCCAGTTGATTGTTCTATTGTTCTCACATGCCTTTATTCTTCTGTTATTTATAAGTCAGATACTTAGGTGCACATATCTTGCTCGAACTATGGCTTCCCTGGCTTGATCACTTGCGTGCACAAGTTCCATAAACTGCTCGTACTGGGAATGATTGCACCGAGCTTGTTTTTCTCGGAATAGGATCTTGCACCGACTTTGATTCGTGTCCTGAGAAATGGTTTGCACTGATTGGATTCTTCTGAAGTCACATGTTGCACCAAGCTCATTTTCTTGAGACCAGACACTGCACCGACCTGCTCGCGCTGAGAAGCCTGCCCTTGATGAGAAGGAGTGCTTCGACTTTGAAGCACATCCTTATGAAGATTTGCTCGCACAGCATACGAATGCACCGACTCTGCTATACGTACCTACCAATGTGCACAATCTCAATAGAGATAAGGAAACTATGCACAGATATGACTTGAGTATATAAGAAAGAGATGCACAAGCTTTTATGCACATAGAGGAAGAAATGCACCGACTCAATTATGTGTCACAGCATGAGATGCATCGACCATGTGAAAGCAAGAAATGCACAATGCATCGAGTTTAAGCATGAGCACGCTAAGAATGCACTAGGTTAAGTACCCGCAACAACATGAGTTGCACATACTGAAACTCCATGGAGTATCATATGAGTAGACTAATGCACTAACCTAATGCGAAGGATGCACAGAGAAGATATGCATCGATGCACGTCTTAATCAACGTGCAATACCAGAGGTTGCACCGATGTACCTAACACATGAAGGCGTTGCACCGACCTATCACAGATAGAGTGCACAGACTTGGAGACGCGAGCTAAGCAATGCACCGACCTAACACTCGCCAAGGCTGCGTGCATAAAGAGTGGAATGCATAGACCTGAATGCTCATGAATGATGATATGTACCGAGTTTTTTGGGCAGCCTGACTGATATATATGCACGAGCCTTAGACGTAACCTGAATGCACTGACTTAACTGATTGCGTGCATGCATAGACATTTAAAGTCATGAAGTGCAATATATGCATTCGAGACATACTTAGACCTGGACCAGCAGTTAAATGCACATCAATATATATATGCAACCGTGACATTCAATCAAGCACACGAAGTTAGTTCAGACACATGAAGTGACTTAGCTATCATCAAAACATTCTTCAATCATTCATTCTCAAGTGGTGACTTATAGTGTTGCTATCATCAAAACTCATGAAAGCAAAACATCATCAAGGCACGGGGACACAACAATCTCCCCCTTTTTGATGATGGCAACACAATGAGTCACGCTGACAAATGAGTCACGCTGACAAACTAGTCTCCCCCTTTGACTTCAGCAAAAAGAGGTAATACTCTCCTTTGACAAACTAATCAAACAGATCATGACAGTGAAAGAGTAAAACTCCCCTTATGGACATGAATGAAGGACTACTCTCCCCTTTTGAAATACAGTCCTCCCCCTTTGACATAATCATGAATATCAATAATGCCCAGAACTCCCCCTGAGAGCATGAAGGATTCGAAAAAGCAAGCACAAGATGTATCTACAGGGATGAACTCTGGTTATCCAATGAATCAATCTGGAATCCACCACCACAAGAATTCTGAAACAAAATTGGTTGTGGCACCTTACATTTGTATGGACAGAACAATGCAGGTGAAAGTCCCATAGAACCAGAGCCGGTTACAAGAGTCATTCGTCAGGGATATAGAAACAGGATGGAAGATTCCAACAGCGTGGAGAGTGAAACTGATGATGTCGATGAAGTAGATGTGGCCAAGGGTAGGAGTAGATAACAGCAAGCAAGGCACGGGATCTCCAACAAGTGAGTTAGTATGATGATTAAGTTGTCAGAGGTGAACCTGATCAGAGAAAATTGTATGGCATGTATCACAGTAATAAGTCCTCAAAAGAAAAGACTCTCCTATCATAAAGGGTTATGAATTTACCTACATGACCGAACTGATTTAACCATGATGTATACTAAATTTGTCAATTAAATTCAATACTCATATCTGAAGATAGGTTTTAATAAAGGTGAACTAATTAATCAAGCAATACTCAAGAACAACCACCTTCCATCTTACTCAAATGAACTCGATGACTCTTTTGAGAATCACATAGAGTAGTATTGAGATAACACCCTTACTAGAATGTGAGTTAACTGTTTATGCAAGATATTTTCTTTTGATTAGCACATTATTTTTCCTGAGCAATTTAAGTTGATCAACACCTTTTTACATGAGGCACAACACGTCTTAGGTGAAGTGACCCAGTTACTCAGTGTGATAACTTTCATTGCCTCTCAACTTTGAGAACAAAGTTAGCAATAGAAGTGTCCTTTTACATGAGGAGACACCTTGATTAGAGGTCGGACTCCCCAGTTACTCAACACATACTTGCTATTGCTCTGTTAGATTTTTCAAAAAAATTTCACCAGAGATAACTATGGCACTTCATGACATAGGTTTACTCCATTTCATTGATAGAGAACCCAGTTTCTCAGTGACCAAGTCATTACTCTGAATTCAATTTTTCCCTTTAGTCAACATTTTCAGGTTGATGTTTAAAAACAATACTCACTCTATGTGTCTCTACCAAAATAGCCTAGATATCACATTTTCAGATTACAGATGAGTGAGACTAGGGTATTCATAACACAGTTGGTTAAAATTTATTAAAACTCTTCATTTAGATACTTTCAATACAATTGAGTGCAAATCTGAGAATACATTAAACTTATATCAGTCTGAATCAGTAGACATTCTTAAACCTATATGATAGGAACTTTATTTAAGAGTTCAGACTAAAGTCCGGTATACACCATAAGAAACTCAGATCAGTCCATTCAATGCAACTGAATAACTTATCATTCCTGGAACAAGAACCAGATTAATCAGACCAGCTTGAAAGGATGTGAGTGTTGGATAGGTACAAGCTGGTAGAGCAAATAATAGTAGGAGAGAAGAGCATCAAATATATGTAGAGCAGAATCAATTTCAGTAGTTGAGTCTCGAATGCAGACAGATCAGCTAAGCAAGTAGAGATAGCGGAGAATTTTGATGAACCACCTAAATGTAGAGAGTGGATCAGATTGCTAGACAGAAAGAGTTCAAGAGGTGAAGAAGTGATGAAGCAGGAATGCTTCCCCTGCCTAGATGCAATATGTAATAAATCTACACATGAGCAGCATGAAGATTAAGTGAAAACAGTCAATCTCCCCCTCACTAAGTGCATGGTATATAAAGAAAGCGTAACACATGGTTTTATGGTGAAAGCTCATGAAACAGACATGCAATTCAATCAAGAGGAGATTACCATAAACATTATGTGCAGTTGAAATTTTCAGATGATTTCAATTCAACCCAGACCGAATCAACATGATATTCAAACCTTTCAAACTCACAATTTTAGATGACAGAATTTGAAGTAAGTGATCAGAACAGACCTGAAGAGCAGGATCATGGGGTCTTTCAATTTTTGAGTGCCTTGGTTTGTTGACCCTTCTTTATTCATTCCAAGGCACACCTGTAGCAAAATAATCATTTTGATCTTGCAGGAACCCAAGCAGCCTTGGGTCCTGTGTTAGCCCTAACAGGAGTTATGAACAATTTCTTAGCGACATTGTCATCAAAATCCATCAGATAACAATTGGCCATAAGGTGACTGAATTTTTCACAATATCTACATGAAACAGCAGATTTTCTGGTCCTATGATGCATATCAACAGCCGCATGAGACCTATGAACCTGAGCATGAAATGTTCTGTTGTTTGCATGGACATTTTATTTCTTATTTTTAACTAGCCAACATTCAGCAGATTTGTGACCTGGCTTACCACAGTTAAAGCATGAAAATTCCACAGGTCATTTTGCCAAGAATTTGACAAAATAGGGATTGACGAAACTTTCCTGAACATGCCAACAGTCCTCGACTGTATGGCCATGCTTCCCACACTCGAAGCACTTGATGTGCTTACCTTTAGAACCATTTTTACCCCAAGTAGATCCAGACCAGCACTCAATGGCCTTGTGACCAAGTTTGTTACAGTTGAAGCAAATGATATGCTAGTTCAAAGCAGATTTGTTTCTTTTAGAACCATGATGATTTGCAGAATATCTAGCATGCATCCTATCATCGAATTTCATGATGAAGCATGCATTAATGAGATGACCATGCCTACCACAGTAACGACAATATGCACCAGACTTCCTAGTAGCATGGTTTCTACCAAATGAATTTCTAGAATGCAATATTTCACTTGCATGCTCATCTTCTATCAATAATCTGCAATCATCCATTATGTGGCCTACCTTGCCACAATAATGGCATGAAGCATTCCTTTCATGTGCATGCGAATGAGTAGGGGACTGTTGAGCATCATGCATTAAGCTATATGATTCCACAGCACTAACAGAGTAAACATCACAGGCAGGGACAACCTTGACTTTATTCATGTAACCATTCTTTTTCAGTTGTTTACCTTTTTCAAGACATTTGTTTATTTTTCATTTCCTTGAGCCTTAAATTGGAATACATATGATGAAGGTGATTTCTAATTTTCATCTTAATTTGGGGATTGATTTGTGTTTCCAGCAACATCAGAGTTTTTGCACGAAAGTGGTGTACAACTGGTTTCTAATAGTTTTCTTAACATCAGGACAGTAACTTATCCCATTTCTTGAATTATCATCCTCACCTTTCATGATGACTTTCATTTTTCCCTTATTTTCGACAGACTTGGATGCTGAGTTTTTCAGATCATGAATTTTAGTTTCCAAAGAGGCAATGTGAAGTTCATAATTGGCTATTTCCTGTTCACTGCAATTAACACATTCACTTAGTACTTTGTTTACAGTTTTATACTTCTCAATTTCTTGTTCCAGATTGCTCAATTTTTTTGCCTCTTCATTGCATGCAGTTTTTCCTTTTTCTAAGGTGAGAAGTTTTTCAGACATACCAGTGTTTAATCATTTTAACTTTTCAATTTCAGCTTTCAATCCATCATTTTCATATTCAAGTTTTTCAGCTTGAATTTCCTTATTAGCACATCTTTCTCTCTCGATAGCCAGAAGCCTCTCTGAAATAACAGTATTTAGGACCATGAGTTTTTTGTTTTGTTCTTTCAGTTCCTTGTTCTCTTTGGTCAGCTTCTCAATTTCTTCGCTGTTGGATACAGATTGCAGTCTTTCAATTAGTTCGTCCTCTCTTTGTTCGACTTTAATTTTCTCATTCAACAAATCATGATTTTCTTCTTTAAGAGAGGTAATCAACTTCATTAGCCTTTCATTTTTGTTGTATAGTTCCTCATTGCGTTCTTTCAGAAGAAGGCATTTGTTGCAATCAGATTGTTTAGATGAGACGTGTGAGGCTTCCATGTTCAATTCCTTTGTTCTAGCTTCAAGATTTTCATTCCTCTTTTGAAGTTCTGCATTCACAAGTTTTAGTTTATTTATTTCAGAGTTAACTTTATTTAATTCTTGCAGTCTCATTAGATGTTCATTATTCTCTTCATTCAGCTTATTCTCCAGTTCGGATATTTTATTCGAGCATGTTTGATTCTCAACTTTTAAAGAGACATTTTGTTCCTTAAAATTTTGAACATCTAGCAGACACATATCATAAGATTGTTTTAACATAGGACAATTTTCACAAATGATTTCAGATTCACGTTGTTCAATCTTTTTCTTTAGCCTTTTATTCTCTGATTTCATTTTCTTGGACAGATCTAACAAATCTTCATACATTGCAACCAATTCATCAAACGAGGGTTCATCAGATACGGAGCTTACCTGAGAAGGAGTATCACCATCATCATTTCTCCGGTTGGCCATCAAGCATTTATCCTCTTCCTCCTCATTTGCAGTAGTTATCCTGTCCAAGATTTCCTTTCCCGACGCACACCTGAGAACAAAAGGAAATTTGTCAGCATTCACTGCATCTCTTAGAATATTAAGAACTGTGATATTCTCACGGTTCTTCGATCTGTCCTCACTAGACCACTTGGTCTCATTTCGGGGCAACTTATGTGGGCCTTTCGATACGAGTTTCCATAGACTCGGGTCAATGGAATTCATGTAGACACAGAGACCTCCCAACCACTTGCTGAAGTTAGAACCATCAAAGATACAAGGACGAGCCATATGGAAAGATAAAAAAAATAGCCTTAGCACACAAAGCAATTACAGATGAATGCACCAAAATCCCTCGATCAAAACCGAACAGACAGAAACTGGAGTAGCACCTTAAACAGCAGGATCGTCTGCAGATCGTTGGATCTGAATGTACACAGACCCACTCTTATACCAATTGATAGAACAGATGGTATGCTCTGATACCCGTTGATGGAACAGATGGTATGCTCTGATACCAATTGATAGAGCCTATGGAGGCTCTGACACAAACAGAAGCGGTGTTAGGCACGGATTCAGAAGGGGGGTTGAATGAATCCCCTATTAAAAATTACGTCCAAATAAAAACCAATGGAAAGGCACAGATGCGGAAGCAGTATGAACAAGTGCCTAGACTGAACTGGGTGCCCTTTTCCAAATGACGAGAGGATGACGGAAGAACTGAATTTCTGAATAATGCAGACAAGAACTATGAACGGACCCAAAATCACCCAACTCACATGAGACCAGAAACAAACGTGCAGTGTGCAATATAAATACTCACTAGATTGGAAAAATAGAGTGATCACACCTAAGCATTCATCTAGCGAAATCGTGAGAAACAATCAGACCATAGTGCACAAAGAAGTTTTAAGGTGGTTCAGTCCGTAGACCTACGCCCACCCCACACTCCAACCAGAGTGTGGCTTCCCGCTGATACATAGCTTAACAGTTGGGCCTGATAGCTTGCCTACATCCGTTGAACATCACAGCTTGTTTCTGCTAGGCAACACAGCTTAGCCATCCGCTAACATACAGCTTGACCGCTCGGCGTTGCAGCTTGACCGCTGGGCGTTGCAGCTTCGCTGTCCAGAGGATACCACACCTCTACAACCACTGGGGCTTACAGCTTAACCCGTCCAGAGGAATCCTCCTCTGCTATAG
The DNA here is from genome assembly GCA_022559845.1 of Amorphophallus konjac. Taxonomy (NCBI): domain Eukaryota; kingdom Viridiplantae; phylum Streptophyta; class Magnoliopsida; order Alismatales; family Araceae; genus Amorphophallus; species Amorphophallus konjac. The sequence goes on from CM040126.1 coordinate 234,517,522, forward strand.
CGGAGCGACACAGCTTGCTCTGCTGACAAACAGCTTGAAATAATGATAAAAAGGAAAACAAGAGACGAGAAATGACAATGACTGAAAGCTGTAAACACTAAAGCGCAGATATGGCTCTCAAGGAGCTGGCTGGAGAGGATTTGATCCTGATTCCAGTGGGGACTGACTTTCAGATGAAGCTTGTCTTTTTCTCTTCTCAAACTCTCGATCTCTCTCTCGTTCTGTCTACTTCTTCTTCTTCTCGTTTCTCTACTGCTCTCTCTTTTGAACTCTCCTATTCTTTTCTTTTGTTCTTTTCTTCTTCTGCTCCCCAACAGTTCTTCTTGATTTCACCCGAGAGGGATATGTTCTCAACTAGCAGAAGGATGACTAATATACTCCCTTAGACTGAGGTCACGCGCTCATGCCCTAGGCGTGTGGAGGGAACACTCTCACCTGGAAGCTTCAGGATAGTCTTTCCATGTGTCAGAATCGGAATGATTGGGACCCCACATGGCAGCTTCTTCCAATAAAGATCACCCTTGGATCACATGCCAGTTGATTGTTCTGTTGTTCTCACATGCCTTTATTCTTCTGTTCTTTATAAGTCAGATACTTAGGTGCACATATGTTGATCGAACTATGGCTTCCCTGGCTTGATCACTTGCGTGCACAAGTTCTATAAACTGCTCGTACTGGGAACGATTGCACCAAGCTTGTTTTCTCAGAATAGGATCTTGCACCGACTTTCATTCATGTCTTGAGGAATGGTTTGCACTGATTGGATTCTTCTGAAGTCACACGTTGCATTGAGTATCCTCAGTAGTTGCACCGAGCTCATTTTCTTGAGACAAGACACTGCACCGACCTGCTCGCGCTGAGAAGCCTGCCCTTGATGAGAAGGAGTGCTTCGACTTCGAAGCACATCCGTATGAAGATTTCCTCGCACAGCATACGAATGCACCGACTCTACTATACGTACCTACCAATGTGCACAATCTCAATAGAGATAAGGAAACTATGCACAGATATGACTTGAGTGTATAAGAAAAAGATGCACAAGCTTTTATGCACACGGAGGAAGAAATGCACCGACTCAATAACGTGTCACAGCATGAGATGCATCGACCATGTGAAAGCAAGAAATGCACAATACACCGTGTTTAAGCATGAGCACGCTAAGAATGCACTAGGTTAAGTACTCACAACAACATGAGTTGCACAGACTGAAACTCCATGGAGTATCATATGAGTAGACCAATGCACTGACCTAATGCGAAGGATGCACAGAGAAGATATGCACCGATGCACGACTTAATCAGCGTGCAATACCAGAGGTTGCACCGATGTACCTAACACATGAAGGCGTTGCATCGACCTATCATAGATAGAGTGCACAGACTTGGAGACGCGAGCTAAGCAATGCACCGACCTAACACTCACCAAGGCTGCGTGCATAAAGAGTGGAATGCACAGACCTGAATGCCCATGAACGATGATATGCACCGAGTTTGTTGGGTAGCCTGACTGATATATATGCACGAGCCTTAGACGTAACCTGAATGCACCGACTTAACTGATTGCGTGCATGCATAGATGTTTAAAGCCATGAAGTGCAATATATGCATTCTAGACATGCTTAGACCTAGACCAGCAGTTAAACGCACATTAATATATATATGCAACCGTGACATTCAATCAAGCACACGAAGTCAGTTCAGGCACATGAAGTGACTTAGCTATCATCAAAACATTCTTCAATCATTCATTCTCAAGTGGTGACTTATAGTGTTGCTATCATCAAAACTCATGAAAGCAAAACATCATCAAGGCATAGGGACACAACAGATGGCTCGACGAGTGGGGGCCGAGCGAGTCAGGATCCACACTGACTCCCAATTGGTCGCTAGCCAGGTTAACGGTGATTACGAAGCTCGGGAAGGACAAATGATCAAGTATCTCCAGGTGGTCAAGAGGATGGCCCGACTCTTCGAGAGCTTTGAGGTAGTATGGATAGCCCGGGAGGAAAACTCTTGAGCGGATGCCCTCTCTCACTTGGCCTCCTCCCTCGACCCCAAAGGTACTCGATCGGTCTTCCTCGAAGAGCTCGAGCGACCGAGCATCGAATCCAAGCTTATTACCGTTGACCCGGCATCCCCGAGCGACTGGCGGACCCCCTACATATCCTGGCTTCGGGATTCTCAAGAGCCCCCCGACCCTCGAGAGGCTCGAAAACTTAAGTACCAAGCTCGACATTTCGTCATGTTGGACGATGCCTTGTACCGCAGATCTTTCTCCTATCCCATCCTCAAGTGCATCAGCACCGACGAAGCCAGCTGAGCGATTCAGGAAGTACACGAAGGCATCTGCGGCGCGCACCAAGGTGGAAGATCGCTTACTAGGATCTTGCTTCGGCAAGGATACTAGTGGCCCACTCTCCAGCACGACTGCACGACCTACGTATAGAAGTGCGATCGATGTCAGCACTTCGACCATCGGATCCACCAGCTCGCCGCAGAGCTCATCACCCTTGTCGAGCCATACCCCTTCGCTCGGTGGGGAATCGATATTCTCAGGCCGTTCCCCACGGCTCAGGCTCAGAAGAAGTACATCATCGTCGCCATCGACTACTTCACCAAATGGATCGAGGATGAGGCCACCACCAGGATCACCGAATCAGTCATATGGAGTTTTGTTTGGAAGTTTATCATTTGTCGCTACGGTGTCCCTCGAGTGATCGTGAGTGATAATGGTCGGCAATTTGATTCTCATTACTTCAGAGACAGATGTGTCGACCTAAACATTCGCAACCACTTCACTTCGGTAGCCCACCCTCAGGCCAACGGACTGGTTGAGAATACCAACAAAACTATCTTGAAAGACATCAAAACTAGGCTCGACAAGGCCAAGGGAAGTTGGCTCGAGGAATTACCGAGCGTACTATGGTCGCACCGAACTACTCCGAGAATGGCCACCGGTGAAACACCTTTCCAGCCGGTGTATGGCATGGAAGCCATTATTCCATTTGAGGTCGGCAATCCCTCTCTCCGAGTCGCCCACTTCAAATCCAAGGTGAACGAGCAGAAGCTGCTGGAAAACCTCGATTTAGCAGACGAGATCCGAGAGATTGCACATATCCGAGCAATGGAATACCAACGGCGCATCACTCGATACTACAACTCCAGAGTCCGAGACAGTCACTTCCAGCTAGGGGACTTCATCTTGAGAAAGGCCGAAGCCACTCGACCATTGGAGGCGGCGGGGAAGCTAGCCTCTACCTGGGAAGGCCCATACCGAGTGGTCGAGACGCTCGGGAAAGGGGCATATCGATTGTCCACCATGGAAGGAACACTCATCCTTCAAACATGGAATGCGACAACACTTCGCAAGTTCTACTTTTGATTATCTAGCAAACATACACATGTAAGCAAAGTAGAATAAACACCATTCTTCTTTTTTCATTAAACTCTGGTGTACATCAAGAATGCCGCAACCAATACAATATACAGTTCAACATAAAAAAAATACATCCACTGGTACTATGATGCAAGCAGAACGCTCTGCTAACTTGATAAGCACTCCTACGTACAGCCACTGACTTTGCCTAGTGCGGAAACTAGCTCGGATAAAGGATAGCCGACCCCGTTGGTTCAAGAAGCTCGGAAGAAAGGTGCTAGAGGGATTGGAAGGACAACAAGAGAAGGCCTCCCCTGCCAACTCTTTGGAAGGAGGATGGAAGCCGAACAGAAAGCAAGCACCCTCAAGTGGTGCGAGCGAGGATAAAGGCATCCTCCAAAGAGTGAAAGAGGGGGGAGAAAAACAAAACAGCGGAGATGGAAGAGGAGAGAGGGGGAGGCTTACATGAGGAGGGAGCTTGAAAAGCTCCCCCTCCTCTCAAGATGGCATCGGCGGGTCAGGCACAGGAAGGTGACATGCTCCAGCATGTAAACCCTCTCCCAAACCGACCTCTGATTGTCGAACCCTCTTCCAAACTGGAGTAGCAGAAGTTTCCCTCCTACTGCCGTCTGCATCTTCATCTTCTGAAGTGCTTTCCATGCTCCGCCGAGATCGACAGCACAACATTTCACGGAAAGGGAAGAAGGAGAAACTGTCAGGGATAGCCTTAAGTGATGAAAGGAAGAGGAGACGCCCCTCAGACCTTTTATAGGCCGAAGGGGGAGCTGATCACCTTAAATGACTCTCCCCTTAAAAACACGCTAATGGACCCTTCCCTAAGACGGTTACCTCATTTCCCAACGTCCCCCCCAGCAGGACGCGCGAAGCGGCAAGTCATTTACGGTGGCATGAAAAAGCGTAAAGGTGCTAGTGCCATGTCAATTATCTGACAGATCGGCATGCGCGATATCTCTAGAGAAAATTGGCGCCTTCCCCAACGACTACGGATACGATAGTCAAATCACACCAAAAGCGGTAAGAAATAATCAATTCAACACTTAATATTGTCGCTACTATACTTGCCAAAAATTAAAAAGTTCTTACACGGCTACAAAAGAGAAAGAAAGAAAGAGCTTGTACATCAGGCCTCGGGCCCATCTCCAGGCTCGGTAGACAAGGCCCCCTCAGCACCCGACGATATGCCCCCAGTATTTTCGGCGACGGTCGACCCAGGCACTGACCCCACCTATGTGGGAACTGTCTCGGTCATGCGCCCTCCCGAGGTTACTGGAGTTGGCGATCGCTCGGATGAGACCGAGGACTCCCGACCCCCCTATTCGCTCAATGTATAATGGGAAGAGTCGGTGGAACCCCAGTCCTAGTCATAGTGTTGCCCGAAAGGAAAAAAGAGCCCAGACGCTTGGGCCTCCGCCTCTATGATGGCCCGATTGAAGCCCTGGGAGAAGCCCTTTCGAAGGCCCCGACGGTAGCCCGACTCACAATAGGGGAAGGCAATCTGCTGAAGAGCTGCATGGTAAGCCTCTGAGCATTTATGTTGCTCGAGCGCTTCCACCCCGGCCAGCTCCGCGTTCCTATCAAGCTCGGCTATCCTCTATTCTGACTCGGACAGCCTCCTCTTGGCCTCGGCCGTTGCATCCTCGGCCCCCCAGACTCGGCCCTCGAGCACCTCTCACTCGGCCCTCCATTGCTCGTCGCGCTCGACCTGAATCTTGCGCTCCACCTCCAGGAGCTCATTCTTCCGATCGACCATATGATGGGCCTGAGCCAACTACTCTGCCAACGACCGAGCCTCTGCCTGGCTCGACTGCACCTGTGCCCGGAGCGGGGCCACCTCCCGTCGAAGGTCCCCAAGATCGAGGGTCAAACGCTCGACCTTTTGATCAAGCGAACCACGAACCCATGAAAGAGTATCCCGCTCCGACTCCACCCGAGCGTACGCATCCACTGCCTCAGCTCCAAGCTGGGCCAAGACCATGCCACCTTCCATAAGCTACTCGAAAAGTGTGGAGGGCAGACCCTTCTGGAGTTTCTCCCGCGTGGCTCCCGAAGCGACGAATGGCACCTCTGATAGTGAGGGGCCCGGATGCTGAAGGTAGTGGTTGAAGATGGGAGACCCCCTCCGGAGTGCTCGGGATTGGGGCACCTTCCCCGAGCAACCCCGCCTCGGGGGGCCCACCGGTTAGCTCGGGTTGGGTGGCCTTGCTGCGTACCTCCCCGGCCTCGGTCGGCTGGGACTGAGTAGCTTCATCTTGTGACCTTCCAGCCTCGATCGGCTCGGACCGAACTCCTCCAAATGACGCCCCCTCTATTCCGCTCGGCACCCCGACATCAGCTATGGCCCCTTCACCATCTGCCCCCTCTTGCTCCAGAGAGAGAGAAGGCAACAGAGGAGCCTCATCGGTCGGGGGGCGACCTCCGCTTTTCTCGCCCGTTTCTTCTCGACCGATAGAGCCTTCATTGAAGACCTCGGTAGCTTCACCAAGGGATCCTTACGCTTAACCCCCCGGCGTTCGGAAGCGTCATCCCGGATGACCCGCTTGCCCTTATCCCGGGCGCGGGATGAGCCCTCTGAAGCTCGAAGATCGCTTGGAGCCGGCGTATCATCGGCGTGGATGACCTCCAGCTCGACTGGCGGTGCCTCATCCTCAGTCGCTCGCCTCAGGTCTGAACGGAGGAGAGAAAATTATGAGAAGGAAGGCACTTGTTGAATCTCTGTAGTTTTGATGATGACTAACACTATGAATCAAATTATGTGTTGCTTCCTGGTGACTGTTAAAGATCCTGCATTGTATGGATAATCTCTGGATCTTGGTTCTGAAAGGAGCCTTGGGAAATTTCTTGTTTGCATGCACATCTTCTGATTAAAATGTCTTCATCATGCTTTTCTGATTAAATGCTCCTCTAACACGTTCACCCATTAGCTCGTACCTGTTTGTCTTCATTTATATGGGTTCTGTGCTTTTAGTGCGTTGATGCACTTGGCTGACTGCGTAGACGCAATTGTGCGTCTTTCACTTGCTATCTTGTTCATTGCGTCGACGCTGACACTGGATGCGTTGACGCATTAGCCAGTTGCCAAGGGCGTGAGCATCTCGCTTGAGGAGCTGAGGCGACGCTGCACGATGGAAGCGTTGACGCCTTGGGCTGATGTCCAAAGGTCTTTTGATCAACAACCAAGCCGATGCGTCGACGCTGTCACTAATGCGTTGACGCATTGGTGTGTATTGTGAAGGGTCCTGCTCTCCATTATAAACTCATTGCGTTAACGCCTTGGCTTTACTGCGTTGACGCGTTCTTCAGTCCTTTGATAAGTTCCGTGCAATCTGTGTGAACAAACGTATGACTTGAATATTTCTGAGATTGACTGAATGTTCTCTGAAACATTACAGGGACTTAAAGACAAATTGGAACTTTATTCCAATCATGTGAGCACGTGAATTGAGGGAATAATCGTCTAACACGTGGCTCGGCTCATCTGGAAGCATCTTCTTCGCGCGTGTCTCCCACACCCTCAGTCTCTCGTGAGTCTGGATATATATAGGAAGGTTTCTGCTCCTGAGAAGCTGTCAAAGCCACAAGAAAAAGGGTGAGGCCAGAGCGAGAGGAAGGAGAGGAGAAGCCATCCTGATCCATTCGTTGAGCGTACCTGGAAGAGAGAGAGTGATGAAGGAGAGGATGGTTTTCTGCTACGTTTTGTCTATGCTTCTTTAAGAAGCTACATTGTTTCTCCATTCGATTGTCTTTCAATATTTCTTTATGTCTTCGTTTATTCGTTCTCAAATTCCGATACTCTGTTTTCGTTCCCTCTAGGTGTAGAGGAAGAGAGGTGAATCCTCTGGGTCGCAGTGTGGCTTCCCTCTGATTTAGATCAGAGGAAGGGAGGAGTTCTCCGGGGTTTTGTGTTCAGGTAGTGAGAAGGCTACCTGGGTTCTTCCCTCCGGCTGAGGAGGAAGAGAGACAGCGTGTCTGAATTGCAGTGAGGGTGGGTCACTGCTGGGTTCCCTCTTGTCTAAGAGGAAGGGAGAGTTATCTCCGGGTCAGGTCTTGTGGTGTGAGACCTGGGTGCAAGCTGTGAGTTCAGTGTCTGTAAGGATTTCGATCCCCAAGCTGTGGATCAGCGTGTTGTTGGCAGACTGAGTCTGCGATTCTTTCTTGTGAAAGGGAAGCCTCACTCTGCCTTGAGTGAGGGATGGAAGTAAGTCTGCTGGTTGCAGACTGAACCATCTAAATCTCTTGTTCTCCGTGGTGTGGTTGTGCGCATCTATTTTCCTTATGCTTCTGTCTGGCTTCATGAAGTAAGTGTGATTGTTGATGATCGAAACCTTGGTCTGACTGCTCACTTAGTGCTTGTGCATATGTGCTGATGAAATTCTGAGTGATATATGTTCTGCGCTCGTGACCTGCTTTATCTCGGTTAAGGTTCTGGATCATTTTACATATTGTCAGTCTTCCTAGCCAATCTCATCTTCTAAGATCTCCTCGGCTCGGACAAATATTTTTTAAACGGTGATCTATTCATCCCCTCCCCTTCTAGCTCACCGTCCTCCTGTTTAACAGTTGGTATCAAAGCAGGTTTACCCGAGATGTGGTCCAACGACCACGGTAATCCTGGAACCAGTGGTCCTCGCAGCTATATAGCTGAAGGACAGTCATTCTCCCGTCCCCCATATTTTGATGGTTCTAATTATTTCTTTTGGAAAAATAGGATGGAAGTTTTCATCCGATCTCAGAGCCACAAGCTGTGGAGAGTCATTACAACTGGACCTTATGATTTACCTCCGAATGAGGAGATGTGGTCTGAAGAACAAGTCAAATTATCCGGACTGAACTGGTCTGCGCTCAACATCATCCAGTGCGCAGTTCACCCTGAAGAATATGCCCGAATTTCGGCGTGCAAGACAGCTAAGAAGATGTGGGATGAACTAGCGCTGATTTACGAGGGTACCTCTCAGGTCAGAGCTACCAAGGTAAACTACCTAACCTCTGAGTATGAATTATTCAAGATGAAGTCAGAGGAGAACGTGACTGATATGTACGCTAGGCTGTCACTGATCACAAACAGCCTCAAGGGATTTGGAAAGGAAATATCTGAAGGGGATATAGTCAGGAAGATCTTAAGATCCTTGACTCTAGCGTGGCACACAAAAGCTACTGTGATGGAGGAATCAAAGGATTTAACAACCATGACCGTCACTAAACTCATAGGGTCTCTTATGACCTATGAGATAAATCTCAAGAAAACAGGAGAAGGAAATGATAGAAAGGGCAAGAATGTTGCTCTTAAAGTTGAACGATACAGCAGCAGCAGCAGTAGCAGCAGCAGCGGAGAGTCTAATAGAATTCCAGACCTTGACAGAAGTGAAAAAGCACTGCTCACACATCAGTTCAGGAAATTCCTGAAAATGCAGGGAAATTCATATAGGAAAAGAAGAAACTACTCATCAGGTAAATATCCGAACAATGGCAATGACAAGGATAGGAATGCTAAAGGTGTGATGTGTTATCATTGCAGGAACTTTGGGCACATGAAGCAAGATTGCCCTGAGCTTCAGAAGAAGACACCGGATTACCACAAGAAAGGCTCCAAAGTGTACAAGAAAAAGCCAAAAGCTATGGTATGCACTTGGAGCGATGAAGAAGAAGACTCAGAGACTAATTCCTCAGGAAAGGAGACTGAAGGAGTATGTCTGATGGCCGACGAGGAAATGAGGTAACCAATCCTTTTGTAACTTACTCTATTGATGACTGGGAAGATAAATATGGTGAATTTCTAGATATGTACAATGCCTTAGCTAAAGAACATAGAGTCATCAAACACAAACTCAATGTGGTGAATGAAGAACAAGAACTCTTCAAGATAGAAAATTCCAAACTGGTAGTTGAATTAGCTCAGATGGAAAATGTAAGAAATGAGAATAATCTTGTTAAGAATGAGCTTGAAAATTTTAGAAACTAGCTTGATGAAACAAATCAACATACTGAAGAAAACCTGAGACAAAATAACTTAATCAAGGAAGGGTATTAAGCTGTTAAAAAGGTCAATGATGAATTGCTGGAAAACAACATATCTCTGCGGAAGGAATTGGAAGATAAGAAGAAAACTCTTGAGAGGTTTGTTTTGGGAGAAAGCAATTTGAATGCCTTGTTAGGCACCAAAGTGAACTTTAACAAAGAAGGGTTAGGTTTCAACCCAAATAAGAAGGAAGCATTTGGGATAAAAACCACCACATTTTGCACTGAGAAAGGAAAAGAAAAACTGGACATCCCATCCAGTTCCAAAAGTACTGAACAACAAAAGAACATCCATAAACAACAGCCTGATTTTGGAAAAGATGTCTTTAAGAAATTCAACAAGCCCACGCACCAGAAGCAAAGTGCCTGTCAATTCAACAACTATGACTCTAATAAAAGAATGGGCTATTTTAAAAGAAACATGGGAAGGTCTAACTACACACAGAATACTGTCAATAAAATGCCTTCATCTAGACAGTTTAGAAATTATGGTTTGACTGGGACCCAAGCTTTTATCAACAGAAACTGGACACACTTTGAGAAACAAAAGGAAACAACTGAAATGCACATCAATAGCAAAACTGTCAATTCTCAGCACAGAAAGGAAAAAGGGGTGAAGCAGATCTGGATCCCCAAAACTATGCTTAATCATTTGAGCGGTATTTTTGGACCCAACTTACCTTGGGCTCCAAAGCACACTTCTTAAATTGTTATTGTGCAGGTGAGCCTAGCAGCCGAGAACAACAAGTGGTATCTCGACAGTGGCTGCTCGAGGCATATGACAGGGGATCAAAGAAAGTTCAGCAAGCTTGAATTGAAAGCAGGAGGGACAGTCAAGTTTGGAGGTAAAAACAAAGGCCAAATCATTGGGACCGGAACCATCGGTAAGAAAACCTCCAACTCTGTTGAAAAACTATTGTTGGTCGAAGGTCTACAACATAACTTATTGAGTATTAGTCAGTTATGTGACAAGGGTCACAAGGTCCTTTTTGATGAGCATGCTTGCAAAATTCTAGAACCAAACTCTGATAAAATAAAGTTCATTGCAAATAGAGTCAATAATGTCTATATTGTGGATTTTGATGTTGAGTCTGAGTCTAATCTGTGTCTCTCTGCTGATTCATAGAATAACATGTTTGACTGGCATAGGCGACTAGGTCATGCTAGCTTTAACACCTTGCATAAATTAGCTAAATTTGACTTAGTTAGAGGCATGCCGAGCTTGAAGTTCAAATCATTCTCTAAGCCTTGCGATGCCTGCGCTCTAGGCAAGCAAACCCGAGCTTCTTTTAAAATAAGGACTGAGAGCTTGTCAAACAAGCTTATGGAACACTTGCACATGGATCTCTTTGGTCCTACCAGAACCCAGAGCCTAAATGGTAAGAGATTTGGTTTTGTCATTATCGATGACTACTCTAGATTTGCATGGTTGTTTTTCTTGGCTAATAAGAGTGATGCTTTTCAAAAATTTGAACATTTTTTTAATAAGCAAAAACTTGTAGGCCACAAGATCACGGTTATCCAATCAGATCATGGAGGAGAGTTTGAGAACTCCTCATTTTCTAGTTTTTGTGACAAGGAGGGACTGACTCACAAATTTTCTTCTCCCAGGACCCCAGAGCAGAACGGAATTATGGAGAGAAGGAATATGACAATAGTGGAAATGGCAAGAACATTACTAATGGAGAGTCAGCTACCGAAGAGTTTTTGGGCAGAAGCGGCAAACACTGCCTGCTATATACTAAATAGAGCTTTGGTAAGACCCATACATAAGAAAACACCATATGAACTCCTAAAAGGTAAGAGACCTAATGTCTCATATTTCAAAATTTTTGGTTCAAAATGCTTTATTCATAATAACAACAAGAGAGACTTAGATAAATTTGATGCCAGAAGTATTCCGGGAATATTTCTAGGATACTCTGAAACATCTAGGGCCTTCAGGGTCTTTAATAGAACTGATAGAACTGTAGAGGAAACCCCTCATGTCATTTTTGATGAAACAAAAATCTCTAACAGTCTAAATGATGATAACAGGTCTACAAGTCATGATGGAGAGTTCCTGAATCAAATGCAAGAGGAGGTAGTACAACCGGCTGAAGAACCCACTGATCTGAACCCAGTAAGTACAGCCGAACAAGGTGAGTCCTCAACAAATGTCAGAATTTTAAAAGACCACCCTGTAACCAATATTATTGGTAGTCTTCATGATCCCCCTAGGACAAGATCCCATTTCAGAAATGTTCAGAATCAGGACTTAATTGCTTTAGTTTCTCAAATTGAGCCTAAGACCATTGAAGAAGCCTTAAGTGATGAGAATTGGGTAACTGCCATGTGTGAAGAACTAGGGCAATTTGATAGAAATAATGTCTGGGAACTTGTACCTAGACCTGAAAATTTCAATGTAATAGGAACAAAATGGGTTTTTAAGAACAAACTGAATGAAGAAGGTGTCATCTCAAGGAATAAAGCTAGACTTGTAGCTAAAGGCTACAGTCAGGAGTATGGAGTGGACTTTGATGAATCCTTTGCTCCAGTAGCTAGATTGGAGGCTATCAGAATTCTATTAGTATTTGCTTGTTCAAACAACATAAAACTTCAACAAATGGATGTTAAGAGTGCTTTCTTGAATGGAATTCTAAAAGAAGAAGTTTATGTTGAACAACCTCCTGGTTTTCAGTTTTCGACTAAACCTGATCAAGTTTTCAGGTTAAACAAAGCTGTTTATGGACTAAAGCAGGCTCCTCGGGCCTGGTATGAAAGGCTGACCAATTTCTTACTGAATAAAGGATATAACAGAGGTAATGTTGATCAAACTTTATTCACTAAGAATTCAAGACAAGATCTCATCATAGTTCAGGTATACGTAGACGACATCATCTTTGGATCAACAAATCCTGAACTATGTAATGAATTTTCACAACTTATGTCAGCTGAATTTGAGATGAGCTTAGTTGGAGAACTGACTTATTTTCTTGGCTTACAGATAAATCAAATGTCAGATGGCTGCTTCTTCCACCAAACCAAGTACACGCTGGATATCCTAAAAAGGTTTGGGATGACTAACCTGAAGCAAATATCCACCCCAATGAGCACAAGCATGACCCTTAATGCAGATGAGTCAGGTAAACAAGTGGATGAAAAACTCTACAGAGGTATGATTGGATCCCTCTTGTACTTAACAGCTTCTAGGCCAGACATACAATTCAGTGTTGGCTTATGTGCAAGATATCAGTCTAGGCCTACTGAACTTCATTTGTCTGCTGTAAAAAGGATCTTTCGATATCTGTCTGCCACACACACATTAGGATTATGGTATCTTGCTTCTCGCACATTAGATTTAGTTGCATACACTGATGCAGACTTTGCTGGATGCAAATTAGATAGGAAGAGCACCAGTGGCCACTGCCAATTCTTAGGAGGATGCCTAGTTTCTTGGAGTTCAAAGAAACAACATTCAGTGGCCCTTTCCACTGCTGAGGCTGAATACGTGGCTGCAAGCAGCTGTGGCACTCAAGTTATCTGGATTAAGCATCAGCTTCAGGATTACCAAGTAGAGACAGGATGCACTCCCATTTTTTATGACAACACGAGTGCCATAAACATTGCAAAGAATCATGTTTTACACTCACGAACAAAACACATTGAAATCAGGCACCACTTTATTAGAAATGAAATTGCAAATAAAACATTTGAACTAATTCATGTTGGGACTGCAAATCAAACTGCTGATATTTTTACAAAACCTTTAGATAGTGAAAAATTCACTTCATTGAGAAGAGAACTTGGTATTTACAAACTCTGACTGATCTGTGGCAATGAATTCAGTTTTATGTCTTTCCATGATTTTAGTGATAGTTCTGTCTTACTTTTTCTGATGGGGTCACTATGTGAGGGGGAGCGGGTGTGAGATTTGAGAGGTATCAGGTCTGTTTCTCTACTGTTATCAGGGTAGAATGGGAGATAGAGCTACTAGAGAGGGGGAGCTTGACTAATTAAAAACGTTTGAAAGATGGTTGTTGTTGCTAGATTAATTATCAGAATTGATCTTGAGTATCCCTTTTTAGTAGAACCTCGTTCATTTCCTACATTCTTAAGTTTGTGCAATTAAAGTCCAGCCATAATCTTCTTCTAGTAAGTCTTAAGAGGCTAAGATTAACCTTCACAAGTATATCCTCTTACTTTGTTTCTTGACTGATGAACAAGCTAGACTCATATGAAATGGGTTCTGTTATACGCTTTTCATTGGATTTCGTGATAAGACCACGAGTAATTGCCCTGGCTTTGTCTTCAAACAACCTTCTTGAAGAGCTAGTTAAACTGATCAGTGTTTAAAACTGTATACTGAGAAACTAGGAATCCCATCAATGAAATGGGAACTTTCTAAGTCATGAAGTATCAGTTCTCATAAACAAAAACAAAAGAAAGAAATTCAATTCAAAATTTATGGTTGGCAGAGCAATGATGCCATGTGGTGAGTAACTGGGGATTCTGGCCTCTGATCAAGGTGTCTCCTCATGTAAAAACTAATAGTCACTATCTCTGTTCTCTAATTGAGAAGGTATGAGGCTCTTACAGTGAGTAACTGAGGATGCTGGCCTCTGACCAAGGTGCATACTTAATGTCAAAGGTGTAACTGGCCAAATACACTCTACAACAGTGCTTTCTCTCCTTGGAATGTTTGTCCTCAGCGCCTACAGGCTGTTTTCATGGTTCAAATTCTTGTTGTCCTTTTGACGAGCCTTAACAGCTACCTCAGTCATATTTGTTGACACTTGCTCTTCTTTCACATTCATCGTAAGTTCTTTCACATTCATCGTAAGTTGATAAACTTCAAGCTTCTTCTGAATCTCTTTCTCTTACCAGAACTCCAAGATTCTTCACTGACCTTAAAGCCCCACTTAAGCATCTAAGATTTGACACTGAGTTTCTACTGTTGGAACTCTCTCCATCTTTTCCCATCAATCCAGCGTCAACATCTCTCTTTCTCTTTTGTTTTGATGATGTCAAAGGGGGAGAAGCTTGAAGGGAGGAGGGGGAGTGAAGAGGTTGACAGGAGGAGGTTGAGCTAGTGAACAGGAAGTTTTTGGAATGTTTTGGGTAAAAGATATTGAGTCTTGTGAGTTCAGTTTTTGAGAGGCCACCATTGCTGTTTTATCGAGAACTATTGCTGTTGTTATTGAGACTGCTTTAGGTTGGTGTTCCTTTTTCACTGAATTTGACTCATGGTGTTGCCATCATCAAAAAGGGGGAGATTGTTGAATCTCTGTAGTTTTGATGATGACTAACACTATAAACCAAATTATGTGTTGCTTCCTGGTGACTGTTAAAGATCCTGCATTGTCTGGATAATCTCTGGATCTTGGTTCTGAAAGGAGCCTTGGGAAATTTCTTGTTTGCATGCACATCTTCTGATTAAAATGTCTTCATCATGCTTTTCTGATTAAATGCTCCTCTAACATGTTCACCCATTAGCTCGTACCTGTCTGTCTTCATCTATATGGGTTCTGTGCTTTTAGTGCGTTGACGCACTTGGCTGACTGCGTAGACGCAATTGTGCGTCTTTCACTTGCTGTCTTGTTCATTGCGTCGACGCTGACACTGGATGCGTTGACGCATTGGCCAGTTGCCAGGGGCGTGAGCATCTCGCTTGAGGAGCTGAGGCGATGCTGCACGATGGAAGCGTTGACACCTTGGGCTGATGTCCAAAGGTCTTTTGATCAACAACCAAGCCGATGTGTCGACGTTGTCACTAATGCATTGACGCATTGGTGTGTATTGTGAAGGGTCCTGCTCTCCATTATAAACTCATTGCGTTAACGCCTTGGCTTTACTGCGTTGACACGTTCTTCAGTCCTTTGATAAGTTCCGTGCAATCTGTGTGAACAAACGTATGACTTGAATATTTCTGAGATTGACTGAATGTTCTCTGAAACATTACAGGGACTTAAAGAAAAATTGGAACTTTATTCCAATCATGTGAGCACGTGAATTGAGGGAATAATCGTCTAACACGTGGCTCGGCTCATCTGGAAGCATCTTCTTCGTGCGTGTCTCCCACACCCTCAGTCTCTCATAAGTCTGGATATATATAGGAAGGTTTCTGCTCCTGAAAAGCTGCCGAAGCCACAAGAAAAAGGGTGAGGCCAGAGCGAGAGGAAGGAGAGGAGAAGCCATCCTGATCCATTCGTTGAGCGTACCTGGAAGAGAGAGAGTGATGAAGGAGAGGATGGTTTTCTGCTACGTTTTGTCTATGCTTCTTTAAGAAGCTACATTGTTTCTCCATTCGATTGTCTTTCAATATTTCTTTATGTCTTCGTTTGTTCGTTCTCAAATTCGATACTCTGTTTTCGTTCCCTCTAGGTGTAGAGGAAGAGAGGTGAATCCTCTGGGTCGCAGTGTGGCTTCCCTCTGATTTAGATCAGAGGAAGGGAGGAGTTCTCCGGGGTTTTGTGTTCAGGTAGTGAGAAGGCTACCTGGGTTCTTCCCTCCGGCTGAGGAGGAAGAGAGACAGCGTCTCTGAATTGCAGTGAGGGTGGGTCACTGCTGGGTTCCCTCTTGTCTAAGAGGAAGGGAGAGTTATCTCCGGGTCAGGTCTTGTGGTGTGACCTGGGTGCAAGCTGTGAGCTCAGCGTCTGTAGGGATTTCGATCCCCAAGCTATGGATCAGCGTGTTGTTGGCAGACTGAGTCTGCGGTTCTTTCTTGTAAAAGGGAAGCCTCACTCTGCCTTGAGTGAGGGATGGACGTAAGTCTGCAGGTTGCAGACTGAACCATCTAAATCTCTTGTTCTCCGTGGTGTGGTTGTGCGCATCTATTTTCCTTATGCTTCTGTCTGGCTTCATGAAGTAAGTGTGATTGTTGATGATCGAAACCTTGGTCTGACTGCTCGCTTAGTGCTTGTGCATATGTGCTGATGAAATTCTGAGTGATATATGTTCTGCGCTCGTGACCTGCTTTATCTCGGTGAAGGTTCCAGATCATTTTACATATTGTCAGTCTTCCTAGCCAATCTCATCTTCTAAGATCTCCTCGGCTCGGACAAATATTTTTTAAACGGTGATCTATTCATCCCCTCCCCTTCTAGCTCACCGTCCTCCTGTTTAACAGCACTTACCTGACAAAAGGAGAACAAGCCCCTGAGACCCTTACCTGTCGGCAACAGCGCTCGAGAAAGGTACTCTTTGATGTTGGATGGGGTCACCAACTCAGCAGGTGCCTGCCGATTCTGTTGAAGGATAGCAGCATCCCTCTCCACCTCCGGGGAGACCTCTGCTTGCTTTGGAGGGATATTCGGGTGAAAGTTGGGCACCGTCGAGAAATTCCAAACTACACCGACCGCGGACGTGCCCACCCAGAAATATTGGGTCTTCCACCCCTTATGAGAAGAGTCCTTCATGGAAAGGGACACGTAACTCCTCTTTCGCTTCACCTGGATGAAGAAGAAGCCCTTCCCTGCATGAAGGTTCTCCTTTAGCTCGAAAAAATAATGGAAGAGGTCCAGTGAGGTATTCACCCCACTCTGGCCACAGAGGAAAATGAAGGAGAAGATAAGGGTATAAGAGTTGGAGACCAGCTGAACCAGAGCTAGCCGGTAAAACCAAAGCAAATCGGCGACAAAGGAATGGAGGGGTAGGCAGAAGCCGCTCTTCCAGGCCAAGAGAAAAGAGCAGAAGAGGCCAGAACAAGTGGCCAGACTGGACTCGTGAGGTTCAGGCGCTAAAAACTGGAACCGCCTAGGCAACCCATACTGCTTCTCCAGTCGTTTCACATCAACCTCACCCAACTCGCTGCGGATAGGCTCCGACAGTACCAGGAAAGCCCTTGGGGCCTGTCCTTCCCCCCGCCCCTCGGCCTAAGGATTTTGGTCCACCATGGAACAGATAGAAGAACTGGAAGAAGACAGGGAAAGCTCTAGATCAGAGGACTCTCGAGGATAAGGAAGCTGACGGATCACCGCCGCGGTAATCTCTTCCAGCTCCGCAAAAGCTGCTACGATTATCCACTCCTCCGAACTACTCTCACGGCGCATGAGCCCCCCTCAAAATATAAATGCAATAGAAGGAAAAATCATAAACCCCAGAGATAAAGGGACGCAAACAACACGCAATGCTTATACCCCTTAGCTAGAAGCGGCGCGGCGTTTTGATCTTTCATAGAGGGGCTGTTGGGTCCCGTAGTGCAGGAACACGGATCTAGAGGGGGGGTGAATAAATCCTACTGCTAAAAACTATGACCAATTAAAAACACAAACTAGCACACAACAGAATTTACCAGATTGATAGGATTGAGGAAATTAATCTACACAAGTTTAAACTTGATTCACTCAATCTCGCCGAGCTCACACGATAGCACAAACAGATATGATAGTGAACACACAATCACAAGAATCAAACCACAGGACACAGGGATTTTTAAGGTGGTTCGGGACCACGACGGGCTCCCTACGTCTACCCCTCACCAAACCGGTGAGGCTTCACTACACGTTACAAAATGTAGCAACACGGGGACGAACCCCAACACACACACACACACGCTGCTTTCACAGCAAAACACACACACGAGGCCTTGCCTCAACCTGCTGCCACAACAGCACACACACACATACACACACACAGGGGAACACACCCCGAACAATATACCTTACAAGGAGATACAGCTCCGTCCACACACACGTAGGGCAATGCCTACACAACCGCATGGGAGAAAACTCCCAACAACACACACGGATATACTCCGCACAAATCGACACACATAAGACCACACATACACTCGGAGACCCCTTTCTCCGAACACCCACATAAAATATTCTGTCAAATGTATATGTAACAATCACAAATATATGCTATGACCTTTCACATAAATTCTATAGATGTAAACTAGAAGAATGCATCAAGTATAAGGCTCCCCCTTCTTCATCAAAATCTGATTCTCCTTGCTCGTTGATGGATGATCATAATCTTGACATCATCTTCTTCCTCTCCTCTAGCCGCTTCTCTTTTCCTTATTCCAATCTCCTCTCTTCACCTGAAAGAGTAGATAGACATAATGAGTTCAATCTTTAAGCTAATCGCAAACAAGAATATAGACTTGAATGGTTTAGAGATTCCCCTCTTCTTCACCTATACAAAAGAATACATGAGCATTAGAGATGTTGCATAACAAAGATTGTAGCTCATATATATATGCAAGAGAGAGTGAACAAAGAACATGTAAATAATTATTACACATCTTAGATGCCCATTCAAAACCTTGAACAATCTCAAACAAAAGATATAGAAGTGAAAGATCAAGATTACTCCCTCATGAAATGCTTCTACAGGATGAAGAACGTTCTTGAAGCAATTTTGAAGAGATGCAACACGAACAGAGGTTGGATCTTGATTTCAGATGTTGCCTTCAGTTGTATATGATCTTGGGCCTTGATTCAAGCTTCTTCCCTTCAATTTTAGCTTCAGAGCAATGTGGAAGAGGGCTTGGGAGCTTCAACTCCGAACCTGCACACACAAGGGTTAGAAGAAAACAATTTTTGATCTAGCATCCTCTGCCTTAGGGTTTACAACCCAAGAGTTGTATATAAGTGTTTAGAATGGTCAAGGAATAGCCTAGGGACCAGATCCACGAATTAGGGAGATGTATAGGGCATTTGGAATTGATTGGTTGGACTTTCGGAGCAAGAAAACAGCGGTCAAAAAGTGCGGCTCGAGGTCCGACTGTAATGGGTCGAACCTTGGGGTCGACCCTCGGGCAATCAGAAGCCAAACAGAACATTTTTTGTATTCTATTTTACAGGGGTCGACCCCAGGGGTCGACCCTCGCACTGCCAGAAACCAAACAGGACTAAAAACAAGTTCTGGGTTAAAGGGGTCGACCCTTTCAGGCAGACTACACTAAAATGGGTCTGTTTTGATTCTGTTTGAACAGAACCTGAGAGGGTCGACCCCATGGGTCGACCCCTACTAGATTGGGCCTGAAAAATAAGTAAAAACACCATCAATTCAATGGGAAACAATTGATTAAATGTTACCATCATCCCATGAAGATCAACCATGATTTTTTATCAACATTATTTTACCTGAGTTTCAAATTTTCCTTAAATGCTTGTTCTTTTGTTGAATCGTTCATGTAAGAATCATGGAGTTCCAATATTGATTTACCATTGCATGATCAACAAATTTGGAATCAAGGTACGCATAACAATGTTGAGTCACATTCCATGTGATCAATCCACAAGCTTATCAAACCACATATCATTCCCTCCATTCATTTAGCATTACCAAAGTACACATTCATGATATGTGGCTCAATATGACATGATGCTCAATATGAGAGGCTCAATATGACATGATGCTCAAAATGACATTTATCCAAGTATGTTTTTCACAGAGGCTTCTCATTAAATACAAAGCAATCTCACCAAGTGTAGAGACAATGTATATGCAATGTTTGTGCTAACTTCAAAGCACGTATGCATCCACATGATGATAAGTCTTGTAGAATTACAATTCATCCACATGATGATAAGCCTTATAAAATTACAATGCATCCACATGATGATATCCCAAAAGAAATAGTTTATGATCATTTCCACAACCAGTTCAAGTGAAGAGCATTCACGCACAAGGCTAAGCAACAAAGGTATTTTGTAATCATCAAAATCACATACACAACAATCTCCCCCATTTTGATGATGACAAAATATTATGCTATAATGCTCTCTCCCCCTTTGACAGAATCAGAAATGAGGATCATGATGGGGAATCCAGAATGGCAAGAACCTATGGACAACCGGATTATGAAGAGAACCAATGAGCACAATATGCATGAACGAATTGCAGAACTGTGGGATACCAAATGATGAAATGAAACTCTTATACCATTTGTCTGATACCCATTTGTTGAAATTGGAAATGCAATTGTGGACAATATGGTCATGTAGAATGCAAGATGACAAAACGATATGCAAATGCTCACGAGTTGCAGCAATTGGAAATGGTGGATGGCATGACAATATTGAGCAAGTAAACAAGCATTCAAACACCCATAGAAATGTATTGACTCATGCAAGTCCTGATGAGTTAGGCAGATAAGATCACATGCAAAGCTCCCCCATTGACATTGACACATTAGATGACTGTTTTTGATTTTCAAATTTGATTTTTAGTTTTCTTATGAAATGCATGAAACATGATGTATAAAAATGATGAGACATGAAATGCATACAATGTAATCAAGCAGATATCTATAGATACATGCAACATAACTCCTTCACAAGAAGTGATTCCAATTGATTTACAGTGAGGGGATAGGTGTAGGAGAAGTGCAAGTGAGTCATTAAGTTCAGAATGCTCATGATTACACCTAGAGGATTGTGCAGATAAATAGGAGAAGACGTACAGCAGGTCAAGCAATTGATCAAATTTTCAAAATACATATCAAATCAAATTACCATGTGCAAGTGAGTAACATGAGAATGAAGTTTAACCATATGGATAACTAGATTTTCAAGTAAACACAATAGTAAGTGTACAAACTACATTTCAATCTAGAGAACAGCGTATTGGAGGCTTCGCTCTACCTCAATCAAATATATCATCAGGAATTTTCATACTGACAATCTGAATTTTTCTAAGAAGGGTCAGGTTCAAAATAATTCCTTTTTACGCGAGGAGACACATGGAGCTCATGCCAGAATCTCCGGTTACTCAGAGTACTGAACCTTGTCACCTCATTTGAACAGAGATATTTTAGTCAACACTTTTCAAAATTGAACCACATCACGTCTCAGGTGACATGTGCCCAGTTTACTCAGTGAGACTTAGCATTGCTCTGCCTTTCATTTCATCCATCTTTTGTATGTGGAGGCAGGCAGCTTTTTCATCAACTGTCTCTTCTCATCCATGCAGCAAGTTGAATTACTTTAGAGTGTTGAAATAAAATTCCTATATCCTTATGAATAACACTCAATTTCACATTAAAGTGCATGAAGTGTACGAATTTGATTTAACATGTATGGAGAAAATTTAACTTAAAACAAGATAGTGTAGCTCCCCCTATGTAAATGCAATAAGCATGAAATGCTCCCCCTGAGACTTTGACATGAAGCACACTTGTTAAGACTCAGATGCAACATTATTTAACAATGGAGTATTTGGTCTTCGAAGTTTCAAAGGAAGGGGTTGAATATCATATAATAACATGCAAGCATACAATGGAGATATGCACATGCAATGCAAAATGAAAAGGTATGCAATCTCAATGCTTGAAATGTTTGCTCCAAAGATATGATGACCAATGTTGGAAGTATTCTTTTTGGCATTTATGCAACATGAAATATTCAAGATGATGCATTTCAAAATATGCACTATATGCATGCTAGAAATGCCAGCTATGCAACAGGACACACGATGAGCTTCATCTTCCAAAAACACTATGTGAATGATATGTAGAGAGTGATTTGTAAATGTGCAATGTGATTCACGATTCCAGGTTTTACATGACACTCTATATGCACCTAACGCAACTAATGCATGACACGCATTACCAAATGTTAAAATGTGAGGACACCACTTTATTCTGAAAAGAGAATTCAGAAAATTTATTCAGAGCATCAAAACCCTCACATGTGAACTTTTCTTGAAAACAGTTATGCTTTTAACCAAAAAGATGAGTGGTACATTGGTAAAGACCATGGAACATTGATCAACTTCAGTCCTCAAAATGTTCAGCCATAGAACAACATCATCATGCTGAGAGAATGGAAAACATCAATCTCAAAATTTTCAGCATGCAAAACCCCCCCATAATCAATGCATGATTTCAGAAAATTCATTTAAGTTAGATGCCATATGCATAAATGATTCATGTTACCGGGCGGAGGCATATTCTCACGCATGGTGATAGCTTTCAGACAGGCTTGACCTGTCCTTCCACATGTCACCATTTTATATACCATGTAATCATTGAAATGATGATCAGAAACAAATGTATGCACATTTGACATCCGGAGTTTAGCAAAAGGCATTCAATGGCTACACTCTCATATATACTGCTCATGTTGTGTAGTGGACAGCGGATCTAGAGGGGATGGATGAATAGATCTGCCCCTCTTTTCGCAATGCAACCCTCTTTAAAGCTAGATGATGAAATAAGCAGCGGAATATAACTAGCTTGACGAAGAACACAAATGATCTCCTTGGCAAGATGATTATGTAATATAGATATTGAACCTAAGCTTGCATCTAACACATATCAATCGCACAATCAAACCACAACACAAAGGATTTTAAGGTGGTTCGGACTGAATCCCCAGTCCTACGTCCACCCCTCACCAAATCCGGTGAGGCTTCACTAGTGCAGCACACCAAATCGTAAATCGGAGAACCACCGATTCCCTTCCTACTAACCACCAGTAGGGACGTCAACACCGCAGATCGGACAACCTCTGATTGCCTTCCTACTAACCACCGGTAGGGACGATTCTCAACTTCCAAGTGTTTGAGTGAAATAGAAAAAGAACAACTTATGAAAAATACTCAAACAAGATATAGAATATGCTTAAGAGAAAAGATCTTGTCTGAGATTCGCTGGAGCTTGAATCTCTTGAGGATTCGATGAAGAGCTTCTTCCCGGAGTAGCTTGATTTCCTTCTTGGAATACGCTCCTTCTAGCTTCCTTTGATCACCCTTCTTGCCCTTGAGTGCTTCTAGCTTTGTTAGAGATTGCTTGGCTTCAAATCTGAGCTTGAATCACCTTGGATGGATGAAGAACTTCCTCCCGAAACACTGTTCACGGAGGTGCTACAGTACCTCGAAAATGGCCTCCCTTGATCTCCCTTGAAGCCTTGAAGTGATAGGGTTTCCAACCCCCCATGTGTTGGTTTTATAGACCTTGAATGGTCCATAGACATCCTTCAGAACAGATCCACAAATCATGGGGGATTAGGTAAGTTTTGATTAAACAAATCCATGGAAAGGGGCTGGCCACGAGGTGGTATTCGAAGTCAAACATGGCTGCATCGGGGCTGGCGGTCGACCTGTAGCTTCTGGTGGTCGACCGCTACTGAGAAACACTATAGACGGACGGTCACTGGGAATTCGATCGACCGCTATGGGCTGGCGGTTGACCGCCAGCTGAAAGACATGTAGACTGGCGGATGCTGGCTGGGGCGGTCGACCGCCCCTGTGCTGGCGGTCGACCGCCAGCTAGGCTGATTCTGGGCTTGCCCGGGTCGGTCCGTTATCCGCTTCAGCTCCGTCGTTCAACTCCATTAGCAGCCTGTGCCTGTTTGTGGCATCACCCTTAATAGTCTAGAAGGTATCAACTGAGTCTTTAACCTTGGATTCTCTTGGCTATACTTCTTTGTGCATTGACCTTGGATGAGTGCCGAGCCGAATATGAAATGTCGACTTTTGCTTGTAAGAGAGATGAGATTTGCATCCTTGCTTAGGCGCGATCAATGAGCTTTCACTTTGGCCATTGCCACTTGATTCCTTATCCATTCATTGACATATTTGTCATGAATAAAAACATCACGTATGTCAATCACATGAGAGTTGAAGATATCAATGACTAATAGTGTTTAGCCATTATCAAAACCAAGAATACCACAGAACTCATATGACTATAGAATGATGTCGAATGACCCAAGTAACCACAGAATGACTCAAATGACCTCATGGACACAACATTCTCCCCCTTTTTGATGATGGCAACACTGTGAGTCATTATGTGATAGAAATGTCTAAAATGGCACAAGTTATAACAAATGCAACATATGCAGCTCAAGATCCATGATAGTAATAGCATGTGAAGGCAATTATGATATGAATGCTATGCAATTATTCAAACCTCATCACATACACATATGAGATGCAAAGTGAACAATGGATTCTCCCCTTGGACTCTCCCCGTACACCATTCACACATCCCCTATGACAACTCACAAAGCACATAAGCTCTCCCCTTTGACAATGCGTTAACGCATATAGCTCTTACAAAGGACTCACACAAAGAATTCTCCCCCTTTGCCAACAGTAAAAAATAGTGATAATAGTAAAATGTCTGTGAGACCAGAGTTGAAAGGAGTTAAGAGCAAGCCATTATATGCAAACCTGAAACGGACCGTGAGCAATATATATGGTTCAAAGCTAATGAAATCCGAATTCATCAACAGAGTTCGAAAAGCAACTACATCCAAGATGTAATAGAAATGAACCAAAGGTGCATATCATGGCAATGTTTAACCGTCCCTTGTCTTATATATCCATATTCAGTAACTACAAAGGGAATAACACAAAAAATGAGTATTGAGGCTAAATAATCATGACTAAAGCATGAAATTTTATGAGTTCAAAAAATTTGATTTTCAATATCTTTTGAATTTGAAGGCACATGACTCATATTTTACGAGCAATCAAGTCTAGTACATGCCTCCAAGCTGTAAGAATACACGTTGTTTAGACAACAGTATTCCTAGGTATTTGGCAAGATTGACGGTTATGCTTCAGAATGAACAGAGATAGCAAAGTCACGTCATGACATATCCAAACTCATTTCATTGATGAGAAGATATGTTTCTCAACAATTATGCCATTGCTCTGCCTAGAGTCCAGATGAATTAAGACAGAGATAACAGAGGCACATCATGACATATCATTCGTCATTTGATTTAATGACGTGACATATTTCTCCGTGCAACACTATCATTGCTCTACAAATTGATTTTCAAGAATTCCAGCTCATCAAGATGTTTAGAAACAATACTAAGTTCTAGAGTATCACCAAGATTGTCATGAAGTCTGGATTTTTAGATTTTAGGGTAGTCAATCAAGACATAACATGCAGTCTTTAGTGAAAGTCTATTAAAACTATAGAATATAGATGATTTCAAACAAGATATATCAGAACTACAAGGAAATCATTAAATCTAAACTATTTTCATTGAATGGATAATCATTAGGGCATATAATAGAAAGCTCTTACACCATATGTCCGTCTGTCTCATGAACTCAAACCAGACTGTAAGCCACTAAAGTGTAGTTTGCAAGAGGTTAAGAGAATCAACAAAACTCCCCCTAAGGATATGCAATGGATGCGCGAAGGAGTTATGTTTGCAATCAAGTGGAATGGCAAAGGTGGTTGACCTAGTCACTCATGAAGGTGGCAGAAATGAAATGTATGACCCAACGCATGGTTGTACACTTATTAAATGCCACAGAATGAATATGAAATATATGCATGAATGTTGCACAAGGACAACTCCCCCTTACTATATGGCCTATATGCGACATTGACACATGGTACTTGGCAGAGGTTAAACCTCACGGATATTGAGTGCTTCGAGACAAGCATAACCTGCCCTTCCTACATCAACATTTGATATACCATGACCATGCAAGAATGATGCGACACAAACCATGCAATGCATTGGGAACATAGATTCAGCTTGATTATGCAACTACATGCAATGCGACACCATAAGCAAAAAGACATATTGACATATAAACAATGCATGAATACCAACGTGCAAAACACACAACTAATTGAACATTATCATCATTTCAAATTCTTAGTGGCCTGAGGTCGGCAAAGACCAAGCTCCCTTCTGAGTGTTGAAAACCTGTCATTACACAAGGGCTTGGTGAAAATATCAGCAATTTGATTTAGAGTATCAACAAAATGCAGTTCAAAATTTTTCTTACTGACCTCGTCTCTAATGAAGTGATGCCTAATCTCAATATGCTTAGTCCTAGAGTGCTGGCCTGGTTGATAGCACTAGTGTTATCGCACAGAATCGGGACACATCCAAGATCCACCAAGTAGTCTTGGAGTTGGTGTTTAATCGACAACACTTGGGTGCCACAGCTCCCCGCAGCAACATATTCTGCCTCCACGGTTGAGAGGGCAACCAAGTGTTATTTCTTGGAGGCCCAAGAAACTAAACACCCGCCTAGAAATTGGCAATAGCCACTAGTACTCTTACGATCCAGCTTGCATCTAGCATAATCCGCATCATAATAAGATATAAGAGATAAATCACATGATGATGGATACCACAATCCCAAATCTTGAGTTCCGGCAAGATATCGAAGGATACGTTTGATGGCAGTCAAATGAGATTCTCGAGGACTAGCTTGAAATCTAGCACAAAGGCATACACTAAACTGGATATCTGGTCGGGATGCAGTCAAATAAAGCAAAGAACCAATCATACCTCTATAGACCTTTGCATCCACCAATTTACCATTTTCATCCGAATCCAGTGAAGTTGAGGTGCTCATCGGAGTTGCAATGATTTTACTGTTTGCCATGTCAAATCTTTTTAGCAGCTCCTTGATGTATTTGGGTTGGCTTATGAAGCAACCATCTTCTCCTTGGTTGACCTGCAAACCGAGAAAGAATTGAAGTTCTCCCATTAGGCTCATCTCAAATTCGCTAGTCATGAGGTTAGCAAATTCCTCACACATTTCAAATTTTGTAGAACCAAACACAATGTCATCAACATAAATTTGAACAATAAAGATGTTCTTACCTTGCTTCTTGGTGAAAAATGTTTGATCTACCTTACCTCGTGTGTACCCTTTTTCAATGAGGAACGAGCTTAGTCTCTCATACCAAGCTCTTGGTGCTTGCTTAAGTCCATAAAGCACCCTTTCTAGCTTGTATACAAAATCTGCATTGTTAGAATTCTCAAAGCCGGGGGCTGCTCAACATAGACTTCTTCTTTAATCAAGCCATTCAAGAAAGCACGTTTGACATCCATTTGATACAGCTGTATTCTAAGAGAGCATGTAAAGGCAAGTAAAATTCTGATGGCTTCGAGTCTAGCAACTGGGGCATAAGATTCATCAAAATCTACCCCAAACTCTTGATTATACCCTTGAGCCACCAATCTAGCTTTGTTTCTTATTAACTTGCCATCCTCACTTAGTTTGTCCCTAAAGACCCATTTAGTGCCTATGACAAATTGTGATGAAGGTCTAGGAACAAGATGCCAGACTTTATTCCTTTCAAACTGGTTTAACTCGTCTTCCATTGAATTTATCCAGTTTTCATCTTTTAATACTTCATCAATATTTTTAGGTTCAAGCTGAGAGACAAGAGCAAGTTGATCTAGTTCTTCCACAATTCTAAAATGTGACCTTGTTCTAGGTGGGTCATTCAAGCTGCCAATGACATTTTCCAAGGGATGATCCTTAAGAATTCTAATGTTTATAGAATCGTTACCTTCCCCTGGAGTTTGATCCCTTGCATTGCTTGATTCAGCTAGGTCATCATCTTTTTTTATTTCTTCTTGTGGAGGATCACTCTTGTCCTTCATGTTTAGGAATTCCCTATCTTCATCATTTTTCCTGCAAGAGTTATCATTGTTAGAATCATGATATTCATCAAAGAAAATATGGGGTGATTCTTCCACAGTTTGACTTTTGATATTATAAATTCTATAAGCCCTAGATTTATCAGAATATCCAAGGAATATACCTTCATCGCTCTTGGGCTCGAATTTATCTAAGTCTCTTTTGTCATTGTTGTGGATGAAGCATTTTGACCCAAACACTTTCATATGTGAGAGAGAGGGCTTTTACCTTTCAGCAACTCATAAGGAGTCTTTTTGGTGTGTAGCCTTACCATAGAGCGGTTGATAATGTAACATGCCAAGTTTATCGCTTCGGCCCAAAATCTCCTTGGAAGTTTCCGTTCAGCAAGCATGGTTCTTGCCATCTCTACAAGTGTTCGGTTTCTCCTTTCAACTACACCATTTTGCTCCGGCGTTCTTTGTGAAGAGAATCGGTGTGAAATGCCTTCAGCCCTGCAAAGATTATAGAAGTCAGTGTTTTCAAATTCACCACCATGATCAGATTGAATCTTGGAGATCTTGAACACACTGTCCTACTTTATCTTCATGTAGAGCTCCTGAAACTCATCAAAAACATCATTTTTATGTGTGAGAAAGAAAACCCATGTGAACCTAGAGAAGTCATCCACCAAGACATATCCATATTTTCTACCACTTAAACTAGCAGTTCTGGTTGGACCAAACAAGTCCATATGAATTAGCTCGAGTGGTTTAGATGATGTATTTTCAGATCTTCCCTTGAAAGATTTTCTTGTTTGTTTACCTAGGGCACATGCATCACATAACTTATTTTCTTGTTTAAATGATAATTCAGGCAACCCTTTCACCATTGAATGCTTTAACAATTTATATAAGATATTATAGCTAGCATGTCCTAATCTACGATGCCATAACCAAGTAATTTCAGATTTTGGTGTAGCAAGACAAAGATTTAAATGAGCAGGATCATCTAAGTCAATCATGTAAACATTGTTGAATCTCTTACCAGAAAATTTTATCTTGTCAGATTTTGGTTCAAGAATTCTGCATTCATGAGAGTCAAACAACACTTTATGACCTTTATCACACAATTGACTTATGCTGAGTAGGTTATATTTCAAACCTTCAACTAGCAACACATTTCCAATGGAGTTGGAGAGGTTCTTACCTACATTACCTATTCCAATGATTTTTCTTTTGTTATTCCCTCCAAACGTAACGTATCCTCCTTCCTTTTCCTCCAAGAGACAAAATTTTATTTTATCTCTAGTCATGTGTCTTGAACAGCCGCTATCAAGATACCACCTGTTATGCATGGCTGCAAGACATTCCTGCACAAACAATTAAGCAATTGTATTTGGAACCTAACCAATTTTGGGTCCCATCAAACTCTTAAGATTTTCAAAATATGAAACCATTTCTTTTGGAATCCAAACCTTTCTAACATTCATGTTTTGTTTGCTTAAAGCAGGGAGTTTGTTTTTCTTTTCAGCCTTAATATTTCCTTTTTGTTTAGAGGCTCTTTGTTGGATTTTGTGAAAGTTTGATGAAGTTGGCTTCTTAACCCATTGTGGCCATTGGTTGTTTTTGGGTTGAAAGTGATTGTTCTGCCACCTAGGAGATTGAAAGTTATAGGATTGATGAACACATGAATCACAATTTCTCCGAAAGTATGGTGGTGTTGGCCTATATGAATGAGCAATCAAGTTTTTGTGATATCTGGAAGATTGAGCATGCAATGGCCAAGGAAGTGTTGACCTATGCTACGGGGAAGGTCGACCTTTCTTAGGTTTTTGGACAGGCTTTTTGGGAATGTTGGTGACTGCCTCTTCAATCTTTTCTTTCCCTTTCTCCTTTTGTTTTTGCTAGTTTTGTGTGGGAGTTGTGTTTGAGGTGGAAGCTTCGGAAGATGAAACAAATGTGACAGTTTTGAACCCAATTGGCCTTTTGTTTGTTGGTTCAAAACCCAACCCTTCCTTGTTGAAGTTCATTCTAGTTCCTAGCAAAGCATCTAGGTTTTCTCTTACATCCACAAACTTTTCTAAAGATTGTTGTTTATCCTTCAACTCTTTTGTAGGTTTTTAATATTTTGAAGAAGTTGAATGTTGACTTGTTTGACAGCTTCATACTTTTCATTGCTCAATTTACTATCTTTTTCATAGCTTTACATTTTGAGCTTCATGCTATCAATCTCATTTCTCAAATCCTCATTTTCAGTTTCCAAGTCAGCCATTTCTTTTCTTCCTTCCTCCAAATCCTCAATCATTTTCTTAAGATCTTCAATTTCAGTCTTAAGTAGAGCATTCTTATCATTCATATTATGATCATGCACAAATGAGTTAATTTTCTTTTTCAATGATTTATTCTCCTTTTTGTACATTTCATATTTTTCCATGAGTTGTATATATGCATCCTCCCAATCACCAATTGTATAATCTTCAAATAGAAAATTTACCTCAGTTTCTTCATCACCTTTGGCCATAAGGCAGAAATCTTCTTTTTCTTTGTCCGAGGAGCTGGTTCCGTCATCGCTCCATGTGGACACCATGGACTTGTTCTTCTTCTTGCCCTTCCATTTGTCAGCTTTTCTGAATCTGTCGGGACAATCATTCTTGAAATGCCCTGGTTTGTTGCAAGAATAACAAATGATTTTGTCAGATTTCTTAGAGTTTTCAGAATTAGATTTGAAACCATTTCTTACCTTTGACCTTCCTCTCATGAAGCTCTTACCTTCCTTTCTCAGTAATTTTTTAAACTTACTTGTGAGCATGGCTACGTCATCCTCTTCTCGCTCACTTGCCGAATCCTCACCTTCATCAGAAGTGCCATGACCGCTGGGTCCTGCTTTAAGAGCTAGGGACTTCTTCTTAGGTGCCTCAGCCTCTTTGTTCTTGAGGTTGATCTCATAGGTCATCAATGACCCAATGAGTTCATCTACCTTGGTAGTTGCGAGATCTCTCGATTCTTCAACCACGGTAGCCTTTGTGTGCCATGCTGAAGTTAACGATCTAAGAATTTTCCTTACAATTTCTTGCTCTGAATATTTCTTTCCCAAATCAGTTAAACTATTAGTAAGCACAGTCAATCGAGCATACATATCTTGAATTGATTCATCAAGCTTCATGCAGAACATTTCATATTCAGAAACTAAAATGTTGGCTTTTGTTTCTCGTACCTGAGAGGTTCCTTCGTAGATTACCTCTAGCTTGTCCCACATTAGTTTTACAAATGCGCAGGTAGCCACTCTTGAGAATTCAACTGGATGGAGTGAGCATTGCATGATATGTTTGGCACTCCAGTTGACAGTGGATTGCCTTATCTATTTTTTGGTCCACAAGTCCTCATTATTCGTAAGCTCATACGGACCTTTGCTGATCACTCGCCAAAGTTCATAGTCTTGGGCATGAATGAACACCTGCATACGATGTTTCCAATAGAGATAATTAGATCTAGTGAAATAAGGAGGCCTATTCACAGAATGTCCTTCAGGTAAATAACCCTTAGACGCTGATCCACCATTTCCCTCAAGGTCGTTGGACCCCATAATGAGAGATTAGGCTCTGATACCACTTGTTATGTAGTGGACAGCGGATCTAGAGGGGATGGATGAATAGATCTGCCTCTCTTTTTCGCAATGCAACCCTCTTTAAAGCTAGATGATGAAATAAGCAGCGGAATATAACTAGCTTGACGAAGAACACAAATGATTTCCTTGGCAAGATGATTACGTAATATAGATATTGAACCTAAGCTTGCATCTAACACATATCAATCGCACAATCAAACCACAACACAAAGGATTTTAAGGTGGTTCAGACTGAATCCCCAGTCCTACATCCACCCCTCACCAAATCCGGTGAGGCTTCACTAGTGCAGCACACCAAATCGTAAATCGGAGAACCACCGATTGCCTTCCTACTAACCACCGGTAGGGACGTCAACACCGTAGATCGGACAACCTCTGATTGCCTTCCTACTAACCACCGGTAGGGACGATTCTCAACTTCCAAGTGTTTGAGTGAAATAGAAAAAGAACAACTTATGAAAAATACTCAAACAAGATATAGAATATGCTTAAGAGAAAAGATCTTGTCTGAGATTTACTGGAGCTTGAATCTCTTGAGGATTCGATGAAGAGCTTCTTCCCGGAGTAGCTTGATTTCCTTCTTGGAATACGCTCCTTCTAGCTTCCTTTTATCACCCTTCTTGCCCTTGAGTGCTTCTAGCTTTGTTGGAGATTGCTTGGCTTCAAATCTGAGCTTGAATCACCTTGGATGGATGAAGAACTTCCTCCCGAAATACTGTTCACGGAGGTGCTACAGTACCTCGAAAATGGCCTCCCTTGATCTCCCTTGAAGCCTTGAAGTGATAGGGTTTCCAACCCCTCATGTGTTGGTTTTATAAACCTTGAATGGTCCATAGACATCCTTCAGACCAGATCCACAAATCATGGGAGATTAGGTGAGTTTTGATTAAACAAATCCATGGAAAGGGGCTAGCCACGAGGTAGAATTCGAAGTCAAACATGGCTGCATCGGGGCTGGCGGTCGACCTGCAGCTTCTGGCGGTCGACCGCTACTGAGAAACACTATAGACGGATGGTCACTGGGAATTCCGGTCGACCGCTACGGGCTGGCGGTCGACCACCAACTGAAAGACATGCAGACTGGCAGATGCTGGCTGGGGCGGTCAACCGCCCCTGTGCTGGCGGTCGATCGCCAGCTAGGCTGATTCCGGGCTTGCCCGGGTCGGTCCGTTATCCGCTTCAGCTCCGTCATTCAACTCCATTAGCAGCCCGTGCATGTTTGTGGCATCACCCTTGATAGTCTAGAAGGTATCAACTGAGTCTTTAACCTTGGATTCTCTTGGCTATACTTCTTTGTGCATTGACCTTGGATGAGTGACGAGCCGAATATGAAATGTCGACTTTTGCTTGTAAGAGAGATGAGATTTGCATCCTTGCTTGGGCGCGATCAATGAGCTTTCACTTTGGCCATTGCCACTTGATTCCTTGTCCATTCATTGACATATCTGTCATGAATAAAAACATCACGTATGTCAATCACATGAGAGTGGAAGATATCAATGACTAATAGTGTTTAGCCATTATCAAAACCAAGAATACCACAGAACTCATATGACTATAGAATGATGTCGAATGACCCAAGTGACCACAGAATGACTCAAATGACCTCATGGACACAACAGCTCAGATGTTCTAATGCCATTCAGTCAAACATTCATTTTCCACATGGTCAAAAGTAGCCAAAGAGTATTCACGATTTCAAAATCACTGTCTGTCAAGATATGGCATTAACATCAAGACCATAGAACTTCAGCCAAACACTTTATTTTCTCACCTTTGCCTTGTGTTACCTTTATTGACATCTTCAAATTCTTTACTTTATTTTGCTTATGTAATCTTCATCAACATGCTCCTTTCTTTCTCTCCTGCAAGAAATATATCGATATTAGCCAAAGGAGTTCCATTGAGACCCCAAATTCGCATTTCATATAAGGCAGCACATAAGGATATGACAAGATCAAGAACCCCATGCCAAAACCCTTCCAAAACCCCTCTAGGGTAATGGGGTTAAAACTCAAACCAATCGGACCTCAAGATGGGTATTTCAAAACCCAAAGTGTAGACCTATTCTAGATCTAGGCACATGGTGATACATTCAAACGTTTGAATTCTTACCATGATTTCAAGGGTTGATGGTCATAATCAAACCTGCACTGTAAAGAGCTCAATTCATGTCAATAGTAAGCCAATGCATATGAAGAAACTAACTTCAAGGCTTTTCATCACACATGACTCTCTCTCTCTCAACCTGCAATATCAGAGACTCAATTTCATGTCAACCTCAATTCAGTACAAATGAGAAAACCAATCTTTGTGCTTTTCTTCCACAAGATAATCTCCTATGAGCTGCAAGTGTGAATGATGAGCTTCAAGTATCAACTCAGGGACAAGCCCATGTTCACCAAGACATCACACCAGAACTAGCCAAGTCGACTTAAAGCCTTCCTCTTGGCCTCAATGCAATCCTGTAACAAAGTTCTCATTTGGTTGCTTTGGATACCCAAACCTTCTTGGGTCTCGGATGATTAGTTGCACCTCTAGTGGGTGTCTTCCACAGTTTTTGGGTATGCATATCATCAAAATACATTAAGGAGCAAACATTCATGGTATGCCCAAACTCACCACAATAATGGCAACAACCAAGAGACTTCACAGAATTCTCATAAACATGACAATCAAATTTTTTATGATTTGGCATGAATGTTATCATTATAAGCATGGAAATTTTTCTTCTTCACAACAAGATGAGCATGAAATTTTTGCGGGTTTGCAAAAGTATAATTGTTTTTGACTTTGAAATTCTTTCTTTCATTTGCTTGCCAACACTGCGACACATGGTGTCCTGGCTTTCCACATGTAAAACAACCACCCTTTTTTCTTTTGGAAACAAGTTCATTTTTGCATGCTTTCAAATCATCCGATTTCATCAAAAAGTAATCATGCATCATATGACCAAGTTCACCACAATAAAAACACGAGATTTTCTTTATGGATGCATGTGTGTGTGCAACATGATTTTTCATGGCATTCATGGTGACACCAACAACATTTTTAGCCTTTTGATGCAAGTTTTGTTTCTTTTTCAGACTTTCATTTGATTGCTTCTTTGTTTGAGGAACAGATTGATTTGAAGACCCATTTGATGTGCTGGCTATATTAGAACTATGGACAAAAGATGTGTAGACTTTATTTTCAAATTTCATTTTGTTCACAGGATTATAGCCCAGCTCCTCCTTTTGGAAATTCACCTTAGTCCCCAATATCTTGTTCAGATTTTCTTCCCCATTCACAAACTTACACAAAGAAGCATTCAGATCAAGAATTTCTTTTTCAAGTGATGAAATGTGCAATTCATAGGAAATGATCCCATTTTCACAAGAAATGACTTTTTCATTCAATTGAGCATTAATGGTTTGGTAGCTTTCCATCTTTTGTTCTAACACAAGCATCTTGTCAGATTCATCAACAAT
Organism: Amorphophallus konjac; assembly: GCA_022559845.1. NCBI lineage: Eukaryota > Viridiplantae > Streptophyta > Magnoliopsida > Alismatales > Araceae > Amorphophallus > Amorphophallus konjac. Next base: position 234,552,321 of record CM040126.1, read on the forward strand.
CACAGATTTCCCTTTTTCAAGTTTTTCAAGATTTTTCAATCTACTTTCAAGCAGGGAGATCTGAATTAGCATTGCACTGTTCTCCTTTTTGAGTTCTTCATTTTCATTTGCAAGTTTATCATTCATAATCAATTCATTGCAAATATCCTGATCAATTGAGTTTGATTCCATTTTGTTTCTTAGATCTTTTTCAGTTTTGTCCAATTGATTGATTTTATTCTTGAGGGTAACATTCTTATTTCTCAAATAGGCAATTGTTTCTTTGTGACATTCAACATCATGCTCTAAAAGTTCATTCAACTTATGAAGCTCAGAACACTTATCATAAGAACCATTTTCATGGAGCATGTTTTCATATTTCTTTTTCAGTTTTCTATTTTTTGACTTGACTTTCTTATATTGTTTTGCCAACTCATCATAAGCATCAACAAGATCTTCAAGAGTAAATTCTTCAGAATCTGAATTTACCTCTTCTGCATTTTTGTCACTTTGTTGATCTGTATCATCGGCCATGAGACATTTTTGTCTTTCCTTCTCTTGAGCTTTGATCAGTCGGTCCATTAGCTCCTTCGCCGTCCTACAAGAAGATGCAAATGGATACTTGTTACTACTTATAGAAGCTTTCAATAAACTCAAAGCAGTAACATTATCATGATGCATCATTTTATCCTGATTAGACCACTTGGTCTCATCTAGAGGTAATATGTGTGGACCATGATAAATCAATTTCTAAAGACTAGGATTAATAGAATTGATCACCATACACAGTTTGCCTAGCCATGAATCAAAATTCAAACCAGTGAAGATTACAACCAGTTCATTGATATATGTTCAGTAGAAAAATTCATGATTGTGGAATGCACTGGGATCACTCTGTAGATCGCAAGATCTAGGGACAACAGAGCCTCGCTCCGATCCCAATTGTTGGGTCCCGTAGTGCAGGAACACGGATCTAGAGGGGGGGTGAATAGATCCTACTGCTAAAAACTATGACCAATTAAAAACATAAACTAGCACACAGCGAAATTTACCAGATTGATATGATTGAGGAAATTAATCTAAACAAGTTTAAACTTGATTCACTCAATCTCGCCGAGCTCACACGATAGCACAAACAGATATGATAGTGAACACACAATCACAAGAATCAAATCACAGGACACGGAGATTTTTAAGGTGGTTCGGGACCACTACGGGCTCCCTACGTCCACCCCTCACCAAACCGGTGAGGCTTCACTACACGCTACAAAATGTAGCAACACGGGGACGAACCCCAACACACACACACGCTGCTTTCATAGCAAAACACACACACGAGGCCTTGCCTCAACCTGCTGCCACAGCAGCACACACACACACAGGGGAACACACCCCGAACAATATACCTTACACGGAGATACAGCTCCGTCCACACACACGTAGGGCAATGCCTACACAACCACACGGGAGAAAACTCCCAACAACACACACGGATATACTCCGCACAAATCGACACACATAAGACCACACACACACTCGGAGACCCCTTTCCGAACACCCACACAAAATATTCTGTCAAATGTATATGTAACAATCACAAATATATGCTATGACCTTCCACACAAACTCTATAGATGTAAACTAGAAGAATGCATCAAGTATAAGGCTCCCCCTTCTTCATCAAAATCTGATTCTCCTTGCTTGTTGATGGATGATCATAATCTTGACATCATCTTCTTCCTCTCCTCTAGCCGCTTCTCTTTTCCTTATTCTAATCTCCTCTCTTCACTTGAAAGAGTAGATAGATATAATGAGTCCAATCTTTAAGCTAATCTCAAACAAGAATATAGACTTGAATGGTTTAGAGATTCCCCTCTTCTTCACCTATACAAAAGAATACATGAGCATTAGAGATGTTGTATCACAAAGATTGTAGCTCATATATATATGCAAGAGAGAGTGAACAAAGAACATGTAAATGATTATTACACATCTTAGATGCCCATTCAAAACCGTGAACAATCTCAAACAAAAGATATAGAAGTGAAAGATCAAGATTACTCCCTCATGAAATGCTTCTACAGGATGAAGAACGTTCTTGAAGCAATTTTGAAGAGATGCAACACGAACAGAGGTTGGATCTTGATTTCAGATGCTGCTTTCAGTTGTATATGATCTTGGGCCTTGATTCAAGCTTCTTCCCTTCAATTTCAGCTTCAGAGCAAGGTGGAAGAGGGCTTGGGAGCTTCAACTCCGAACCTGCACACACAAGGGTTAGAAGAAAACATTTTTTAGATCTAGCATCCTCTACCTTAGGGTTTACAACCCAAGAGTTGTATATAAGTGTTTAGAATGGTCAAGGAATAGCCTAGGTACCAGATCCATGAATTAGAGAGATGTATAGGGCATTTGGAATTGATTGGTTGGACTTTCGGAGCAAGAAAACAGCGGTCAAAAAGTGCGGCTCGAGATCCGACCGGAATGGGTCGACCCTTGGGGTCGACCCTCGGGCAATCAGAAGCAAAACAGAACACTTTTTGTGTTCTATTTTACAGGGGTCGACCCCAGGGGTCGACCCCAGGGGTCGACCCTCGCACTGCCAGAAACCAAATAGAACTAAAAACAAGTTCTGGGTTGCATGGGTCGACCCCAGGGGTCGACCCTTTCAGGTAGACTACACCAAAATGGGTCTGTTTTGATTCTGTTTGAACAGAACCTGAGTGGGTCGACCCCATGGGTCGACCCCTACTAGATTGGGCCTGAAAAACAACTAAAAACACCATCAATTCAATGGGAAACAATTGATTAAATGTTACCATCATCCCATGAAGATCAACCATGATTTTTCATCAACATTGTTTTACCTGAGTTTCACATTGTCCTTAAATGCTTGTTCTTTTGTTGAATCGTTCATGTAAGAATCATGGAGTTCCAATATTGAATTACCATTGCATGATCAACAAATTTGGAATCAAGGTATGCATAACAATGTTGAGTCACATTCCATGTGATCAATCCACAAGCTCATCAAACCACATATCATTCCCTCCATTCATTTAGCATTACCAAAGTACACATTCATGATATGTGGCTCAATATGACATGATGCTCAATATGAGAGGCTCAATATGACATGATGCTCAAAATGACATTTATCCAAGTATGTTTTTCACAGAGGCTTCTCATTAAATACAAAGCAATCTCACCAAGTGTAGAGACAATGTATATGCAATGTTTGTGCTAACTTCAAAGCACGTATGCATCCACATGATGATAAGCCTTATAGAATTACAATTCATCCACATGATGATAAGCCTTATAGAATTACAATGCATCCACATGATGATATCCCAAAAGAAATAGTTTATGATCATTTCCACAACCAGTTCAAGTGAAGAGCATTCACGCACAAGGCTAAGCAACAAAGGCATTTTGTAATCATCAAAATCACATACACAACAGGGCCCTTCTTGCAATAATTTTCAAAATTGTCATCATGACGGGCGTATTTTCAGGACAAGCCGCATCATGTGGCCCCTACCAAAGAGAGATCTTGACCCCACCAAAGCCACAAAAAGTCTTGCCCAAATGCTACTCGTCCGAGCCTAATTTTGGCTCGGGAGTAGGAGGGGGACAAGTGGAGAGGGGAAATCTAACCGCCTGTACGGAGAGGCCAAACGAGGTCCGACCTGACCCAACGAGGCCCAACTCCTTGAAGTGACAGCACAAGGCCCACTCAATATAAGCCTAATAACTCAATCGAAACAAGCACTTCCTAGGCGGCCTTCGGGTTGGGAAGTCCGAGCATCAGTTCGATCGGGAGAGCTCCTTCGGAGCCCCGTATTCTCTGCCCAAACCACGCACTCATCGCTTGGGACGCATCTCCTGGGCCAGTGCCTCTTGCTCGGGCCTACTGATGGAAGCTTATCTGTACGGCCATTACGAGTCCCTTAATAGCGGGGAGCTCAAAGGGATAGGGGAGATCAAAAGTTCGCATGCTATAAAAAGCCTACAAGGAGGACGTAACCCCCCCCTGAAACTCGTCAGCTTACAGGGATCATTCACTCAACGAGCCATTAATTAAATTGGAAGAACCTTATTATGGAGAGGTAAGCCAAAAAACCCTGAACAGGAACCACTTCACCTTTTGGTGGAGAGTGATCTCGCGCTCCCATCTTCCTCCTAACTCCTATGTTTGCACTAGTGCTCTACTACAGTTGCTGACTTAAGCGTCGGAGGGCATTCCCCGGGGATCCATCCCTGGGCACCTCTGACCTGTTTCTCATCTTACAGTTCAACCTTCAAGCATACGTGGTCATCCTCTTCCCCGCTCAGGAGTAGCGCGAGATCGCCCCTCTTCAAATTATATTTTTAAATCCCAGAATTTTTTCGGGCGTTACACCCTCCCATACTTAAAAAGAATTTGTCCCCAATCTCAATACATGGATTTATAGAGAGTGTACTTACATTCAAATATTTCTAGGAATCTTTTACGCATGGCTTCTTCAGTTTCCAATGTTGCTTCATGTGGCCATGATTTGGTCCATTGGATCTTGACCATAGGAATAGTTTTATTCCGAAGTTGACACACTTCTCGTTCACTGATCTTGACTGGCTTTTGCTCGTATGTCAAGTCCTTTCTAATCTCCAGATTGTCGTAAGTGATGACATAGAATGGATCAGGTACATACTTTTTGAGCATTGAGACGTGAAATACATCATGAATTTCAGATAGTTGAGGGGGTAATGCTATTCAATAAGTGACTTCACCAACCCTTTCGAGAATCTCAAAGGGGCCAATGAATCTTGGAGTAAGATTGCCTTTGATACCAAATCTTCGAATACCTCGGCCTGGAGAAACCATAAGAAATACATGGTCTCCTACTTGAAATTCCAGGTCGCGTCTTTGATTATCAGCATATGATTTCTGTCTATCTTGAGCCATCTAGAGTCTTTCTCGAATAAGCTTTATCTTCTCGGTAGTATCCCTAATGATATCGGGACCAAGAAATTATTTTTCTCCTACTTCATTCCAGCAAATAGGTGAACAACAGCTTCTTCCATATAAAGCCTCGAATGGTGCCATTTGTATACTAGCTTGGTAGCTATTGTTATATGAAAATTCCACTAGAGGCAAATGATTGTGCTAACTTCCTCCAAAGTCTATAGCACATGCCCTGAGCATATCTTCCACCACTTGATTTGTCCTTTCAGTTTGACCATCAGTTTGTGGATGGAATGCAATACTAAAATTAAGTCGGGTCCCTAATGAATGTTGAAGACCCTTCCAAAATTGCGATGTGAACCGAGGATCTCGGTCAGATATAATGGTGACAGGGACACCATGCAATTTGACAATCTCTCTCACGTATAATGCTGCTAGTACATCCACAGACCATCGACTTTTTATTGGTAGAAAATATGCAGATTTAGTTAATCGGTTTATGATTATCCATATACCATCATGTCCTCCTCTTATATTAGGTAAACCCATGATGACAAGGGATGTAATTTCCCAGTATGTTTTAAATGTTCCGCCTTTACTTGTTGACAAGTGAGACATCGGGACACAAAATCTTCTACTTTTCTTTTCATATTGGGCCACCAAAAGTTTCTTTTCAAATCTTGATACATCTTGGTAGCACCAGGGTAAATAGCATACCTTGATTTGTGAGCCCCTTCCATAATCAATTTCTTAGTGTCCTCATGATTCGGCACACAAACTCGATCCTTAAACAATAGTCTTCCATCATTTGAGATAGAAAATTCCGATCTCTAGTCGATATTACCCTTAATCTCCATCAATGTAGGGTCATTTTTTTGCAATTGGACCAAGTCCTCGATCAATGTAGGTTGAGACCTTAAATTGACAATCATACCTCTTTCTCCATCTCTGACAATATCAAGATTTAAATGAGAAAAATCTTCAATAAGAAAAGTTATACCTTTTCGGAGGCTTGCTAGAGTTGCCATTGGCTTCCTGCTAAGAGCGTCAGCTACAACATTTGCTTTTCCTGGATGATATTGGATAGTAAAGTCGAAGTCCTCAAGATACTCCAACCACCTGCGTTGTCGCATATTCAACTCCTTCTGGGTGAAAAGATATTTCAGACTTTTATGATCTGAAAATATAATGAATGTCTCCCTATAAAGGTAATGTCGCCAAATCTTTAATGCGAATATAACCGCAGCTAATTCCAAATCATGCACAGGATAATTTTCTTCATGACACTTTAACTGCCTTAATGAATAACAAATCACCTTTCCATTTTGCATAAGGATGCATCCTAGGCCAATGCCAGATGCATCCGTATGGACTTCAAAACCACCACCTTCTGTCGGTAGTGTTAATATTGGTGCAGTGGTAAGGTGTTCTTTAAGAGTTTTAAAACTCTCCTCGCAATCCTTCGACCATATAAAAGGATTCTCCTTCCGTGTAAGTCTAGTCAAAGGAACATCGATCTTAGAGAAATGTATGATAAATCTCCTGTAATAACCAGCCAGACCTAGAAAACTTCTAACTTCGGACTAAGTCGTTGGCTGGCTCCAATTCTCGACAGCTTCTATTTTAGAAGGGTCGACAACGATACCTTCCTTTGAAATAATATGGCAAAGGAAAGAGACCTCCTTTAGCCAGAACTAGCACTTACTAAGCTTCACATAGAGTTTGTGCTCTCTTAGTGTTTGTAAGGCTATTCTTAAGTGATTTTCATGATCCTCCTTTGTTTTAGAGTAAAATAAGAATATCGTCAATGAAGACGACTATAAACTGGTCAAGATAAGGCCTGAAGACATTATTCATGAGTTGCATAAATGCTGCCGGGGCATTGGTTAACCCGAATGGCATTACCACAAATTCATAGTGCCCTTACCTACTCCAAAAAGTAGTTTTGTATATGTCTTCATCTTTGATCTTGAGCTGATGATAACCTGACCTTAGGTCTATCTTGGAAAAATATTCTGCTCCATAAATCTGATCAAAGAGTTCATCGATACGTGGCGACGGATACTTATTCTTAATTGTGAGTTGATTCAGTCGCTGGTAGTCGATACATAACCTGAGGGATCCATCCTTCTTCTTGACGAATAGAACTAGCGCACCCTAAGGGGATGTGCTAGGTCGAATAAAACCATTGTTTAACAACTCCTGAAGTTATTTTTTTAATTCTTTGAGTTCTATGGGAGACATCCTGTAGGGAGCTATTGAGACAGGTGCTGCTCCGGGAATGAGTTCAATGGAAAAGTTTACTTCCCTATCAAGCAGTCGACCGGGCAAATCTGAGGGAAATACATCGGGAAACTCATTTACAATGGGAATATCATCTAAGATGATCTCTTTGGATTCGGTAATGATTACATAAGTAAGAAAAGCTTCACATCCTTGCGAAATAAGTTTGCAAGCGTGAAGAGATGAAATAATAGTGGGATGCTTCCTATATTTGATACCAAGGAAGGAAAACCTTGGAAGACTTGGTTTCCTAAAAGAGATAATCCGATTGTGACAATTTATGTAGGCGTCGTGGTCTACTAGCCAATCTACACCTAAAATAGCATCGTAGCCTTCCATGTCAAGGCATACGAGGTTTGCAGGAAGATTGTGACCTTCTACCACTACTTCACTATCCGGATAATAGGTTGTAAGTTTGGTTTCGGAACCTAATGGTGTAGTGATTGCTAGGTCCGAAGGTAGAGGAACTGATGCAATAGGTAAGGTTTTTGTGAAAGTAGTAGATATAAAGGAATGAGAAGCACCGGTATCAAATAGTACGAATGCAGGATGGGAATAGATTTGGATAGTACCTTCCATTAGCCCATCATTCTTGGGTGCTTCTTCCTCTTCCAGAATAGCATTGAGACGAGCATGTCGCTTACGTCAACCACCGGAAGATTGTTCCTTCATAAGGGGGCAATCCGGCATACGGTGCTCCCTTCTGCCACACCTTAAACAAGCGCCAAGGCGCTTCCAGCACTCTTCAGCCGAATGACCAAACTTCTCACAAAAGGTACAAGCCGTGGCGACTTGTTTGTCTTCTTCCTTGACTTTCTTATTCTTGTGGTAGCCACTGCCACTCCCATTCCGGGATCTCTTCTTGCTATCACGGGATTTATAGGGTTCCTTGATACTAAACTTATTTTTATCATGCCGATCAAACCTTTGGCTCGGCTCCTCTTCCTTTCCTTTCAATTTTTTGACCTTCTTTAAGGTCCTTTCATATAGATGCGCCCGCTGGACCATTTCCGCATAAGTACGGATGTTCTAAGTCCCAAGTTGTTGAATATAGCCAGGCCTCAATCCATCCATAAACCGGTTAGCTTTTAATAAGTCGGTGCTAACCAAGTGAGGAGCATATGGCGCCAGCCTAGAAAATTGGAGTTCATACTCCGCTACGATCATCATGCCTTGGCGTAACGAAGTGAATTCCATAGCTTTCCTCTCCTTGACATGTTCAGAGAAGTACCTAGCTCGGAAAAGGGTAAGGAAACCCTCCCAAGTATGAGATGCATCTGCTGGTGGTGCCGGAATTGATTTTCACCATGTATGGGCATCTTTATTTAATTGAAACGTGGCTAGATGGACCTTCTCCTGATCAGCACATTGCATAACTTCAAAGATGCGGTTCATCTCATCTATCCAATTCTCAGCTTCATCTGGGTTAGAGGAACCAGAAAACCGCGGAGGATTTAAACTCCGAAAATTGCAATGTAAGTCTCCAACTCTTGTTCCTGCGCCAGCTTGTGCCATATTTTGTAATGCTTGAGTAAGACCCGCAACGGTCTGTTGCATACCTTCCCAATCAACACGATGAGCCATGATGAGAGTAAGGTACTTGAGAAGAGTAATGAATTTGTTAATTCTAATGGAATGAGTGAGGTTAATCTTAGAAATTATTCTAATCACTATCTCACCCCAGGTTCTACCTAATTCTTATCATGGGTTGGGAATTTCTTTCCTAGTTTCAGGGGTGTGGGCCCATAACCCACAGGTCCCAGAATCGAAACCTGGCTCTGATACCACTTTCCCTGTCACGTCCCGAGATTATGCAGCGGAAATAATCGGGAACGTGAACAGTCGGCTAGTACGCCTCGAGCAAGCAATATAATCAGAGCGCAAGACAATCACATAAAAAGTAATTGCACAATGTAATTCACCAAAATCCTTCAACTTTATTACTTCATAAAATAATTCTCAAAGTACATAATATAGTTTCACTAGACTCAAGAAAATAAAAATTACATCATGACTCGGCTATACATTGATAACTAAGGCTTCTCTCGAGTCACGTGTCCTTCAATCGCTCTCGGATCCATCACTTGAGTATTCTGAATCCGACCCGCTAGAATTTCTTGAAAAAGATTGGAAAGTAGGGTAATGAGCACACTTACCCAGTAGGTATCTTCATATCAACATGAAGGTAAATTTAAATGATTAGCATTTTAGCTCTAGAGAATAAGATAATCATGCAGATACGATAAAACACGTATATAACCAAAGTAACAAGATACGATCAATTACGAGATAAGAGAATATGATTTGTCACGCCCCGACGCCGAATATCGAGGGCGTGAGCGAGTCGTAAACAAGTATGTCGATTAGAGCATGTACAAATTTAAATCTAAGATAAAGATTGAAGAGAAAATGATACTTTTATTCCATCAAAATAGAGGTTTACATTGTTAATTCATAAGCCATAAAGGCAAATTACAAACTTGCAAACCCAAAGTACATGATTCTTGTAAAACACTAATGATCTACATAAATCCTAGGGAAAAGAAAATCAGTCTTTCACTCTTATCCATTCCCATGTTCAATGTCATTTCCTGTAACAATTTTACCAAAACGTAGAGTGAGCAAAAAGCTTAGTAGGATTTTATATCTCAAAAAAACCAAGCAATTTTTAAGTATTTAACAATTTAAGTAATCTTTCCAAGTTGCATCGAAAAGTGTATAAAATGAGTGAAATTTCCAAGTAATTGAGATAAAAAGATATCAAGTGAGATTTTCAAGTAATAAATTTGAACAAATAAAGAATTTCATGTAATTGGTCATTTCACGCAAGTCAAGTAATTCATGTAATTTTCAAGTAATCATGTAAACAAGTAACAAGTACGAATAGTGGAATGCCGTAAAAATCTAAAAAGTTATGCACTTCGGTGCAATGTCACACCGTGGTCAATCAACTCTCATGGGCACAAGTACTTTCGGACGCTCCTCCTAGGACCAGATCGGGCCCCATTAATGCCAGGCATTGGGTCGGGGGATCATATGATCCCAAGTACGTTTAGACATCCACTTAACACTATGGCCAATGAATTTCAAGAATAAGCTCATTTGTAAAAAGTACAGATCTGACAAAAATCTCAGAAGTTACAAGAGGAGTGAATAATAATTTTAAGGCATCATGTTTAACGACATTAAGTCATGGAATTCAAGAACGAACGGTAACTAGGAAGAAAATTCAAGTAAATAGAACTAATAGAAGTATTTTGATTCCATAATTTAATCTTGTGTTCAATTGATTTAACAAGTGTTTGGGCATGTTTACATGAAGTTTTTTATATCCTGGAGGTATTTTAGTTTAGCCAAAACACGGATTTTATAGCGAATCGGAATCTATTACGAACGTGATGTAGGTAAGCACCATGTTCACGAAATCATTTGAGAATTCATTCTCAATTATGTTAAAATTCAGAAATAGTAAGTTTTAGATAAGATGTATATACTTTTGAATTAAAATCGTGATTTCACATATTATTGATATTTTTAATGATAATAAGATAGGATAAATGATAATAAGATAGAATAATAGATTTATCATGCAGAAAATAATTTAACATGCTAAAAAGTAATTTTTATACACCAATTTTCTGATAACACGATAAAACAGATTTTTACATGCTATAGGTACTTTTCATATATTTATTTACTGATATTATGATAAATATAGATTTTCATGCTTAAGAAAATAGATATATTATGCTAAAAAATAGTTTCATCACGCTAAAAATAATTATAACATGTTAAAGTAATTTTTAACATGCTAGAAATAATTTTATCATACTGAGAGTAATTTTATCATGCTGAAATTAATATTTAACATGCTAAAATAATTCGCATACATTAACTTATAGATGATATGATAAAAAGAAGTTTACCATGCTGATTACAGAAATTCTCTGACAATAAAATAAATTTTATCATGTTGAAATAATTTTTTTACATTTATTTACTAATTATTTGATGGGAAAATAGATTTATCATGTTGAAAATAGTTTTTAAATAGCTTTAAAATGCTGACAATAGTTCTGACATGCTAAAAATAATTCTACCATGCTAGAACTAATTTTATCATATTGGAAGTAATTTTAACATGCTAAAAGTAATTTTCATGCATCAATTTACTAATTATTTATTAGGAAATTAGGTTTAGCATGTAAAAAAGTAGTTTTAAATGGATTCAACATGCTGAAAAATAGTTTTCATATCTCAGTATGGATAAAATAATTTTGTCATGTTGGAAGTAATTTTTAACATGCTGGAAATATTTTTAATGTATTAGTTTACTAATAATATGGTAAAAAAAGATTTTTACATGCTCAAAATAATTTTTATTCTACAAAAATAATTTATAACATGCTGTAAAAATTCAAACATGCTAATATTGCTTTTCCTTATTTTTGGTGACTGAATGCTTACAATTAAAGTGGATTCCAAATGCTATAATTCCTATTGTATAGTGACTGAACTTTTAGTCCCACATTGGAAGTCAGAAAAAACTTCCTTGGCTTTATATGTTGGAGAGTTCACCCTTGGGTTAGGACCCAAGGGGCATAAGATGTGGGCTCGAGTTGTGTGTGGATGCGAAATTATTAAAATGTTTATTTATTTATTTGTGCCGTGCCGAACCGAGGTGAGGTGAGGTTGGTCGGTTTTTTTAAAGAACGCGATGTGGCACTCAAGTTATATATACAGATATATTTATATATCCAAAATAATTTATTTTGGACCCCGGGCATTCTGGGAAAATCTCTTGAACGCGCTAGCCCTGACTAGCGCGATCTAGAAATTTATTTAATTATATATTTTTTTGAAAATTGGGTTTCTGAGAACGCACTGGCTCTAGATAGCACGATATGAAGAACGCGATGTCCAAGACTATATATATATATATATATATATATATATATTTGAAAATCTGGATGATGGAAATAGGGTATAAGAACGCGTCATGTCGGGGCAACGCGTTTATGAACGCGCCCCTGATGGGCAATGCATTCTGGTTCTGAAGAAAAACGGGAATACCCCTGCAATTAAAATACTATAACTTGCTCATTTCTTAACGAAATTTAGGGAAACATATATCAATGGAAATAGCACAGAAAAACGAACAAGGTGGCATGCTTTAATTATGATTTGGTCAGAGAGACACCTACCTTTGAGCAGATCTAAGGAAGAGGTAGAAAAATAGCCCTAATAATAAGAAAACCCTTTGATCTCCTAATCTTCCCTTCAAATCCCCTCCACTCTCCGCAATAGCATAGCCTAGGCCACTAAGGATGATTTGAGGGTCGAATAGGGTCCTATTTATAGCCAAAACTTGTCCAAATTTGTCAAGATTCCTTACCTAATTTTACCAAACCCATTAACTCCGAATTAGAAGAAAATTCTAACGTCTCCTCTTAATCTAGCCTTAATTTGGTGTGAAACCAATGTAAAAAGGGCTGGTCTAAGGTGGCTGGTAGGCAAGGGTTGATTCTTGAGTCAATCTTCTAGAAATGGAGTTATTTTAATCCCTTAAATGCCATATTAAATACATGTTACGAAATTAAGGTTAATTTACCCCTTATTGAATCCTTTAACCATTAATTCGGCCCATTATGGATTATCTAATGGGCCAATTATAATCCTAATCCATTATATGGACTTTTATTGGGCTTACTATGATTTTTCTAAGGGTCAGAGTATTTAATTTCTATTTATCTTAAGTAAATTCAAGTAAATACATTTATCTAGTTTATTTCATATAGTAAAAATATAATTTAATTATTTCGTAAAGATTTTAATTATATAATTCATTGAAAAAAATTTATTTGTCATTTTAATTTATCGGGTTTCTATATCCTCCCCCACTTAAAAGAATTTGGTCCTCCAAATTCACATTATATAACTAAAATTCAAAAACTCTAATAGAGAAGTCGAATTTCTAACCTGAGATTAAGTCCGGATACTTCTTCTTGATGGACTCTTCCAATTCCCAGGTGGCTTCCTCGAATCCACACTTGCTCCATTGAACTTTTACCATCGGAATGACCCGATTCCTAAGTTGGTGTAATTTTCGATCCATTATCTTGATCGGTCTTTTTTCATATGATAAGTCCTTTTGTAGTTTCAAATCTTCAAATTGTATCACATGTGAAGGATCGTACACGTACTTCCTCAGCATTGATATATGGAAGACATCATGTACACTGACCAGTTGAGGAGGCAAAGTCAGCTTGTACGCCACCTCGTCGATTCTCTCCAGAATCTCGAAAGGGCCGATAAATCTTGGACTCAACTTTCCTTTGATGCAGAATCTTTTAATTCCACGAGTGGGTGAGATCTTTAAGAATACGTGCTCCCCCACTTGGAACTCGAGGTCTCTCCTCCGATTGTCGGCATAACTCTTTTGTCGTGATTGAGCTACCTTCAATCTTTCTTGAATCAACTAGATTCTTGGACAATATCGGGACCAAGCAATCCCTTCTCTCCAACCTCGCTCCAGCATAGAGGCGATCTATAGCTTCGGCCATAAAGTGCTTCGAATGGTGCCATTTGTATACTTGACTGATAGCTATTGTTATAAGCGAACTCAGTCAATGGTAAATGTTCATGTCAACTCTCGCCGAAGTCTATTATGCATGCTCTCAACATATCTTCAATAATATGATTCGTCCTCTCGGTTTGTCCATCAGTCTGAGGGTGAAAAGTAGCGCTAAATCTTAGCATAGTACCTATAGATGATTGCAAACCTTTCCAGAAGTTAGAGGTGAATCTCGGATCTCGATCCGAAATAATAGAACTTGGAATACCATGCAGCCTTACGATCTCTTTGATATATAAGGCAGCTAGAACATCCACGGTCCATTTAGTCTTGATAGATAAAAAGTGAGCGGACTTGGTTAACCAGTCCACAATTACCCATATAGCATCAAAACCACTTCGGGTCTTCGGTAATCCAACTATGAAGTCCATACCGATACTATCCCATTTCCATTCCGGTATTTCGAGAGGCTTGAGTTTACCAGCCAGTTTGAGGTGCTTGGCTTTAACTTGTTGACATACCAAGCATCGACTTACGAACTCGGCTACCTCTCTTTTCATGTTAGGCCACCAGAAAGTTCTCTTGAGGTCTTGGTACATTTTTGTAGCACCGGGGTGAATAGTGTACCTTGACCGATGTACTTCCTCCAAGATTTTACCCTTGATGGTAGAACAATCGGGTATGCAAGTTCTTCCTTTGAATAATAACCTTCCATCATCAGCCAGAAGGAAATCCGGTCGTTGATCTAGTTTCTCTTTAATTTCAACGATCATCAGATCATCATCTTGCCGTTCCTTGATTTCCGAGAGTAACTCGGGTTGGAGTCGAATATTTGCAATAAACACTCCGTCTTTCTTCTCCTCCACATTGAGATTTAAAATTGCCATTTCTTCAAGTAGATGCCATTCTTTAACCATCAAACTTGATAATAAGGCCATTGGCTTCCGGCTAAGAGCATCAGCTACGACATTGTCTTTCCCAGGGTGGTATTATATAGAGAAATCGAAATCATTTAAGTATTCCAACCACCGTCTTTGTCTCATGTGGAGCTCCTTTTCAGAGAATAAATATTTGAGACTCTTGTGATCAGAATACACAATAAAGGCTTCGCCATAGAGATAATATCGCCAGATCTTCAAAGCAAAGACCACAGCTGCTAGCTCTAGGCCATGCACGGGGTAATTTTCCTCGTGTTTCTTTAATTACCTTAAAGAATAGGTTATAACCTTACCATGTTGCATTAATACGCAACATAGGCCAATTCCGGATGCATCAGCATACACTTCAAATCCTCCTCCTTTCGTAGGTAATGTGAGAATAGGGGCAGTCGTTAGACAATCCTTTAAAGTTTGAAAGCTCTTCTTGCATTCCCCGGACCATATAAAAGGATTCTCCTTTCTTGTTAATCTTGTCAAAGATACCACAATCCTGGAGAGGTCCTTGATAAATCTTCGATAATATCCAGCCAATCCCAAGAAGCTTCGGATTTTCGTCACACTAGTAAGTCTTTCCCAGTTCTTTACGGCCTCGACCTTTGAAGGATCGACAGCGATACCATTCTGAGAAATTATGTGACCGAGAAAAGAAACTTCCTCCAACCAGAAATCACACTTGCTTAATTTGGCATAAAGCTTGTGATCTCTTAATAATTGAAGGGCATTCTTGAGATGTTCTTCATGTTCTTCCTTTGACTTGGAGTAGATAAAAATATCGTCAATGAAGACAACCATAAATTGATCGAGGTATGGCCTGAATACGCTGTTCATTAATTGCATAAATGTGGCAGGCGCGTTTGTTAGGCCAAAAGGTTAACGGTGAAATCGTAATGCCCATACTTACGCCGAAATCCAGTCTTGTGAATATCCCCTTCCTTGATCTTTAATTGATGATAACCAGATCGAAGATCGATCTTTGAGAAATATCGAGCTCCAGAAATCTGGTCGAATAATTCATCAATCCTCGGCAATGGATATTTATTCTTGATGGTGAGTTGATTCAATGGCCGATAATCAACACATAGTCTCATCGAACCATCCTTCTTTTTAACAAAGAGGACCGGGGCTCCCAATGTGAAGTACTTGGTCGGATAAACCCCTTTTCCAATAACTCCAATAGTTGTTCCTTTAACTCCTTCATTTCAACGATAGACATCCGATATGGATCTTTAGAAACTGGTGCAGCTCCCAGAATTAAATCAATAGAGAAGACAACTTCTCTCTATGGAGGAATACCAGACAACTCGTCCGGAAATATATCATAATAATCCCGAACGATAGGAATGTCCTTTAGAACGGGTTCCGTGTGCTCTGTCATAGTGATAGAAACTAAGAAACTGGCACAACCTTTCCTTAATAATTTCTCAGCTTTGAGGGCCGAAATGAGAGATATGTGTCTAGAACGCCTGATACCATAAAATAAGAGGTTGGGGTAACCTATAAAAGTTATCGTACCCAACTTACAGTTGACACTAGCACCATGTGCAGATAGCCAATCGGCACCCAATATAACATCATATCCGTCCATCTCCACGCATACCAAATCAGCGGGTAAGTTATAACCGCTAATTAGAACTTCACTAGCAGGATAGAAATGTTTAATCTCCGTTCCCATTCCAATAGGGGTAGTAATAGTGAGTGTAGAATCTAATGGAACAGGCTTCATAGGTAAAAGACTAGCAAATCTTCTAGATATAAATGAATGCGTAGCTCCGGTGTCAAATAAGACAAAGGCATGCCTTGAGTACACAGAAAGAGTACCTTCCATGACGCCTCCTTCCTCGGTAGGTTCCGCATCCATAAGAGCTTGAAGTCTTCCTTGCTTTTTGACAATAGGTGGAAGCTTCTCCGGTGGAGCTTGCTCATTGAGAAGAGGACAATTCGGGATCCTATGCTCCCGACTCCCGCATTGAAGACATGCGTCGATCTTTCTCCAACATTCCTCGGCTTTGTTTCCGGGTTTCTCACAGAATTTTCATAACTCCTTTGATGACGTAGAGAAAGGAACAATTTGCTTGTCAAAGGTTCTTGGCTTCTTGTCCCCTTGAAAGTTACGTCCACCCTTGTTGAAATTTCACCCATCCTTGCTGAAGTTACGCCCGTCATTGGGCCTTTTCTTCCTGAAGGAAGGTTTGAAACTTCCGGACCCAGTAACTTGCTCTCTCTTGGCTTCCCTTCCTCGGATGCGATCCGATAACTCCGTTGTATCTTCTAGGAGTTGTGCTCTCCGTACCGCATCAGAATAAACTTGGATATCCATCGGGGCGAGTTGAGTAATATATTGAGGCCTTAAGCCATTTAAGAACCTCCTTGCCTTCAATTTGTTGGTACCCACGAGATGTGGAGCGTACCGAGATAATCTTGAGAATTGAGCTTCATATTTGGCTACAGATAAACCCCTTTACTTTAAGGCGGCAAATTCGGCGGCCTTCCTTTCTTGCACTCGGTCAGAAAAATATTTACTATTGAAGTGTTCCACAAACTCTTCCCATAGAATTTGGCCGTGTGGTAAAGTAGCTTCGACCGATTCCCACCAGGCACGGGCATCTCTTTCTAGTTGGAAAGTAGCGAGTATGACCTTTTCCTCATCAGCACATTACATAACTCGGAATATCATCTCGATCTCCTTAATCTAGTGTTCGACTTCATCCAGATCGTAGATCCAGCGAACTTGGGAGGGTTCATGCTTCGAAAATTCCTATGCAAATCACCAGCTCCTCTGTAATGCCCTGGATCCTGGGTAGGTCTTGCTGGATCTTCTTTTGGATTGGTTTCGGTGAGTTTCGGTTCGCTTTTGTGGCTTCCGAGTTGAGCTTTACGAGCCGTGTGGGTTTTTCTTACGTACTAGTTACGGAAGCCTACGGTGAGTTTGTTTGTCAGTTCCTCGACTCGTGGATGCTACAGCGACGATGTACTCGTCGAGCCGGTCATTTCGACTATGTTTGCGTATTTTTCTAAATTTGTGCATTTTCGACGCATTTTTAGAATTTTCAGAAATTGGGAAAATTTCCTAATTTCTTTTCCTTTTTCATTCCTTTCATCTCTCCTCCCTTCTCATTTCGCCGCCGCCGTCTCTCTCTCCCGTTTTCTCTCCCGTTTCGCTCTCTCGGCTCCGGCTGCAGACGGGGTACCTTGGGGCGTGTGCTGGGGACGTGGTGGAGCTAGCTAGGTGTGTGATGAGGCGAGGATTGGATCGATTCTGGTGCGATCCCGAACGGTGGATTCAAAGCCGACGGTTCTGGTCGCGGCGCGGTTTTCGGCGCGGTTTAGTCCCTTCGGGGCACGGTTTCTTCGGTGGAGGTAGGGTGACGGTTCCTCACTTCTGCCTCTCCGTTTTCCCTGCCATTGCACGTCGTTCGGCAAGGAAACGGTTGAGTTTGGACTTGTTTAGTCTAAACCGTGATTTTTGGAGTTTTAGGGTTCGCCGGAAAATGGCAACCATTTGTAGCTCGATTAGTGTTGAACTGACCGTTGGGATGTTAGGATCCCATCTATGCTTGTTTTGTGTTGATCGGTGGTCATTCGAGGCCGGTAGGAGTCCGGGAACCTCGGTGACCCATTTTGGGTGGATTCATTGGAATCGCTCGGATCTTGTGTTTTTGAGCTTGCATGTGGGCTTTTTAGCCTTCTTATGTTATTTTTCAGCGTTTGGGTTTGTTTCCCCTGCGCTTCGGCGTGAATGGGGCGTGGAACGGGCCGATTTGGCCATTCCTATGTTTTCCCGCCGTAGCCGATGTAGCGGTCGTTCCAGGGACCGTCACTTGCTCTGACAGCCCCACGACTGACCGTTACATCGTCTGGGTCGTTTGAGTTCTTCAGGGTTTTGAGAGAGTGACGGCCCAGGGGTGGCGCGTCACATCTCCCCGACGCGTCCCGTGAGGCGCGTTAGATCTCTTTTGTCGTTTATTGTTTGCGTTAAGTCGGTTCCTCTAACGCGCTTGACCCAGCGCGTTAGATGGATGTAACGCCCCCGTGCTGGCCGTTACATTCCGTTTGACCGACATTGACCTTTTGAGGCAGTTCCCCTGGCGCGCCTGCCCTAGCGCGATGGATGTAATGCCCCCATGCTGGCCGTTACATTTCGTTTGACCGACATTGACCTTTTGAGGCAGTTCCCCTGGCGCGCCTGCCCTAGCCCGTCAGGTGTGCGTAACGCGCCTGCCCCAGGCCTTTACATTCTATTTTTGGCCGAGTTTAGGTGGCTGTTGTTGACACCCGTTTTATACCGATAATTCGAGCCATTTCTCTTACTCCCATTAGTTGATGCCTCGAGTTGTTCATCATTCACTGGGCCATTTTGTGGCATGACTCGGGCTCATTTTATGGGTCGTCTCCCTCCTTGGTGCAATTCGTGGTGATTCGGGGCTTAATGTGCCTTGGCTTTGGTCAATTGAATGTATTTTACAAGAATCAAGTGCCTAAAGGCATGAACGGCTTCACATCAGCCGTTCAGAAGGTGGGCGGTTGAAGATGGGCCGTTCATATATTTTGGCTAATTTCTGAGGATTTTCTGAATATTCACCGACAGGCTTTTGGCGCGGTGTTATTAGGACCGTTCAAACTGATGGACGGGCCTGTTACAACCGCCTATATCTCAGAGTCCTACGCGCGCCCATTTTCTCAGATAATTATCCAAATAATCCGAATTATCACCGACAGGCTTACACGGTCGTCTTCGTGCCGCCCTAAACTAAAACGGTCTCAATACAACCGTTCATATGTTCAGAGTCCAACGGCGAACATTTCGGCCAGTTCGAGAGATAGTTGGGATAATTTTCTGATTATTCGAGTTTCCACCGACAGGATGGACGGTCCGAATAAGACCGCCCATACCTTGTGCGGTCTATCGTAAGACCGTTCAAGCCGTCGGCTGCTGATTTTCAACCGATTTTGTCCCATTTATCTCATGGTTTTATCCTCAACTTATTTTGACGATTTCTCTGCGGATAATCAACCATTTTCGATGCCGTTTCGTGTGGATGGAAGATTATGATATTATCTACGAATTATCTTTAGTGAGTTCGACCCGAGAATATCTAAAAACCCCGACTTCGAGGCTGGCTTTCTAGGCTCTATAAATAGACCCTAGTGGCCGGACGTCGAAAGGGGGGGGGGAGATTTTGGTCGACGGCGAAGCCCTGCCGCATTTTTGAGCGACCTAGCACCAAGGGGGGAGGCTCTCTACGTCCGCTCGAGCCTCCGGTCAAGGGAGTAGCCCAGTCTTTGTAGTCTTTCGTTCGTAGCTTTGCCGTCTTCCTTCATTACATGCATTGTTTCTCATTCGCGTACCCCCCTCCTTCTCATTATCATGCACACAACCATCCTGTTTTTTGTCACCCTAGGGGTTTAAAACCCCCCAGGCATTCCCCTTTTCATTTGTTCATGCTTAATTATTCTCGTTTGAATACATACTACATTCTTTAGGTCTAATCTGGGTGTTTCTTCTGTCTCTACATTGTTTCGCAGGTCAGCATCTAATCAGCACGAGGCCCATCCCCTCTGGCCGGCCGGAGAGGGTGGAGGTCGAACCCTTTTCAACTTGCTGAGTGAAGGTACTGAGCGGCTATCCTCCGCCCGTTCAACGTTACGCACGGTGCATCACTGACCGTTCTTCCCTGGAGCGCGGTCCCTCTAGTGCCGTCCATCTCACTACAGCAGTTCCTCCCGCATTCCTCGCAGCATCCTGGGGCGGTCTATCGTAAGACCGCTCAACATAAGGCGGTCCTAAGAGAGCCGTTCATTCCCCAGCGCTGTACTAAGGCGAGTGTCTCCCATTTTCCAAGGTACGACGCGCCTATCGCGTACGGCATCTTGGTGGCGATCACGGTACTTTGCTTCATTCCCTATATTCTCTTCTTTCTCTCACTTGTCTCATGCACTTGACGCGCTTTTGACCCTTAGTGAAGGGGAGAGAGGAGAGAAATTTATATCTACACCCCTTTTGTGGCGATCACGGTGGGACGCCTAATGCCCATCGTGCTTTTGAGTTGCTGACCCTTCTTAGTCGTTGTCAAGGTTTCCTTCTTGGAGTGATTTACAGGTTGGATGCGGTTCCTGTCCTCTGGCGCATACGCGGTTCATCCAGGGCCGTCTACCAGTACACACGGTTGATACTCCACCGCTCATACGCTCTGCCATCAGGTTTATCTACCCCGGCCTTTCCTGTTACAGACGGCTCTCTGGACGCCGTCCATCGATTTGAGCGGCTTTTAGACAGCCGTCCCGACCTCAGGCACAGGTACGCTGTACTTTTTGGGTGGCAGATACACGGCTGTGAGGCGGCGGTTCAAGCACGTAAGCGGTTGACTATCGGCCGTCTGTCTGGTATTTCCCGTGCTTTCCTCCCATCAACTACTGTTGGATATTAACCGCCTGTGTACTTAGAGCGGTCAGAGGAGGACCGCACATATCCTGTCGCAGTGCATTTATTTCATCTTGCTTAGTTTTTTCAGCTGATATATATATTGCTCCTGGTGCTGTTCATTGGCTCCCCCCTGCCATCTTATTACCATTGCATTACCATGTTTTTACTACTCATGCGTATACTCGCTCATTGATTGATAGCTGCTAGGCTAGTTTGTGCATGCACTCCGGTGCGCATAGGAGCATCGACATCTTCCCATATTAGTTGCATTCCTACCGAGGTAGGGTTTCCTCTCGTCTCCATATTCCTTGGAGCCGACTAGGGACCTTGCTGAGGACCTCCGTAAGCCCCCGTGAGCCGTGGATTCCCACACGGACGCCGGGCAGGTTGTACCGTATCCACCCCAGTCTAGGGTTGCATCCGCGAGTGAGAGGTCCCGATAAGGTCACACAGTCCCTCGTTTCTCATCCCAATCAGGCACCTAGTGGTCGAGAGAATTGATATTTTCATTAATCCACTAAGGTTCGAACCCAAAGATATAAGGAACTGACGAGCATCATTTTAAGAACTTGAATGCATTACTGAGTGATTCTGCTCTCATCTCGCTCCATTGTATGCTTATTATTTGATTGGTAGATTTGATTGATTTAGTGTTGCTTGTTCTAGTAGTAAGTGTCTTGGTGTATGTGGGGCTGCCTTCTGCCCCCACGATCATCTCCTAGGGTGGACTCTTATTTCCATTCCTATTCCAACCCCTTGTTCGATTCTTCTTCTGCCATGTCGTCGTATGACTTCTCTCAGGCCCACGAGGATTCCCTTCCTCGTGGTCTCCTTGAGGACCCACCTAGGGTCACCCACTTGCAAGGGGGAGAGGGGACGGCCCCTTCACTCCCGACCTCTCTGGGTGAGGGTCCCCGACCCTCTTTTTCAAACCCGCCCAATCAAAATTCAGCCAGCATGATCCTCAATATGATGGCCCAGTTGGATCCCACCCAACTCCATCTCATCAGACAAGCTTTGCAAGGGGGCGATGCCCCGGCCTCAGTTCCGGCTCATGCCACGGCCAGTGTCGCAACTTCATCTCCTGTGGTCGGGACCACCTCTGTGGCTCCCATTGACCTTACTCCGGTTCGCCCTCAGAACCTTCGCTATCCCAATATAGAAATGGGCCAGGCATCCACATCGGTCCATCAGCAACATGATAAAGGGAAATCCCCGATCACCTTTGTTCCTTATCTTGAGCCGTACCCTACAATTTCTCCATCGCCTCAGGCCCTCATGGCCCCGACGGACTTCGCTAGGTCACAATCAGGGGCGGCCCAGGTGGCTCATGCGGATATGGGCCCTTCCTCAGCCCATTATCCCTCTTACGGGCCGCCTCCTTCGTCACTTTATCCTTTGGTCGCCTATCCAGGTGCTGCTCCTCTTGCTCCTTCCCCTCCTTCCCGGGAACGGGAAATTCTTGACAAGTGGGCTGCTATGCAGCAACAAATTGATCTCCTCCACAAGCGGGTCGGCCCGCAATCTCTTGCCGATGTCCCTATCCCTAACTTCAGGGACCTACATCTTCCTTCCCAGTCGGAGCTCCCCGTGTACCGCAAATATGATGGGAACAGCAACCCATTCATCCATGTCCGGGAGTTCTTGTACGAGTCTGCGCAGTTCCAGCAGGATGATCGTTTGATGGCCTATTTGTTCCGTCGGTCTTTGGAGGGGGTCGCGTTGGAATGGTTCTACACCTTACCCATGGAGGAGACTGAGAATTTCAAGACCGTTAAGGAGAGGTTTATACGGAGGTTTCAGGATCGGGTCGGACCCGAGTACTCTTTCACTGACCTGGTGGCGGAGAGGATGAAGCCGGAGGAAGACTTCGCAACCTATGCGGACCGCTGGAGACAGATGGCCTCACGGGTGCCCGGGCAGATTCCGAAAAGGAAAAAGTGAAGTTGTTGATTTCCAATGCTACGCCAACTTTTAGAAACATTCTGGCAATGAATGACATTTCAAACATGCACCAACTATACAACAGAGCTAGGTTTATTTAGACCCAATTCAAAGATTCCCCCATCCATTCTTTATTCGAGGTCCAGAAACCCAAAGCCACCAAGAAAACCCAAGGCCCCGTCACTGAGGGGGTACAAATTAACGAGCAGGTCCAGGCCGTTCAGTTCCCCCAACAAGCCGCTCCACCCCGCTTCCCACCGCCTCAGCGTAACCCCCAGTTCGCCGCTCCGCCAGTTCCCCAGCCTGCCTTCCAAGTCCCGCAATACCCTCAACAGGCACCTCCGCCACCTCAACAGCCTCAGCGGCCCCCGCAATACAATAGTGTTCCTCCACCCCCCACCTATGGCTCTGCTCGACCAGCTCCAAAAAGGGCTCATTACCCCCCTCTTCCGGAGACCTTGCCAGATATTTTCTCTGCTCTAATGTATACTGGTGACCTCCAGTTGCCTCCTGAACGCCCGAACTGGAATCCGGCTACCGACCAGTCCCGATATTGTATATTCCATCGGCAACCCGGGCACACGATAGAGCGATGCTATCAGTTCAGAGACCTGGTGTATGATTTGCATGAGGGCCAGAGAATTGATTGGGCCCAGATGCGCCAGCTAATTAAGGATATCAAGCAGAGACAGAGACAGGCCAGGCCGCAACAGGCGGCGCCCCAGCAGCAGCAGCAGCAACAGCCCCAGCAGCAACCGCAACCTCAACCGCAGCAGCAAGACCTTAGGATCCATCAAAATCCCATGCCAGCGCATCAGCCCGCTCCTCTGCAACAACAGCAACCGCCGGCACCGGCTCCAGCACAAGTGAATTTGGTCCAGCGCCCAGCCCCCAACACTGGATGGACGTTTGACGATGAGACCCCCGCCCATCTCTTGGCCTTACACCACCACTACTCTCCCACACCTACCATCCCCTCCCTCCTTAGATCCGCCGCTACACCGCCCGTCACTTCCCCCGTGTCGCCTCTTAGGCCAGCTACATTCCCCTCTACCCCGTCCGTCCTTTCACCACCACCCGCCATGCCTCCCATCATTTCCCCTAAGCTTAACCCTTCACCCATTTCCCCTCCACCAGGGCCCATTAAACCCACTTCAGTCATCCTCACCCCCATCTCCACGCCATTCACCTGCCCCATCAGGCCAAGCGGGGGTCCAGTCCAGGCCAGGCAAGCATCGCAATGCGCCCTTCGGAGCGGGCGTCCTTTCCAAAGAATTTTTCCTTCCCCAGGGGCATCTGCACCAAACCCTGCAGTTTCCTCCCCTACAGTTGAACCAGAAGATATAGACCCGGTGCCGGGCACAAGATATGATTTATTACAGCACTTAGACCGGCTGCCGGCTAAAATCTCAGTGTTAGAACTAATCAAGAGGTCGCTGCTCCACCAAGACGCCCTGAAGATCTTCCTACAAAAAGTTATGGTGAGCGAAGATGTGGCAGTGGATAGCCTGCCCGCGGTCTTGGCCACGATCACAAAGGGGCCCTCTATTGCATTTGCTGAGTCAGAGCTAGCTCCTCCTGAAGCACGGCAGATGCCTTTATGTATTACCATCTCTCTAAACAAAACGGCTGTGGAATCCGCCCTTGTGGACACAGGGGCATCGATAAATGTCTGCCCATTGAGTACCCTTCGTGCTTGTAATATATCAGAGGACATGCTCAAGCCGACGCCAACCACGATAGCCGCATATGATAACTCCAGACGTGCTTGTCACGGGGTGGTAACTGTGCAGGCCGAGCTAGGGCCATTAGTGATGGATGTAGATATTTATGTGTTGGACATAGACCCAATGTTCAAAGCCATTCTGGGTCGTCCATGGTTGAATAGTTTGAACGCCGTCCCCTCGACCGCCCACCAGTGTCTGAAGTTCCCAATCCAAGGGCGAGTGGTCAAAGTGAAAAGTGTTTCCACAGTTCAAAATGTTGACGCCATAGCAGCCAAGATTCTGCCCACACTGTGGCCGAGTAACAGACCTGTTCTATCTGTCATGGACTTAAACTATTCGTGGGCATATGCGTCGCGCAAGCCCACCGCTGCACCAATCAATGTGAAGGTTAAGCCCAAGATGAGAGACTCCAAAGGGTGGCACTTAATTCTAAAATTGGGCTATCAGCCAGGCCGAGGACTCGGCGCACAACTGCAGGGCAGAACTAACCCCGTTCCCAAGGGAAGGAAGATGGGCCGCCGGGGCCTCGGCTACCATGAATCCTCCATGTCAATGCTTGGGGACTCTGGGCCATTGACCTGGGATTACCGGCAACATTTTGTGAAGGGTCCGTTGCAGCCCGGCACCTTGAAGACCTCGCCATCCAGCCTTGAAGAAAAGATAGATGAAACTTGTGCTGTTGCCGATCCGCCACCACCACCGCAAGAGCTAGCCGGTGACTTGGAAGACTTTGCTAATTGCTTTACAAGAATGTTTTGTGAAAAAGAGGGTGACCCAAAGAAGAAGGAGACGCAACTGGTAAAGCGCCCTCCGATGCCATTGGCCCGCCAGGGGCCCCGGAAGATGGGGAGCTCCGCCATTACTTATTTTATGTCCCCATCTCGTCTCGCTTCCTGGTTTCAACGGTTGGATTCTGTTCCCCGTTCCCCTCCACTCCTGGTCGACCCGTACTTTGCGGAGAGACCTGAAATTCTATTCGTTCCATGTGCTTGCGGGCGCTGCCCGCCCATTGATCTATCAACCCTATTCACTCCTCCTCCTCCAGGAGCTCAGCTCCATGAAATGTGGTTTAAGTCTTCTGACCCTTTCTTTGACTGCATCTTCCCAGAATTGTTCCCCATGCAACTTGCTCCTCCTCCGCCTTCTTCTTCCTATTGTGTGATCACCTCCGGCCTCCAAAAAAAACGCCAATTTCAAAACGGAGGTCTCCATGGAAGATTACGCTATGTTCTGCTCAGATCCCCAGGGGCGCGAGACCCCTGTTTCTTTTCCGGTAGATTTCTTCTCCCCTATATTAGATGTACAGTGTATAGAGTCTTCTAGGATGGTCGAGTCAGTCAGGGTAGAGTCTAGTTCGAGTTTTGTTAGCCCATCCACGTCTGCGGCACCTGCCGTAATGCGCCCTCCCAAAACCATCCCCGATAGGTTTCTACAAGATTTGGCTGGGAGATGTCATGCTCTGTTGAAGTGTCCAGAATTTGTGGAGACCGCAATTATCCTGGAAGATGATGAGGGAATTGATGAGGTATGGAGCAAGGATGGACTAGGAGTATATGAAATTGTGAATGAGAAAGACCCAGCTGATGATGAGAAAGATGAAATGGATGACACAGCCGACCTATATGCTCAAGGCTTGAAGAAGTTCGACGAGCCTTCCGTAGCAGTGGATGAATCCACTAAAGAAATTAACCTCCGAACAGTAGAGGACCCCAGGCCCATACTTATTTCCGCCAATCTCCCTCCTCCAGTCGAAGAGGAACTTGTCAAAGTCCTGAGGGAGTACAGCGATTCTTTCGCCTGGTCCTACGAAGACATGCCAGGCCTTGACCCTGCATTGGTCGAACACAGGCTGATTCTCAAACCAGGGGCAACGCCCGTTAAACAGAAGGCAAGGAGATTTCACCCGCAGATGGCCTTGAGGATTAAGGAAGAAGTCGATAAATTGCATAAGGCCAGGTTCATTAGAGTGGTGCTATACCCGCAATGGGTGGCAAATATAGTCCCGATGATGAAGAAGGATGGTAAAATTCGGATCTGTATTGACTTCAGGGACTTAAACAAGGCATGTCCGAAAGATGATTTCCCACTTCCTCACATCGACGTCTTGGTCGATAATACAGCTGGGTACGAATTCCTCTCCTTCATGGACGGCTACTCGAGGTATAACCAAATCCTTTTGGCTCCGGAGGATCAAGAAAAGACCTCGTTCACCACCCCTTGGGGCACATACTGCTACGTCGTTATGCCATTTGGGTTGAAAAATACAGGTGCCACCTACCAAAGAGCGATGATGGCTTTCTTCCACGATATGATGCACGTTTATTTAGAAGCTTATGTGGATGATATTTTAGTCAAATCGAGGTCACAAGAAGAGCACCCCGCCATTCTAGCCAAGGTATTGCAAAGGGCTAGGGAATACAAGTTAAAGATGAATCCAAAGAAGTGTGTGTTCGGAGTTGCATCAGGGAAATTGCTCGGGTTTATAGTTAGTAAACGGGGGATTCAGATCGATCCAAACAAGGCAAAGGCCGTCATGGAAATGCCACCGCCGAAGAACGTCACTGAGCTTCGAGGTTTGATCGGGCGTTTACAATTCATTAGGAGATTCATATCTCAGCATTCGCAAAGATGCCGCCCATTTTATGAATTGTTAAAGGCAGGCGCGAAATTTGAATGGAATGGACAATGTCAAAAGGCCTATGAGGAACTCAAGGTTTACCTCTCTAATCCCCCGGTTCTACAACCACCCGTCCCCGGGAAACCCCTGATCCTGTACATTTCTGTAATTGAGGACTCCCTAGGAGCTGTTTTGGCACAAGTAGACGATGAAGGAAGAGAAAGGGCGGCGTACTATCTCTCAAGGTTATTTAATCCTGTTGAATCCAAGTACACTGCTATGGAGAAGACCTGTGCAGCACTAGTGTGGGTAGCGCAGAAACTTAAACACTATTTTCTTGCCCACGAGGTTAGGCTCATCTCTAGAATGGACCCCATTCGTTATCTGTTGGAAAAGCCGGTCCTTTCTAATCGGCTAGCTCGCTGGCAAAGTTTTCTCTCTCAGTTCGACATCACCTTCATCGTGCAGAAAGCAATCAAGGGATATGCTATAGCCGAGCACCTGGCTCATTCTCCTATCCCTCACACTGATTCCATACAGGATGAATTCCCCGATGAACACCTGGCGGTGATCACTCATCTTCCTTTTTGGTCCCTTTACTTCGATGGTGCCCTTAATTCCCAAGGCAGCGGAGTCGGTGCCGTTCTCCTTACTCCAGAAGGGGTAACCATCCCCGTGGCATATCAACTCTCATTCCCCGCCACCAACAATATAGCCGAGTATGAGGCTATCCTTGCCAGTCTGAAGCACGCCTACATCTTGGGCGCGCGATACCTAAACATCATAGGAGACTCCCAGCTGGTGCTGCGTCAAGTTTTGTCAACCTACCGCACCCGCGATCCTAAGCTCAAACCCTACCAGGATCTGGTCACGCTCTTGGCCAGGCAATTCAGGAAACTCATCTATATTCACACTCCTCGCTCTCAGAATATCTTGGCCGACGCCCTTGCGTCGCTCGCCTCTTCTCTATCACTCCCCCTAAGTCGCGCCACTGAGACTATTGTAGTCCAAAGGCTAGACGTTCCTTCCCTGCAGGATCCCTGGTTCAACAATCTTAGGATGTCCGTAGAGAAGAAAATAGAAAGGGAGGAAATAAAAGAGGTTTCATTAACTGAGCTCGAGGAGATCATTGAAGAGGAAGAATTACCGTGGTTTTATGAGATCGAGCAATACTGCAAGGATGGTACATTTCCGGAAACGGCCAACACTGAGCAGCGAAAAGCCATTAGAAGAGTCGCCGCCAGATACACGATCATCGCCGGTGAATTATACAGGCGGGCCCTGAATGGAGTTCTAATGAGGTGCCTAGATGACGAAGAAGCTTGGAAAGTCGTGGAAGCAGCCCACTCCAGCGAGTGTGGAGGGCATGTGAACGGACAGGCCTTAGCAAAGAAGATTCTTAGGCAGGGCTATTACTGGCCAACCCTAGAAGAAGATTGCTCTACCTATGTCCGTAGGTGTCTTCAGTGCCAAATCCATGCCGACAAAATCTACGTCCCGGCCTCTTCTCTTCATCCGGTTACAGCTCCCTGGCCATTTTCTATGTGGGCCTTTGACATCATCGGGCCCCTCGGTGATCCGAACTCTGCTGTTAAATAGAAATCCTTCATTCTGACAGCTACAGAATACTTCACTAAGTGGTCCGAAGCTGAATCTTATGCAGAAATCAAAGCCACCACAGTGTGCCGCTTCATCATGAAGAACATTATCTCGCGGTTCGGAGTACCAAGCAGCATCATCACCGACAACGGGCCTCAATTCATCTCACAAGAACTCCAGGACCTCTGTAAGAAATTCAATATAGTTTTGCATCATTCATCACCATACTACCCCCAAGGTAATGGCCAGGCTGAGGCCACGAATAAGACTCTTCTCAAAATTATCAAGAAAACATGCGAATCACATAAATTTGCTGATTGGGCCGACAAATTGATAGAAGCTCTATGGGCCTACCGCACCTCCGTCCGCACTCCCACAGGGCAGACTCCCTTTGCCCTCACCTATGGAATGGAAGCGGTGCTCCCGTATGAAATTCTAATCCCTTCCCTAAGGGTGCAGCTGGATAAGGAACTTAATCTCGACAAACATCGAGAGGCGTTGCTAGTCCAACTGGAACTCTTAGACGAGAAGAGGTTGAATGCGGCCAATCATGTTTCAGTATATCAAAAGCGTGTCTCGCGATATTTTCAAAAGGTCATTGAAAGGAAATTTCAAGTGGGTAATATGGTTTTAAAATGCAAATTCGTTAGGTCAGCAGGCCCCAAGTCTAAGCTGCAACCCAACTGGGAAGGGCCCTTCGTAATCAAGGAAGCTTATCCAGGCAATGCGTATCGTCTAATTAACTCGGAGGGGGAGGAATTGCCAAACCCGTGGAATGGGCTGTATTTAGAGCGTTTTCATCCATAAAAATAAAAACCAGTGAACAGCTCGATGGCAGGGCATACCCCACCAAATTGCGAAAGGAGGACCCAGGTCCAGCATCTCACACACTACACGACCCCGTGGTGCGGTATTCTCTCATGCTACCCGACACCGTTTCTCCTTTGGCCATGCTCGGGGAAGGTGGAAATTCTTGTATTTCCTCTCTCTCGGTTGAAGATAGGGGCAAGCGGTGAATAAGGGGGCGAGAACTGACCCAGATTCCCCGTTAAAAAGGGTCTCAAATAGGGGCAATCCGTTAAGACCTCACTCCGCAAAAGGAAAAAAGAAAAGAAAGAAAAGGAAAGCAAAAAAAAAGAAAAAGAAGAAAGGGAGAAAAGGACAGGGGCAAAATCAAAAGATAAAGTCGAAAGCACAAAGCTCGAAGCTCTCCGAAGCCCAAAGGATGCAACTAGGCATGGCAAGAGTGACAGTACAGTTTCCCCGCGGGACGTTATGAGCCCGGTCGCATGCGTGCCTAGAGCGGGTGAAGGTTCGATAACGGATACAAAGCCCCAGCGCAACAGACCAGATTCCTTGAAAAGGGGGTGTCCTGGGAAAGAACTCAAGCCCTAAAAACCTCTACACCTATCGTCGACTTCTCTACTCAATCTTTTTTTACTTTCCCAAGGAATGAATCCCACCCCGGGTATGGCCTCAGCAGAGGCACCGTCGAGCAAAGTTGACCCCGATCACGGGCGGTCCCCCTTCCTGCACGCGCTGAGCCTTGGAATTCCGTAGCAAGACGAGAAGGTCCCTGTTATTGAGACCCGAGCTGGCTTCAAAACCCAAAAAAATCGAATATTTCAAAACCCAAAAAAAAATCGAATATTTCAAAACCCAAAAAATCGAATATTTCAAAACCCAAAAAAATCAAATATGTCAAACCCAAAAAAATCAAATATTTCAAAACCCAAAAAATCAAATATTTCAAAACCCAAAAAATCAAATATTTCAAAACCCAAAAAAATCAAATATTTCAAAACCCAAAAAAAAATCAAATAGTTCAAAATCCAACAAAAATCAAATATTCCAAGAATGAAACCAAAAACTTACATGTTTCCCTCTTGCATTCATCTGCATTTCTCGCACTTTGATATTTGCCTATTTAATAAGGCTCACCCCCCTTGACCAAAAGTCAAGAAAGGGTCATCTCCTGACGTACTGCAGGCAAGGGGCTGAGCCTAAAATAGATTTAATCTATTTCATGTTTGCATGTGTGCAGGGGCAGGTTGGAAGGGCAGTTGGCTCGGACCACATGAATATTCAATCCTCGCGTTGGCCTATGCAATCACATCACCTCATAATCAAATTACAAAGCTCAAAAAAAAATCAATCTCATCAAATCTTATTCATGTCATATATCAAGCTGTCCGAATATAAAATCCTATCCCATATCATCATAAAAAAATAAAAGAAAATCACTCAGTCCGCCGCTGGGCATCCCCGCGAGGACGTATCTCTCTCAACTCCCTAAGATAAGCCTGTCTAGTCTCGGGAGCCTCCTCGACCTCTGCTGGTAGGGTACGCACCCTACTCACCTCCCACATGATCAGCGCACTCCTGACCGCCTGCTCGTCCTCCTCTGTCCCGATCCTCCGTGCCTGTAGCATGGGAAGGTGGGGTAGCGTAGGTAGCACCGTCCGGGGTAGTCCAATCTGCAGGTAGCATCTGTGAGGGCTGTACATTGCTAAGGTAGTGTCACTCACGAGCCTCAAGTCCAAGCCAGCTCTCCTCGGTAGCCTGATGGTGGTATCATGGAGGAAGTCCGGGCGCATCACGAACCTATCCAGGGGCAGCCTGTTGATGTACGGGCGCCACTCGCCCCTGGTCTTCAGCTCAGCCGTCCTGCACTCAACCTGTGGAGAAAACCTGAAGGCACCCCCTATGAAGTAAAGGGGATGGCTCCCAAAGATCCGGCTGACTGAAGTAATGTCCTCCCTCAGGGTAAACTTCATCCTAACTCCCATCCAGCACTCTAATAGGATCATTGAACCAAAGAGAGGACCTCCTAAGGCTGCTGAAGTAAGACCCTCGTACAGGTAAGCTAAGATAGCCTGAGAGATGGAAAACCCCTGCCAAAGGCCGCTGATGGTGCTGAGTAAGGGAGTCTCTAGGACATGGTCGGCTGAAGGGAAAAGGATGGCCCCGCATAGGCAGATGGACGCAGCATTGGCTATGGCTTCAACCCACCCGTACTTATTCCGGCAATGCTCCACTACCCACTGGCTCAAAGGAAGGAGGTGGATGTGGCGAGGGCCTATAAAGGTACGAACATCCCCGCTATCAGGTATGAACCCCCCTAGGATGAGTTTTGGGTCTATAGGGGCAACGGTATGGCATATCAAGTCTTCCTCCCCCACCTTAGACCTAGGGAGCCCGAAGTATGTCTCTACCTCCTCTAGCAAAATAGTGGCCTCGAAAGATGGGAAGAGAAAAGTGTGAGTCTGAGTGTGCCAAATCTCCATCAGAGCAGAGATACTATGCCAGTCTAAAGAAAGTTTGGGGTAATTCTGACCTAGTACTAGGAGGGAGTGCAGGTGCCAGGATTTGAGAAGATGAGTCACCCCGAGGGGCAATGCACGGACCATGGGAGCCACCCACTTTAAACTAGAAAAGCGTCTCGGGCCGGGAAGAAGCTGAAAAGAAGGAGAAAGCAAGGGGTGTAAAGAGATATAAGAGTAAATTGAAAGATGGACTCTAAGCATATTCTGATCAAACTTACCTCTCTCATAGGGGTGGCACTGAGATGTCGAGGAATCAAGTTTAGCCGTTGAATCGCTTCCCGCTCCTTTCTAGCCGGCCGCGGTCCTTCAAACAATGCGCCCTCCGCAGGACTTCCATCATAAGCCCTCTTCATGTTGAGATGATGAGAATCAAAGGTTTTTGGCTTCAGGAAAGGGAGGATGAGTGAGCTGAGGGTTCAGGCCTCCCTACTACTTAGAGGGTTCATTAGGGAGCCTAAAACATCTTAGGATTAGGCCTAGATAAGCCTAGGATGGGTTTAGATAGGGTTCTGATAGGTACAAAGCGCCTTGCCCTCGGGCTGGGGACTCTCCAGGAGTCCCCTTTCGGGCAAACAGGATGTTGGATTGGACGGTCATACGATAGACCGTCCATACCATATACGGCCCATCATCAACCGTTCTTCTCTCCAAGGAAACCCGAGCCCGGTGACTTGTGCGGCCCTAAATCCGCCGTTCCACCATTCCTACGGTTTACATGGAACCGTTCCAACCAATGAAAGCGGCCCTTATAGAACCGCTCTTATCTACGGACGGCTTGGGGAGAACCGTTCATGTGCTCTGCCCCCCCAATTAACCTGCTCACTCATGTCTCAATCATTTAGCGCTCTCATCTCACTCAAGTCGGCGTGAGCACTCTCATCTCACTCAAGTCGGCGTGAGCGCTCTCATCACACTCAAGTCAGCGTGTGTGTCACTCATCTCACTCAAGTCG
Source organism: Amorphophallus konjac (assembly GCA_022559845.1). NCBI lineage: Eukaryota > Viridiplantae > Streptophyta > Magnoliopsida > Alismatales > Araceae > Amorphophallus > Amorphophallus konjac. The sequence goes on from CM040126.1 coordinate 234,585,626, forward strand.
GCGTGAGCGCTCTCATCGCACTCAAGTCGGCATGTGCGTCACTCATCTCACTCAAGTCGGCGTGTGCGTCACTCATCTCACTCAAGTCGGCGTGTGCGTTGCTCATCTCTCTCAGGCTAAGCGCGCCCCTCAAACTCATTTTGCCCACTCATACATACATTCATCCACAAAACAAACGAAAAAACAAAGGCATGCATATCACTAATCATGTCACATCATATACAAAGACGGGCCCAGTACAACCAGTCAAGCGGCTCCCTCTCCCTGGCCCCCGTCGCTGTCTCCACCGCCCTCATGCCTCTTTGGGGGAGGCATCGCTGAGGTCGCCTCATCACGCCGTCGCCGGCGCCGCTCCTCCTCCTCGATCCTCCGATGGCCGGAGGAACCAATGAAGTAACTCCTCACGGAGCCGTGGGTGCCGTGGCTGCCACTCGCAGTCGCCCTGCTGCGCTCCCGACTCGCCTCCTTCAGACCCTCCACCTTGCCCTCCAACCGGGCAACCTGTAGATGGGCCTGCTCTGCCTCACTCCTATAACGCTCTGCCTCTGCCCGGTAACGGTCCGCCTCAGTAGCACCGGCTCGTAGTCGCTCTAGCTCGGCCCGGAGGAGTGCCGTCTCCACTGCGTCCACCGGTCGGCTCCGCGCAGCCTCTTCTCGCACCCGGGCTACCTTCTCCAAAGCCGCCACCCGGCTCCGCTCCAGCTCCGCCTGGAGGCGGGTCAGCTCGGACGTCTGCATTCACATATCACTGTCAGTTGGTCACATTTCATACATTTCATAAGCATAAATAAGCAAGAGGAAGTTTAGATTTGTGTACCCTCTCCACGAGTGCCACCTCGGCCGCTTTGGCCCGCTCTACCATCCGAGTAAAGTCCGCATCCCGATCAGCTCGGTCTGCTGGTGCCTGGATGGAGGAGGAAGAAGGAGCGTCGGGTCCCGCCCTCTGAACACCCTCGGCGCGCTGCATCCAAATACTCCAGGTCAGTTATAGGCATAAGCATAATCATATAGAACTGCATAATTTAAAAAGTCTAAGGTTTAGGAAACTCACCAGTAGGGCCAGGGCCTGTCGGGCCTCGTCTCTCTCCCGGATGGTGGAGTGCAGGAGTCCCTGCAACTCTGCCACCCGTCCTGCAGGGTCAACCTACATGTAAAAGTCTTTGTTGGTGCATCATATAAGAATCATAAGCATGATAGACAAAGTTTAAGTTTAGAAGTCGTACCGGTCGGTGGGCGCCCCGGAACACCTGGTCCCGGTAGTGCCGTGCGTACGCAGTGTAGTACGCGCTGTTGCTCTCTGCCCGGGTGGTCACCACTCGCCCTCGTGCAACCCAGTCAGCAACCTGCTCGGCGTTCCTTGCTGTCCAGTCGTACGCCTCGCAGAGTCCCCGGGTCGTCCTTGACACTCGTTCCCCCGCCTTCTCGGGTGCAGGGAACTCAACGGCCGGCTGATGGATCCCGATGGTCCTCATCACCAACCTAAAGTGCAGTGGCTCCACCACATTCATGCAGTGAAGCCACACGTCCCGGCCAGAGAAGGCCAAGGCCTCGGTCACCCACGGCTGGCCCTCCGGGCTCTCCTCTACGTAAGGAGTCCACCGTACCTGCAAGGAATAGGAAACTACATCAGCATCATTATAATCATGGAAGGATAGCATGCATTTAAAGAGTCTGAGTCTAGAAGCGTACCGAGGCTTACGGTAGAGTGTCCAGGTCGTCCTGCAGCTCCCGGACCTGCCTCCTCAAGGCCATCATTTCCCGGGGTGCTGTCCACCTCCGCGCGATCGGTAGGAGCCCAGGGCGGGTCTCCTTGCCTCTCCACAACCCGCGTAGGCGCACGTAAGCCCACACCTGTACCACAAGTCGTGTCAGCATTTAGTAAGCATATAGAATTGCATAATTAAGACTAGAGAAGAGAGTCGCACCTGGAGTAAGGGGGAGAAGCCCACAAGCATCGTCCGACGCGCCGTCGAACTAAGGGTGTCGAAGAGGAAGGCGAGGACCGCCGCTCCCCAAGCATAGTCACCTACATGCTCGAGCTCCTGGAGGAAGGGGAGGAAGCGACAGCTCATCACGTCCGCTCGAGTGGAGAAGAGAAGCCGCCCGAACATCAGCATCAGGAACCGTCTCAGCACTCTGTCTGCCTCAGGTCCCGGCACCGCTGCGACCCTCGGTCTCGCCAGCCCCACGAGCCGCTCCAAGTGCTCCTCCGGTCGCTCGCCCACTACAACACCAGCTCATCGAAGACCCAGGCTGTCCTGGAGAGCAGCCCGGGGAAGGAGGGTCAACTGCCTCTCGGGGCGCCGCAGCTGTAGGCCAAGCAGCTCCCGAGCCATCCCCCGGTAGTCAGGAAAAGTAGTCCCGCTGACCGGCGACCCGTGCACGCGTAGGCCAGTAAGCCTGGCCATGTCCTCCAACGTAGGGACCATGTGCCCCCACGGGAATAAGAACGTCCGACTCACTGGATCCCAACGATCGTACAGGGCATAGAGCAGAGCTGCGTCAAAGCGACACACCTCGATACTTAGGAAGGGGGCGAACCCCATGGCAGTCAACCGCTCCCTCTGGAAGTCCGGCAGTGCGAGGTACACTGCCCGAACCTGCAGCCAGGAGGTACGGGTCCTACGTTTCCCCTGCATTCATCCATCTCATTTACATTAGTCATTTAGTTTCTCATTTGTCTCATATAAATAAAATGCTCAAAGTCCAATTATTGATCTGAAGAACGGTTGCTCACAAACCGCTCTATATGTGAGCGGCCTCCCTCAAACCGTTCTGTTTCTCAGGTCCCCCCATTTGAACGGCCCACCTTTGGCCGTATTGTTTTGGTGACGGTCCTGGAAGGACCGTATTGTTTTGCGTGGTTACATGATTGGACGGACCTATTTGGTCCGTCTACCTTTTGAACGGTGATAACCTCGCCGTATTGGGGTTTTGGTGCCCCGTTGGCTGTGTGAGTGTGAACGGCGCTCCCTGCACCGTGTTTATTTGAGGCAGTCCTTTGGGGACCGCATTGTTTTTTCGTACGGTTTCTGTTAAACCGATTTATTATCGCCGTCCCCGACGACGGTGAAGGCCCCCGGCCGGCTGGGAGACCTCCGTGGTCCCTAAACCGACCCCCCTAGGCCCCTCTAAACCCCTAAAACTAGCATGCATGGAACGAAATGAAAGGAAATGGGAGGAAAGGTGGGGGAAACCTACCTCGGGATCGCGGGGTTTCTTGGCCACCCCCGCGGGCGGCGGTCCTCCGGCCACCTCCTCCTCACCGGCGAGGGCTTCTTCGTCAGCAGCGACGATGGAAAGCTCTTCCATGGTCACCCCAGGCGTTTCTCCTTCTTCCTCCGGCGGTGGCGGTTGCTCCGGCGGCGACGAGCCCTCACCGGCGGCCGACGGTCTGGCCACCTGGTGCTTCGTCCGGGTCATCAAATGCGCTGGAGGAAGGTTGAGAGAGGGAGGGAGGTTGATAAGAGAGAATGAGAGAGGGAGAGTGAGGGCATTTTGCCCCTTCGTTCCTTCCACCGTCGGTTACGGTGGAGGGAAACGAGGGGGTTCCTTTTTTTCGAGGTTGCAGAGAAGAATGGTCTATCGTTAGACCGTTCATTGTGTGAACGGTTCTTATATGACCGTATGTATCTCTTGACCGTTAATTGCAAGTCGGTTGGAATTCTATGCTTGAGCGGTTCTCTTGGAACCGTTCTTATTATAAACGGTGCAGTACCAGCCGTTCGTCACTGGCAACCGGCCCTGTATGATTTGTTCGAAGGTCAGGTAAGAACGGCTAACATAGAGCCGTTTGGAATATTGGACGGTTGAGATGAGGCCGTATATTTGGTTGGTCTATTTTGAATATTGAATATTTTCTTTGGAAATACATATCTTAACCATCTTATGCAGCATCAGTTCAGTCTGTCTCGCCATTTCGCCTGCACAGGTAAGTCAGGTATGGTCTTCTATCCCTAAATCCCTTATTGCATTAGTATATGGTACTATATTATACTATTTCGAGAGCCGGCAGGTTTCTTATGCGTCCCAGGATCTGATGTTCCCCTTCAACAAAAACAATGATGATCCAGGCTCATATACCTAACCTTCGGATACGCCGTTAAGTTGGAATATCACGAGGAGGACGGTTCTATCCGCACGCTGTGGTTGCAAATGGTATCTTGACTCTGATATTCCCAGGTTAATAATACTACTCTCGAATATTTTATATTTTTATCTTTCTTTGCATTCGTTTTAATGATTTCTTTTATTTTTAGCCCAGCATGCATCATGCGCATCCTTTTGAGCTTTCATGCCCCATAGTCTGCTTAAGAAATGTCCCGTCGAGTGATGGTCAGCTATGTGTCCCAATGCTCGAGTAAGGTGAACTAATTCCATTCCGAATTCGAAGGTTTTCTTTGGTCAGTTCGTTGGGGTCGGTTGACTAAAAGATCCCCGTCTGGAGTTTTAGCATCTTTTTCTTTTATGGCCCCCTCATTGGACCGCGGGATTGTGTCCCCCATGAGGTTGGTCTTGTCGGTTGATTTCGTTTAGTTTAGTCCCTCCAGATTGGCGTCGCCTTTTGGTCAATTACTCCTAACGTTCGGTCCAGGATTTTCCGAAGGACTCTCACCGCTTGTTGGTAGAAACGGGTGTCGTTTTACCTTAACACCCGCTTTTTCGGTCCACTCCGTTGCATTTCCGCTCCACCTCCATGTTCCATATCACCTCCGCTTCACCTCCGCTCGCTCCCCTGCAAAGAGGGCGTTAAGGAGGGGCATCTGTTGACACCCGTTTTATACCGATAATTCGAGCCGTTTCTCTTACTCCCATTAGTTGATACCTCGAGTTGTTCATCATTCACTGGGCCATTTTGTGGCATGACTCGGGCTCGTTTTATGGGTCGTCTCCCTCCTTGGTGCAATTCGTGGTGATTCGGGGCTTAATGGGCCTTGGCTTTGGTCAATTGAACGTATTTTACAAGAATCAAGTGCCTAAAGGCATGAACGGCTTCACATCAGCCGTTCAGAAGGTGGGCGGTTGAAGATGGGCCGTTCATATATTTTGGCTAATTTCTGAGGATTTTCTGAATATTCACCGACAGGCTTTTGGCGCGGTGTTATTAGGACCGTTCAAACTGATGGACGGGCCTGTTACAACCGCCTATATCTCAGAGTCCTACGCGCGCCCATTTTCTCAGATAATTATCCAAATAATCCGAATTATCACCGACAGGCTTACACGGTCGTCTTCGTGCCGCCCTAAACTAAAACGGTCTCAATACAACCGTTCATATGTTCATAGTCCAACGGCGAACATTTCGGCCAGTTCGAGAGATAGTTGGGATAATTTTCTGATTATTCAAGTTTCCACCGACAGGATGGACGGTCCGAATAAGACCGCCCATACCTTGTGCGGTCTATCGTAAGACCGTTCAAGCCGTCGGCTGCTGATTTTCAACCGATTTTGTCCCATTTATCTCATGGTTTTATCCTCAACTTATTTTGACGATTTCTCTGCGGATAATCAACCATTTTCGATGCCGTTTCGTGTGGATGGAAGATTATGATATTATCTACGAATTATCTTTTGTGAGTTCGACCCGAGAATATCTAAAAACCCCGACTTCAAGGCTGGCTTTCTAGGCTCTATAAATAGACCCTAGTGGCCGGACATCGAAAGGGGGGGGGGAGATTTTGGTCGACGGCGAAGCCCTGCCGCATTTTTGAGTGACCTAGCACCAAGGAGGGAGGCTCTCTACGTCCGCTCGAGCCTCCGGTCAAGGGAGTAGCCCAGTCTTTGTAGTCTTTCGTTCCGTAGCTTTGCCGTCTTCCTTCATGACATGCATTGTTTCTCATTCGCGTACCCCCCTCCTTCTCATTATCATGCACACAACCATCCTGTTTTTTGTCACCCTAGGGGTTTAAAACCCCCCAGGTATTCCCCTTTTCATTTGTTCATGCTTAATTATTCTCGTTTGAATACATACTACATTGTTTAGGTCTAATCTGGGTGTTTCTTCTGTGTCTCTACATTGTTTCGCAGGTCAGCATCTAATCAGCACGAGGCCCATCCCCTCTGGCCAGCCGGAGAGGGTGGAGGTCGAACCCTTTTCAACTTACTGAGTGAAGGTTCTGAGCGGCTATCCTCCGGCCGTTCAACGTTACGCACGGTGCATCACTGACCGTTCTTCCCTGGAGCGCGGTCCCTCTAGCGCCGTCCATCTCACTGCAGCAGTTCCTCCCGCGTTCCTCGCAGCATCCTGGGGTGGTCTATCGTAAGACCGCTCAACATAAGGCGGTCCTAAGAGAGCCGTTCATTCCCCAGCGTTGTACTAACGCGAGTGTCTCCCATTTTCCAAGGTACGGCGCCCCTATCGCGTACGGCATCTTGGTGGCGATCACGGTACTTTGCTTCATTCCCTATATTCTCTTCTTTCTCTCACTTGTCTCATGGACTTGACGCGCTTTTGACCCTTAGTGAAGGGGAGAGAGGAGAGAAATTTATATCTACAGCTGTGTGCTGTTCTGGTTGTAACGGCCATGCCCCTATGCGTTAGGCTAGTGTAACGCGTCCTCTCTGGACCGTTACATGCTGTGTTGGCTGAGTTGGGTTGCTGCACCGTTGGATATAACGGTGGGGGCCCTGTGCGTCAGGCATTTGTAACACGCCCTGTTCTGGCCGTTACATGCCTCTCAGCTAGCTTTGGTTGTGGGTGTGTTGGCCTTGACGCGCCTGGTCTTGTGCGTCAGGTGGCTATAACGCACTCACTCCCATGCGTTAGTTAATTGTAACGTGCCTCATCTAGCGCGTTACATGCTTCGTGTGTTTTGTGTTTTGAGGGTTGTTGGCCCTGACGGCCCCGGTCTGGCATGTCAGGTGTGTGTAGCGCGCCCGGTGCTGGCCGTTACATGCTATTTTCTATGCTTTAGAGTTGGTTAGGGCGGTGTGAGTGACGGCTCTCCCCCGACCGTCGCGTTGGGTATAACGGCCCAGGTCTTGACCGTCACATGCTTGTAGCGGTCTAGGGCTGGTGCGTTACATGTCTTGTGCTCCGATTTCCGTGATTTCGGTTTCGGCTTATCTTGGCTTGTCCTTGTAGTCTGCCTGTTGTCCCGTGGATGTCTCCCGACATCCTATGAGGGTTAAGACTACGTTGTAAGGTGGCCAGGAGTCTTCTTGCTTGAGGTAGGATCCTCTATCCTACTTTTTGAGCATTGTTGTTAGGTTCTTGTCAACCCGGTGTGACCCAGTGGTTGACGTGTGACCTAGTGTGTGCGTGTCTTGGCGGTTCTGTCTGGCCCGAGACACTGGTTCTGGATGCCTCGAGGTATTGCCTTACCTTGTTTTACGTGTCCAGTTGTGCTGAGGGTTTCTGGTTTTTCTTCAGGTCTCCGTGTGTTGTTTTCTGCGGAGCGTGGTTTCTTCTGGCTTAGGATTAGACCGATTGGTGGCTAGTTCCGCTGTTGGTGACGATCTTGCCGTTGAGTCGTCTGACTCAAAGATCGTTACGTTGTAGGTCTAGTTGCCTGGTCCTGAGTCTGTTGGCGGTTGTTTGACTGCCTTGGTGCTTTGTTGTGCGCGGGATAGGTCTTTCCTTGACTGTCTGTGCTTTAGCACCTGTGCTTTTGAGTCGTGCCTTGTGAGCCTCCCCTAGTCGTAGCCCTAGGTCTCTTGAGTACCGACCCACCGGGAGTGGTGGAGGGGTGTTTCTTGTGAGACGGTTCTTAAGCTAGTTCTGTGGGCCCCGTCAGCGGTAGCGTCCTACCGAGGGGAATACTAGCTAGAGGCCTGGCCTAGGTAGTGGTCAGTGTGTGCACACGTGGTCAGGGACTGAGGACTTGCGCCGACGGGCGTGACCCTGACTAGTCACTCGCGGTTGGTACTGCGGTCCTGTGTCCGTCGTTGCCGTTTTTCCTTGGAACGTCGTTGTTCCTCGGACATGGTTCTTGGTGTGCCTAGTCTTCATTGTCCTCTGGACGAGTTGGATGTGGCACTTGTGGCGCAGTGTAAGTCGTCAGTGGACGCATCTGGCTGTTCTTCTGGGAGGAGGGTGCTCCTATCGCTTGGCCTGTGACTCTCGCGTTTCTTGCGCATTGTGACCTTTGCGAGTGGCCCTCTCGTGGCTGTACTCGAAGTCAGTGCCCTGTTGCATGCGTGACGTTCTGGTCGTGCGTGGGGCTACGTGCACGGCGTTTCTGGTCGTTCTGGTTGTCGTCTGTCTGGGTCTTTTCTAGACCTTTTCCGTTGTGGTGTTGGCTTTTGCCCTCTTCTCGGTTTTGGCCTACGGACTGGTGTACCCTACCGTATGAGTTTAGGGTTGACCGTCTGTTGCCTTTTGGAGTAGCTTAGAGTGCCGAGTTCTCCTCGGTGGCCGTGTTTCTTGTTTTACGGCCTCGCTCTTCTTTGTTGTTGAGCTCCCCTTGCTCGTTGCCTGATCCCTACTCCTGCTGTCCCTGTTCTATTTACAGCTTTGTAGTGTAGCTTTTCCTGCTTTGCTGCACTTGCTGTTTTACAGTTGCTTCCGTTGCACTGTGCGTTTTCCAGTGGGGATCCGCGTGACCCCTACTGAGTTTCTGATTAGAGACTCACCCCTGCTTTTCAAGTGGGTTTCACCTTCTGCTTCCGCGTAGTTCCTGGAGTGTGCGTGCTCGTTGCGTGCCGTTGCTGCCAGCTGGTACCTGCGTCGGGCTTCTCCCGACTTCTTGGTACGTCTTTTCTTTCTGTTTACTATACTGTGCTAGACTTGTTGTCTTTAGCTTTGGACTGACTCTGGGATATAATTGTTAATTTGAACAGTTAATTAAAAAGTAATTTTGTTTCTGCTACTTTGGCAAACCTATCTAATGAAATTTAATTGCTTCTGTTATATCTCTGTGGTTTCAATGTACTCTACACGTGCCTTTTTCCCTTCGGAGCTTTCCCGCTCTTGGGAGGCCTCGCGGGTTCCATGCGGTATCACGCGTATCCGGTAGTTCTACCGGGTATGCCGGGTATCCGAAATCCGGGTCGCTGCATCCTCGGTTTGCTCGTCCCTAAGCAACCTGTTGGAGGGCTTGGGTAAAGCCTTGAACAGTGCGCTGCATCTTGCGCCATTGAGCTCTCTCGGCGGCCATTTGTGAGAATTAGCCTGAAACCAAAATTCCAAGGTTTATTATTTTTATTTTGGTATTTATTTCTTGATAATTCCAATTTTCTTAACCTCTGTTTCTACCCAATCTTATCAGGAAGGTTTTAAGACCTATCCAATTTCTAGATATTGATCTAAAACGTAACCTAAGTTTAAGAATCCTAGGTTTTATGTAACCTAGGCTCTGATACCACAAAGAATGTCATGCCCCGATGCGGAATATCGAGGGCATGAGCGAGACGTAAACAAGCGTGTCGATCAGAGCATGTACAAATTTAATTCTAAGACAAAGATTGATGAGAAAATGATATTTGTATTCCATTAAAATAGAGGTTTACATTGCTAATTCATAAGCCATAAAGGAAATTATAAACTTCCAAACCCATAGTACATGATTCTTGTAAAACACTAATGATCTACATAAATCCTAAGGAAAAGAAAATCACCCTTTCACTCTTGTCCATTTCCTTATTCAATGTCATTTCCTGCAACAATTTAACCAAAATGTAGGGTGAGCAAAAAGCTCTGTAGGATTTTATATCTCAAAAAAAATAGGCAATTTTTATGTTTAACAATTTAAGTAATCTTTCCAAGTTCCATTGAAAAGTGTATAACATGAGTGGAATTTCCAAGTAATTGAGATAACAAGATATCAAGAGAGATTTTTAAGTAATAACTTTCAATAAGTAAAGAATTTCATGTAATTGGCCATTTCACGCAAGTCAAGTAATTCATATAATTTTTAAGTAATCATGTAAACAAGTAACAAGTACAAATAGTGGAATGCCGTAAAAATCTAACAAGTCATGCACTTCGGTGCAATGCCACACCGTGGTCAATCAACTCCCATGGACACAAGTACTTTCGGGCGCTGCTCCTAGGACCAGACCGGGCCCTATTAATTAATGCCAGGCATTGGGTCGGTGGATCATAAGATCCCAAGTACATTTAGACATCCACTTAACACTATGGCCAATGAATTTCAAGAATAAGCTCATTTGTAAAAAGTACAGATCTGGTAAAAATCTCAGAAGTTGCAATAGAAGTGAATAATAATTTTAAGGCATCATGTTTAACAACATTAAGTCGTGGAATTCAAGAACGAACGGTAACTAGGAAGAAAATTCAAGAAAATAGAACTAATAGAAGTATTTTGATTCCATAATTTAATCTTGTGTTCAATTGATTTAACAAGTGTTTAGGTATGTTTTTAGGAAGTTTTTTATATCCTGGAGGTATTTTACTTTAGTCAAAACGCGGATTTTATAGCCAATCGGAATCTGTTATGAACGTGGTGTAGGTAAGCACCATGTTCACGAAATCATTTGAGAATTCATTCTTAATTCTGTTAAAATTCAGAAATATTAAGTTTTAGATAAGATGTATATAGTTTTGATTAAAATCATGATTTTACATATTATTGATATTTTTAATGATAATAAGATAGGATAAATGATAATAAGATATAATAATAGATTTATCATGCAGAAAATAATTTAACATGTTAAAAAGTAATTTTTATACACCAATTTGCTGATAACATGATAAAATAGATTTTTACATGCTGTAGGTAATTTTCATATATTTATTTACTGATATTATGATAAATATAGATTTTCATGCTTAAGAAAATAGATTTATTATGCTAAAAAATAGTTTCATCATGCTGAAAGTAATTCTAACATGTTAAAGTAATTATTAACATGCTAGAAATAATTTTATCATATTGAGAGTAATTTTATCATGCTAAAAATTAATATTTAACATGCTAAAATTAATACTTAACCTGCTAAAATAATTCTCATACATTAACATACTAATGAGATGATAAAAAAGTTTACCATGCTGATTACTGAAATTCTCTGATTACAAAATAAATTTTATCATGTTGAAATATTTTTTTTACATTTATTTACTAATTATTTGATGGGAAAATAGATTTATCAGGCTGAAAATAGTTTTTAAATAGCTTTAATATGCTGACAATAGTTCTAACATGCTAAAAATAATTCTACCATGCTGGAAATAATTTTATCATGCTGAAAGTAATTTTAACATGCTGAAAGTAATTTTCATGCATCAATTTACTAATTATCTAATAGGAAATTAGGTTTAGCATGTAAAAAAATAGTTTTAAATGGATTTAACATGCTGAAAAATGGTTTTCATATCTCAGTATGGATAAAATAATTTTATCATGCTGGAAGTAATTTTTAACATGCTGAAAATATTTTTCATGTATTAGTTTACTAATAATATGCTAAAAATAGATTTTTACATGCTAAAAATAATTTTTATTCTACAAAAATAATTTTTAACATACTGTAAAAATTTAAACATGATAATATTACTTTTCCTTATTTTTGGTGACTGAATGTTACAATTAAAGTGGATTCCAAATGCTATAATTCCTATTGTATAGTGACTAAACTTTTAGTCCCACGTTGGAAGTTAGAAAAAACTTCTTTGGCTTTATATGTTGGAGAGTTCACCCTTGAGTTAGGACCCAAGGGGCATAAGATGTGGGCTCGAGTTGTGTGTGGAACTCAAGTGTCATGCCGTGCCGAACCGAGGTGAGGTGAGGTTGGTTGGTTTGTTTGTTTAAAGAACGGGATGTGGCACTCAAGTTATATATACAAATATATTTTTGTATCCACAACAATTTATTTTGGACCCCGGGCATTCCGAGAAAATTTCTTGAACGCGCTAGCCCTGACTAGCGCGATCTGGAAATTTATTTAACTATATATTTTTTGAAAACTGGGTTTCTGAGAATGCACTGGCTCTGGATAGCACGATCTGAAGAACGCGCTGTCCAAGACTAGCGCGATCTAAAATGTTAATATATATATATATTTGAAAATCTGGACGATGGAAATAAGGTATAGGAACGCGCCATGTCGGGGCAGCGCGTTTATGAACGCGCCCCTAATGGGCAGCGCGTTCTGGTTCTGAAGATAAACGGGAATACCCCTCCAATAAAAATACCATAACTTGCTCATTTCTTAAAGAAATTTTGGGAAACATGTATCAAAGGAAAAGGGACAGAAAAATGAATAAGGTGGCATGCTTTAATTAAGATTTTGCCTGAGAGACACCTACCTTTGAGCAGATCTAAGGAAGAGGTAGAAAAATAGTCACAATAATAAGAAAACCCTTTGATCTCCGAATCTTCCCTTCAAATCTCCTCCAATCTCCGCAGCAGCATAGTCTAGGCCACCAAGGATGATTTGAGGGTCGAATAAGGTGCTATTTATAGCTAAAACTTATCCAAACTTGTCAAGATTCCTTATCTAATTTTACCAAACCTATTAACTCCGAATTAGAAGAAAATTCCAACTTCTCCTCTTAATCTAGCATTAATTTAGTGTGAAACTAATGTAAAAACGGCTGGTCTAAGGTGGCTGGTAGGTAAGGGTTGATTCTTGAGTCAATCTTCTAGAAATAGAGTTATTTTAATCTCTTAAATACCATATTAAACACATGTTACGAATTTAAGGTTCATTTAACCTTTATTGAATCCTTTAACCATTAATTCAGCCCATTATGGATTATCCAATGGGATAATTGTAATCATAATCCATTATATGAACTTTTATTGGGCTTACTATGATTTTTCTAAGGGTTAGAGTATTTAATTTCTATTTACCTTAAGTAAATTCAAGTAAATACATTTATCTAGTTTATTTCATATAGTAAAAATATAATTTAATTATTTCGTGAAGATTTTAATTATATAATTCATTGAAAAAAATTATTTGTCATTTTAATTTATCGAGTTTCTACATGATTGGTCAAGTATATAACAAGAATGTCAATCTGGCCTCTTCATGAATAAGAATGTAACAAGAATGTACTTTTCATAACCACGAAGGCTATGCCTTAGAAAGTCAAGCAAGAAAGTACTGTTCGCTTAATAGCAAGTACTTCGTGAATTTATGTGGATTCAGTGGATATTTCACTTATTTATAAAGAAAGTACTCTCAGCGGAATGCGATGCCAGTAGCATCATACCCCATGGTTTACAATATGTTTCCAACAATCAGCCGAGGGGACTAGCATAGAGCCCTTGAACACAATCAGTGCTCAAACTACATCTTCAAGTATAAATCAGGCTACTTCCACGTTTATAACAATAATGTGGCCAATAATGTACAAATTCAACAAAAGTTTCATGATAAGGTAACCAAAAATAAGAATGCTTCAATTAAGAGCAAGAGTTTCCAAGGAATGAATTAATAACTAGGTTATGCTATGAAGAAAATCTTACAGCATAACGGTACATTCTTCATTTTCCATATCTTTACATTGACTTACTATCATAGGATTAGAGTCCAGAAAATCCGTGAACTCAAGAAAACCAACCCCAAAGGTCAAACCTTGGGTTAGATAAAATCAGGAACCAAACGGTCATTTATTGGGATGTATAGTACAAAAAGCGGTCATATGCTGGACCATTTACGAATTCAAGCGGTCTAGTCTTGGACCGTTTCATGAGTGAGAGTTGTCAAACACGAGAAAATCCTACTGAAGCTTTGCGGTCTAATGGAGAATCATTTAGGATCGTCAAGTGCAGGGCTGCTAGCAGACTCTGGCGGTCAATCAGAAGGCCGCTAAGTACCAGAATGCATAAAACACTGATAAAATTGCTTTTTAGATAATGGGTTTTAATGGTACAACAAGCTCGACGTCCTATTAGGAATCTTAGGCTCACGGAGTCTTACGGAGACCTTGAAACAAGATTTCCTAGTCCGTTGGAAGGAATATCCAAAGGAGAGGTCATCAAGTCGAAGATTGTGTTCTTAATGTGCAAAAGTGTAACTAATGACAACATACCGGGATATGTGCCATGTACTTAAGAAAATGACTCTTAGAAAAGAGAGAATCATGTAAAACAGTGATCAAGTTTAAATCATGAATCCTCTATCATTTGAAACATGTATTTAATTACAAGAGTATATGATTTTGGTCATAAATTAACATAAGTTAAAATAATACCAAATGTACATAGAAGCATGGAATCTATTATGATGAACAGTAAATATCACTAAGTCTATGAAACCGATGTTAAAACCAGGAATAAAACTTAGTTAACTAGGCTTATCATATATCAATTAAGGCTAATCTGCAATATGTTTTGGGTTAACAATATTACAGAAATCAGAACAGAAAACGGTCTAGTGGGCGACCGTTTAATTGTAGCTAGCGATCTATCGGGCAACCACTAGATTCTCTGGCGGTCTACAGGAAGACCATTTCCTCCTGTATTAATCCGAGTGCAAATGATAACAAAACCAAATGCTAAACTAAGACATATAATGCCTAGAAATCAACATATATAAACTTCTATAGCATGATAGAACAAGGACAGGCCAACAATATGCATAGGTTCATGTAATTAACAAGAAGATTCTCCTTTTACTTCATTAAGGCTAGTTCATGCATGAAGACTAACTAGATGCAGAGTTCTAATGAAAACATCAAATTCTCAAGATACAATGCATGAAATCGAATGAAATCAGAGGGCTTTTATTCCTGACTTCAAATTTGAGCCATTCATGAGATAACCTACCTTGGTTTTGGGCTTTAAACTTTGAATTTAAGGCCGCAAGTCAACCCTAGTTCTCTGCTCGTCCTGAACTAAATCAGCAACTTCACACCCTTGTATCTTTTGATTCCCTTGACCTAAGGATGTGAAATTTTGAGGGTAATAAGAGGGTACTAACAGGAACAAATTGTTCTAAATAACTTCTATCTAATTACCTTGTTTAGGGTTTCTTTTTCCCTGATCTTCTTGGGTCAGCCGCACTATTTCCTGAGTTATTGGTGTAGGAGCAGCAACTTTGGAAGCCTCTAACTCCTTGTATACTTGATCTCCTAGAATGCAATTCAGAGGGTAGTTAGTTCTAACTATTATAAATAAAATCCTAGAAGAAACTTACCTCTAATTCGTCATCCTTACCTTAGTTCGACGCGAACCAAAAGTAAGGGTCGCACACGTCAAATCTGAGATCTATTTATAGGGTTAGCTATGGTTTTCATGGATTAGAACAAACTTAGAGTCCAAATTAGGCTTTCCATTCGATCTTCTAGCCTTCTAGACTTATCTAACTAGTAGATAGAATCGATCCTAGGTGATTTGGATGCTAAAAATCCAATATTTTCACATTTTCTTTCTCTCACGGAACTGACAGAGCTTAGTGGTCTAGCTCTAGACCGTTTACCAGCGCTATGCGGTCTCGCGATAGATCGTTTTCTCTATTGAGCGTCGAATTTGAAATTAGCTCAAACTCTTTGATATTATCCACTTATTTATCTTCTAAGGAGTAATTACCCCCCCCCCCCCCTTAATTCTATGATTATACTTATTTTAAGGTTCTAGAATATGGCCTAAGGTCCAAAACAATCTCTTGGGCTTATTTGGGTTTATTATATGGGCCTAATCCTCTTGGATTAGTGTAGGGCCTAAGTAATTAGATTTAATTCATTATAATTAAATTAATAGCCCATTAAATGCTTAATAATTAATATAATTATATTTTTAAATCCCAAAACTTTCTCGGGCGTTACAAGTCAACTGTGAGGCATATGGCAGGGATCATCTTCTTTGGGTATGGCATGACCCAATTAGATCCGTCATAAGGCGTCCCATATTAATGGGGATCCCACCCAAAACATGATAGAATAGAAACTTGTGCACCTCAGTTACAGGCATCTCTGCTCCCACCCTTAGGATAGATAATAGTGGTGAAGATGTGATGCAGAATCCGTTGTGTTGGTGGGAAATAGTTGACATTTAGAGTGATCAAATTACTGACTCCGTGCACATACTCACCACACGCCATGAGCATGAATGTGTCCACCACAACACCATGACCATATGCCATATCTTCCCCTCTAGCTGAAACACCTAGGGCGCTTGCAAATAATTCTGGATTGATTGTAAACTCCACTCCTTTCACAATAGTAAAGAGACGGTCATCCCTCATATTCAAGGTGCCATAGAACCCCTGAACTAAGCTCAAATAATACAAAGGATATCTCATTGCGAAATCAATCCATCCACTTTGAACCTCAAATGCCGCACTTATACCAGGAAGGATGTCATTTAGCTCATCAAAATCGACCAGACGAGGGTCGAGTATAGGTTGTGGGCGCATCGGCTGTGCCCTGGGAGGTGCGGCTGCCCGCTGTGGTTGAGGAGTCGGAGCTTCAGCTCTTCTGGCATTGGACACCCCTTGGGTAGAACGTCGAGAACTTCTTCTAGGCGCCATCTAGATAGAAATCGTAGTAGAAAACCTAAGGGGAACAAAGATCCTTCCTCGGGGTGGAATGGAATGAAAAGATGTACTAAGATACCGTAGAATGGGATGCTCCACACACTTGAACCATAGGAATGGCTTCAAGGTCGCACAATCCGTCGCGGAGATTTCATCCCGAAGTGATGACGAACACGCCGGATCTTGTGCGGATGAAAGAAGAATGTGGTCCCAGGGCTTGAGAGGAGGTGTGTTGGGGTTTTTAGGGCTGGAGAAAGGTTATGGGAGAGAGAAGAGGTGAGAAAGTGAGTGAATGGGGGTGAAAACCGTCTTAAAATGGAGTTCGGATGCAGGTTCGGCCGGTCGATTCATCGATTTCGGTCGACCCCCCTAATTTTTAGCATTTTTTTAACACTATCACCTTCCCCCCCCCTTTTTTTGATTTCTATTCTTGATTCATCCCTTTTTTTTATACATCCTCCTCCTCCTTTTTTTTTGATACATCCACCTTTTTTATACATCCTCCTTTTTTTTTACTAGAAGGAAAGAGTGATCCTTCTGAGACGTATGTAGGAGTTTTTCTGAAATTCCCCCTTAGTAAATGCTTCTGATCCTTACGTCTTAAGATCCACATTTATTTAGCAAGGAATTATAGGCCTTTGAAACATTTCAAGGAAGGGCTATATGTATAAATACAAACAAGCATGCATTGGTGGTATATCATCATACAAGAAACCAGAAATGTACACACAAGGTATGCATGTTTTTCTACGCAATCTACCCTTAATGCAACTAACTTTTCTGACTATGCAAGACTCAACCTCAATACCGACTTAGGTATGTATGCTCTCACCCTTGCACATGCCAAGTTCCCTTTTGATTTTATTGAATTGATCTTGGTTTAGGGGTTTGGTAAAGATGTCAGCCAACTGAATGTGTGTGTCTTTGAATTTTAATTCAAAGACCCTTTTACCTACATGATCTCTCAAAAAATGATGTCGAATGTCAATGCTTTGACCTAGAATGTTGTACAGAATTTTTGACAAGTTAATTGCACTAGTATTGTCACAAAAAATTGGAACACATTTCATCTTAACATTCAAATCAAGCAATTGATTTTTGATTCAAAGTACTTGGGCTCCACAACTTCCGGCGGCTACATATTCAGTCTTGGCTATTGAGAGAGCTACTGAATATTATTTCTTGAAAGTCCATGAAAGTAGGAACCCACCAAAAAACTGACAGTACCCACTAGTACTTTTTACGATCAACAATGCATCCAACATAATCTGCATCGGTATAGCAATCAAATCAAGTGAACTACCGATGGGAAATCACAAGCCAAAGTCTACTATGCCAATTAAGTATCGAAAAATCCCTTTAACAACCAATAAATGAGACTCTTTAGGACATGATTGAAAATGAGCACATAGACATACGTTGTATTAAATGTTAGGACAGCATGGTATTAAGTACAGCAGTGATCCGATCATACCTCAAAACAGTGTAGGATCTACTATTTTACCCTTTTTATCTTTGTCTAACTTTGTGGTTGTGGCCATCGGAGTTAACATTGGCTTAGCTTCTTTCATGCCATATCCCTTTAGGAACTCAACGGCATATTTGGCTTAGTTTATGAGGATTCCTTGAAATGTTTGCTTAATCTGCAAGCAAAAGAAGGAAAAATGTCAATTCACCAATTAAACTCATTTCAACTTTACCCTGCATGATTTCTGCAGATTCATCACATAAGGCATTGTTAATAGTTCAAGAGATGATGTCGTCTTCATAAACTTGAACCACTATCATGTCTTTACCTGAATTTCTTGTGAATAGGGTAAAGACATGATAGATCAACCTTACCTCTCGTGAGTCAATTTTTCAGGTAAGAATGAGATGAGCCTCTCATACCATGCCTTTGGTGCTTGCTTCAGTCCATATAAGACTTTCTACAACTTGTACAAATATTGTGGATGTTTTGGATCCTGGAGGTTATTTTACAAAAACATCCTCTTGATGTTCCCATTAAGAACGGCAGATTTAACATCCATTTTAAGATAATTTAAAATTCAGTGAACAAGCATAGGACAGGAGAGTCCGGACTGCTTCTAATCTGGCAACTGGTGCAAAAGACTCATCAAAATCATTCCCCATCTCCTGGTAGCAAGTTGAGGGAATTCTCATCATCTTCATTCTCGCAAGATGTTCCTTCAGTTGATTCAAACTTGGCCACAGCTGGCCCAACATCACTTGGATTTTTGGAGGTGTAAACTGCATCCAAGATTGAAAGGTTTTGATTTGTTAGTTACAATTCAGAATGATCTAACCTTGATATAATAACAAATGTACAGAGGTTATTTCACTAGAAATGACTCTAGGCATTAAGTTCACATGTCTAAATAACAACTCCCCCTTAATGTGTGCAAGAATCTGAAATGTTCAGTGAAATTTTAATGCCATATTGATGTGTCACAGCCCAAGGTTGACTAAGTATGAGTTGATGACCCTAGGACCTAGACCCGCAAGTATACAAGCACTCCAATGATTCTCACGATAGCGGCTTACTCACACGGCACACGCGATCACCCAGTGGGGCCGGGGGATGATGGCGAGGGTCCGAGGCGAGACCCAATGATTCTAAGTGACTTAGTTGGCTTAGGCTGACCCCAAAAGGGCCTGGGATTCCCAACTTCGTGGGCGGCTGGCCCCCAGGGCGGGGTTTGGGTGGCACTCACTCCCGGTCCGCGGTGGACACCTTCAAAGTAGCATACAAGATCGGGCTCTCTTCTCACCGTCCGACGGGCATGCGAAGTAATACTAAATTTGCAGAATCATGGCAATCAAGGATGGTATCAGATGCTCACCTGATCGGTGTGAAAACACCGATCCCGCTCGGAGACGAGGGCGCGCCGGGAAGCGAGGGTATACACCCGATCGCTACGGCGGTGTCGCTTGACCTGAAAATTAAAGAGGTACAGCACTACGCCTCTCGCAGGAGGGATGATCTTGGGGTGGGGATTAAACTTATTACAATCAAAACTATCTCCACGCAGGGAGGGGCCTTCAGCCGGCCAAGCATGGTGGGGGAATTATGAAAGAAAAACCTGACTTTCAAGCTCCACCGGTTCTGCCAATCTTCAGATTCTCTGGACAGGGTGTCGGTGATGACGCCACCACGGACTCCACAGAACTCAGATCTTGATGAAACTTGTGCCAAAAGTTTCCCAACGGACTAAGGATGATGTCTGAATTTTTTGGAAGACTCTGGAACTCAGTGTTGATCGGGCCGGCAACTGGAACAGGACAGCAACGTTCTGCCTCTGGCTGGTGCAGAACTGGTACAGTCTGTTGCAGAAGGCGCTGCAGATTCTCCCGAACTCCAATTGAGACAAAACTGGCAGTGAAGCGATCGTGGTCGGAGTAGCTTCGAGTAGGAGTTGACGGGGCCCCAATCGGAGGTCGGAGAAGAGGGTTGTGGCCGAAGAAGTGGAAACAGTTCAAACCTGGACCTGCAGGGGCAGACTGCACACTCCGTCGAAGAAAATTGTAACTCGGAGCTCCGGTGGCCGATTGAGTCCCTTCTTCTTGGAGATGAAAGCTCACTGGACGTAGTTTCTGCCCTCCAAAAATGGCGCTCAGATCCTTCACGAGCTGGCCGTGGTAGCTTCTGCTTTCAGCTTCAGGTCTTCAGACAGGGGCAGATTGCGCAGTTGGACGAGATCCTCGACTCCGAACAGCTCCGGACACGGATGGATGCGGGACCACCACCGTTGGAAAGCTAAATCGATGACGCTTCCGACGATGTAAGATAGGTCACCAGGAGCCCTCAGGAGACGACGGGGTACCCTCTGCAACCTGCTGCCAATCTGCAACCGGCGACCTGGCCTGAACCTGAAAATGCAAATGGCTATAGGTGAAAGGTGTAGTTGGGGAAATGGGGTGGAAGGTGTGTCTAGTGGCTATGGGAGGGAGATGTGAGGTGTTTAGGGGTTGTGAGAGCTGTGGGGGAATGAAGGGTGGGGGTGAAATGGCTGGAGAGGGCTGTGAGATGAGTGGAGGGAAGGTGGAGCTCTTGGTGTGCAAGGGGAGAGCAAGGGAGAGGGGGGGCGACCTTTGGCTAGTATGGGGAAGGGGGGTGAGACCTTGGGTGGTTAGGGAGGTGGGGAGATGGAAGGGCACTGCCCTAGGGAGAGGGAAATTTAAAATTGGGCTTAGGGAAGAGCCCCCTCAACCTTGGGGAGAGGAAGGGGTGCTTAGGAAATGGTGTTGGGTAGGTGGTAGTTGGGTGGTGGGGCTTGGATTGGTGGAACTCCCTTGGGACAAGGTGAGGAGTAAAGAGGTGTTATGGGAAGTTGTGGGGAAGTTAAGGGAGGTAGGTGGGGGTTGGATGTGGTTGGGAGGGGGAGGAGAGAGAGAGGGGCTCTCCCCCCTTCTTGAAGAGAGAGAGAATTGAGAGAGATAATGAGAGGGAATAGAGGAGGTGGAAATGCTATTTCAATATTCATCCAAAAGTTGTTACATGGAGAGAGATGGGGCATATTTATAAGCAACCACTCTTTACATGACCAAAATGACCCTGACATTAAGACAAAAGACCCAACAAGTCTTAGACTCAACCCATTAGGCCCACACTAAGGTACTAAGGCCCAATTACACAAAATAAGAGAAATAGACTAGAACACCATGACTCAATAAAAGAAAGTGCATAAGATAAGACTCAATAAAATGAAAATACATAAGATGTGATCATGGAAAAGGAAGATAACATGTTGAGATCACAGCCATCCCATATCCAAAAGTGTGCAGGCAACCCGAGCTAGAGGGAGTGTCGTGAGATGCCCTCATCAAATCCCCCGGGGTGGAGAGAACTCGACCCCGTCGAGTATGGGTCCACCTGGCTGTCGTAATGCTCCAGCATGTCGGGGTCCAAGCGCAGTAGATCCTCCCGACTCACCCACGTATCCTCTATCGGGGGACGGTTCTTCCACCTAACCAGGTAGCGCTGATACACCTTGTGCCTAGTAATGATACTCTGCTCATCCAGTATTGCCACTACCTGCTCTCGTCGGTCTCTCAAGCTAGAAAGTGGAGTCCCTCCGGGAGTGTCTCTCTCAAGGAGGGGTAAAGGCTCGAGCTCCTCACTAGGTTCCACCGCGGGGCCCTTGTAGGGTACCAGGTCCGTCACATTGAAAGTAGGGTGTACCCCAAAACCCTCAGGTAGGTCTAGCTCATAAGCATTACTGCCAAGTCGTCTCAGAACTCGAAAGGGTCCCGAACCCCGTGCCCTCAACTTGGAGGCAGGTCCCGGAAGGAGCCGCTCCGTCCTCACCATCACCGAGTCTCCCACTTGGAACTCGCAGTGGCGCCGATGAGCATCTGCCCGCCTTTTGTAAGCCTCATTGCTCTTTCCTATATGCTTGCGGATGTCATCATGCAACTCTTTGATATGCTGTGCAAAGGACTCAGCCGAGACTGACATTCTAGCTTGTGGGAGAAGGGGAATAAGATCGGAAGGTTTTCTAGGCCTATAACCATGTACAACCTCAAATGGACTCTTGCCTATGGACCTATTGACTGAATCATTGTAGGCAAACTCGGCTTGAGATAAGAGGAGATCCCAATTCCCAAGGTGGTCCCCTACAAGGCAACGGACCAAGTTCCCAAGGCTTCGGTTGACGACCTCAGTCTGGCCATCGGTTTGAGGATGATAAGCAGTGGAGAATTTGAGGAGGGTTCCCATTAGGTGCCACAGAGTCTTCCAAAAATAACTGGTGAATTTCACATCCTGATCAGACACAATAGTCTTAGGTAATCCATGGAGTCGGACTACCTCATCAAAGAATAATCGGGCGACCCTAGAAGCATCGGAGGCCTTGGAACATGGGATAAAGTGGGCCATTTTAGAGAACCTGTCAACCACTACAAAGATGGAATCATGTTTGCGCAAGGTCTTAGGTAGGCCAAGGATGAAGTCCATGCTCAAATCCTCCCAAGGTCGGTCTGGTATGGGTAGGGTGTGTAAAGCCTAGTATTTTGCTTCACTTGTTTGGCTGAGGCACAAATGCGACATTGTCCCACAATGTGGGCCACATCCTTCTTGAGACTAGGCCAATGGAATTTCCTCTCAACTAGCTCTATGGTCTTTTGGACCCCAAAGTGACCAGCTAGGCCACCACTGTGTAACTCCCAAACTAAGAAGTCCCGAAGTGAAGTCCGAGGTATGCAAAGCCTAGCTCCCTTGAATAGATACCCCTCTTGAAGTATGAACCCCTCATGTTTTTTGTGGGGCTGAGTGGAAAGGGTGTTGTAGTGAGTCCCAAAGTCGGGGTAATTTGGATATTCCCCTTTGATTCTTTCAAACCCGGTCACTTCCACCTGGATGGTGGAGAGTAAGGCTATCCACCTACTTAGCGCATCGGCGGCGCGGTTCTCACTACCCATCTTGTACTTGAGGACAAAGGTGTAGGCTTGAATGTATTCTACCCATCGGGCATGGCGGGCATTGAGCTTTTGTTGGGTGTTGAGGTACTTCAAAGCCTCATGGTCCGAGAAGATCACAAACTCCTGGGGTAGGAGATAGTGCCTCCAATGCCGAAGGGATTCGACCACGGCATAAAGCTCTTTGTCATATGTGGAGTACCTAGTCCTAGCCTCACAAAGTTTCTCACTAAAATAGGCTACCGGGTGACCCTCTTGGCTAAGAATGCCCCCAATCCTTACCCCAGATGCATCACAAGTGACTTCGAAGACTTTCGAGAAGTCGGGTAGGCAAAAGACCGGGGCTTGGGTCATCTTTTCCTTGAGCTCTAAGAATGCTTTGGAGGCTGCCCTAGTCCACACAAAGGTGCCTTTTTTGAGACAATCCGTGATAGGAGCGGTGATTGTGCTAAATCCTCGGATGAATCTCCTATAGAAAGTGGCTAGCCCGTGAAAGCTTCGGGCCTCATGAAGGGTCTTGGGCTCGGGCCACTCAAAAATAGCTTGGACCTTTTCGGGGTCTATGGATACCCCTTGAGATGAGACAATAAATCCTAGGAAGGCTAGTTGATTGGTCAAGAAATGACACTTCCCGGGGTTAGCAAAGAGACTCTCCTTCCTAAGAATGGTGCACACTTGTTTGAGGTGATCGAGGTGGGCTTCCTTGGATTGGCTATATATGAGGATGTCGACAAAGTAGACAACTAGAAAGATGCCAATGAAGGGCCGGAGGACCTCGGTCATGAGGCGCATGAAGGTGCTTGGCGCATTAGAAAGGCCAAAAGGCATGACAAGCCATTCATAGAGACCGTCCTTAGTCTTAAAGGTGATTTTCCACTCGTCCCCGGGCCTAATGCGAACTTGATGGTAGCCACTCTTGAGGTCGATTTTGGAGAAGATGGTGGCTCCAGCTAGCATATCTAGCTTATCATCTAACCGAAGGATGGGGAACCTATACTTGACCGTTATCTTATTGATGGCTCGGCTATCCACACACATGCGCCAAGTTTCGTCCTTTTTGGGTGTGAGAAGAGCCGGGACGGCACAAGGGCTTTTGCTAATTCGGAGGAAGCCCTTCTTGATGAGTTCCTCAATTTGCCTCCTGAGCTCGGCATGCTCGGTAGGGTTGAGGCTGTAGTGTGGGAGGTTGGGTAAGGTAGCTCCGGGCACAAAGTCGATGGCATGTTGCACATCGCGCATGGGTGGTAGCTTGTTCGGAAGCTCCCCGGGAAACACATCATGGAAGTCCTCAAGGAGTTGTTGAATTTTTATCGGGTGTGGGTCGGTTGGGGTGGATTCCCCAAGGCAAATAACAATGGCACACACTTGTTCTCCTTGGATGACTTCTTCCTCAAGCTCTTTCCTAGTGATGAGGTGTAGGCTCCTAGGAGGCTCATTGATGATACTAGGATTAAGGCTTGATGGGGT
The DNA here is from genome assembly GCA_022559845.1 of Amorphophallus konjac. Classification (NCBI taxonomy): domain Eukaryota; kingdom Viridiplantae; phylum Streptophyta; class Magnoliopsida; order Alismatales; family Araceae; genus Amorphophallus; species Amorphophallus konjac. Next base: position 234,609,902 of record CM040126.1, read on the forward strand.
GGGGTTTGGTGGGTTTGGAATAGTGGGAGGGGTAGGGGATCCCTCAAGGGAGGGAGATGCCTTCTTGAGAAGGGTGCGGGGTGGAGAAGGGTTGAGTTGGATTTTCTTTCCCTCATGAGTGAAGATGCAAGTGTTTGTCCTTCCAAGGAAGGTGGCATCTACATCGTAGATCCAAGGCCGCCCTAGGAGTATACTCCCAACTTCCATTGGTAGGATGTCATACCACACTTGGCCTTGATAGGATTGGAATGTAATGGGGACAAGGCAACGAGCACTAACGGGTATGGAGGTGGTATCAATCCATGCTACCCGATATGGGTGTGGATGTAGGGAGGTGGTAAGGCCCAAAAGTTTGACGGTGTCGGGTGACACCACATTCACACTACTTCCATTGTCCAAGATGACCTTTCTAACATGGCTCCCTATCCGGATGTAGGTATGGAATATGGTGTTTCTTTTCCAATCATGCTCTTGGGTTTGAGTGAGGGTGCACCTAACCACTCCGAGGTGGGAGTCGGTGGATGAAGGGAGTTGTTCTTGGTTGGTCTCTATGTAGTGGGTCTCATACTCCTCCTTCCATTCAAGAGAGGGTTCATATATCTCAACTTCCCATTCAAATTCAGCTTGGGGTTGGGGGTTGGTCTCCTCTATGAGCAAGTTAGATGCTCCCTTGGTGGGACATTGATTGGCAAAGTGTCCATACCCATAGCACCTAAAGCATTGCTGCCCACTTTGATGGTTTGGGGCCATCTTAGTGTGAGGGGGAGTGGGTGTCGGATTGGGCCTATTGGGAGTTGTGTTTAGGGACCCACTTGTGGGGCGGGGTGGTGGAGTGCCACTAGGAGGGGTGACCCGGGTGGGAGGAGCTCCCATGGGTGTGGGAAGGAGACCTCTTTGGGGAGGTGGAGGGTTGGCCCGAGGTGCCATGGCTTTGGGGTCCATCCCCCGAGGGGGAACCATTCGTGTATACCGAGAGAATTTCTCGGCATCCCAAGCTACTTGGTAGGCTTGCTCTAGAGTGGCTACTTGATGCACGAATAACTCCCTTTTGATATGGAATTGAAGCCCATTCCTAAAGCGGGAGAGTGTGACGGTGAGGTCCTCTTGGACTCCACACTTGAGAAGGTAGTAGTCAAACTTCTCAATGTACTCCATAACGGTCTTCCCCTCTTTGGTTAAGGCTTGCCACTCATCTAGGAGGTTTTGATGGTAGGAGGGTGGGACATATTTGTGTTTCAGTTGGTCTTTCATGGGCCCCCATGTGGTGATGTGAGCTTCCCTCCTAACTATCCTTAATGTCTCAACATTCATCCGATGAGTCTTGGCTAATTTGGTAAGTTGCATCTTTGCAAGCCGGACTCTCCTATCCTCTGTCATTGGGTACCAATCAAAATATTGGTCCATGGATGCCTCCCAATCTAAGTAGATGCTCGGATGATGAGACCCATCAAAGGTGGGTGCATCGACTTTCACAAGTCTCATTAGTTGGTCATCCGGGTTGTCCCGGGGGAGTCTCTCATTCCTTCTAGGAGGTGGGTCCCTTTCCGGTTCGGGAGGGTGGTCAAGGTTGAGCTCTCCTATGGCTGGCTCCACATGTGGAGGTGGTTCCCTCCTATCTCCGACCCTTGGGGCAGGCCTATTTTCCTCAATTTGTTCAAGCCGGGCCGTTATATCATCAAGCCGTCCCATAACGTTAGTCATGCCTTCCACAAGAAACCTCATGTGGTCAGGAAGCTCGTGCTCATTGTGAGCGGGATTCCCTTGGGGATTGGGATTCATAGTGGTATTGGAAGAGGATGGATTGACTTGATAATGAGTTCCACTATGTGTGGTCATGCAAAGTTGGGTGGGCTATGCAAGGGTGTGCGGATGCACCTATGAATGACTTAGTGTGACCCAAGACTAGACTTGTAAGGACAAGCCTAAGATGGCTCTGATACCACTTGATGTGGCACAGCCCAAGGTTGACTAAGTATGAGTTGATGACCCTAGGACCTAGACTCGCAAGCATACAAGCACTCCAATGATTCTCACGATAGCGGCTTACTCACACGGCACACGCGATCACCTGGTGGGGCCGGGGGATGATGGCGAGGGTCCGAGGTGAGACCCAATGATTCTAAGTGACTTAGTTGGCTTAGGCTGACCCCCAAAGGGCCTGGGATTCCCAACTTCGTGGGCGGCTGGCCCGCAGGGTGGGGTTTGGGTGGCACTCACTCCCGGTCCGCGGTGGACACCTTCAAAGTAGCATACAAGATCGGGCTCTCTTCTCACCGTCCGACGGGCATGCGAAGTAATACTAAATTTGCAGAATCATGGCAATCAAGGATGGTATCAGATGCTCACCTGATCGATGTGAAAACACCGATCCCGCTCAGAGACGAGGGCGCGCCGGGAAGCGAGGGTATACACCCGATCGCTACGGCGGTGTCGCTTGACCTGAAAATTAAAGAGGTACAGCACTACGCCTCTCGCAGGAGGGATGATCTTGGGGTGGGGATTAAACTTATTACAATCAAAACTATCTCCACGCAGGGAGGGGCCTTCAGCCGGCCAAGCATGGTGGGGGAATTATGAAAGAAAAACCTGACTTTCAAGCTCCACCGGTTCTGCCAATCTTCAGATTCTCTGGACAGGGTGTCGGTGATGACGCCACCACGGACTCCACAGAACTCAGATCTTGATGAAACTTGTGCCAAAAGTTTCCCAACGGACTAAGGATGATGTCTGAATTTTTTGGAAGACTCTGGAACTCCGTGTTGATCGGGCCGGCAACTGGAACAGGACAGCAACGTTCTGCCTCTGGCTGGTGCAGAACTGGTACAGTCTGTTGCAGAAGGCGCTGCGGATTTTCCCGAACTCTAATTGAGACGAAACTGGCGGTGACACGATTGTGGTCAGAGTAGCTTCAAGCAGGAGTTGACGGGGCCCCAATCGGAGGTTGGAGAAGTGGGTGGTGGCCGGAGAAGTGGAAACAGTTCGAACCTGGACCTGTAGGGGCAGACTGCATACTCCGGCGAAGAAAATTGTAACTCGGAGCTCCATTTGCGGATTGAGTCCCTTCTTCTTGGAGATGAAAGCTCACTGGACGTAGTTTCTGCCCTCCAAAAATGGCGCTCAGATCCTTCACGAGCTTGTCGTGGTAGCCTCTGCTTTCAGCTTCAGGTCTTCAGACAGGGGCAGATTGCGCAGTTGGACGAGATCCTCGACTCCGAACAGCTCCGGACTCTGATGGATGCGGGACCACCACCGTTGGAAAGCTAAATCGATGACGCTTCCGAACATGTAAGATAGGTCACCAGGAACCCTCAGGAGACGACGGGGTACCCTCTGCAACCTGCTGCCAATCTGCAACCGGCGACCTGGCCTGAACCTGAAAATGCAAATGGCTATAGGTGAAAGGTGTAGTTGGGGAAATGGGGTGGAAGGTGTGTCTAGTGGCTATGGGAGGGAGATGTGAGGTGTTTAGGGGTTGTGAGAGCTGTGGGGGAATGAAGGGTGGGGGTGAAATGGCTGGAGAGGGCTGTGAGATGAGTGGAGGGAAGGTGGAGCTCTTGGTGTGCAAGGGGAGAGCAAGGGAGAGGGGGGGGGGCGACCTTTGGCTAGTATGGGGAAGGGGGGTGAGACCTTGGGTGGTTAGGGAGGTGGGGAGATGGAAGGGCACTGCCCTAGGGAGAGGGAAATTCAAAATTGGGCTTAGGTAAGAGCCCCCTCAACCTTGGGGAGAGGAAGGGGTGCTTAGGAAGTGGTGTTGGGTAGGTGGTAGTTGGGTGGTGGGGCTTGGATTGGTGGAACTCCCTTGGGACAAGGTGAGGAGTAAAGAGGGGTTATGGGAAGTTGTGGGGAAGTTAAGGGAGGTAGGTGGGGGTTGGATGTGGTTGGGAGGGGGAGGAGAGAGAGAGGGGCTCTCCCCCCTTCTTGAAGAGAGAGAGAATTGAGAGAGATAATGAGAGGGAATAGAGGAGGTGGAAATGCTATTTCAATATTCATCCAAAAGTTGTTACATGGAGAGAGATGGGGCCTATTTATAGGCAACCACTCTTTACATGACCAAAATGACCCTGACATTAAGACAAAATACCCAACAAGTCCTAGACTCAACCCATTAGGCCCACACTAAGGTACTAAGGCCCAATTACACAAAATAAGAGAAATAGACTAGAACACCATGACTCAATAAAAGAAAGTACATAAGATAAGACTCAATAAAATGAAAATACATAAGATGGGATCATGGAAAAGGAAGATAACATGTAGCGATCACAGCCATCCCATATCCAAAAGTGTGCAGGCAACCCGAGCTGGAGGGAGTGTCATGAGATGCCCTCATCACATATGCAGCATGTAAATAATTACTCATAGTACCAGGCGGAGAACTTAGATCCAAAGATCACCTCACGCGTACTGATGGTTTTTAGATAGGCTTAACCTGTACTTCCACATGTCACCATTTGATATACTATGTAGTCATTGATGTGATGAAGGTAGGATGGTTGCAATGCATAATGGCATGAATTTATAATATTCAACTTTTGCATGACAGAATGTGAAAACATTTATAAACATCTCAATGTATGCAGTGAAATTTGATTTGAAAATTTTGAAGCTCCCCTTCAACAACATGCTATATGACCGGTGATATACACAAAGATGTGCAAACAACTATGGATGGAATGCATGTACAAACATGTGCATTATCACATAAGATTCAGCACAAGGCAAATCAAGACATATCACATTTTCTAGAGAAGTGAGAGGAATATCACCTAAGTGTTCAGATTTCAATTTTTGGTTTTTCTTTTATTCTGACTTATGCTGCTTAGCCCGTGTGCCTTATCTTCTTGACTGAAGACATATTTCTTGCTTCTTATTCTCAAGACACACCTGCAAAAAAGATTTCTCATTTTGCATTCTTAGGTACCCAAACCATCTTGAGTCCTTGTGGGTTAACAACACTCTTGGCACGTGGCTTCCACTTCTGGACAACATTCAATTCATCATTTTTCTTCAGAAAACAATCATGCATGTTATGCCCAGATTTACCACAGTAATGACAACATGACTTTGAATACTTAAAAACATGAAGATTATTTGAAGCATGTGACTTTTTGGTCCCATATTGATTCCAATTGGCAGGGGGTGTGTTGAACACATTAGAGATCCTAGGTCGACCTGCCCTTGGATTTGGCTGAGGATAATGGGTCCAGAACACAGGATGTGTTGACACCATAGGTTGGTAGTGTCGACCTGCCCAAACCTTTTCCTTCATGTAGTGTTGTTTAGCCTTGGGATGCATCGACCTACCTTTTCCTTTTCCATTATTCATACAATTCATGCATGCTTCCAAATCATCATTGTTCATAGTAAAACAATCATGCATGGCATGTCCATGTCTTCCACAATAAAAGCATGGGATTCTCTTTTTAGGTGGATGTGTGTGTGTGGCATAAGTATGTTTAACATTCATAGTGGTGCTAGGAGCATTTTTGGTTTTTTGATGTAGATTAATTTTTTGATTTTTATTTTCTTTTTGAATCTTTTGTACAGAAGACTACTTGGGGGGTGAAGTTGAGGTACTGGCTATATTTGAACTTTGAACAAAAGAGGTATATACCTTATTCACAAAAGACTTCTATTTTACAGGATTGTAGTCAAGCCCTTCCCTTTGAAAATTAACTTGCACGCCCAAAAGTTTATCCATATTATCTTGACCATCCACGAATCTAGACAATGAATTATGCAAGTCCTGGATTTCACTTTCTAAAGATGTGATATGTAATTCAGTATCAGCAAGTTCTTTTGCACGAGTATTAAGGCTGATATTTAATACTGCATTGGTAGGTTTATGGCATTCAACTTCTTGTTTTAATCCATCCACATTTTCACATTCACTTACAGCCATAAATTTTCCTTTTTTAAAAATCAACAATCTTTCAGAAATGACCGTGTTCAATTCCTTCAGTTTCTCATTTTCTTTTGCAGGCTTCTCATCACGAATGAGTTCATTTATCAAGGTTTGATCATTGGATATTGAGTTTACTTTTTCTTTCAGCTCTTTATTTTCATTTCTTAAGGAGCAAATTTGATCTTTATGAAATTCAATGTCAAACACATGAGTCTCAATCAATTTCTATAAATGTGAGTATTTTTTACAGGAGGAATCATAGTTGTTTTATTCAACCTTCTTTTATAATTTTTTATTCTTAGATTTTGGCTTCTTATATTTACTTGCAAGCTCACTGTATGCATCCAATAGCTCATCAAGAGATATATTTTCAGAATTTGAATTTACCTCCGAGGGTGATCCATTCTACTGATCACTGCCATGATCACTCATACCTGCCAAAAGACATTTGTCCTCATTCTCTTTATGGAAGCCGGCTAAGCCATCCAGTATGTCCTTTGCGAAGCTGCAGCTGAAGACAAAAGGAAAACGATTAGAATTAACTGCAGTAGTAAGCAAGTTTAGAACTAAGTAATTTTGATCATGTTTATACTCATAATCTGCAGTCCATACTGATTTGTCTTTAGGCAACTGATAAGGACCATATGACATAAGCTTCCATAGCTTAGGGTCATATGAGTTGACAAGACTGCACATTCTTCTTGACCACAACTCGAAGTTAGAACCATGAGACACAGGTGGAGAATCCATGTAAAACACTTTAGAAGCCATTGATCTAGATCTTGCTCTAGATCGTTAGATCTATGAAAAATAGAGCCTTCGCTCTGATACCAGTTGAAGTCCCACAATCAATGACACCCAAGAGGAGGGGTGAATTTGGTGATTACAAATTTTAAAAAACTTTTACCCGATTTAAAAGGATATTAATAAACATCAACAAAGAAGTTCAGATCTGTTAAAATAAAAATAAGATCTATCAAAATCTATCGTCACGATAGTTCTTCGGTTCTAAGCGGAGGAATGAATCCGAAGATCCTGCTCACACAAGGTGTTATCGTCCTGACAAGATTGGCCTCGTCAATTCAAACCCTCCTTTCGATATAGTAAAGATCTATTACTGAAATGAGCGATTATGCTAGATCTAAAAGATCAAACGTGGAAGAACAATAAACATAAACGATCACACAAAAAGGGGGTAGAAGAAATGATCCAAATCACACAATAGACAATGATTTTAAGGTGTTTCGGATGTAACGCCGGCAACCTACGTCCACCCCTCACCAAAATCGAATGAGGCTTCACTGTTGGAAAACCAGCAAGGGGATAAATCCCCAACACGGAGCCAAGCTCTAATACACACGCAAGACAACGCCTGCAAACACATGGGGAACAAACCCCAACACACACACACACACACACACACACACACACACACACACACACACACACACACACACACACACACACACACACACACACACACACACACACACACACACATACACACACACGGAGACGGTGTCTCCAACACGATACAACGACTGGATCTACAATGCACACACACGCGCTGCAACAAACGTAGCATAAACTACGGATCTGAAAAGATCCTCACACACAAACATACAGATCTGGGTAAATCTACACTTACACATGTGTAAATATGAAACTATCCACACACACACACACAAGTGTTGATCTAAAATGATCTACATACACACACTGATGTTCACAGATTTAGAAGATTACACACATGAAGCTCAAGAAAATTAGAAGAAGAAACACAAATGAAAACTTCTGATTTAGGCTCCCCCTGAGTAGATGATGTAGATTCAGGATGAAGCTTGCTTCTCCACTTGATTTCCAGTTGATTGGCTTTAGATTGATCTTGAAAAGCTTGAGGTTTGATGAAGAACTTCTAGACGGATCACTGTTCATGGGGGTGTTGCAGTAGCTCTCTTTTTCCCTTTGGCAGCCTTCATTTGATCCCTTTTGAGCCATTAGGGTTTCTTGGCCCAAGAGTTATTTTTATAAGACCTAGGATGGTCAAGGGACAAGCCAGGAACCAGATCGACGATTTTAGGCAAGTTGGGAGACTTTAAGATCAAAAAGTCCAAGATTGGGGCTTTGAACACGTTCATGAAAAGAAGTCAACAATGGCTGCCTCGAAGGGTTCGGTCGACCGAAAATTTTGGTCGGTCGACCGAACTCTGAAAATTTTTAGAGTTTTCAGTTCTGGAAAGTTAGTTCGACCGAAATATCCATTTAGGTCAACCAAACTCTGTCAGAGTTCAGACCCTTGGTTGCTAGAAAATTAGGTCGACCGAAATGGTCTCATAGGTCGACCGAAATCGGGACTTCCTGTAAAATTGAGTTGTTAGCCCACGAAAGTATATCTATATAAGCAACCTTTGGATTGAACATATGTTTGCATCTATGTGAAGTCCGTTTGAACTCTGTTTATGCATTTTGAAGACTTGATCATTTGAAGCAATTGATAAGATGGAGTTTAGCCTTAATTGCATTCTAGTGTTCGCCCTTAAGCTAGTATGCACAACATGAGATGGAAAACACGTCCAGGGTTTTGTTATCATCAAAATCACCTCGAGATACTCATCAAGGATAATTACCAAAGACAATACACTTCTAGGTCCCAACTTCATCAAAGAAAAGAATGGTAACAACATACAAATTGCTTTACACAAAGTAACCTCAAACAGATAAAAAAGGAAATGGCTGGTAGAAATTAGATAGCTTAAAATCACTAATATATAGCAAACGAATCAAATCACAAAGAAAGTAAATTCTGATTCATGTATAGTCACATAGAAAAAACAAGGGTCTAATCACATATTTTCATTAACAAACGTTATTAGCATGTATAAAAATAACTCACATTATCATCATCTTTGAGTTCTTTTCCTTTCAACCTGCAAAGAAAATGACAAATAAAAAGTAATAACTCAAATTACAAGAGTTTAACTTCATTCATGAAATTAAAGTAGAAATGTAAAAGAGATGAAAGTCATTACATGTGTCCTTAGCCATGCTATTATTTTGCTAGTGGCATCTCCAATTGTTCTGACATCATTGTATGATCGAATAAGTGGGGCTGATGGCTGTATAGGTATTTCAATAGACACTTCCCAAAAAAATCTCTAGTTCCACTCCTCCAACTTTCTTTTCTAAATCTCTATAACAAATATCCCAGAAGCTACCACAATATCAACTTCAGTCCAACTCTTTAAAAAGTCATCTTCAACATTCTACAAAAAAATGTAAGTTAACAAAATGAAATGATAGATTTCAAGTATAAAAACTCAAACATTAGAAATGTAATAAAGCAATGATCTAAACTATTATTAACTTACCTTCTGATTACATGCTTGAGGACCCTTTCCTCTACTTATTGCCAAAGAGGGTATCTAAAATTTAGATTAAATAATATTAATAAACATTTATCTAAGAATTCTTATTCCAAATAATTGAAGATGTTGGCAACTATAATACAAGTAAACAATCTTCTATAGATATATATTTTACCTCTTCATTTTGTTCTATGTTACCTGCATGAGAGGATGGATGCTCATGTGGGGATCAAATATCATTCATATTCATGGTGGCATTTGAATCCTATTAAATCAACATAAAAGAAGTGAGCTATGTTCACATTAATATATTACATTCACAAATATATTTTCAAATTACCTGCATATTAGTCATTGGGAAATTCATATCACCTAGCATGCCATTGATATTGATGTTACTTGTACTCTCTCCACCATTTTGTAGTACTCCCATCAAACAACGCCCAAGGGACTCTACTGTAGTTTGTAGTACTTTCATCTCTTCTCGCATTTTTTATACTTCCTCTGTATTATTAGAAACTCTCTCTCTAGTTGTAACATGACTGGTTTTATCACCAAACACCTTTGATGGTGTAGGGCCCATCCCAATTGTCCTAACCCAACTACGTCTATCCGCTCCCATGACTTGAGAAAATATAGCATTCCTTGAGACTTTCTCCATTATTTGAGATCCCCTAGGTTGTTTAAAGTATAATTCTTGGATACATGACTTATAAGATTAAAGAAAATAAATGAGTATTTACAATAATAAATTAGTTGCACACAAACTTAAATAAATTTGAACAAATGAAATATTTAAAAAGATACTTACAATTATTTCAGTAGATGCCTCGTCCGCAGGATTCCCATCCTTACGTGTATGTGTTAGCATGAACATATGAGCTCTAGGAGGATCATAACCATTTGGCATCTTCTTTCTCTAATAAAAATGTTTAATAGTAAAATAGACCTTCACTAAACCAATTACTAAATGGTATGTGTTTGGTAGCGACTAATCATTTTCACATTGGCATCATTTATTGGCTTAGTTCACCAAATGATTTTGGTTCACGAACAAAATGTAATAAATAGTCACAAGTATAAAGTGCATACATCTTGCTCTCTTACCATAGCAAAACTTCTGGTACCTGAGGTATGCGAAATTTTTTGTTGTGCACGGTTTACCTTATTCTTTATACTGATGGCCTGATTTAGAAAAGTTAATAGATTAGCAATAACTCTTATAATTATAAAGAACATTGTAGTAGCTACCTGTCCTTTCTCTGAATTCCAAAAATCAAGAGCTTCCTTTAATTGATCTAAATCAATCCTATTATCCTGACAAGCTCTCACTCTATCCTCAACATTCTCAAAGTGATTATAATAGTTTGACTTAATTGTTGTCTTCCAAGCTCTTCTTTTCTTTGCATTTGACTTTAAAACCCAATCCTTACAATCACCATCAAAGTCAAAGTGGCTCTGCATGACAATGTTTCCTTCTATGTGAATTGAAAAAATAAGAAAATTGAAAATATCAATTAGTCCTTCTTACCTTAAAATCCTCCCAGATATCATCTTTAATTGTCTTGTCGACATGTCTCCAATCCGTGCCAATTAATAAACCATGTCGCTTTATAATTGTGCCTAGAAAGTTTGACAATTTAGAGGTATGCTCATTTATCAGTTGCCCATACTCATTAGTCTTGATAGGAATTTTTTCATGTTCACTCAAAGTCCAAATATCTTTGTAATGTGTTGGGCCATGAGTCCAGCGATCATTTCTGACACCTAATAAAGATATAAAAAGAAAGAGAATTTAGCATGCCAATAATATAAATTTTAACACCATTAAATATTTATGAGATTAAAGTCATTATTTATACAACTTTCTTTTTCCGCAGTAGAGGAGTCCTCTCCAAGATGTGAGGAGCTTGACTCAATAGCATGTCTTCAAGGGTTTAATAGATCTTCCCGTACCATTGGCCTGACAGGTATATCTTGTCCTCCTTGTTGAGGATGAATGTCATCTCTTGAGAGGTCAGTGGGAAGGATTTTTATTGGAAGTTGAAGGTAAGCCTTAGATCTTGTGACCCTTGTTGAATCTAAGGATGTATGCTTGTTGCGCTTCATATTATCTTAGCCTACCAATCATGACATGCATTATAAACTAAATGCAAACAAAGAATGTGTTATCCATGATAATATAAATAAGAACTAAAAGATAAAATGAAGGCAAACATGGAAATTGATAATTTAATGACCTATACAGTAACACTAATGAAAACATCATACAAATAGTTATAGTATCTATTAGTCATCCTCTTCATCAATCACATATTAAGCATCATTGCATATTACTTGCTATTGTCCATTTGTCAATAACAGGTCAACGATTTCCCCATCCATATCTGCCCTAAACAAACTAAGGTCATCAAAGTCATTAGCTTCATTATGTGCTAAAGTCAAGTCTGCATCTGCTTCTTGTACATCGAATTTGACGCTTTCTTGCATATTATTTTCAAGGCCATCTTCTATTGACATAGTTTCCATATCAAAGAAGTCACGAGGATCTATTCTTCTGACAAGATGCCAATCCACATCAAGAGGGTCTTCTATGTAGAACACTTGTTGAACTTGATTAGTAAAAACAAAGGGCTCATCTAACAATTGTTGACCCCCATAGCAAAGCCTTCTTATGTCCACAAGAGTGTTGCCAAATTCATCTTTTTTCACTCTTCTTTCTAGATTTAAAACATCAACCCAATCACACTTGAATAATACAACCCTTCCAGCTTGATTAGAGTTGAGTTCTATTACATTCTTCAGCACACCATAATATCTTACATCTCCAACAATAGGGTTTCTGATGGGGACATCGAGACAAGACCGTCCGCATTTTGTTTGTATTTATGTCCTTTCATATTTGTATGTATACCCTTGTGTTATATGGGTACGCAATTGTAAGTCTTAGTGGGTTTATATGTAAAATTCCAGTAGGCCCAAGCCAAAGGGGCCCTCACCCCTTTCCCATTGGTCCACCTAGACCATGTGGGGCTGGTCAACCATCCTAGGTGGCCATCTAGAAGGGTTGAATGCCAATTGACCACATGGGAGACAAAGGGGGTAAATTTTCCAAGGTAGGCTACCTACCCTTTCCAACTTGTCCCCTCTTGGTCAAGGGGGCGCCCCTCCCCTTAATATTTTATGGTTTTTTTGTGTGTTATTCACACTTCATCCCAGCCATCCAATCCCCTCCCCTAGATCTAATGGTGTAGATTAGGTTTGATGTAAGGCATATAAAAGGTTGTATTGTCCATTTGTTGGCATTAATGAAGAGAAAATTGTTAGAAAATCAAGAGTGATTCTTGAGCCCCTCCCCTCTCCCCTGGTGTTCATCTCCTCCAACCTCAAATTCTAGAGTGGTTTTATCTTCAATCCCCTCCCCTCTATCTCCGGTGATCATCTGTGCCGCCGCCGTTCGTGCCGCCTTCGAGCCGCCGCGGAGCCATCTTCAAGGTTCTGTCCTGCTGGACAGAGGTGTAGTCCACGAATTCCTGCTCTCCACCACGTGAAGATCTCAAGCTGAAATTCTGAGGGTGTGTTCTCACCTTGAATCCCCACCTCCACCTAACTTTTCATGTCCAAACTCCTCCATTTAGTAATTTTCCATTTTCGTGCATCTTTCATTCCCATATCTGTCTTGTCTCTGTCTACAGTGACAGCAGCCCTGTGTTTCTCACCTCCGACCCTCTTTTTGATTTTTCCAAATACTCTCAATTTTACTGGGAGTTCTCTCCATCATCCCCTACATCCACCAGTTTTCTTGATTTTTTATCCGCCATCTATCCATTTTTCAAAATTTGTGTTATATCTCAGCTACAGTGATTTCAGCCCATTTCCAGATCCGATCCACTTCCAGTTAAAAAATCCCATCAATTCGTAGCCACATCCAAACTTGTCCAAACCAGTTTTTCCGTCTTCCTAGCTTGATTTCCTACAACTTTGCTGAATACCACCACTTCAGATTCGGAAGTTCACATATCAGTCAAAGGCAGTTCTCAAACAAGTTCTCTGCAGATCTGAGAGTCCGATCACTGTACAATAGTAAATCAACAATTTATTAAAGCCCAGATCCGTGCATATCCAGGCCATATCGTCAAGCCTAGATTGAAGTATTTGAAGTTAGCTTTCCAACGGCACCAGTTTCGTGTCGATCCGACATCGGGTCTGATCGCAGCGTCCGTTCTCGTCGGGACGCGCGCTGAAAACCAGAAGTTGCAGATCCGTGGCCGGTTATTCTGACCGGTGCCGAACGGAGTCGCCCAGCCTCCGGCTGATGAACCAGCGCACCTCCACTCCAGGGAGAGCTCATCCAGGCATCCACCACTACAGCAGTGCCACCGGGTCCCACACGGCCCCTCCGGAAGGCACGTGGGCCCCACCGTCACATGTTCGGGTGTTGCCGAATCAACGCGAGAAGCCGCCCGTCAACCCGAATTCGGTCCTCCCGGGCCCAGTTGTGCAGCCCTTTACCTCCCTGCGTGGAGTGGGCGATATTTCATTGCTGTCATCATTGTGTAATATTTATCCCGGGAGTACGAGTTTCGGCCGGGTCCGTCGTCCCCACGCCGAGCGCGTGGAGGTATCGCATTCGCTCCATTACTTGGCATTTTGCTTACTTCATATATATTTATTTATGCTACTGCTAGAGAGCATGTATAGGGACAATTAGCTCACTTTATATTTATATCACCGCTGCTGCGAGAGAGAGCGTTACCGTCCCGTGACCCGATCCGGGCACAAGTGAGAGCCGACCACCCTAGCTCACTGTCGGCTTCTCAACCACGCACGTCCGACGCTTCCCTCGTTAAGGGGCAGTCACGAGCTTGTCGTGACCGTGGTCCATCCTACATCAATTTGGTATCAGAGCGAGTTGAGTCTAGGGTGTCCAAAACAAAAAAAAAGAGTTTCATTTAAGTCTAAGTGTCTAAGTCGGTCTTAGGAGTTGCATTTGCATACCATTAATCGGTATATTAAAAGGTGTTGTCCGAACGTTAGGCTACGCCTATCGGGAAGGCCGCACACTTGCACGAGTGATCTTCGGATCGATTAACTCTGCCACGTACCGAGTCTTGGTTTATGTCTAGGGTCCTTAGTGTGCATGCATTCCAAACTTGCATAGTCGGTCTAGTGTCTTGTCACCGTGCGTATGCATGTCCATGTCCGCTACCCATGGCCGTTCTCCAAGACCACACATCCGAGTGGTCAACCTTTGTGGCCAAAGTCAATGTCCTCATGGACCGAGCCCTTGGTTTTACCCCTCTCACTATGAAAGTCGCTCTACCCAATGGGTCCACAACGGAACTCCATTTCATCGATAGGGAGTCGGATAATTGGGTTTCTCTTGACATCGTGGAGTCTCTCTCCAAGACAGGCGAGATTATCCGCGATGGTGATTTTGCTTGTGTTGAGTTCTATAAGAGGATCGGCTCTGTTCTCTACACCGATGGCGCATGGTGTAGGATCGGCACACTTGCTGGTTCATGCATCATGTTAGGACAAACGTGGTTAGGAGAACGAAGAGCCAATCTTGACTGGGGCAAGAGGACTTGCACCTTATACCCACCTTATCTACCCGGCAAGATCACCCTCACATGTCCAGCCACCCAACCCCGGCGGTCCACTCCACATTCGGAACCATTATGCTTGGAGCCATCTCACCCCGAGCCACCCGTGTTTCTTACGGGAACGCTATACATCACCGAGCCGCTTTTTAGTTGGCTCAAGGATAGCTTGGTCCCACCTCCCTTTCCATCTATGGACCCCACACTACCATTGGTACCCTTCAACTCCTACCACACAACTTTTCGATCTAGTCACCATGTTGACACGTTGGATGATCTTGTCATGGGATTAGATTCACAATGGAAGTTGAGGCACCTACTGGCCCGAGGCTTTGACCAACCCGCTAGTCTTAGCTTCACCCATCCGGCCTTAGGGTCTATTACCTCCGTGTGCACCGTGGGGTGTGTCACCACGGAGATTCTTCTACTCCTCCCGATGCCGGCCGAGTCCGACTTCATTCCATTTTGCCCAAGGGAGGAGTCATAATTTCTATACATGTCCGTCGTCCCACCGATTATAATGTATGGCGGTGATTATGAATTCCAAACTTGGGACTATGTCATATTGGAACCCACCTCACGGGGTCATACCTTCTTCGACCCTTTTGACCCCCCGCGCCCCCATCTTCACACATCTTCCTCCGCGGAGTTCACTATCACACCTTTTCCACTCGGGCCAAGCAACCTCCACATAGCCATAGGTCCGAATTTTCATATGGGGGTAATGAAAACTTTGGTTTCTCGATCCATCCAAACCACCCGCACCTCCCGAACTTCCCACATCCAAGCCTAATGTCCATGATTAGTGCATCGTAGGGTGTCTAGGAGTTCCCCATGACGTCAACCTCCGGTTACGTCAAATGTATGCATGGCACACGTTCGGGTGTCCTGGTCCGCCGTCATCCATGTACGGGTCGGACTAACATTAGGTATGTCTAGGGTCATATATGAGTCGGTATTGTCTCTTCTTTATGTGGTTTATTTTGTGTGGTTTGTTTGCATGGTTTGTGTGTAGTTTGAGAGTCTGCATGTGTCTTGTGCAAGCTCGTTGTCGTTCTCTTATGAGTAAGAGGCGATTGGACTCGTTCGATGAGTATGGGATCGGTTCTACATCTATACCCGGATCAGTCACCTACAGGGACTCAGCGGTGATTCCTAGTAAGTCTTCGAGCTGCTTCCTTCCCTTTGAGAGTGCCCCACCCGGAGTGTCCACCTCTAGCCCATGGCAGCTTGTGCATATCGAGTATATATGGAATGAGTAGGTGCTGGTCACTTGGAGTGGAGCGTACCAGCGTTACTTGGCACGGTGACGGATCCGCCGGAGTATTCGGGCATCTATACCCCTACTCGACGGGGTCGAGTTCCTCCCACCCGGGGAGAATTGATGGGGACATCGAGGCAAGACCGTCCGCATTTTATTTGTATTTATGTCCTTTCATATTTGTATGTATACCCTTGTGTTATATGGGTACGCAATTGTAAGTCTTAGTGGGTTTATATGTAAAATTCCAGTAGGCCCAAACCAGGGCGGCCCTCACCCCTTTCCCATTGGTCCACCTAGACTATGTGGGGCTGGTCAACCATCCTAGGTGGCCATCTAGAAGGGTTGAATGCCAATTGACCACATGGGAGACAAAGGGGGTAAATTTTCCAAGGTAGGCTACCTACCCTTTCCAACTTGTCCCCTCTTGGTCAAGGGGGCGCCCCTCCCCTTAATATTTTATGGTTTTTTTGTGTGTTATTCACACTTCATACCAGCCATCCAATCCCCTCCCCTAGATCTAATGGTGTAGATTAGGTTTGATGTAAGGCATATAAAATGTTGTATTTCCCATTTGTTGGCATTAATGAAGAGAAAATTGTTGGAAAATCAAGAGTGATTCTTGAGCCCCTCCCCTCTCCCCTGGTGTTCATCTCCTCCAACCTCAAATTCTAGAGTGGTTCTATCTTCAATCCCCTCCCCTCTATCTCCGGTGATCATCTGTGCCGCCGCCACCGCCGTTCGTGCCGCCTTCAAGCCGCCGCGGAGCCATCTTCAAGGTTCTGTCCCGCTGGACAGAGGTGTAGTCCACGAATTCCTGCTCTCTACCACGTGAAGATCTCAAGCTGAAATTTTGAGGGTATGTTCTTACCTTGAATCCCCACCACCACCTAACGTTTCACGTCCAAACTCCTCTATTTAGTAATTTTCGATTTTCGTGCATCGTTCATTCCCAGATCTGTCTTGTCTCTATCTATAGTGACAGCAGCCCTGTGTTTCTCACCTCCGACCCTCTTTTTGATTTTTCCAAATCCTCCCAATTTTACTGGGAGTTTTTTCCATCATCCCCTACATCCACCAGTTTTCTTGATTTTTTATCTGCCATCTATCCATTTTTCAAAATTCGTGTTCTATCTCAGCTACAGTGCTTTCAGCCCATTTCCAGATCCGACCCACTTCCAGTTAAAAACTCCCATCAATTCGTAGTCACATCCAAACTTGTCCAAACTAGTTTTTACGTCTTCCTAGCTTGATTTCCTACAAATTTTCAGAAGACCACCACTTCAGATTCGGACGTTCCCATATCGGTCAAAAGTAGTTCTCAGACAAGTTCTCTGCAGATCTAAGAGTCCGGTCACTGTACAATAGCAACTCAACAATTCATTAAAGCCCAGATCCGTGCATATCCAGGCCAGCTCTTCAAGCCTAGATTGAAGTATTTGAAGTTAGCTTTCCAACGTAGCCAGTTTCGTGTCAATCCGACATCGGGGCTGATCGCAGCGTCTGTTCTCACCGGGACGCGCGCTAAAAACTAGAAGTTGCAGATCGTGGCCGGTTATTCCGACCGGTGCCGAACGGAGCCGCCCGGCCTCCGTCCGGTGAACCAGCGCGCCTCCACTCTAGGGAGCGCTCATCCAGGCATCCACCACTACAGCTGTGCCACCGGGTCCTACACGGCCCCTCCGGACGGCACGTGGGCCCCACCGTCACGTGTTCGGGTGTTGCCGAATCAACGCGAGAAGCCGCCCGTCAACCCGAATTCGGTCCTCCCGGGCCCAGTTGTGTAGCCCTTTACCTCCCTGCGTGGAGTGGGCGATATTTCATTGTTGTCATCATTGTGTAATATTTATCCTGGGAGTACGAGTTTCGGCCGGGTCTGTCGTCCCCACGCCGAGCGCGTGGAGGTATCGCATTCGCTCCCTTACTTGGCATTTTGCTTACTTCATATATATTTATTTATGCCATTGCTAGAGAGCATGTGTAGGGACAATTAGCTCGCTTTATATTTATATCACCGCTGCTGCGAGAGAGAGCGTTACCGTCTCGTGACCCGATCCGGGCACAAGTGAGAGCCGACCACCCTAGCTCACTGCCAGTTTCTCAACCGCGCACGTCCGACGCTTCCCTCGTTAAGGGGCAGTCACGAGCTTGTCGTGACCGTGGTCCGTCCCGCATCAGTTTCTATCTGAGGCACTTGAAAAGCTTGATGTCTTTGTAGTTAAAACAACCCCACAATTTTGAGTTTTCTTATGCATCTCATGACTTTTCGTAATGAATCTGAAACCATTTATTATGTATCCATCGCATCTCCTAGCAATATCACTAGGACCATGAGCCAAACATGCAATTAACTCAGTGACATTTTGATTATTTGAACTCTGTAACTTTTGAACCTATTACAACAAAAGAAAAAATATATAATCATTACTCTCTCAATGACATAGTTTACAATAAATTGTTTAACATACTCCAAAGGTCACTTACATGGTCTTTAAACCATGTAGAGAACTTTTCATTGTGAATGCGCTCTAACTTTTTCTAACGTATATGCCGTTGTTGACATTTTATGATGTTTTTATATTCCCTGCATAGCAAATGCATTAAGTAGGACTTGGACAAATATATGTAGGAATAAATGGAATAATAAAAACTTACACAAGATATGTTGTAACTTCTTCACAATTAAATAGCACATATCTATGTGCTTATTTTAGATCCATTTTATCTAGAACAATAACTTTACACTTTCCCAAAGGACGACCTTCTTGTTTAAAGAAAGATGAACTTTCAAACACATTTGTCTCAGGTATTGCATCATCATTACGGATTGGCCTATTAAACCTGGTCTCCCCACTACTTAGATATCTTGAGCAAAAGGCTAAACATTCTTCCACAATATAACCTTCAGCAATTGAACCTTCAGGATGACTTCTGGTACGAACATGTGACTTTAGCTAAGAGAGATACCTATAAAAAAGCACATAAAATGATTAAGCTAGTACATATAATTAATAGAATGCATGTGTAACTATATATTCAACTAACCTTTCTATAGGATACATGCACAGGCCCACTAATACTTGCCTCTCTTGCTAGATGAATGGTTAAATGCATCATAACATCAAAAAAAGCTGGAGGAAAAATCCTCTTTAACTGACAAAGTGTGAGAGCAATTCTTCTTTCTAGCCTTTGAAGATCATTCACGTTAAGAACTTTTAAGCATAGTTCTCTAAAGAACTAACTTAGTTCAACCAAGATTGAGTTAACATTTCTTGGTAAAGTCCTTGTGCCTATCAGAGGAAAAATATGCTACATGACAACATGAAAATCATGACTTTTGAATCCAAATATCTTGCATTGCTTTACACGCACACATCTTGAGATGTTCGCTGTATAACCATATGGGAATTTTATTCTTTTTAAGAATCTACAAAAAAGTCTTTTTTCTTGATATTTCAATGTGAAACATGCAACAGGCTTTATAGTTTTATGGCCATCTGATACAAAGTGAAGAGCATGCTTTATATTAAGAGCCAGCAAATCCAAATGAGCATTCGAGTTATCCTTCGAGACATCTTTATCATTAAATATAGTATTGAGCAAACTTTCGCAAACATTCTTTTCAATATGCATCACGTCAAGATTGTGACGTAATAATTTATGCTCCCAATATGGCAAATCAAATTAGATATGATAGAACAAGTGGTGCACGAAAATAGATCCAGAGTTGGGTGAATGGGTATTTTTAGAAATTTTACTCAATTGAAATACTAACTCCACTCTAAGAAACAAATGAAAACTGTTCCATGGAAGACACTTAGAAATGAATGCTTCTACTAGACCAGTGGACAAACATTTATCATGCTAACACTGAATCAGAGAGAGACAAGATATAATCTACAGCATTCACAGCTCAAGCTACACTAACATCGAATTGAATAACTAGCGCTCAAAAGAACAGTCAACGAAACCTGTGAAGGAGGCAAGAGATAGGGAACAATCACACGAATCAAACCACTGCTCACAAGATTTTTAGGTGATTTGATCTGAGACCCCAGATCTACATCCACCCCTCACTCAATCCGAGTGAGTCTTCCCTTGCTCTAAGCAAGAACAAGCAGACTAAGTCTGCAATCATACGCTGCCTAACAGCTTGCCCTGAGGGAGACAAATCCCTCAACACCACCACAGGATCTGAAACCTAACCTTGTAACCCGCAAGATCAGAACCGGAGGACCAATCCTCCCTTCCTCCAAACCGGAGGAGAAACCACGAGTAGCACACCACCACTCGCGAATGGAGACACAGTCTCCCTTCCTCTAACACCTAGAGGGAAACCGGAGATCACTCTCCCTTCTCCTGAATCCATAGGAGGAACCCCGATCTCCAAATAGAGTATCGGAAGAGTAAAATGGAAAACAAAAACAACAAAGAAAACAAAATAGAACTGAGAGAAACTCAAGACACATAAGGCTCTCGCAGGAGCAAAACTATTCTGGATCTGATCCAGGAACAAACAAACACAAATCTTCAATAAGATTGGCCGCTTCAAAATCTAGTTCTCTTTTTTCTTCTGCTCACCCACTGGCTCTTTCTCTCTTTCTTTCTTCTTCTTTTGTTGGCTCACTCTTTCTCTTCTTGTTTCTCTCTTCTCTCTTCACTTCTCAGCTCTCACTCTCTGCCTACCTCTTCTGAAGGCTCTCTCTCTCTTTTCTTCTTTGCAGCTCCTCTCTACAGGCCTGCCTCCTCTATCACGTCTGCTTCGGAGGAAGATATCTCCTATTTATACCTAAAATAGGGTATCAGAAAAGGTACCCAACGAATCATGTAAATCCACTTGGAAAGAGAATATTCCTTCATCATAGGTATCTTAGAGACCTTGTCACATGGACATGACTTTTCCCGCAAAACTGGCATCACATGTCCATCATTAGTTAACCTGGGATCACGTGCCACTACTTGGTTCAAGCTCATGTGCCTTGAGTTTTCACGCTGGCCTTTGAGTATCGCTGCTGTCATTATGGTGTTTGCTGAAATGCCACCCTCAGTAGCATAAGATCTTTTGCCCTTTCAACTTGTACCTCAACTGATGCTGCCTTGATGAGCTGCCAAGAGCCCCACGAGCTTGTTGCTACTGTGGATCTTTCCATGGATCATGGTTGCTGAAGCTTGGTCTTTAATTTGGTTCACCAAGATTGCTTTAGGCTTGTAAAGATTCCAAATCCAAACTTGATTTAGTGCATCGAGGCAGCGGCTTGATGCTTCGACTTCTCCTTTGGGTGCTCAGACCTTCACATTTCTTCTACTTTGACCTGCCTCTCTCAATTGCACTGACCTTATTTGCCACAAGCTAACTGACTATAGAACAGTAGCATCGACCTTACGATCATGAATTTGTTCAGCTGCACTGACCTTATAAGCAAGGATATATGCATGTGCACCGACATTGATATTCAAAATATATACATGTGCACCGACCTTGATATGCAAACAATATGAATGTGCACCGACCTTGATATGCAAACTATATTCATGTGCACCGACCTTGACATTCAAAATATAGACATGTGCATCGACCTTGATATGCAAACTATATGCATGTGCACCGACCTTGATATTCAAAATATATACATGTTCACCAACCTTGATATTCAAACTATATGCATATGCACCGACGTGTACTGAATATGCTCCGACCTTATTAACAAGAACTTCTTCATGTGCGTTGACCTTGCTTAGGCATGAGCACTGACCTGAACTGTATGTGCACCGACCTGAGCTTGGCCATGTGCGTCGACCTTAACTGTATGTGCACCGACCTGAAGGCTATACGTGCATCGACCTTCATGCACAAAATATATGTGCACCGACCTTGGTACTGCACTCACCTGATGTGCATCGACCTTAGTGGTCAGAACGGTAGAAGGTTCACCGACCTTTACTTGTGCTAGCCAGAGGTGCACTGACCTTGGCTCTGTGCTCGCAAGAGGTGCACCGACCTTACTGTCAACCATTAGTACAGCTTGTACTGATTGGAGCTTTGACTGGCTAAACTAGACTATTGACTTTTTTGTTGACTATGCATTGACTTCATTGACCATGTTGACTTTTCTTCATTTCTTCCTATTTTAACTGGCTTTACTCTTACCTCATGCTGATTTTTTACTGTCAATTGTTCTCCACAGTTTAACTGTCCTACCAATGTCCTATACCATACTTTCCAGCATGTACATGAGAATGCACATGAAGAGTTAAGACATATATCATCATCAATCGTACACATACATCATGAATCATGAATCGTACACATACATCATGACATCATCAAAATCACAACCTTCTGCTCATATCATTATGATGGAAGAAATGCATGAATCCATATGACATCATAAACCAATGAGTCATAGTGTTTGAAATCATCAAAACAACAAGGGTACAACAATCTCCCTCTTTTTGATGATGGCAACACTATAAGTCATAAAGCCTAGTTTGATGATGATGCTATAAGTACTATAAGACCATAGAGCAACATGCTAACTCATATCAAACTCTTCTCCCCCTTTGACTTCATCAAAAAGGATATAATAGTTTGAGAAAATCAGTAGAAAG
The DNA here is from genome assembly GCA_022559845.1 of Amorphophallus konjac. Classification (NCBI taxonomy): domain Eukaryota; kingdom Viridiplantae; phylum Streptophyta; class Magnoliopsida; order Alismatales; family Araceae; genus Amorphophallus; species Amorphophallus konjac. The sequence goes on from CM040126.1 coordinate 234,632,645, forward strand.
AAGTGCAAAGCATGCATGGATATGGTGGAGTCATTAATAATTCTCCCCCTTTCCAAATGAACTAAACCTGACAGACAGTACAAATCACGTAACCCTACTCCCCCTGAAAATGTTAGGTGTATTGAAGTGAGGATAGGGGTATGACAAAAGACAGACAAGACAATGATCAGCAAAAACCACAGGGACAGCCAAGAAAGAATATCAAGGAGAGCATGCAGAAATCAGACTAATCTCCCCCTTAATGCCAGAATGCTGATGAGGCAATCTCCCCCTTGACAGAATAGAGTAATTGGTATGGAAGAAATGGCCAGAATGTATCATCAAAAACATAGGGGCATTTATGGACAATGTAGGCAGTGAGGAAATGATGCAAGCAATGAGTGAATGAGAACAAAAATAAATTTCTTCTTGGAGCCCATGCTTCGCTCTATTGCCGATAATATTGGTCAAGTATTGAAGATTGATCCATCCACACTCAATCTATCGAATACTACTGCGGCACGGGTCTGCATTGAATTGGATATTTCCAAACCTCACCCTCCGCGGATATGGATTGGGTTTCCAGGTGGTGTGGCCTGGCAGGATGTCTGTTATCCAAAGTTGCCGACTTTTTGTTCTTCTTGTGCCCGGATTGGTCACTCTGTTTCTGACTGTAAAATTCTGGGGCGAAAGCAAATTTCGATTGAAGCTTCCTCTCGCCCTGTTCAAAAATAATGTTGGCAACCTGTTGTAGCTAAAGTGACTGATGTTATTATAGGAAATGCTCAGGAGGGATCTTCAGCTCCGTCTGGTGCTGGAATTGCCCAGGAGGGTACTTCTCCTAGTTTGGATTCTAATTCACAGAATACCACTATCGAATTAACGTAGCTCCCTGCGACGGAGAACCTACCTTCTTCATCAGCAGCGAGGCTGGTGTCTTCACTTTTAGCATCCCAGTGTATTAAGGATGCTACTTTATTAGGAGCCTCTCTAGAGCATCATCCTGTGAGCGTGGTCTTACATTCTACTGATCTGGATCTTGGCAATGGTGTACATTTTCCTCATCGGGAGCCCCCTTCATTCCAAATAGCTGGTTCGGCTGAAACAATTGCTCCTGTCCCTGAATTGCAAATTGTGGATGCTCACAGAGGTACTAAAGGTAAAGGCAAAATCCAAGATGACAAAATTCTAGTAGAAGGAAAAACTCTAGTGGATGAGGTTCAGCTTCGGAGACAGGAAATAGCATCTTCTGCTGATATTAATAATGTCAATATTCTACTGAAAGGGCAATCAGGAGTCATTACTAGATCGATGATAAGGTCTGGCTCTGCGGGTACTCTTCCAAACATTTCTTAAGTATTATGACTTTTATTATTTGGAATGTTAGAGGCATTGTGAATGATCTCTCCCTGGGTCATGTTAAGTTTCTTATCAAAAATCACAATATTAAATGCATGTCTTTATTAGAGCCTAAGATTCAGGTTAGTTCCATGGACAAGATTTGTAGAAGATTGGGAATGGACAAGGTGATTGCCAATGGAGATAATAATGCTCACATCTGGGTTATGTGAAAAGATCCGCTGGATTTCTCTATTATTTGCCAGGATGAACAACATGTTACTATCAAGCAGAATGTTGTTCTTATTCGAACATTCTGTGTTACTATAATTTACACTAAATGCTCCATTGTTGAACGGAGATTTTTGTGGTCCTCTTTAAACAATATCCATTTACAGATTTCTGGTCCCTAGCTGGTGGCAGGGGATTTTAACTGCATTTTAGACCTTGAAGAAAAACTTGGAGGCAATCCACCATCACTCATTTCAATGTCTGATTTTAAAAATTGTATGAATGATAGTGCACATTCAGACTCTGGATACCAGGGTTCTAAATACACCTGGCATAACAACCAAAGTAGAGATAAGGGCATTTGGGCTAGATTGGACAAGGCTCTCACTAATGGTCCTTGGCAATTAGCCCTTCCATTTACTGTTGAGCACTTATCCAGGGAGGCATCGGACCATGCTCCTATCCTTATTAAACCATCTATTGTGTCTAAATACAGAAGCAGGTTCTGTTATCAACAAATGTGGTCTACTCATGATAGTTTTCCGAGGGATGTGGAGGTTAATTGGCGCACAAGTCCACTGGCTTCTTCTACAATTTCTACACTTTATTTGAAGCTCAAGCACATGAGGAAAATGCTCCAAATTTGGAATAAGCAGGTATTTAGTAATATCCACACAAATCTTATGGCAGCTGAAGATTCTATTTTGAAGGCAGAATTCCATTATGATGGTCAAACAAATCAGATCAACTTTGAAATGCTAGAGATTGCTAAATCAGATTTGGCCAATAGACTGATCCAACATGAATCATTCTGGAGACAAAAATCATGAGTCACTTGGCTTGTAGAAGGCGATCGGAATACTAAGTATTTCTACATGAAGACCATTGCAAACAAGAAAAGGAATGTGATTCCTCACCTCAGGAACTCTGCTGGATTACTTACATCTGATCATGAGGAAATGAAGAGCATTGCTGCAGCCTAGTTCTAGAAAGCTTTCACTTCTCAGTATCATCACATTGAAGATATGTTATTGAATAACATTCCTCAGTTGGTTTCCCCTACTGACAATGAAAGACTATGTGCCATCCCGACTGAGTCTGAAGTCCAAGAAGTTGTTTTCCAAATGTCCCCTGATAGTGCTCCAGGTCCGGATGGCTTTTCAAGGGCCTTTTTCTAGAAAACATGGAAAATCACTACAGGTGTGATTGTGAATGCAATCTAGTAACTCTTCACCTCTCGGACTATGCTGCCCAGGTTCATGTCTGCTACTCTTATAGATCTTATTCCTAAAGTGAGTAATGCTATTGACATCTCTGATTACCGACCTATTAGCTTGTGTAATTTCATTTACAAGGTTATGTCAAAACTAATAAGCAATAGACTAGCCTCAATCTTGCCTAATATCATTTCCTTGGAGCAATCAACATGTGTGAAAGGAAGACTTATTGTGGAGAATATTGCCCTAGCTCAAGAGATGATCCATGAACTGGGTAGGAAAACCAGAGGAGGAAATGTGGCTTTCAAGTTAGACATGGCTAAGGCATGTGATCGTTTAGAGTGGGAATTTCTCTATGCAGTATTATCTAAGTTTGGATTCAGTGATCACTTTATTGCACTTATTCATTCCATGATTGGAAATTGTTGGTTTTCTGTCCTCATGAATGGTGACTCAGCAGGGTTTTTCAAGTCCTCCAGGGGTGTTCGCCAAGGTGATCTTATAGCACCAGCCCTTTTTATAATTGCAAAGGAAGCTTTGAGTAGGTCTATTCACAAAGCTCAATCCGAGGGTCAGGTGGACTAGTTTGCTGGTCCCCGGAGATGCCCAAACATTTCTCATCTTCTTTTTGCTGATGACACCTTGGTCTTCAGCAAGGCCAATGCTGTATCTATTAGAAATCTGATGGGTATTCTTAGAACATATGAAAGAGCTTCAGGTCAATCAATTAAGGTTGGAAAGAGTGGTTTTTTTGTCCACCCTAAAACTAAGACTTCTACTATCAAGAGGATACAAGACATCACATGTTTCACTCACCACTCTATCCCTCATAAGCACTTGGGTTTTCCCTTGGTCTGTGGCAGGTCGAAGAAAGTTCATTTTGCTGGCATTATCTCCTCTATTCAGAAGCATATTGATGGTTGGCATGCCAGCTATTTATCTCAAGGAGCCAGAGTCACTCTTCTGAAGCATATTCTTTCATCCATCCCATTGTATTCTCTAGCCTCATCTCCTATGCATGCTGGAGTTCACCAAATGCTAGACCGGTCATTTGCTAATTTTTTCTGGGGCTCATCCAAGCAAGGAAACAAAAGGCATTGGAAATCATGGAAAGCCATATGTAAACCTGTTAACTGCATTTAGGATCAAGATGTTGTGGAAGGCCATGCATTTTGATTCTAGATGGGCTGAATACTTTAGAGCCAAATGTTTTAGAGGAAGACACATCTCTGAGGTTGATTTCAAGGAGATGAAAGAGCATGCTAGAAGGAGCTGGTCTCAGGCAAGATTGCCATATTGAAGCACAAAAGAATGGTTATTGGAAATGGTTGTTCTGCAAATTTTTGGTTGGACACTTGGATTGGTAGCCAACCTCTGGTTTCTTACATCCCGAGCACCAATATTCCAAATAGGAAGGCTACTATCAAAGATGTATTATTTCATCCATCTCAAGAAGACATTGCTATTATTGAAAGCCATCTTCCTAATATTCTTAGTTATGCTATTTGGCTCACTTCATTCAGTCAATAAATGGATAAGGCAGTGTGGAGTCTTTCTTCTTCGGGTGAGTGTCTAATTTCAACAATCTATAAAGATTCCTACAGAAATGTTCCACAGCAGGATTCTATCCCAGGTGATCGGATTTGGTCAAAATGGATTCCACCCAAACTTTCTGTCCACATATGGAAAGTCTAGATCAATTGTATCCCGACGGATTCTAGAGTGAAATCTCTAGGCATTCCTATTCCATCGAAATGCTTTTGCTACAGAAAACCGCAGGAGGAGGATACCAACCATCTTTTTATCAAAAGTGAATGGGCTTCTGCTTTATGGTCTAAATTCCACAGATCTGGTTGTCAAATATGGGGCGACTTAGCAAGATCCATGATTCATAATACAGTGAAAGGGAACAATGTTAAATCTTTATATCGTTTATTCCAGATTGTTGTCCTTGCTTTTGGCCTGTGGGAATTATGGCTTGCTAGGAACTCAGCTTTGCATGAAGGTAAATCCACAACACCTCAAAGCATTTTTCACAAGGTTCTTTCTCAGGTTAAGCAAATTATGAACTCTGCTAACCTCAAGGAAAGTCATTTATGCACCCGCAACATATTGACTGGATTTGGTAAAAAGGTTGCCATCCAAAGTCCCCCCTGGGTCAAAGTTATTAGATGGACTTGCCCCCCTTGGCCTCAGCTAAAGCTAAATACAGACAGAGTGATTAAATCCTCCAGATCCTCTGGTGGTGGTGGTGTCATAAGAGATTACAAATGGAATATTCTTCTGGCATTCTCCCATTCTTATGTGCATTGTAGCAGTCTTGTTGCTGAAGCCCGGGCCTTGATGGATGGAATCAAATATCTTCACACTATATCTTCACAGCCGGCTGTGGTGGAGTGTGATTCACTTCTCCTGGTGCAAGTGATCAAAACGAAGGCCGCCTATCCTTGGGATATTCTCCCCTTTGCTAGAGAAATCTGAAGCAGCATCCCTCACCTTGTGAATATATCTCATATTTTCAGAGAGGCAAATAATGTAGCTGATTCATTAGCCAATTTGGCGTGTCATTCTCATTGTAATTCTTTCTTTAATTCGCAGCATGAACTTCCCACCTTGGTTAAAGGTGCTGCTAGACTTGATAAGCTAGGTATGCCTAGCCTTCGATTGATGTAATATGATTTCCTTCATTGATCAATAATATACCCCCTAGGTGTGAGATGGAAAGTGTAGTCCGATTGGGATGCACTTTCCTAATCACCACTAGGTAGGGCCTTTTTTTAAAAAAAATGAGAACAAGCCAAGAGTTTCCAGCAGGGCAAAACTGAGCACTAGTAATTAGACTGAAGGCCCAAGAGATCAAATGATTCAAGAAGGTATTCAATAAGATACCATAATCATAAATCCATAAATAAAGATATTTCAGAGTCTTCAATTATAAGGGCTTATGAAGGAATCTTTATTTAGCTGCATGGCTTAAATATGATGTATTCAAAGTTTATCAATAAGGTTCTATACTCGTATCTGAAATCAATTTTAATAAAAGTGAACCATGCCTTCATGTTAGTATCTAGTTTATCCTCCTTTCATCTTAATCAGTCAATTTCAATGACTTCGTTAGGAGTTACAAAGTGTAGTATTAAGGTTAAACACTCAAGAATGCATTTGATTTGTCCATCATTTCAGCAATTTTTCAAATTTTTCTTTCTATGTAGTAGCAATTTTTATAGCAATATCTTTCAAGATCAATCGAGTTTAGTGCACACCTTATAACTAGATGATACACGTTGTTTAGACGTCAGTATCCCTAAGCACTTAGTATGACTAACTGTCATGATTCATTAGAACAGAGATAACACCATTATGGCTTTTGAAGTGAGACACAGCACGTCTCAAGTGATGTGACCCAGTTACTCACCATACATCATGTCATTGCTCTGCCAATTTTCACATAAATTTCAATCAGTTTTTCAATAGAGGTAACTATGGCACTTCATGACATAGGTTTACTCCATTTATTTGACGGAGATCCTAGTTTCCCGGTGACCAAAGTCATTGCTCTGACCATATTTCACTTTTAGACATTTCTCAGAGCAGTCAAATATTTAAGAACAATACACACATCATGTATCTCAACCAAAGTAAGTCATGATTTTAAAACTTTCAGATTTCAAAAGGTTTTACATGATATAACATGAATCAACTGGTTAAAGTTTATTAAAAGAATTGATTCAGATATTTTCAAGATATTCATATATAAACTCAAGAAATACATGAAACTTAAACCACCTGAAACTTTCAGACATTCATAAATCCATATAATAGAAGATTCCTTATTGCTAAGGTTTTCAGATTTATGATTAAGGTACACAGATTGAAATCTTCTCAAATGACACTCAAGAGAAAAGAATTTTTGAACCAGCCAATTTCAACAAGCGACAGAGAGCACTTAGCAAGAGTGTGAACACCGATGTAGCAGCTGAGTGAAGATGATAGGTAACAGTAAGAGAGAATGATAAGCTCAAAGGAATTGCAGAAGTACTAGTAGACCTTCAAATAGATTGAATCTAATACATCCAGCTCCCCCTCAGTAAATGCAGGAGCAAAATACAATCAAATTCAGTTTCATGAAAGTGATGAGTTCAAGGATCTAAGATGAAATGTACTACACATGCATCACAAATATCAATCAAACAGATCATATCCAAGAGAGCAACTCAATCTGAATTGGGAGCTTCAGTTGACCGAAGAGAGCAAGACAGAGATGGAACAGAAAGACATTATGCTCCCCCAAAATGTATGCATGAGGTTTCCAGAGAAATCTATTTGAATCAGTAAGTGACATGCATGAATGCAGACAGTGATCAAAACTTTATTATGAATATGACCAACCTAATGCATATAAACATTCTTCAAAATGCAAGAATTCCTCCTTATGAATGTGAATTGCATGTCAAACAACACCTTTTGCATTTTCAACATGAATGATATGCGATCAATTCTGAGATCAGTAAATGCATGATAACAAATGCACATGAGTAAACTATGAAATGCAGGAACTCCCCCTATGTATGTGCATTTATATCAATCAGTCCTATTGACACATGAGTGATATGCAATTAACATATATGTGCATATGCATTGACTCCTCCTAACTAAATGCATTGAGCTATCAAATATGACATGAAAACCATGTAGGAGACTTAATCCAAACCAATATGCATGAAACACAAAATTGCCTTGTCTGACTCGCCCTATTTACATGCCATGTGTGACAACACAGTATGCAGCATGTGCAATGACAACTTGTGTAGGGAGTTTGATTGCATTATGGTCATGAACATCTAGACTATCCTAAGTGTAAATTGACCTATGGTACCAGACAGAGGACTTGGTCTAAGGACCACCTCACACATAGTAAGAACTTCAAGATAGATTGCATATGTCCTTTAGTAACTCACCATTTATATAACATAGAAGTCATGCAAGACAATGTAATGCAGTCCTATGTGCATCTTAAATGAATGATAGTTTGCTGAGCACATATGTATGCAGATGAACGCACTATGTAGCAAATTTTCAATGAATATACTATGACAAGTATCAATCAAATGCAATTGGTATGTGCATGCACCAACTATATCCACTTCAGATTTTCAGACTCTGTCATGCAATTCATTTTCAAATTAATATGTACACAGATTATTCACAATATGCATTAACAAACTTAAGTGCAAATGACAATCAAGTATAACATGCAGCCAACTAAAGGAGATTATAGAAAACTTCAAATAACCAAACTCGTAAAGTGCAGAATTGTGGTTTTACCATACTTGGGTGCCTTGGTTTAGTAAACCCCTCTTTATTCCTCAGCCCCAAGGCACACCTGCAGCACAGTCTCATTTTACAGATCTCGGTACCCAAATGTTCTTGGGTCCTATAGTGTTAGTAGCACTAATGAAGGATTCCTTCCACAACTTCCTGGCAGATATATCATCAAATTTCATCACTAAGCAATTATTCATGGAATGTCCATGCCGTGCACAATAATCACATGAACCATTTGGCCTTAAATTCTTCTTATGCATGTAAGCATGTGCATGGAATTTATGAGCATGAATGTTTTTGTTTTTAGCAAAAGTTTGTATCTTATAACCGGCCAACCAGCAACTTGTAGCATTGTGATCTGGTTTACCACATTCAAGATAGATAGAAGATTTTCCTTTAAAAGTGAATTTATTTCTATCGAAAACATTCTGTTTTGCAGGGAATCTAACAGGTTTAGAGTGGACTTTTCCCTGGGTGTCCCAACAGTGGGCTGCAATGTTGCCCATCTTGCCACAACAAAAGCATTAAATCTTCTTTTTATGAAATGCATGATTTTTAAGATGTGATTTCCTTACATGCATTTTACGGGCATTCAAGTCATCTAGTTCCATTAATCTACATTCATGCATTTGATGGCCAAGTCTGTGATAGTACTGACATGTCATGAATTTCTTGTGTGCATGTGTGTATGTGAATGATTTATGGGCAACATGCAAAGTGGTGGCATGAACATTTTTGTTCTTTTCTTTTTGTTTTTCAGTTGTTTTCAAGGATTTTTGAGCAAAGAACTAAAAAATAGATAGGCTCGGAGAGTTATGAGAAGCAGAACTGGAAACAAAGGATGTTTGAATTTTATTTTCAAAACTCTTTTATTTGCAGGGTTATAGCCCAACCCTTCCTTCTGAAAATTAGCCTTGCTTCCAAGAAGCTTATCTAAATTGGTCCTTCCCTCAACAAATCAAGATAAAGATTCATTAAGATCATTATTTTCTTGTTGAAGAGCTAAAACACTAAGCTCATAACTAGCCAGCACTTCTTCACACTCAGCAACTTTAATTTTCTAAGCCTCATTAATAGATTTAAAATCTTCACTTTCTTTTTACAACATTATCAATTTTTCAGACTTAGTTGAACAAACAGATTTCCCTTTTTCCAACACAAGCAGTCTGTCAGAAATAACAGTGTTCAATTCTTTCACATTTTCATTTTCCAATTTCAATTCTTCAATCTGTTCAACAATGTTATCATCATTAGACATAGAACTCAATTTTTCACTTAACTTCTCTTGTCTTTGTTCAATTTCCAAAGTATTGTTTAAAAGATCTTTGTTTTCTTCCTTTAGAGAATCAATTAATTCCTTCTGCCATTCTAAGTCTGAGTGAATACTTTCATTTATTTCTTTCAGGAATTGGTATTCATTATAGACTGATTTAATAGAACTTGTTGTTTTAGCTTTGAATTTCTCACATTGTTTCTTAAGATGATCATTTTCAAATTTCAGAACATTCAGTTCAGAGTTAGCACGATCAAGATCTTTGAACAATTTTTCATTCTGAACTAGATTAGTGATATGAATCTGATCATCATTAGCCGATCTAAGTTTTTCGTCTAGTTCAGAATTCTCATTTGCAAGATATTGATTTTCATTTTTTAATAAGCCAATTTGTTTTTAAAGCGTTTGGGCATCAGACAAACAAGCATCATGCGACTGTTTCATTTTTAAACAATTTTCACATGAAGAATTTGAACTATTCAGATCAATTTCCTTTTTCAAGTTTTTGTATTGTTTTCTTAATTTTTCATGTGTTTCTATCAAAGCAGCATAAGCATCCTGCCAATCATCTAGAGAAAAGTTCTCAAAAGGATTTACTTGATCATCATCCTCCTCTTCATTTTGATTGCTGCTTTGATCACTATTGTCAGCCATCATGCATCTGTGTTCGCCTCTCCTATGGGCTAGCTTCAGCTTGTCTAGAATATCCTTAGCGGATGTGCAATCATTGAGACAAGAGTAAAAAGCCTTGTTAGTAGCTGCTTTCATCAAATCCAGAGTAAATCCAGAGCTCTTTGATTTTTACCACACATAGATCTATGAATGTCAGTCCATTTGGACTAATTCTTTTGGTAGTCTGTGTGGACCATGTGCAATGAGCTTCCATAGATCAGGATCAACAGACTTGACAAACATACGCAAGTTGTTAAGCCACAAATAAAAATTAGTACCATCAAAAACCGGTGAATAGACCATGGATATAATCATCAAACAGATTCAAGATAATAAGCGGCGGCCAGAGGTGCACCACAAAACTGCAGGATCTACCGTGGATTGTTGAATCCAAAGGACCAGTAACCCGCTCTGATACCAATTGATAGAACAGGTGGTGCATGGAAATAGATCCACAGGGGGGTGAATGGATCTTTTTGGAAATTTTACTCAATTGAAATACTAACTCCACTATAAGAAACAAATGAAAACTGCTCCATGGAAGACACTTGAAATGAAGGCTTCTACTAGACCAGTGGACAAACATATATCATGCTAACACTGAATCAGAGAGAGACAAGATATAATCCACAACATTCACAGCTCAAGCTACACTAACATCGAATTGAATAACCAGCGCTCAAAAGAACAGTCAACGAAACTTGTGAAAGAGGTAGGAGATAGGGAACAATCACACAAATCAAACCACCACTCATAGGATTTTTAGGTGGTTCGATCTGAGACCCCAGATCTACATCCACCCCTCACTCAATCCTAGTGAGGCTTCCCTTGCTCCAAGCAAGAACAAGTAGACTCAGTCTACAAACATACGCTGCCTAATAGCTTGCCTTGAGGGAGATAAATCCCTTAACACTGATCCTGCAACCCACAGGATATGAAACATGACCTTGCCACCAGCAAGATCAGAACCGGAGGACCAATCCTCCCTTCCTCCAAACCGGAGGGGAAACCATGAGTAGCACACCACCACTCGCAAACGGAGACACAGTCTCCCTTCCTCTAACACCCAGAAGGGAAATTAGAGATCACTCTCCCTTCTCCTAAATCCATAGGAGGAACCCCGAACTCCAAACAGAGTATCGGAAGAGTAAAATGGAAAATGAAAACAACACATAAAACAAAATAGAACTGAGAGAAACTCAAGACAGATAAGGCTCTCACAGGAGCAAAACTGTTCTGGATCTAATACAGGAACAGACAAACACAAATCTTCAATAAGATTGGCCGCTTTAAAATCTAGTTCTCTCTTTTCTTCTGCTCGCCCACTGGCTCTTTCTCTCTTTCTTTCTTTTTCTTTTGTTGGCTCGCTCTTTCTCTTCTTCTTTCTCGCTTCTCTCTTAACTTCTCAGCTCTCACTCTCTACCTACTTCTTCTGAAGGCTCTCTCTCTCTTTTTTCTTCTTTGTAGCTCCTCTCTAGTGCCCTGCCTCCTCTGTCACGTCTGCTTCAGAGGAAGATATCTCCTATTTATACCTAAAATAGGGTATCAAAAAAGGTACCCAGCGAATCATGTAAATCCACATGGAAAGAGAATATTCCTTCATCATAGGTCTCTTAGAGGCCCTGCCACGTGGACATGACTTTTCGCGCCAAACTGGGATCACGTGTACATCATTAGTTAACCTAGGATCACGTGCCACTACTTGGTTCGAGCTCACGTGCCTTGAGTTTTCACGCTGGCTTTTGAGTATCGCTGCTGTCATTAAGGTTTTTGCTGAAATGCCACCCTCAGTAGCTTAAGATCTTTTGCTCTTTCAACTTGTACCTCTGTTGCTGCTACCTTGATGAGCTGCAAAGAGCCCCACGAGCTTGTTGCTATTGTGGATCTTTCCATGGATCATGGTTGCTGAAGCTTGGTCTTTAATTTGGTTTACCAGGATTACTTAAGGCTTGTAAAGATTCCAGATACAAGCCAGATTTAGTGCATTCAGGAAGTGGCTTGATGCTTCGACCTCTCCTTTGGGTGCTCAGACCTTCACATTTCTTCTACTTTGACCTGCCTCTCTCAATTACACCGACCTTACTTGCCACAAGCTAACTGACTATAGAACAGTAGCATCGACCTTATGATCATGAATCTGTTCAGCTGCACTAACCTTATAAGCAAGGATATATGCATGTGCACCGACCTTGATATTCAAAATATATACATGTGCACCGACCTTGATATGCAAACTATATGCATGTGCACCGACCTTGACATTCAAAATATATATATGTGCACCGACCTTGATATGCAAACTATATGCATGTGCACTGACCTGTACTGAATATGCTCTGACCTTATTAACAAGAACTTCTTCATGTGCATTGACCTTGCTTAGGCATGAGCACTGACATGAACTGTATGTGCACCGACCTGAGCTTGGCCATGTGCATCGACCTTAACTGTATGTGCACCGACCTAAAGGTTGTATGTGCATTGACCTTCATGCATAAAATATATGTGCACCGACCTTGGTACTGCACTCACCTGATGTGCATCGACCATTGTGGTCAGAATGGTAGAACGTGCACTGACCTTTACTTTTGATAGCAGGAGGTGCACCGACCTTGGCTCTGTGCTGCCAAGAGGTGCACCGACCTTACTGTCGACCATTAGTACAACTTGTACTGACTGGAGCTTTGACTGGCTGAACTAGACTATTGACTTTTTGTTGACTGTGTATTGACTTTATTGACCATGTTGACTTTTCTTCATTTCTTCCAATTTTAATTGGCTTTGCTCTTACCTCATGCTGATTTTTACTGTCAATTGTTCTCCACAGTCTAACTATCCTGCCAATGTCCTATACCATACTTTCCAGCATGTACATGAGAATGCACATGAAGAGTTAAGACATATATCATCATCAATCGTACACATACATCATGAATCATCAATCGTACACATATATCATGACATCATCAAAATCACAACCTTCTGCTCACATCATTATGATGGAAGAAATGCATGAATCCATATGACATCATAAACCAATGAGTCATAGTGTTTGACATCATCAAAACCACAGGGGTACAACAGGATACTTCATTTTCTCCAATTATAAAATGGATCCACATCTTTACCATGCTTCTTTTTTCTTTTTGATTTATTCTAACAAGTCTTCCCAAATGTAAAAGTCAATCCTTGCAATTGTGCCAAACAAACAGAACCAGATAATGGTTTAGGCACACTTCTATACTCTTGCTTACCATCAAATGATCTATACTCAGATCTAAATCGATGATCATGATCTAAAAATCTGTGGTGACCCATATAACAGAACTTTCGACCATAAGTCAAGAAATTAGACCATGTGTCCTTATTGCAATGAGGGCATGCATATTTCCCCTTGGTACTCCAACCAGATAAGTTTGCATATGTAGGAAAATCATTGATTGTCCACAATAATGCAGCACGCATTTTGAATATCTCTTTTCTCGATGCGTCATATGTTTCAACCCTAACTTCCCACCACTCTTTCAACTCCTCTATCAAAGGTTGAAGATATATTTCAATATCATTACCATGAGCCAAAGGGCCAAGAATAAGCAAAGACATGATAAAATAAGGTTGTTTCATACACATCCATGGTGGTAGATTATAAGGCATTAGAATAACTAGCCATGTACTATGAGAGATACTCATCGTCCTAAATGGATTAAAATCATCAGCTGATAAACCAAGTCTCACATTCCTACTATCTGAAGAAAAATCAGGATAAAGATAGTCAAAAGTCTTCCAAACAGGAGAATCAGCATGATGTCTCATCATGCCATCTTTAGTGCGCTCTTCATCATGCCATCTCATAGAAGGAGATATTTTTGATGACATGAATAATCTTTGAAGTCTTGGTATTAAGAGAAAATGACGTAATATGTTGGCTGCAATATTTGATTGTTTCTTGGATGATTTCACCTCATTTTCACCATTTGTTTCAACTTGTATCCATCTTGAAGCACCATAAGTGTTGCATGATTCATCATCAGCCTTTGTCTTCCAATATAGTTGACAATCATTAAGGCAAGCATGAATTTTCTTGTAATTAAGCCCTAAGTTCTTAATAATATCTTTGATCTCGTATAGAGAATTTGGCAATGTTTCTCCATCAGGCAACACTTCTTTCAACAATTCTAACATCATAGTGAATGAACTATCACTCCATCCATTGAGACATTTGATCTGATAGAACCTAACAAGAAAGGATAGCTTGGTAAATCTTTTACATCCCGGGTATAATTCTTGCTCAGCATCTTTGATCAATTTAAAAAAATTTCAACTTCAGCATCTATTCTTTGTGGAGAATCTGATACTCCAAATGTAGACGAACTCGGATTTGTGAAGACAAAAGTGTCATTCAGCATTTCATGCATTTCAGTATCAGGCTTTGAATTACCAGAGTCATTGAATGCAACATTTTCTGAAGTATGTGAACCTTCCCCATGAAAACCCAATGAGTGTAGTTGACACTGAAATCATGACAAATTATATGCTCGAAAACCTCTTCCCTGATCATCCTAAAGTAATTATTACAGTTCACACAAGGACACATGATCTTCCCATCACTAGAGACTTTTTGAAATGCAAAATCTAAAAATTGAAATGCTCCATCCACATATCTCTTGCTCACCCTACAACATTAAATCAAATATATAAGTCATAGTTATGTAATTTTCCATCATAGAAAAGAATGACCATAATATCTTATTATGTATATATACCTTGGTTCTTGAATCCAACTCTTATCTAACATTTTTCCAACAAATTTGGCTATCAAATGGTGTAAGAAATAAATTTGATCACTACGAAAAAGGTAACAAAAAAGTTAGTGTAGTGATGGTTAAGTATACAATATACATTGTAAATTAACAACAAAAAAGTATGAATCTAGGGGATTCTTTAACAAGTTTTAGTTTAACTACAAACCTTGCTAAGGACAAAATGAGAAATGTGATTGTAAATTGTACGAAAACAACTCAATCACTTGGCACAGATGTGATTAGGGAGAGCAAGTATTGCATAAATAAAAACCAAATGAAAATGCGATTAGGTTAAGCAAGCTCATAAAGTTAGAAAATTTTTATTCTCTACACCATGCTTGAAGGAGAAAAAAAATAAAAGAAACTATTTAAAGAGACAATTAAAGTAATTTTCATCATACAGTGTGCAGTGTTTAATTGTTCTCATAAAGTGTCATGAGCCTACTGAGCATCCACTTGGGAACTAATCTAAAATGACTTTTTTAAAAATGAAAGTTAATAGTTTCATTTTTCTTCTTTTACATGTAATCTTAAAGACAATATATAGATGACACATTGACAGTATGAAATATGTAAAACATGTAGCCCTCTATCTGCTTTTGTGTGATGGAACCTTGGCTTGCTATTAAGTGTCAAAGGCTTCTTCCATTTAGAATTTATGTACCTAGTTTGTTTGTCAAAGTTATTAAGTTGTCTAGGGAGGATGAATGTGCTATTTAATTGCTCGTAAGTATTATTTTGACAGGAACTGCATGATGTTAAGAGGGAAAATGTTGCTTTGCAAATGCAACATTTTATTAGAGAAGAAACTAGGTACACCTACTTGACCATTTATAAGGTCCAATCCCCAAACTTCCTTATTTTTCCAAAAGAAAGGGTGGGATGTACCACCAATTTTATTAAATAAACAGAGGAAGTAAAATAGGTGAGGAGAGATCCCTAGAGAAAAGAAAATTAAAACATCTATAAATGAAGTAGGGATTGTTGTGCCCCTGGGGTTTTGATGATGTCAAACACTATGACCTTCATGGTTTTGATGATGTCATGTGCATATCCTTGAATTTTGTGAAGCATAGGTTGGCATCATTATAGCTCAGAGAAACTACCATGTCTGGTGGATTTCAGAAGTTTCTGAAGTCCAAAACTTCAAGTTTGGATATTTATCTCAGAAATAAACGATAGATTTTCAGAAACTCAAGCATTCAAAAGTACAGAAAGCTCAGATTCCAAAAGTTCTGAAAAGTCAAGTTCAGAAGGTTAATCTTGCAAAAGGTCAGAGGCTCAGAGAGTTCATAATTCAATTTTTTATAAGGCAGAAGATCATTCAACTCAGAGAAGTTAAGAAGTTCAGAACTTTCAGATTTAGAAAATTCAGAATCAATAGAGAAGAACAAGCAATTTCAGAAATGTTGTAAGGTTCAAACCTCAGTATAAGCTCAACCAACTTAATGAAGATTTTTGAACATAGTCAACTGATTGAGCATAAGTTCAGCAAAGTTGATGAAGGATCTTTCAGTTCAGCAAGTGCTAAAGTCAGCAGACCTTTTTCAGATTAGCTGGCTTGATGAAGCCTACTGAAGTTATTCAAGCACAATAACCTAAGAACTCATTTTATATGAAAGTATGCTCAAATGAAGTCAATAAAGTTCATTGGATAAGCATTTGAGGGGTTGGAGTTTAGTTCTGCAGAGTTTACTAAAATCAGTAGACTTTATTAATAGTAGCAAAGGCTAAATTCAGCAAGTCCAACAGCAGTAGCACAACATCATGCGAAGCAGCTCAGCAATTATATTGAAGTCACCAGAAAAAGTCAACAGACTTGAGCACATCAAGTCAACTAAATTCTATAGAAGTCAACAGACTTCATGTATAGCAGAATTTCCAGCTCAACATACTTCAACTGAGCAAGCTACAAAGTCAACAGACCTTTAGCACTTCAGGAGAAGTCTTCATAAGATGTCTCAACAGATTTCAGATGACCTCCTGCAGTACACTCAGCAGTCCAGCAAGTCTTCCAGAAGTCAGCAGACTTCATTACAGTCTAGCAAATGCAGCAATGGAAAGACAAACAAGCTAAGGCCAAGACTCCAATACATACTTCAGCAACACTTAAGCTCAAGGATAGCAGTTCAGATACAAAATCAGCAACTTCAACAACAGTAGGTCGACACCATCTTCATAGTGTGTCGACACACCTGAAGAGACTTCAGGCAGTGCAGTACAAGTCTAGCAGCATAAGCCCATGTCAGCAGAAGCATACAAGTTTCAAACTCAATTGGGTCCAAACTCAAGAGTCTCAACACTAATTCATTGGAAAATTACATGGCTGAAGATGGAGCAAATTGGGTTAAGGTTTGGCAATAAAACTAGTATGCAGTAGAGGTGTTTATGGAAATGCCAATCTGAATTCAGCAGACCCTGCTAATGTTAATCGACTAATAATTGGAGGAATCAGTCAACCTTGTGAACCAGGTCAATTGACTTTTGGAAAAGTCAGTCGACCTACTTTACTCAGAATTTTTCTCACTCACTCCAGTTCATGCATTAAGGCAGCACATGAGGCAACTTATGGGATCATGTGAGATCGACCACCAATCATTGGCACATGATCCTAGGACACATGTCATGCCATTCTAGAGGCATCTCAAGGGAATATTCCCCAGGACACATGGACCAATGGCAAAAATTCTTGGAGGATAAGATTATTTAAGAAATGAGTTATTTCTGCTCTATATATATGAGCCTTCTTCCTTCAAAGAAGGCTACTGCAGAAGAAGGGGTTGTGTGGGCTATTTGAGGGCTACTGAGTAGATCAGTTCGAAGGAGATCTGAGTGAACCTTCTGTGAGAAGTAAAAAAAATAAAGGAAGCGATATTGAGAGCCCAATCCAGTAGATTACAGTCCAGTCCGTGAATGTTCAGCTAACTAATCTTTCATGGTTATTCACTGCATAACGATAATTAGTTTGAATTAAGTTTAATGTCTGATCAGCTTAGCCACCATCTATTAAGTGTTTGACACTAGCTCTGCATGAACCTTTAGCTACTAAGTTGATATCTATTGCATTATTCCGATCAGATTTCTATTAGCTTGAGTTTAACTCTTGTTCAGTACTAGCACACTGCCAGGTGTTTGATTTTAATTCTATATGAACTACCAACTAGTCATCTGCATTCTAGCTCAGTTCAGATGTTTATCAGTCAATGTTACAGTTAGTTCTATTAGCTACTTTGTAGGTACAGTAATCTACAATCCTTGTTTCTGTCCAGTTTCAACTGGGCATTTTTAAATTGTGCATAATTTTTATAAGAGGATCTATTCACCCCCCACTAGATCCTACTGTGCACAAATAGGGATTTGATGTGGGACTCCCATGACATGCTGCCAACAACTAGGAGAGACCAAGAAGATGCCGACTCCAATGGAAAAGCAAAGAAAGGGCTCCAAAATGAATATTTTATGTAAGTGGTACTTCCCCAAACTTCGATGTTGTCCAATATATGTGGGAGTGGAGTCACTGTTTGGTGGCTGCATAGGGGACATGAGGAGAGACTTTAGCCCACATCGGATCCAAGGACATGAAAAAGGATTTTAGTCCATAATGGATCCAGGGACATGAGCAGGGACTTTGGTCCCATATCAGCTCCAGGTGCACAATAAATTTGTATGTGATGAGAGGGGGTGGAGGTATGGGGGCATTGAAGAGTCACCTCAATTAGTTGTCAGTCCCCACCCCAAACCCCTTTTCACACTCATTATTCTCCCTTCCTAAAATATATATCCAACCATTGGATGTAGTTTGTATCCAACATCTAATATATTATTACAGATAAGAGATGCACCATTTTCTGAGAAATCCAATTTTGATAGAAAAAATTAATTGGATCAGACAGATATGATTAACTGCAAGTCCATTTCTTTTAATTTCATCAGAACAAGAGCTAAAAACACATTTCTTATTCCACTAACACATCTGCAGCCCTACTTGCATGTTTGGGAGACTTGGAAGATGGGTCCATTCATAACAAACATGGTCTAAAGACTGTAATGAGCATTTCAAGTGAGGGAACTTTTATATACAAGAAAGAAGTCTAGTTGCCAACTTTTGACACACTCCCAAACTTCTCATATGATAAAGAAATAGAGCAATCAATTGAAATGACAGTTAAGTTGATCCATATCTTTAAATAAAAATTTAGGAATATTATAAGCTCCATTCATATAAGATCACAATAGTCTAAAAAAAACCAATAACACTAGGTGAACCTTACTTGAGTGTGGCTTCTACACTCTCGATAGTCACCTTATCATCAATAGCATCATGGTGAAGAAGCCCCATGCCAAAGTAGTTTATGTTCAAATCCAGAAATGGGAAAATTAGTTGCAAGATGCACCAAAGTGCAATTCTTTTCTGAGAAATAATGGAGGGCATCCATACAAAATAGAAACACAACAGAGTTGCAGAAGAACCCAAAGATCGGATCATGGTTACCTATCCTTGATAAAATTCTAGATGGCATGAGTCATTTCATCATATGAGTTCAAAGATAGAATGCCAAAGGTAATCTGTAACCCTATGTCACCCATCCCCAGTTGTGGCTAGGCCCTACGGAGGTGGGCAACTACAGTGAAGCTGGGGAAGAGCCCGATTGCTATTGCGGCTAGGCCCGGTGGCTGTTGAGGAGGAGTGAGGTGGGAGAAGGGGGCCACAAAGGTGAGGAAGCAGAGGGGTGAAGGAGAAAATGGAGGAAGATTCTACACCGGAGGTTAGGAGGTGGAGAGGTGGAGGAGAAGATGGATCGAGGCTAGGGCCGTCTTGTACCTTCACATCCTCGTAGGCGAGTAGGATTCGGTGCTTGCAGGTTATGAGTTGATGCAGGTGCGGGGGCGACGACGAGCAACGTGGTGGTGTAGCAGCAGAGCAAGAGCGGTGCAAGAATGGTCAAGGAGCATCGCCCGACGTCGGTTGCGGCTAGGACCCAAGGTTGGCAACTGTACATAGCGGTGCTGAGTAAGGTCAGGCGGCTCCTACGGCTACTGAGGAACAGTCCACACCGGAGGTTGAGGAGAAGTGGGCCAGGGAGGTGATGAGGCAGAGGGGTCAAGGATTAGATGGATCCACACCGGAGGTTAAGGAGGCAGAGAGGCGGAGGGAGAAGATGATAAGGAAGTGTCTGCGGCTCACGGGAGGGTGCCAGGAGGTGAGAGGAGGTGGAGTGAAGATGGATAAGGGGGATTCCGCATGCGGGAAGCATCAAAAGTCGATCGACGGAGGGGTAGTTAAGTTTACGTGGGAGCTAGTGGCGCGCAGGAAAAAAAAGTTTGGGGGCATTTTACTCGATTTCTCTTCTCCTGTATAAATATTTTAAGGTAATTTTAAAATACCCCTATAAAGAGTTTTAAGTAAAGAATAAAATTAAGTTATTTTAGAGGCAATATTAAATATAAAATGTCTCTATTTATGATAATTTTGAGGCAGTTTTACTAAATGTCTCTAAATAAACTTCCCCTATGTCTCTAATTTTTTGTAGTGAGCCCGCTGGAAAGTTACATCCCTTGGAAATTCCCGAGTGGAAGTGGGAGGGCATAGGGATGGATTTTATCATGGGTTTACCAAATATAAGAGTGGACATGATGGTATTTGGGTGATCATACACCGATTGACAAAATCTACACATTTTCTACCTATAAAAAGTCGATGGTCTGTGGATATTCTAGTAGCCTTATACATGAAGAAGATTGTTAAACTACATGGTGCCCCTGTTATAATTATATCTGATAGAGACCCTCGTTTCAAATCACAATTCTGGAAGGGTCTACAACATTCATTAGGGACCCGACTCAACTTTAGCACAGCATTTCATCCACAAACAGATGGTCAAACTGAAAGGACAAACCAGGTGATAGAAGATATGACCAGGGTTTGTGCTATTGATTTTGGTGATAGTTGGCATGATCACTTGCCTCTAGATGAGTTTTCCTACAACAATAGCTATCAAGCTAGTATACAAATGGCACCGTTCGAGGCATTGCATGGAAGTTGGGGGAAAAACAACTTCTAGGCCTGGAGCTTATATATTAGAGATCCAATTGAGAGGATAAAAATGATCAGGGAAAGACTCCAGGTGGCTCAATCAAGGCAAAATACATATGTGGATACAAGAAGAAGAGACCTGCAATTTCAAGTAGGAGACCACGTGTTTCTTAAGGTTTCCCCAGATCGTGGAATTAGAAGATTCGGTATTAAAGGCAAGCCTACTATGAGATTTATTGGCCCTTTTGAAATTCTTGAAAGGGTTGGCGAGGTCGCTTATCGGATAACTTTACCACCACAATTATCTAGGGTTCACGATGTGTTCCATATGTCAATGCTTAAAAGATATGTTTATGACCCATTTCATGTCATCAGTCATAACGATCTTGTAATACAGAAGGATCTAACATACGAGCAAAGACCCCTTAAAATACTTGATCAAGAGGTACGTCAGCTTCGAAACAGAACCATTCCCATGGTGAAAGTCTGGTGGAATAAAAGCACAGACCAAGAGGCAACATGGGAGATGGAGGAAGCTATGCGTAAGAGATTTCCGAAGCTATTTGATTGTAAGTAAAATATACTCTCCACATATATCCCATGCAATGAATTTGGGGACCAAATTCTCTTAAGTAGGGGAGAGTGTAGCAACCCTGATAATTATATAGATTTATTCAAATTTGTCAAGAATTAAATATATTAATTAAGCTCAAAATAAAATAATTATTGATTTAATGGGTTATTTAATATTTATCTAAAGGCCCAATTATTTGTAGCCCACTAAGACTATTTAAATTGGGCCCATAGACCAAATCCTAAGGCTTTTGGCCCAAGCCCAACCCTACATAGGTAATAGAGTAATTCCCCTAATAAAAATAGATAATTAGCAGATAATTATAGGAGGAATTTGACCAAAATTCAAATTGTGGTGCCCGGGAAGGTCGCAGTCAGTCGCGCGACCGTGTTCAGAAGATGGCGGTCCCCAGGCGACCGCGTTCAGGTTCTGTAAATGGGACTTTGAGAAGAATGGAAAGATCAGATTTTTTATCAACCCTATCGCCATGGATCGATGTGATCTAGCATGGGAATTTGTCTAGGACTCTAAGGGATCGATTCTAACCCCAATAGGGACTCTTAAATCTTTCTATCCCTCAGCCCTAGGTCATTCCCTATAAATAGGTCCCATATCCGTCCTGCGCGAATCCTAATCTTGGATCACATAGTTCGAAGGTATAGTTATTTCAATATCTTTCTTTAGAAGTTTTTATTCCCCTTAGTGTCTTCTAATGTTCTGTAAATTCCCATGTTAGGAGAGCAAGCCTCTAAGGATTTAGAAGGTCTGGAAGTTGTTGGTTCCACGTAGGACGCGCAGAAACGAGGGTGTACTTCCGGTAACAAATTCGCACTCTAGGAGCAACCCCAAGGGTAGGCTATCTCATGTTGGCTTAAACATCAAGCTAGAAACAAAAGCCATCTATTTTCTTGTGATTTCATGCATTATGCACGGAGTATTTAACGTTTTTCTATGACTGTGCAAGCATGTCTTTCACAACATTTTATCCTGCACCCCTTGATTAAAAGATGAGAGTTTTGATTTATTTCATGCCTCTTTCGTGTCACAAACTGATCCCAAGCATGCTATCATATTTTATCTCACAGTTCCATATAGTTCCATGCATAATCTGCCGTAGAATAGTCCCTGCAAGCTAGATTTTAGTCTCTATCAGCAACAGACAGAAGGCAATTCCACAGAGACCGCTATACCCAAGTAGCGGCCCCCGACAGACCGCCACCTTAAAGTAGCAGCCCTATATAGACCGCTACCTGCTTTCTGTAACCAGCCCCAAACTTTATTTATTTCTCCATTAAATATGATACTAAGCATGCTATAGTTCATTTATTTTCATCCTGATCATGTCATGTTCTTATAAGTTAGTGCTTGCATGTGTTAAAAACTTACTTTTCATGTTTGTTAATTTTCATGCCCAAACCTTATAGTTTGTACTTAAAAGAATTTTCATGACTTAATTGCATCGTGATTGAGTTTTCATTCGTTCCCTTCTCACCTTATTTTTTGTTTTATTAAGTTCACATATAGCCCGTACTCCGGTACGACGCTATTAGATCACTTGCAGTTGATAAGAACATCTCTTGGACTTGAGATCCTCTCTGTCGGATATTCTTTTTGGCAGACTAGGTGATCTTGTTTCAAGGCCTCCATAAGTCTTCGCAGGCCTGGGATTCTCACTAGGATTTCGAGCTGGTTGTACCCTAAAAACCCAATAGTCTAGAAAGCACTTGAATTTTCTACGTTTTTCCTGCGCTCAGACTTGATCGCGACCGTGAGACGACCGCTACCTTCAGATAGTGGCCAGTCCCTAACCGCTTTCTTCCAGAGTGTTCATGGCGTCGACCTGTTCCTTCTTCTGGCGTCGACTCTGCCTTATAGTGGTCTTGACTTGACCGTTATATCAAGAAAACGGTCCTTTGGAGACCGCATTCTATCTAAATGATGTCCAACCCGTGGTTTGACCCAAGGGTTGGTTATACTCTATTTCTGGATGGTCTGGAACCCAACATATTATGCATTAATTTATTAATGAACTTTAGAAACATAAGAATATACCGTTATGCTGCTGGATTCTTCCCGTGGCATAATATCCTTAATTCATCCTTGATATCATGATTTCTGTTTTGGTACATTGTTACCTTGATTTTGCTGCCATGAAACTAATGTTGAACTTGTCATTGTTGGCCTACATTTATATTTCTCGTGGAAGTAACTTGATTTATAACTTGAAGATGCAAGAGCGGGCACGGACAGTGTATAAGGGATCCATGCTAACCCCCTCGGTAGATGGCCGAAAACATGCTGTAAACCATGGGTATGATGAACACTAGCGGCGCATTGTGCTGGGAGTACTTTTTTTATATAAATGGGTGAAATCCACGAGACAATCTTATAAAATTACTTGCTTGCTTGTTATATGACTTCCTAGTGCATAGCCTTTATCATAGTTATGAAAGTATATTATCTATACATGCTAGTACATTCTCGTTATTGACATGCCATATTACCCTCTTGCTTGATCATGCTCACTTACTTACTTCTCATATCTTTATACTTGTCTCATTACTTGATGTCACTATGGTTTTATTTTACATGTTTCATCGCATTTTCTTCATTTTACCTTATAGCGCTAAAATGTTAATTACTTAAATTATGCATTCATCTTTGTACGAAGATACCTATTGGGTGAGTCCGCTCATTCCCTATTTTCTAATCTTTTTCAGGAGATTCTAGCGGGTCGGATTCGGATTATTTGAGTGGCGGATCCGAGAGTGATTCATGACTGAGTGAAGCCTAGATAATTAGGGAGTCTAGATTTAGTTATTGTAATTTAAGTTCTTTCATTGTAATAGGCAGAGAAGTTGATCATGTGATGTAATTTTCTTTTATTGAGTCAAAGTCAAGTGTCTTTTGTAACCTTTGGTTTATTATTCAATAAAGTGAATATTTTTGAGTACTTGGTAATGTGCATTCATCTTCTATGTAGATGTGTATAATGCTCTGATTATCTTGCTAGCTTGAGGCTTTATTTGCCGGTTGTTTACGTTCCCGACTCAATTCTGCTACATATCTTGGTGCGTGACAACTATTGTTTTACCACATGTTTTATCGCACTTTCTCTCACTATTGCACCTTCTAGATCTAAAACATTAACATGTAAACTATGCCAACATGTTGACATGAAAATACCTACTGAGTGAGTGCGCTCATTCCCTACTTTCTTTAACTTTTCAGAAAACTCTAGTGGATCGGAGTCGGATCATTCAACTGATGGGTCCGAGAGCGATTAAAGAATGAGAAGAACCCTAACATGTCATGAGTCTGTTGTGTCAATTTAGAATCATTCACTGTAATAGACAGTGAAGTTGATCTTGTTATGTAATTTTCTATTTTCTTGAGTCTAGTGAGTCATATTGTCAAGAGAGTCGATGTCCATTGTAAACTTTGATTATTCTTCAATAAAGTTGAAGGCTTTTGTCTTATGTGTTGTGTACATTATTTATGCTTTTGTATGAATGAATGTGGCGCTATGTCTATCTTGCTAGCTAAAGGGTTACTTTGCTGGTTGTTCATGTTCCCAACTTGTTTCCGCTGTATATCTCAGGGCGTGACAGTTAAGGTGGTATCAGAGTCTAGGCCTATTAAGTCCTAGGAAAATATTAAGGTATATGATTTAAGTCCAAGATTCTAAGGATTCCCAACCTATGAACTAGCTTATAAGAAATTTTCCAACCCATGTGAGATTGGGTAGAGCCCAGTATAAGATAGTTCTCTACTAAGAATTAACCTCTAGACATGAGCAGAAATTAAACCTCATGAATTCTACGGAAGATGACAACTTGTTTGTTTTCTCGGGAACCTTATTTCCCAATGGCTGGAAATAGAGCTAATTGGGAAGTGATGCAACAAACAGTCCAAGGTCTCACTCAGGCCCTGTAGACAGTGGCACAAGCAGGTGCACGAGCTGACGCGAGAGATTTACATCGTAACTTCAGGAGCATGAATCATCCTCGTTTCTCGAAATCGTCCAATCTAGATGAGGCCAAGAACTGGATAGATGAGATGGATCAGATCTTCCAAGTTATGCAATGCACGGATCAGGAAAAGGTCATGCTCGCTACTTTCTAACTCAATGAGAACACTCGCACATGGTGGAAAGCCACATCGGCTCATCTACCAAATCAACAACTCAACTGGGAAGAGTTCCTCGAGCTCTTTCGTGAGAAGTAGTTCACAGAGTATGTCTGCGAAAGGAAAGTAGCAGAATTCGCCGCATTAAGAGAAGGAATGATGTCGGTAGCTGAGTATGAATTGTAGTTTTCACGGCTAGCACCTTATGCCTTGCACCTTGTTAGCACAGAGCTACTTAAGGCCAATCGATTCATGGATGGGTTGAAGCTTGTCTTTGTCAAACAGCTAGGCCCACAAAATATCTGGACTTACTCTGAGATGGTGCATAGGGCACATCTGTGCGAAAGAACCTTGGAGAAGGTAGAGAAATTCAAAGCGAAAGATGAAGAATCAAGCTGCAAACATGACAAGAGAGAGAAGAAAGGAGAAACAATCAACATCACAAGAACTTACAAATCTCATGATAACAAGAAAAGATCTCACAATGGGAAAGGCAATTGCAAGGGCAAGAGGATAACGGAAGAAGAAAAGCAAGTCATGGAGGCTTGCACATTTTGTGAGAAGTACGGACACTCTGCCAAAGAGTGATGGAAGCACCTCAGCGCTTGTTTACGTTGTGGCAGCCAGGAGCACAGAATGTCAGACTGTCCGCTCATGAAAAGCAGCCTTCGAAGAATGATGGAGGACGCAAGCGGCAAGGTCATCTAAATGTTGTCATGAAAGATGAACCTACGAAGGATGGTGACATGATTGAAGGTACTATCCTCATTTATTCGCATCCAGCTTTTGCCTTATTTGATATCGGAGCATCTCATTCCTTCATTTCCACTGCTTTTGCAAAGACATTACATGTTTCATCAGTTCCTTTACCTTCAGACTTAGCAATTACTACACCTTTAGGTTCTGCAATTGAACTCAAATATCACTGCCCTAATAGTGAGGTCACCATAGAGTGTCATAATCTTTCTACAAATCTCATATGCCTAGACATGGAAGGTTACGATGCAATCTTACGTATAGGTTGGTAGTCAAAACACTATGCTGACATTCATTGTCGCCAAAGAAGAATATCTTTCTACCAACCTGACCTTCCAAAATTTTCATTTCTTGGCATCAAGTACCGTAAGCATCATGTTCTTGTTTCATCTCTTCGCACTTGTAAACTCATTTCGCAAGGCTGTGAATCTTTTCTTGCTTCTGTAGTTATCACTGAAAACAAAGAACTTGTTCTTGAGAAAATTTCCATTGTAAAAGAATTTCCCAATGTCTTTCCTTCTGAACTACTTGGTTTACCGCCTGTGAGAGAAGTAAACTTTTCTACTGAATTGATTCCGGGAGCAGCACCTATTTCCAAAGCCCTTATAGAATGTCCCCCACGGAACTCAAGAAATTGAAGAAATAACTGTAAGAATTATTGGAGAAGGGTTTTATCAGGCCAAGCACATCCCCTTGGGGTGCGCCTGTTCTCTTTGTAAGAAAGAAGGATGCATCCCTTAGGTTATGCATTGACTATCGATAGTTGAATCAATTAGCAATCAAGAACAAGTATCCATTGCCACATATTGATGAGTTGTTCGACCAGATCTCTGGAGCAGAGTATTTCTCAAAAATAGACCTAAGGTCTGGTTATCATCAACTAAGGATCAAAGACAAAGACATCTACAAGACTACATTTCGACTCAGATATGGGCATTATGAATTCGTTGTTATGCCATTTGGGTTAACCAACGCCCCTGCAACTTTCATGCAGTTAATGAACAACGTTTTCAGACCATATCTTGACCAATTGATCGACTGACCAAGTCTACACATTTTATGCACATTAAAAGTCAATGGACAGTGGATGTATTAGTAGCATTATACATCAAGGAGATTGTTAGACTACGCAGAGTCCCTGTCACAATAGTATCTGACCGAGACTTGCGCTTCACATCACATTTCTGGAAAGGTCTACAATGTTCCTTAGGGACAAGACTAAATTTTAGCAAAGCATTTCATCCCCAGACTAATGGCCAAACAGAAAGAACAAACCAAGTAGTGGAATATATGCTCGGGGCTTGTGTTATACATTTTAGTGGAAGTTGACACGACCATTTGCCTCTAGTCAAGTTCACCTACAATAACAGTTACCAAGCTAGCATTCAAATGGCACCGTTGAAGGCACTGTATCGAAGGAGTTGTCGTTCACCAATTTGCTGGAATGAAATTGGGGAGAAATAACTTCTAGGCCCAGAACTAGTCATGAGTCCGATAGAAAAGGTACAACTTATCAAAGAAAGGCTTCAGATGGCACAATCAAGACAAAAGGCATATGCTGACAACAGAAGAAGATACTTGGAATTTCAAATTGGGGACCATGTGTTCCTCAAGGTTTCCTCATGTCGTAGAATCAGAAGATTCGGCATCAAGGGCAAGCTTACTCCGAGATTTATTGGCTCTTTTGAAATTCTAGAAAGGGTTGGCAAAGTCGCCTATCGGATAGTTTTGCCACCTCAATTATCTGGAGTACATGACGTGTTTCACGTCTTAATGCTAAAAAGGTACGTCCATGACCCATATCTAATTATAAGTCATGACGATCTTGTGATACAGAAGGACCTGACGTACGAGTAAAGACCAAATAAAATACTTGATCATGAGGTACGTCAACTTAGAAATAAAACCATTCCCATGGTAAAGGTTCAGTGGAATAAACGCCTTGAACAAGAAGCTACATGGGAAATGGAAGAAGCAATGCGTAGAAGATTTCTAGAGCTGTTTGATTGAAAGTAAAATGCACCTCCATAATCCCATGCAATGAATTTTGGGACCAAATTCTTTTTAAGTGAGCGAGGGTGGAGCACCCCTGGCTTTTTTTTATTTTTCAGAAATTAAATGGATTTATTTAAGCCTTTAATTAGCATAAAGTCTTAAATGGGCTAATTAATGGAAAACCTTTGATAAAAAGGCCCAACTATTAACTAGGTGATTAAGCCCACTTAAAATGGGCCTTAAAACCAAAAATTGAGTCTTTTGGCCCAAGCCCAAACCCTAGAAACGTAATAGGATTAAGTTCCCTAATTTAAACAGGGAAATATGAGAAATTAGAAGTAGAGTTAGAATAAAACTCAACTTTTAGAAAGTCGGACAAGGTCGCGGTCTATCGCACGACCGCGTCCTAAAGGTAGCAGTCGAGCCTCGACCGCGATATGAATCCGAAAACGAAAAGTGGATAATCTGTAACACCCCAGTTAATTAATAAAGGATAAAATTAAAATATGAAATATGTATTGAAATAAAAAAATATGGGAAAAAGAAATATATGAAAAACGTGTTGTGAATTAAATTAAAAAAATTAAATCTTATGAGAACAATTAAAAATGAACAAAAAGGAAAGAAAAATAAGTTTACAAAAATGAATGAATAATTGAATTTCAACCCGACATAAGAGTGAGGTCGATATATTGGAAAAGATTAAAATAGTTATTTTCCAAATTAACGTGTCATCTAAAGACTTCAATAATTCTCTTAGTTAAAGGACATTCTACATTTTGTAAGTGGCCAAATTATACAAATAAAAAGGAATAATTATTTTTCTACCATGACCATAAAATAAATTTCATATTCCAAGATGAAATTGAATTTTTTCACGATAATATGAATTTAATTTATATAAATTAAAATTAATTGAATTTCGCCCATAGGCTAAAGTTTCGACCAATTTATAAAATATAGAAAAAAATTATATTCTTATAAGGAACGAAATGTTTAAAAATATTGTCATCTAGGCCGACCTCTAATAAAAATTTAATTAGGCCGAATTAAAGAGGTTTTAGCAAAATTCGTTCTTCTTAATAGATCAACCTTAATCGATCTAATTCGAGCCAATTCTCAACCAATCGAGCCCAAACTGAGCCCAATTGTTAGGCCCATCATAGAAGAACATTTCCCCTCTGAAAACCCTAACTCTAGAGGCTTCTATTCGACGGTGGTGGCGCGGATTTGGTCGAGCTCCGAGTTTTTCGCCGATTGTTCCCCTTGGACTCTCTAGTCCAATTCAACCTCTAGAAGCATCTATAGATGCTATAAATTGAGGGCTTCGGCGACCTAAAACACCTATTTGATCTTTTGGCCGGCGGTGGGGTCGATTGTGGGTGAATTTGGGTGTGGGACGGCGAGGATCGGCGAGAGGCGCGATTAGGGTTCTTCGCGACGTCCGAGTTTTTTTGATCCAAATAGGTAGATTTCTCTCAGGCTAAATCCCAATGAAAATATTGTACTATGTAAATGTTGACATTAGCTTTAATTTGAACTTGTTTTGCCCAATTGTTATCATCTCTATTGGGCGAATTACGTTGTTTTATTGGAAGCATGATTAGGGTTTTATTACCCTTCTTTTCTGTTTGATTAATGTAGGCTAAACGAAGTCAAAACTTCAAATTGATCATGTCATACTATTTGTTTTTAAGTTCTCTTTTCATTGATAATGGTTTGCCTAATTTTTATGAAGTATATAGATCGTATTAAGCCTTTTATTGGACATTGAAGAGGGGCGATCTCGCGCTACTCTTGAGTGGGGAGGAAGATGACCACGTATCCTTGAAGTATGAACTGCAAGAAGGGAAACAAGTCAGAGGTGCCCAGGGATAGATCCTCTGGGTAGACCCTTCGATGCTTAAGTCAGCAAATGTAGTAGAGCACTGGTGCGAAGGGAATAGTTAGGCGGAAGATGGGAACGTGAGATCTCTCTCCACCAAAAGGTGAAGTGGTTCATGCTCAGGGTTCTTGGCTTACCTTCTCTCAGGAGGGTTCTTCCAGTTTAAATAATGGCTCGTTGAGTAAAAGATCCCTGTAAGCTGAGGAGTTTTGGGGCGGGTTACGTCCTCCTTTCGGGCTCTTTATAGCATGCAGACTCTTGATCTCCCCTATCCCCTTGAGCTCCCAGCTTTTAAGGGACACGTAATGGCTGTACAGATAAGCTTCCATCAGTTGGCCCTAGCATAAGGCACTGGATAAGGAGATGTCTTCCCAAGCGAGGAGTGCGTGGTCTAGGCAGAGAGTACGGGGCTCCGATGGAGCTCTCCCGATCGAATTGATGCTCGGCTTCCCAACCTGAAGGTCGCCTAGGAAGTGCTTGTTCGGAGTGAGTTATTAGGTTTATCTTTAGTGGGCCCGGGGGCCACCACTTTAAGGAGTTGGGCCTCGTTGGGTCGGGTCAGACCTCGTTTGGCCTCTCCGTATGGGTGGTTAGATTTCCCCTCTCCACTTGTCCCCCTCCTACTCCCGAGCCAAAATTAGGCTCGGTTGAGTAGCATTTGGGCAGGACTTTTCGTGGTTCTAGTTGGGTGGAGATCTCTCTCTTGCAGGGGCCACATGATGCTGCTTGTCTTGAAAATATGCCCATCATGATGAGTAAAAGAAGGCCCCTCCTCGGGAGATCGGAACGCCACGCCACCTCCGGCTTGGGGTTATATGCATTGCGCGTTATTTGCGTCCCTTTATCTTCGGAGTTTAGGGTTTTGCATCCTTTTCATTTATATAGGGGGGCTCATGCGCCGTAAGAGTAGTTCGGAGGAGCGGAGAATCGCAGCGGCTTTCGCGGAGCTAGAAGAGATTACTGCGGCAGTGATCCGTCAGCTTCCTTCCCCTTCGGGGCTCTCTGGTTCAGAGCTTTCCCCACCTTCTTCCAGTTCCTCCATCTATTAAATGGTGGACCAAAATCTTGAGGCCGAGGGGCTACAGAAAGAACAGACCCCAAGGGTTTTCTTGGTACAGTCGGAGCCTCTCCGTAGCGAGTTGGGGGAGGCTGAGGTGAAGCGACTGGAGAACCAGTATGGGCTGCCTTGGCGATTCTAGTTCCTTGCACCTGAGCCTCTTGAGTCTAGTCTGGCCACTCGCTCTGGCCTCTTTTGTTCCTTCCCCTTGGCCTGGAAGTGTGGCTTTTGCCTGCCCCTTCATTCCTTAGTCGCCGAGTTGCTTCCTTTCTACCGGCTGGCTCTTGTCCAGGTGGTCTCCAACTCTTATACCCTCATCTTCTCCTTCATTTTTCTTTGTGGCCAGTGTGAGGTGAGCACCTCGCTGGACCTCTTCCATTATTTTTTCGAGATGAAGGAGAATCCTCATGCAGGGAAAGGCTTCTTCTTCATCCAGGCAAAACGGAACAAGAGTTGCGTGTCCCTTTCCGTGAAGGACTCCTCTCAAAAAGGGTGGAAGACCCAATATTTCTGGATGGGTGCGTCGACGGTCGATGTGGTATGGAATTTCCCGATGGTGCCCAACTTTCACCAGAACATTCCTCCAAAGCAAACGTAGGTTCCCCCGGAGTTGGAGAGGGATACTGCTATCCTTCTGCAGAATCACCGGACGACTGCTGAGTTGGTGACCTCGTCCAACATCGAGGAGTATCTTTCTTGAGCACTACTGCCGATAGGTGAGGATCTCAGGGACTTGTTCTCTTTTGTGTAGAATAAGTGCCTTCCTTCTTTCAATTTGCTCTTCTTTCTTCAGACCAGAGGCAAGCGGTTGAGGATAAGGCACTGCCAGCCGAGTTGGGGATCATCGACGGGGATGATACGCCGGCTCCGAGCGATCTCTGAGCTTCGGAGGGTTCTTCCCGTGCCCGAGATAAGGGCAAGCAGGTCGCCCGGGATGACGCTTTTGAACGCCGGGGGATCAAGCGTAAGGATCCCGTGGAGAAGCTGTTGGGGGCTTCATTGCAGGCTCTATCTGTCGAGAAGAAGCGGGCGAGGAAGGCAGAGGTTTCCCGCCCGACCGAAGAGGCTTCCCTGCCGGCTCTCCCTTCTATAGAGCAGGAAGGGGCCGACAATGAAGGGGCCACGGCCGATGTCGGGGAGCTGAGCGAAGCAGAGGGGGAGCCAGACGGAGGAGCCCGGTCCGAGACGGTTGAGGCTGGAGGGTCGCAGGCTGAAGCCACTCAATCACAGCCGACCGAGGCTGGGGAGGTACGTGGCGGGGCCGCTCATCCTGAGCTAACCGGTGGGGCCCCCGAGACGCGGTTGCTCGGGGGAGGTTCCCCAATCCCGACTACTCCGGAGAGGGTTTCTCCTCCCTCGGCCACTGCCTTCAGCATCCGGGCCTCTTTATACCGGACGTGCCATTCCATAGCTTCAGGAGCGTTGCAAGAAAAACTCTAGAAGGGTCCTCCCTCCACTCTTTTCCAGCAACTTATGGAGGGTGGGCTGGTCTTGTCCCAGCTTGGAGCAGAGGTAGTGGATGCGTATGCTCGGGTGGAGTCGGAGCGGGAGACTCTTTCATGGGCCCGTGGTGCGCTCGATCGGAAGGTCGAGCGTTTGACCCTCGATCTTCAAGACCATCGTCAGGAGGTGGCCCCGCTCCAAACACAGGTGCAGTCGAGCCAGGCGGAGGCTCAGTCGTTGGCGGAGCAGCTGGCCCAAGCCCGTCGTATGGTCGATCGGAAGAATGAGCTCCTGGATGCGCAGTGCAAGATTCAAGTCGAGCGCGGCGAGTAATGGAAGGCCGAGCGGGACGTGCTCGAGGGCCGAGTCTGGGGGGCCGAGGATGCGTGGACCGAGGTCGAGAGGAAGCTGTCCGAGTCGGAACAGAGGATAACCGAGCTTGAGGGGAAGGTGGAGTTGGTCGGGGTGGAAGCGCTCGAGCAACATAAATGCTCATAGGCTTACCACACGGCTCTTCTTCAGGCTGACTTCCCTTATTATGAGTCGAGCTATCGTCGGGGCCTTCAGAAGGGCTTCTCCCAGGGCTTCAATCGGGCCATCATAGAGGCTGAGGCCCAAGCGAATGGGCTTGTTTTTCCTTTCGCGCAACGTTATGACTCGGACTGGGGCTCTACCGACTCTTCCCACTATACGTTGAGCAAAGAGGGGGGTCGGGAGTCCTCGAGCTCATCCGAGCGATCGCCAACACCAGTAGCCTAGGGAGGGGAGGCGATCGAGACAGTTCCCATGCAGGTGGGGTCAGTGCCTGGGTCGGCCGTCACCGAGAATACTGGGGGCAGATCGTCTGGTGCTGAGGGGGCCTTGTCTACCGAGCCTGGAGATGGGCCCGAGGCCTGATGTACAAGCTTTTCCTTTCTTTTCCCTTTTGTAGCCATGCAAGACCTTTTTTTTTTTTGGAAAGTATAGTAGCCGTAATATTAAGTGATGAATTGATTATTTCTTACCACTTTTGGTGTGATTTAACTACCGTATCCATAGTCGTTGGGGAAGGCGCCAATTTTCTCTACAGATATCGCGCGTGCCATTCTGTCAGATAACTGACATGGCACTGGCACCTTTCCACTTTTCCATGCCGCTGTAAATGACTTGCCGCTTCGCGCGTCCTGTTGAGGGGGAATGTTGGGAAATGAGGTAACCATCTCAGGGAAGGCTCCTTTTAGCGTGTTTTTAAGGGGAGAGTCATTTAAGGTGATCATCTCCCCCTTCGTCCTATAAAAGGTCCGAGGGGCATCTCTTCCTTCTTCCATCGCTAAGGCCATCCCTGACGATTTCTCCTTCTTCCCTTTCCGCAAAGCGTTGTGCTGTCGATCTCAGCGGAGAATGGAGAGCGCT
Source organism: Amorphophallus konjac (assembly GCA_022559845.1). Lineage (NCBI taxonomy): Eukaryota > Viridiplantae > Streptophyta > Magnoliopsida > Alismatales > Araceae > Amorphophallus > Amorphophallus konjac. The sequence continues at coordinate 234,666,746 of CM040126.1, forward strand.
TCGGAAGATGATGATGCAGACGGCAGTAGGAGGGAAGTTCCTGCTATTTCAGTGTGGCAGAGGGTTCAACAGTCGGAGGTTAGTTTGGGAGAGGGTTCGACATGCGGGAGCATGTCATATTCCTATCCCCGACCCGCCGGCGCCATCCTTGGGGGGAGGGGAAGCTCTTTAAGGTTCCTCCTTTCTGGTCACCCAACCCCTCATTTATTTCCGTCGTCGACCCCATCGCTAAGAAGGGGAGCTCTCTCAAGCTTCCTCTTCATTTGTCTTGGGTCGACTTCTCTCTTTTTATTTTTGTTGCTTCCCCTCTTTTCCTCTTTCCTCCGAGCTTCTCGAGCCAACGAGGCCGACTATCCCTTATTCGAGCCAATTTTCGCACGAGGCAGAGTCAGTGGCTGGACGTAGGAGTGCCTACCGGGTTGGCCGAGTGTTTTGCTCGTGTCATACTACTAGTGGATAATTTTTTCATTGTACATGCATATTGTATTGGCTGCGGCCTACTTGATGTACACCAGAGTTTAATGAAAAGAGAAGAATATTTGTTCCACTTTGCTTACATGTGTGTGCTTGCCAGATGATAAAAAGTAGAATTTGCGCAGTGTAGTCGCGTTCCATGTCCGAGGGATGGGTGTTCCTTCCATGGTGGACAGTCGATACTGATGTGGGATCTAGAGGGGGGTGAATAGATCAATCACCTAATAAAACTTCAACAGTAGCTACTGGTGCAGAATTAAATCGAACTACTGTCGGGCACTCGAAAAACACTTAACCACAATCTGAAATGAGCAACTCAGGGAATCGTTCCTAAGCATCCATCTAATGCGAAGTAACATAGAAACAGAAATGGACAAAGATCAGAATGCAACCACATAAGAGAAAAAGGTTTTTAGGCGGTTCGATCTCTATCCAGAGATCTACGTCCACCCCACACTAAACTTAGTGTGGCTTCACTGTGGATTACATAGCTTTAACTCCGCTGATCCACAGCTTCGTGGAATACCTTCCCTACGGCCGCTAATCCACAGCTTCGGGGAATACCTTCCCTTCAACCGCTGATCCACAGCTTCGGGGAATACAATCCCAGATCGCTGAGCTTCACAGCTTGCTCCCAGAAGAATTCTCCTGTGTCACTGAGGTTTACAGCTTAACCTGTCCAGAGGAATCCTCCTTTGCCGCTGAAACACAGCTTCAAAAATAGAGTTTCGAAAACAAACTGAAGGAAAACAAAAAGACAAAACACACATAGAATGTAGCTCACTATGATGAGCGAATCAGCTCTAGTTCTGAACCAAGAGACTGAAAATAGTAACAATCACTGACTCTCTTCTCAATGATCTCTCTATTCTATCTCTCATAGATCTTCTCTCTCAGTCTTGCTTGATCGTGCTTGCTCTTCCTCTTTCTTCTTGTATCTCGTTTTCTCAGATTACTTCGCATCATCTACTTCTGCACGAACATATTCTCATTTTATATGAGCAGCAGAAAGCGGGCGTGTGGAAGTCACATTTCCCGCCCAAGCTTTTCATCTAGATCTGAGATCCAAGGCCACGTGGCAGCATCTGGGCTTAATGGCTTTCCACGTGTCATGAGCATAGCTCAGCCTTCAGCCTTGGATCACGTGCCTTCCTTAAACTTTACGAACAAGTGTCCTATTAGAATGTTAGACACTCAATCATAAGATAGTTAGCCACTAATAGGAATTGCACAGACATAATAGAGCATGAGAGCAAAAGTGCACGGACTCAAATATGCATGAAATATAACGTGCACCGACTTTATTAGGCTGTAAGAGAATCATGCACAAACATTATGTGTGTAGGAACCAACCATTGCACAGAGCCAACAAGCTATAGGCCTATTGTGCACAGACCTATATGCATATGAACAGTGACATGCACTGATTTTTAAACAATGAAATGCACTGACTATGAATACCATGCCTCGACTCTATTTTGCACCCTACACACATGTATGAAGGACATGCACAGACTTACCTACTGAATAAGCTAGCAATTGCACCGTCTCTAAAACATGTACATACCTTGTCACATGCTCAGACCCTAGATAGCTCAGACATGCGAGCAGACAAGGCTAGCCTTGCGGCAGAAAATGCACTGACCTCAAAACAAGCTTAGACGTAGACATGCATGAGGCGATGGCTTATTATGTCTAATGGAAACACTACTAAAAATTTGCATATATAAGGTAGAAAATAAAAGGCAGAAATAAATTGTGACTTATATTTGTAAGATTATAAGACAAAAATAAAATCAGCCTTATATGTATATTAAATAAATTGTATAGAAGGTAGAATATTAAGTTATGCCTTATATAATATATTAAATAAAAGACACTAATAAAAATTTGCCTTCTATTCAGTTTTATAAATGATTCCCTCGTCCCAATTTATTTCCCTCCGCCTCCTTACCTCCCCGACCTCTCTCTCTCTCTCTCTCTCTCTCTCTCTCTCTCTCTCTCTCTCTCTCTCTCTCTCTCTCTCTCTCTGTCTCTCTCTCTCTCTCTCTCTGTCTCTCTCTCTCTCGCTCTCGCGCATGCCCTCCCCTCTTTCCCCTGCTCCATGCCGGATACACCGGACGGAGGGCGACGTCCGTCGTGGCGAGTGATACTGGCGTCGGGGGAGTCCGGAAGGAGGAGGTCATGGTCGTTGGTGCCGGAATCGTCGGCCTCGCCACCGCCATCTCCCTCGCGAGGTATGCTTGTTGTTGGGCATATATGTAACATGCTTTAATTCTATTATTTTGATGATGTCTGACTATGACTCATTATTATGTTTGACCTGCATTTGATAAATGTCAACATTCGTGCATTTTAGGACAAGCCAGCTTTGGCAACAAAGAAAGAAAGAAATTAAGTGAGGCATAAAAAACGAGGCATGTGGCTACACAAGAATCAAGGCAGAATTCATGATTCATGGTTGCACAAAAACCAAGGCACAAGCAACACAAGGCAAATGGTTTCTCAGGAATCCATGCAGATAAGGTCAGTGCACAGCACTGCTCATATGCATGCAAGGTCGGTGCATCTTCTGGCAACATCAGGTCGGTGCACATTTCTCTCATACCTTACAAGGTCTACACGCATGCAACAAACAATGTCCGTACACATCTGCAAGTAAGGTCGGTGCAATCCTTTTCTAAAGTACAGTAAGGTCAGTGAACATCTGCTACAAGGTTAGTGCATACTTCATCAGTGTAACATACAAGTTCGGTGCACAACCTATACTCGCACGAACCATGGTCGGTGCATGTCCTGCCTCAGTGCAAGACCAGGTCGGTGCAGGTTTTCTCGGCAAGGTCAGTGCCAGTATGTGCATTAGGTCGGTGCTAGCTCAATCAAGTCGGTGCAACCTCTGGCTAGCTCAAGACAAGGTTGGTGCAAGTTTCTGTTCCTATGAACCAAGGTCTAAGCACTTATGAAGATCAAGGTCGATGCAAGTTCTATTCCTATGAACTATGGTCTGAGCACTTATGAAGACCAAGGTCCGTGCAACCTCTGGCCAGCAGATAACCAGGTCTATGCACATTCTCTATGTGATAAATCAAGGTCTTCAACACTAGAAGGTCCATGCACACATGAAGACAAAGTATAAGCACGATGATGAAGGTCTTTGCAATGCTTCCTTCGAACAAATATAGAAGAAACTCTCTTGTGGTGTCTCAACACATCTAACCCATGTCTCGACACATCCAGAAGAATTCAAGCTGAAGCCGTTCTGACTAAGCATATGGATTCATCAATGTCTTGACACACTAAGTGAAAAGTGTCGACACATTTGGGTGATAATCTCTGCACAGGGCGCTTCTGTCTCGACACCTTCTTGCAACAACTCTGCACATGACTCACATGTCCTGACACCTCTTAGTGTTGTCTCGACACATCAGCCATGGATCTTCAAGACACTCACTAAATGTCCCGACACACTGAGTGTAAAGCGTCGACCCATCAACGTTCAACCAGAACGTGTTTGAAACCGGCAGAAGCTATCTTCAAGGCTTTCAAAGGGATGCCTCGACACACTGACTGGGAAGTGTCGACACATCCACATTCAACCAGAACGATTCTTCAAGACTCTCAATGGGATGTCTTGACACACTGCTAGGAAAGTGTCGACACACCCTTATTCTTCTAGAAATCCTCAAGCCAATAAACTGTCAGATCAGTGGGCCATCTAGAGAGAGAAAAAGGAACCGCAAATCATTAAAATTAAGGATTTTGGGGTCTGAACCACGTTCCGAGGTCTGACCCTTGCTCTACCATCCTATCACTCATTTGTCTACCTTTTAGAGATGGTTTTGTCAGAAATCCAGTTGGAAGAGCCACTTCTGTCTGCCACGATGTAAGTCTTATCTGACTACCTGTCCAAACTATCTACTGCTGGAAATAGGACACTCTGCAGTCTTCCATCATCCTGCTATCAACCAATGGAATGTCCAACCAGCCATTGTTCGCAGAAAAGTACACTTCAAGCAGAATGAGAAGGCCACTTGTCTGGAAGGGATTTAATGTGAAGATCTAGAACTGATCAAAAGGTTATCTGCTCTACCTCTTTACACAGTCTGCCACCGTCCCATCCTTGTACCTAAACAAAGTCAGCTCAAGCCAAATCTTGCAGAGCATCTTCTTCTAAGTAAGGAAAGCACTTGGCGGGAAAAGGTTCCACACCAAGTGACCGCATGGCACGCTGTATATATGTATAATATCTAGCTTCCCATGCTACTGCTGCTGCCACCGTTCACAAGTCCCACGCTCTAGACTATCTACCAAGAAGATCCCTTAGAAGCGTGAGAGCAGCCTTAGTACTTGTCTGACTTATTCCAGCATTACTAGAGAAGAAGAAAATACGAGAAGTCCTGAGAGATAGAGAGAGTAGCCCTGCAGTCTGCTAGTATTTTGAAGAAAGAGATCTTTGAATCTAATTTTGTAGCTACAACCACCAGCTCTCATGTCTTGATCTATTCCTTCAGCTGGTGTCTACATTGTCACTATTGTTTCTCCACTGCACTTGCAGTATTTCCTTTCTTTTGTTTCAGTTCGTCTATCAACTTTTCATCTTGATTGTCTGATCCTCTGTTTAGGGATCGGGTTCCCTCTGCGATTTCAGAGGAAGGGAGGATCTCTTCCTCTGGGTGATTGGCAAGCAATTAGTCAGTGGATAGCAAACTATGTTGCTCAGCCGTGTAAGCAAGCTGTGTTCCTCAGCGGAGCAAGCTGTGTGTCAGTCGGAAAGCCTCACCGGGTTTGGCGAGGGGTGGATGTAGGTTGTGGGCTTACAACCGAACCACCTTAAATATCCTGTGTATTGGGGTGTATGTTTGTGTGATTGATCCATCTCCTCTACCTCCCATTTACAGGTCTGTGTGCTTCCTTTAACGTATGCAATATTGGCTTTTCCAACGCACACTCTTGCCTTTAGATCCATACTATCTATTTTATCCTAATACTAATTGGTTTTCCAGCCTCTTGCACTTCCCTTGCTACCTGTTGCATTCTTGCACTCAGGTATTAGGAAGTATACTCAGGCCAAGGGTGTTCAACCTTGTTCACACTCGCTCACACCCTTGGTTGATCTCTAATGTATTCACACTAAAGCTAGTATATCTATATTCCGTTAAGTGTGCTTTTGGTCTTGCTGCCTTCTCGATTGTCCTGTTATGAGTAGAGTCGTTGGCATCACTACTTGATGCATCGACGCCTCGCATAGCCTCGTCTACCTACTCACTTAGATGTATTGACTTGGTAACTTAAGTACGTCGATGGTTCTTTGCAGCATGTGCCTTGTGCCTTCCCGTCTCCATCTAAACCATACCAATTTTTTCCGCTGTGCATTGTGTCTAAATACATTATTTGCATTATAGGAGTGGTTTGTGCTGTCTGTTTCTAAGCGTTTTTAATTGGGCAAAGTTTGTCATAGGATCTATTCAACCCCCCCCTTCTAGATTCGATTGCACTCCGTGGGACCCAACACTGGTGAACTCCACTGGCTCCAACATCTCGATCTAGTTTGCTTTATGCTTTTTCTGCTCTCTGAAATGTTTACCTATGCTGCAGGCTCAGGGTGCGCTCGGTGGTTCTCGACGAGGGGGACTCTCTCTGGACCAGCGGGGCCTCGCTGACGCTCTTCAAGAATGGGTGGCGCGTGCTAGACGCCATAGGCATGGGCGATGATCTCCGGCCACAGTTCCTCAAGATCCAAGGGTAAGAATAACTAGTATCTATACACAAGCAAGGCGAGAAGACATAGTTGGGGCCAATTGTTTGGCTTTCTATCCCCCCCTTTCTCTCTCTCACACACACAGTTGTTGTGAATTGAACTCCTTGATGGTATCAGTTGTCTATAGGCTGGCAATAAGGTCAAATGAGGAGAGGCTTCAGCTTTCAATGCACCCGCATGCTTTTAAAAGTTGATTATTGTTCTAAGTTGTGCAATACGATTTGCTTTTCTCACAGTTAGTTGTTGGTTGAAATTGAATAAGAAAAGCTTTTCTATGACCAAGAACCAGATCTGTATGCTATATGTAGGCAGAGGTAGAATAATTAATTTAGGTGTAGAAAGATAAACAACCTGCAATAATTTTAGGCAATCATTTTTTTATACTGAAAAGAAGGTCGACAGTTTGATGATCCATATATGCCATTTAATTTCAACTATAAAGATGGACCGTTGGATCCATACACACCAAGCCTTAAAGCTGATTTTATCCAAAGAAAAATATATTAAGTTTGACCCGTTATAGAAACATACATATAAGAAAGCTAGAAAGGTTCCCAGAAAATTATAACAAAGCTACAGCTTTCGGAGCCTAAAATACTAAAACAAGTGACGAAGGTAAGTATGACATTAATGATGAGGATAATTGTCAGAAAGATAAACTAATCACTAGTCCAAAAAAAACATGATATATCGATGGCCACTTCCAAAAGAATCAAGGATGAAGTTATATATGGGACTGTAACTCTTCACATAAGAACTTTTCACACAAGAAGATCATCAAGTTTGAGGCTGCAATTATATATTATGTATGGTTAGGGAATGTAATGGTTCTGCTTGAAGCATTGTATGGCATCGTCATCATGTCTATGTGGACAGCAAACATAGATTTCTCAGTGATGTCGATATTTTTATTTCATTGCTAGAATGAGTTTAGGTGGTTGTTCTAAGGGAAATCTAGTACAGATATTACTTATGAGAGATTTAAAACGTGTCTGTAGTCTTCTTAAAAGATGCATGTTTGGAAACTAAGTTGTCTTCCCTGCTAATGTTTAGTTATGAGAAAACTGTGGAATATCAATTCATTAAGTGGGTGCAGCAATGAATAAAAGGCTTTCTTCTTAGTCATCTAAAAAAAAGAGTCTAAAATAACAGATAAAATCTCTTGCACCCTGGTAACATGGATGTTTAGGTCCACTGAATAGATTGCATACAAAATCATAATTCAATTAATAAATTTTTTCTTAACTCATAGGAAAGAGAGTTAAGAAAAATTTATGGAATTCTACTCTGCATTGTTTCAGAGAGAGGAGCAGAATCACTTTTAATAAAAATTGATAGAATGTCATAAAGTATTGATATCTACATGGCAACCACTATTCGATAAGCATTAAGAAGACACAAAAGATAGCACACTGCCATGTAAAAGAATGGGGAACCAGATCAAAGTATACAGTTAAGTACCTAATTATTGAACAAGGGGTATGCTCCAGATGCATGGCATTGGAGCCACAGCTATACCTTTAGCAATCCATCCGAGATTCTAAATGTTACCTTTAGGCTGCAATACAATACATAGCACACACCAAATCACAGCCATGATGTAATAATTCAGGGACCACAGGGATTGCAATTGCTGAATAAAGATGTCATTGTGCACATGCAATGTCAAATTGGTAGAAATCTGTCATAACCCTATTCTTCCCCTTAGTTGTATTGGAATAGATTATTATGGAATTGTGGAAGCACAGTTCTGGATGTTTGCTAGCTAGGGCAGCATTTTCAAAACCCATATTCACAAGAGTTGATTGTGAAGGAATCTTAAGAAATCAAAAAGATGAGATTGAACAATTACATTGAAATCTTAAAAAGTATATTTGAGAACTGAAATACATAGAATTGGAAAATTACTTGTTGAAATAATTATAATATACCTCCAAATATTTTATACTTTATTATGTGTTGTATATACTTTACACTGCCATGCATATTCTGTAATGTGCAAGGTTTGCAGAACAGGAATCGATAGGGGCGGAGGGTTTTGGTCCTAGTTCCAGTTCAGATAGGGAAAAGTTCGTAGAGAAATCTGAACATTTATTCAAGCATCTAAGTCCACTATGGAAGGAGGTATATACATTGGACTATTTCTTTCGAAGTATATACACTACAATGTACATACTTAGATCTTATGACTTCATTCTTGTTGCTGAAGGGAACAGGGTCGACGCTGGGAGCTTAAAGCGTCCACGCATCAGTTGACGAAGCCTTCACGATATCTTCCACTGCGTCAACGCCACAAGCAAGCAGCGTCGACGTAGCAGTTAAAGAAGCAGAGACCTTCACAGGCTATTCCACTGCGTCAACGCCACAATTGAGCAGCGTCGACGCAGCAGCTAAAGAGACGAAGCTAATGGCTTACTGGAAAGCCTCACTGCGTTAACGCCATTGATTGACAGCGTCAACGCAGCAAGTTAGATTGCTATCATTGAGCACGTGACCTGAAGCTGGCACCTGACACGTGATTCGAGGAGGAATCTTCTGGACAGAAGGCGTGGGAAGCACACGCCCTATCTCACTACTGCTGCTGGTATATAATGGAGCCTTCGTCTTCAGATGGAGGCTGATCGAAGAAGAAGCCTGGAGAGCAGAAAGCCCTTCGATCCAGAAAAAGAGAAGAAGAAGAAATAGAAGAAGAGTGAGCCAGCAAGAAGAAAAAGAGTTGAAGAGAAGAAGGAGAGAACAGCGTGAGAGAAAAGGAGAGCAGAAGAGAAAGAAAGAGAGAGAGAGAGAGAGAGTGTTTGTGGAGAAAAAGGAAGAAAGTTACTGAAGATCTGTCTACTGGACCGTGGATCAAATCCAGGCCAGTCAGCTCCATGGGAGCCACATCTGATGTTCCTTCTTTTACAGCTTGTGTTTGCTGTGTTATTTTCATTCCTTATTTTTCTTTTTATTCGATCTGATTTACTGAGTTCTTCCGATCCTCTGGACTGAGGTCGGGTTCCTCCTGGTGGGTCAGGAGAAGGGAGATCTGATCTCCAGTTTGCAAGCAGCAGGGGGGCTGCTTGTGGGTTCCCTCCGTGCTAGGAGGAAGAGAGGCTAGGCCTCTGGTGGATTGCTGGTAGCAGAGTGCTACTGGCTGGTTCACTGGTAGCGGGGCTGCTACTAGTGGGGTTCCCTCTTGGTATAGAGGAAGAGAGACGTGAGTCTCTGGTTTCTAGTGACCGTGGGTTGCTAGAGGTTCCCTCCGTGTAGGAGGAAGAGGGGAGGTTGTTCCCCTGGGTAAGCTGTGTATCAGTGTCTGTTGGCAAGCTGTGTTGCCCAGCTGTTAGTGAAGCCATACTCGGTTTGAGTGTGGGGTGGATGTAGGTCCGTGGACCGAACCACCTAAAAATCTCTATGCAGTGGTTGGTTGCTCCATATCTCTTATCTACTTCACAGGTTACATTGTATTCTCATTTATATATGTGCTGCTTCCACTAGTTGTTTATTTGGGCACGGGTTACGTATTTGATCTTTGGTTTAAAAGGATATTCTACCTGTTCTTCAGATTGGTTGTCTTGCTTTGTTAGAGTTCTAGTTTTATTATTGAGCCGAAAAGTTTTTAAGGGTGGGATTCATTCACCCCCCCTCTGAATCCTCTGCACCGATCCTAACAATTAGTATCAGAGCGGTGTCTGTATACAAGGTCCAGCGACCTGCAGATTCGATCTTGCAGTCTTAGGTGCTAATTTGTTTTTAGTGCATAAATATTCATGTTGCTTTGAATTTACTCGCTATTTGTTTTCAATGGCTCTTCCACCCGTCTTTAGTGGTTCTGATTTCAGTCAGTGGTACACTGCTCTACATGCTTATGTTAATTCTGCTAATCCTGATCTGTGGAAATTAATTTCACAAGGTCCTCACACCTTACCAACGAAAGTGTCCAAATGGACCGATAGACACAGATCAAAGGATGGAGAAAATCAGAAAGCCTTTAACCTGATGAAAGCAGCTACTGACAGAGACTTATGGTCTTGTCTTCATAATTGCAGCTCAGCAAAGGACATCCTGGATAGGCTGAAGCAATTTCACAGGGTAAACGAGGACAGCTGCATGATGGCTAACAGAAGTAATCCAAGTGGCAGCAATCACGGCATCAGTCAGAATGAAGATGATGTTGATGAAGAGGTAAACTCTGAATCTGACTCGGATGAAATGACCTTTGATTATTTGAAGGAAATGTATGCTGAATTGTATGAAAAGTATGGAAAAATAAAATCTGAAAATAAAAAATTAAAGGTTGATCAAAATGGTTCAGATTTATCATGTGAAAATTGTTCAAATCTGAAACAATCTTATGATGCTTGTTTTTCTGATAATCAAGAGCTTAAGAAACATGTTGAATTGTTAAGATCTGAAAAAGAGTCCCTCAGAAAATCTGTTAATGAAAATCTGAAATCAAAAAATGACAAACTAATCAAAGAGGTTGAAGGACTGAAGCAGTTGAACACTGCTATGTCAGAGAAACTTCTTCTCTTAGAAAAAGGAAAATCTGTTTACATTGAAGAATCTAAAAAATTGAGAAATCTGGAACAAGAAGTTGAGGAATGCAAAATTGCAAACAAGGTGCTAAGCGAATGTGTAAATTGCAATGAACAAGAGATTGCCAGTTATGAAATACACATCATTTCTCTGGAAAATGAAATTGAAGATTTGAATAAATCCTTGTCAAAATTTGTGGAAGGACAAGAAAATCTGGACAGGTTGTTAGGTGTTAAGGTCAATACTCAAAAGGAAGGGTTAGGCTACATCAATGTCAATAAAAAGGCTTTCAAAAACAAGCAATGTCAATAAAAAGGCTTTCAAAAACAAGCTAATGACATCTTTTATCAAAGCATCAGATGTAGCCACCACCTCAGAAAATAAACAACTAAATGTTCAGAAGAATCAGAAACAAACTGGAAAAATGGAAAAGGTCGGTCATGTGAAGAAGGGATTGAATCACATTGAAAAAGTGCATGCTGTTCATCACAAGAACTTCCCTGTCACCAAGAAAAAGATTGATTTTAAATATGTTGAGAAAGTTCAATCTATGCTTGACATGAACACACATACACATGCTCATAAAAACAAGAATTCATGTCATTACTGTGGTAGGGTTGGCCACATTATGGATAATTGCTTTATTCTGAAACAAGACAACAGAAAGCATGTTAAGAAACATGTTTCTGCTCAGAACAAAAGAAAAACTGAATGCTTTCACTGTGACAAATTGGGCCACAGGGCCATTGACTGTTGGCATGCTCAGGGTAGAAAATTTAATTCTAAAACTGTCAATCTCCCTGCAGACAGAAATGATTATGATAGGAATAAATTTGCATTTAAAAGAAAGATTCTTACATGTTCTGAATGTAGAAAGCATGGCCATACAGTCAAGGACTGTTGGCATGCCCAAGGAGGCTATGGCAATAATGAACTCAATTTTAAGAGGAAGGCCTCTCATTGTTTTAACTGTGGAAAGCCAGGTCACAGGGCTGTAACCTGTTGGCTGGCAGGATACCAAAATAAGACTGGTTTTGGTAAACAGAATTTTAATTCTATTAACAAAAATTTTCATACATATGCACATAAAAATCATGTTTATAAGTATGCGCATAAATCTAATATGAAACCTGCTGCATCTTGCTATTATTGTGGCACATCTGGTCATTCAATGAAAACCTGCTACTTGATGAAGTCTGATGACCATGCTGCTAGAAAATTATTTAGAACACCTATCAAAGGTATCACTGCTAATCCAGGACCCAAGTTTTCTTGGGTACCTGCTGCATCAAAATGATGTGTCTGTTGCAGGTGTGCCTTGGAAGCTGAAGAATAAAAGGGGTTATTAATCCAAGGCACTCAAGAATGAAAACCCCATTCTCACACTGTTCAGGTAAACTCTCTACATTTCTTGTTTTGAAACTCATTGCATATCTGATTTGATGTATTCCTGCATATCTGCCATTTGTAGTTGTTTGATAATTGTTGAAATGCATAAACTCTGAAAACAAATTGCATTCTGAATAATCTGAACTGCTTATGTATGTGGCTTCAAATTTGTCTATTGCATAGTTCATTGAAAATCTGTCCATTGCATCCTGAAAAATCTAATAAGCTGAAATTTGATCCATGCATGGTGCCCATGTTGAATTATCATGTATGACCTCAATGGTATATAAATGGTAAGCTACCAAAAGACAGGAAAATCTGTCTGGAGGTTCCTACTATGTGTGAGGTGGTCTTTTAGACCAAGTGCTCCGCCTAGTATCATGGGTCATTTTGCTTGATAGGGCAGTCTGAATGTGCATGAATCAAAATCATATGTTCAGTGTCTCATGGCAAACATTGTATGTTTTCAGGGGGAGTTAATTGCATGTCCTTGCATAGCATTCAGTGTTGAGTTTTTGCATACATATAGTGCATTGCATTTCCTTAAACTGAAAATGCCAAAAAGATTGTCTGAATGCATGTTGTCAGGGGGAGTCAATGCATTGCATATAGGTTGTCAAATGCATACATTTGTCAGAATTCATTGCATATCCCTTCTTATCATTTTTGTTGACAAACCTTGATCATATTCGGAAAACACTAAGCTTCAAAATCTCTCCTATCAATTGGTATCATTTGGCTTCAGAAATCTATTAGTCTGTCATGAAGATTTCAATGGGACTATCTCAATCACAAATCTGAAAAATTCTTGAACTAGAAATCTTCTATTATACGTTTTTATGAATGACTGAAATAACTCATGTGGTTTAAGTTTAATGTATTCAATGAGTTTGGCTTTAAAATTTCTTAAAAATATCTGAAGCATGTTTAATAAACCTTAACCATCTGTTTCATGCTGTGTCTTGTAAAATCTTCTGAAATCTGCATTATTGAATTCATGGCTTTAATTGGTTAAGTACATGAAATTATTATTGACTTGAAGCAAAGGAATTTGTCTGAATTGTCTAAAGGGTAATTGTTGTCAGAGCAATGACTTTGGTCACTAAGAAACCATGTCCAAAGGACTGTGTCATGAGGTGTCTTAGTCAACTCTGCAGAATAAAATTCATTGAAAATTCAGGCAGAGCAATGGCATGCACACTGAGAAATACAACTCACTCATCAAGAAATGATTTGCAGTGTGTCATGATGTGTAAATGCTATCTCTGTTCATATAAAGCATGACAGTTAGTCACAGTAAGTGCTTAGGGATATTGGCCTCTGATCAAGGTATATCCTCTAGTTACAAGGTGTGCACTGAACTAGAGTGCTCGTAAAATTTGTAGCATAAAAAAAAAATTGTTGAACGAATTGAAATATCTGAATATTGATGCTAAAATCAAATTGCTACAACCCTAGACAAAATCATATGACTTCATAATTGCTTAATTTCAATACTGATGCATGTAATTCCGAAAGAAGTCAATAAATTTGATTGTGTAAGAGAAAGGGAGTTTTATCAAGATAAATATGAGGGTTTGGTTCATTTTTATTAAACCATGGTTTTAAATATCAATACAGAATTTTATTGATAAACTCTGCATACATCATGTTTAAACCATGCTGATCAATAAAAATCATTCATAAGCCCTTATAATGGAAGACTTTGAAATATTCTGATTTGGATTTATGAGAATGACATTCCCTTGAAAATCTGACTGAAATCCTTGTAGTTGAAGCCTCTTTGAAAAATCTGATTACTTGAATCTTTTCTACTCACTGTCATTGATTCATTGAACTGACCTTATCATTGAAAGCCTCGGTGGTCTTCTTCTCAACTATATCAATTGGAAGTCATGCAACACGCATATCAATTGGCATCTATTCAGGGGGAGTTTCCATGTCATATGCATCATGCTGCATAGAAACTCTTAAAGGGGGAGAATTGTGATCTTGCATTTTGAAATCTCCATCTACATATGCATTCTTACCTTCCCATGATTCAACTTGACTATATCAAAGGGGGAGATTTTTGCCAAAGGGGGAGATTATTTTTCAATTATAGCATACTGGTTGCTTTAATTTCTCAAACTATTTTCTTTTTGATGACGTCAAAGGGGGAGAATAGTTTGAGTCATCAGATTGACTCACTGTGTAGTGTTGCCATCATCAAAAAGGGGGAGATTGTTGTGCCCATGTGGTTTTGATGATGGTTTTAATGGTGGTTTTAATGATTGGTCTTTGAGGTGAGTTATTCACTGTGAGTCATCTGGCTGTGTGAGTCATCATGTTATTATTCACTTTCTGATCATAATACAGTTCTTCATAAGTTCTGATATGGCATTGCATATTTGATTATGTTCAGTCATGTTACTATTGCTCTTAAGACTGCAGTTTGATACTGCAGCGTCGACCCATCGAACTGCAGCGTCGACGCTGCCAAGGCACTTCAGAGGTAGCAGTAAGAAATATTTGATCTGCTGCGTCCACGTTGCTTGGGCAATGCGTTGACGCTTGGTGCCTCTTTAACTTTGCTGCATTTATTCATTGGTTTGGTCTATGGTGCGTCGACCCCTTGTGCTGATGGGTCGACCCCTCAGTTCATATCATCAAGTCTATACAGTGGACTGTGTAGCCTGTTTATGTTGATAAAGTCTGTACACTGGCTCAGACTTCCCAAGTCTACACAATGCTCCCTCATTGAAAGTCTATACATTCTGGCCAATTCCTACGCTCGAAGCTTTAGCTACACTGAAAGTCTATACACTGCTACAGGAACCAAGTCTATACACTCTCCCGTTCAAATCCTTCTAAGTCTGTACATTGGCTTCGTATCTGCAAGTCTGTACACTGGACTTCATTTCACCAACTCTATACATCCGATTGATGTTGCAGTGTTCACCAAGTCTATACATCGTCTTCAGACTTCAAGTCTATACACTCCATGCCCATTCAAGTCTATACATCAGTTTGATTCAAAGTCTGTACACTGCTTCACTTAGTCAAAGTCCATACATTGGACTGTAGCATCTAAAGTATGTACAGCATCCGTTGTCTAGAGTTCTTGAAGTATATACATTGCACTGTTTCTTTCGAAGTATATACACTACAATGTACATACTTAGATCTTATGACTTCATTCTTGTTGCTGAAGGGAACAGGGTCGACGCTGGGAGCTTAAAGCGTCCACGCATTAGTTGACGAAGCCTTCACGATATCTTCCACTGCATCAATGCCACAAGCAAGCAGCGTCGACGCAGCAGTTAAAGAAGCAGAGACCTTCACAGGCTATTCCATTGCGTCAACGCCACAATTGAGTAGCGTCGACGCAGCAGCTAAAGAGACGAAGCTAATGGCTTACTGGAAAGCCTCACTGCGTTAACGCCATTGATTGACAGCGTCAACGCAGCAAGTCAGATTGCTGTCATTGAGCACGTGACCTGAAGCTGGCACCTGACATGTGATCCGAGGAGGAATCTTCTGGACGGAAGGCGTGGGAAGCACACACCCTATCTCACTACTGTTGCTGGTATATAATGGAGCCTTCGTCTTCAGATGGAGGCTGATCGAAGAAGAAGCCTGGAGAGCAGAAAGCCCTTCGATCCAGAAAAAGAGAAGAAGAAGAAATAGAAGAAGAGTGAGCCGGCAAGAAGAAAAAGAGTTGAAGAGAAGAAGGAGAGAACAGCGTGAGAGAAAAGGAGAGCAGAAGAGAAAGAAAGAGAGAGAGAGAGAGAGAGAGAGAGAGAGAGAGAGTTTGTGGAGAAAAAGGAAGAAAGTTACTGAAGATCTGTCTACTAAACCGTGGATCAAATCCAGGCCAGTCAGCTCCATGGGAGCCACATCTGATGTTCCTTCTTTTACAGCTTGTGTTTGCTGTGTTATTTTCGTTCCTTATTTTTCTTTTTATTCGATCTGATTTACTGAGTTCTTCCGATCCTCTAGACTGAGGTCAGGTTCCTCCTGGTGGGTTAGGAGAAGGGAGATCTGATCTCCGGTTTACAAGCAGCAGGGGGGCTGCTTGTGGGTTCCCTCCGGGCTAGGAGGAAGAGAGGCTAGGCCTCTGGTGGATTGCTGGTAGCAGTGTGCTACTGGCTAGTTCACTGGTAGCGGGGCTGCTACTAGTGGGGTTCCCTCTTGGTATAGAGGAAGAGAGACGTGAGTCTCTGGTTTCTAGTGACCGTGGGTTGCTAGAGGTTCCCTCCGTGTAGGAGGAAGAGGGGAGGTTGTTCCCCTGGGTAAGCTGTGTATCAGCATCTGTTGGCAAGCTGTGTTGCCCAGCTATTAGTGAAGCCACACTCGGTTTGAGTGTGGGGTGGATGTAGGTCCGTGGACCGAACCACCTAAAAATCTCTGTGCAGTGGTTGGTTGCTCCATATCTCCTATCTACTTCACAGGTTACATTGCATTCTCATTTATATCTGTGCTGCTTCCGCTAGTTGTTTATTTGGGCGGGGGTTACGTATTTGATCTTTGGTTTAAAAGGATATTCTACCTGTTCTTCAGATTGGTTGTCTTGCTTTGTTAGAGTTCTAGTTTTATTATTGAGCAGAAAAGTTTTTAAGGGTGGGATTCATTCACCCCCCCTCTAAATCCTCCGCACCGATCCTAACATCCTCGTGTAAGATCCGATCAATGTCTCAGGTCAAAGGACCAACGATGCTACTGAGACAGTTAGATCTTCAGTTGACATTAGGTATAATCAACTATCTGAAGATCCAATAGCGGATCAGTTCAGTGTACATCCTCCATGGACATACACCTACACATATGTGTTGGTGCCCCGCACCAATGACCATAAGACTGGTCACTGACACATCATGTGTACTGGTTGAATAGGTAATCAAAGTCCCCGAGTGATTACCCTCCAACCAGGAACAGTTTAAGGTATGTGTACATGTAAAGTCAATCTCATGTTCGAGATCCCATCTCGAGCTGACTTTACAACGACATATCCTAGGGACAACGTAAAGTAACACAATCACATATTTACGCTCAAACACCACTTTCTTAATAATGAACAAGATCGTACAACTATTGGGCCTATCCGACCCGAAATTGGCCTGTAGCACACCAACACTAACAATCTCCCACTTGAACTACAGCCAATTGCCCACAACTTTGAGGCCCATCTTATGCCGATGACGCTCAAATACAGTCTGTGTCAAAGGCTTAGTCAGTGGATCTGCTATGTTATCTTCTGACGGTACACGCTCTACCGTCACATCTCCACGATCAACAATCTCCCGAATAAGGTGAAAGCGCCTGAGAATATGCTTTGACCTTTGGTGAGATCTCGGTTCCTTCGCCTGGGCGATGGCCCCAATATTATCACAAAATAATGGGATGGGAGCTGATATCTCGGGAACTACGTCAAGTTCCAAGATGAATTTTTTCATCCAGATGGCTTCTCCAACTGACTGCCCCTCCATTCAACATGAATACAAATTCAGACATGGATTTGTAGTTATCTGTATCTGACTGGAAACTAGAATCTGTGTATGCTCTAAGCTATAGGTCCTCTCCTCCATAAAGCAGAAAAAGATCCTTAGCCCTTCGCAGGTACTTAAGGATGCCCTTTACTGCTTTCCAGTGCTCTTCGCCTGGATTTGCCTGATATCTACTGACAATGCTTAAAGCATTGGCAACATTAGGCCGTGTACATAGCATTACATACATGATTGACCCTATCGCCGAAGCATAGGGTACCTTATTCATGTGTGCCACCTCCTCAGAAGTTTTAGGACTCATCCCCTTGGATAGGCAAATTCCATGTCTCATGGGAATGAGACCTCTCTTGGAATTTTCCATCCTAAACCTTTTGAGGATAGTGTCTATGTACATGGATTGGGATAGTCCTAGCATCCTTTTAGATCTATCTCGATAGATCCTTATGCCCAGCACATAGGATGCTTCTCCCAAATCCTTCATGGAGAAAGTCTTGAACAACCAAGACTTGGTTGATGTCAACATCTCTACATCATTCCCAATGAGTAAGATGTCATCAACATAAAGGACCAAGAAGGTCACAGAGCTCCCACTGACCTTCTTGTAAACACAGGGTTCATCTTCATTCCGAATGAAGTTGAAAGATTTGACAGCCTCGTCAAATCTTAAGTTCCAGCTTCTAGATGCCCGCTTTAATCCATAAATGGACCTTTGAAGTTTGCATACCTTATTAGGATGTAGCTTGGAGGTGAATCCTTCAGGCTGTACCATGTACACCTCTTCTGACATATTTCCATTAAGAAAAGCTATCTTCACATCCATTTGCCAGATCTCATAATCCAGGTATGCAGCAATGGCAAGGAGGATTCTGATTGACTTAACCATGGCTACCGGCGAAAACGTCTCGTCATAGTCAATGCCTTGCCTTTGACGATATCCTTTCGCCACTAGTCTAGCCTTGTATGTGTCAATCTGTCTATCTGCACCGATTTTCCTTTTGAAAATCCATTTGCAACCGATAGGGACCTTCCCTTCGGGTACATCAACTAAGTTCCAAACTTTGTTGGTGTACATGGACTGGATTTCTGAATCCATTGCCTCTTGCCATTTCTCGGAGTCTACACTACGGATCGCCTCCTGGTACGACTGAGGATCATCATCCTCATCGATACATACCTTAGAGGACCCCTCTGAGACATGTCCAACATATCTCTCAGGTTCTCTCGGTAGTCTACCAGATCTCCTAGTGTTAGTGTTTCACTTTGAATAGGATCAACCGATACAGTCTCACCTAATGAGTTTGTTTCTATGGGTTGTGGTTCTTGGACCTCGTCCAATTCTACCTGACTCCCACTATTTTTCTGGCGTAGATATTCTCTTTCCAAAAATATAGCTCTCTTGGCCACTAAGACCCTTTGCTCAGAAGGGTGATAGAAATAATATCCAAACGTCTCCTTTGGATATCCCACAAACCTACACTTATCGGTCCGCGACTCAAGCTTATCACTCTCGTTCTTCTTTACATGAGCAGAACACCCCCAAATTTTAATGTGATTAAAATTTTATTTCCTGCCCTTCCATATCTAATATGGTATAGAAGGAACTGATTTACTTGAGATCATCTTCAATAAATATGCTGCAGTCTCTAATGCATAGCCCCAGAGAGACAAGGGTAGTCCTGACATAGACATCATGGATCGGACCATGTCTAACAAGGTCCTGTTTCTCCTCTCGGATACACCATTATGCTGTGGTGTATACGGTGGAGTCCATTGAGAAACTATTCCATGGTCTTTAAGATAAGAAGTGAATTCATGGCTTAAGTATTCACCTCCTCGATCCGATCGAAGAGCCTTAATACTTTTGCCTGTCTGTTTCTCTACTTCATTCTTATATTCCTTAAACTTCTCAAAGGCTTGTGACTTATGTCTCATTAAATACACATAGTCATATCTAGAGAAGTCATCAATAAAAGAAATGAAATAGAGATAACCTCCTTTTGCTTCTATGGACATGGGTCCACACACATCCGAGTGTATGAGCTCGAGAAGGTCAACAGCCCTCTCACCATATCCACCAAAGGGAGCCTTGGTCATTTTCCCCATGAGACACGACTCACAGGTATCAAATGGCTTGTATTCGAACGAATTCAAATACCCATTTGAGTGTAAGTGAGAGACTCTTTTCTCACCTACATGACCAAGTCTGCAATGCCATAGATATGCAGAATTCACTTCATCAGCATTGGAAACTTGCATAACATCAGAACGTGTATCTAATACATAAAGACCATTGACTAATGAACCATTGGCTATAATCAAACCATTATTCATTATAGAGCACCCAGTGCTATTAAAAGCCAATGTATATCCAATGTTATACAAGCCGAGATTGAAATAATATTCTTAATAATATTAGGAACATAATAACAGTCATTCAGCTCCAGAATGACTCCTGAAGGTAAACTGAGGCGTGCAGTCCCGACAGCTTTGGCAGTAATTAAAGCTCCATTGCCCATCCTCAGTTCAATCTCCTTTTTGCCCAATCGCCTTCTATTTGCTAGCACCTGCACAGAATTGTAGATATGAGATGCACATCCAGTATCCAATACCCATGATGTGGATTCCATATATGACAAATTAAGGTCTATGACAAAAATACCTTCATTTAGAATTGCCTTGCAAATCCTTTTCCAATGCCCAGTTTCCCCGCATCAAAAATATTTGTCTTCCTTTTCATTCTTCTTTCCCTTCCCTTTGTCAACTTTGGCGAGTTGCTTACCCGTGGCCTTTTTCTTTCCCTTCCCTTTGTTACTCGTGGTGGATATTTGAGAGGCCTTCCTTTTCTTGTTGGCCCGGCCAACAATCATTACAGACGAAGATGGTTTATCTTTCTGCATGGTTCCTTCAGCACTCTTTAACATATTGAGCAGCTCTGGGAGAGTTGCTTCAATCCTGTTCATGTTAAAGTTCATGATGAAGGAAGAAAAGGAATCGGGCAATGACTAGAGTATAAGATCAATGCATAGTTCAAGATCCAACTTGAACCCCAATGCATTGAGTCTTTTAATCCACTCCATCATTTTCAGTACATGGGCCTGTACTGATGAACCCTGTTAGGGTGCTAGGCCCGGATACAGAGGGGGGGTGAATGTATCCTGCTACGAAATATGCCCAATTTAAAAATTAGGATGCTAAGCAAGTTCCGGAGTTAAGCTAATACGATTAGACAAAATAACAAGCAGGTGGAGCGAACCTATCCAAGCATCCAGCAGAAGCAAATCAAGCAATCTGATGAACCAGTTGAAAATCCTTTTAAACAAAAGAGTAAATATGTAACTGGCCCCCCAAACAATCAACTAGCGGAAGCAGCACAAATGAGAATAAGAAATCTCAAGATAATCTGTAAAGGGTGGTAGGAGATATGGAAGAACACACTACAAGCAAACCATTGCTCAAAGATTTTAAGGTGGTTCGGTCCTCCAGACCTACATCCACCCCTCACTCCCAACCGGAGTGAGGCTTCACTAGCAAACGCTAGAACCAAGCAGACTCAGTCTGCAAACAGTTGCTGTCACACAGCTTGACTAGGGGAACAGCCTCCCCTCTTCCTCCCAACCAGAGGGACACCCAAGTGACTCCCAGCCACTTGGAAACTAGAGGTCGCAAACCTCTCTTCCTCCAGACCAGGAGGGACACCTGGACTTGCAACCACAAGCCCAGAACCAGAGGACTAGCCTCCCTTCCTCTAACCAGAGGGAACCCACAAGTGACAACCTGTCACTTGCAACCCGGAGATCAGATCTCGCTTCTCCTGAACCAACAGGAGGAACCCGATCCCCAACAGGGCAATCGGAAGAACAAGATAACCAGATGAAAATGGAAAAACAAAAACACGAAATGAAAATAACTTCAGCAAACAGAAAGCTGAAAAATGAAATGCACAATGTGGCTCTCAACGGAGCTGACTGGCCTGGATCTGATCCACGGTCCAGTGAAGATAGATCTTCAAGCAGCTTCTTCCTTCTTCTCCACGAGCTCTCTCGCTCACTCTCTATCTCTCTTTCTTTCTCTTCTGCTCTCTTCTGCACTTCTTCTTCTTCACTCTTTCTTCTCTCTTCACACGAGCACTATCTCTCTCTCTTTTTCTTTTTTTGCTCTCACTCTCACTCTCTTCTCTGCTCTCTTCTTTTCTTTCTTTTCTTCTTTTTCTGGATCGAAGGGCTTTCTACTCTTCCGGCTTTCTGCTTCGATCTATCTTCTTTTGTGGAAGAAGGCTCATATATATAGCAGCAGCATCATCATCACCCCCGACGTGTGACCTCCACATTTCCAGCCCTAAGTATTCGAACCACGTGACAGTCTCTCAGCCAGCTTCATTTCAGCCTCGGATCACGTGCTGCCCAGTCACTGGGGAATATTTCTTCGGACCACCTTCTTCTTCTCCTGCAAGGAATTAACACGATTAACACTCAGGGCCACAATAACTAAAACTGCATGAGGTATATGAAAGCAATACAAGATGCACTGTACTGAGAATGACACGAGATACACAAGATTACTTCAGTACGAAATAAATGGAGAATGACACGAGGTCATATGAAAACAACACGAGGTAAAAAAGAGAACAACACGAGATACACAATTAACACAACAACGAAGACGACACGAAGTCAGATGAAGACAGCATGAGGTGAGAAGAAGATAACACAGAGTGAAGCAATAGAAAGACACGCGATCAGAAGAGACTTGGACGAGGTTAGAACGAAACAACACGAACTAACAAACAGCAACAAAAGATGACACGAAGTGAAACAACACTTGAAAACATAAGAAAAACAACTCGAGCATAAAATAGCTCGAATGAACGACTCGAAGACGAGGCGACACGGGCTGACCACGACACGAAGACAAATAACAGAAACCGTCACGAGTTAAAGACAACACGAAGATGAAAACAGAAACTGACACGAGTTGAAAACAACACGAAGACGAAACACAGGAATTGACACGGAGTGTGGTTAAGGCGAGAAGGACACGAAGTCTAAAGAGAAAAACAGCACGAAGACAGAAGAGTGACACGGCTATCACGACACGTGATGAAGCAGTGACACTAGTAAAAAAATGACTCGAGGAACAATAGTAAGTGACACGAAATTAAACAAGCAGACATAAAAGATGACACGAGATGAGGTCACAAAGTGACAAAGACACGAGGTCTAGAAAAGACGACACGAAGTAAGAAAGAAATAACACGGACATAAACACAAGAATAACACGAAGTATGACAGAAACAGTACGGACATACAATGTACTACCTCATAGCAGATTTCCTGTTAATCAATATGCATCAGACGACTGTGTATGGACTTGAAGACCCTTAGCCAATGTATAGACTTCAAAGTAGAGACCGATGTGTAGACTTCACGTGAAAGCCCAATGTGCAGACTTGACGCTGTACAGACTTTCCAAAGAGAACATAACGCTGTACAGACTTGAACTGAAGACCAATGTATGGACTTCAAAATTGATGCTAAGGCCAAGAGGAGTGTATAGACTTTCACGATGTATGGACTTGATGATCTTCAAAGCACAATGTCTAGACTTTGCCACTGTATGGACTTGAAGAAACAGTGCAACGTATGGACTTGATCTCAAGAAATGTAAGCGATGTACACACTTAGCCAGTGTGTAGACTTTGCCTTAGATGCTAAATGAGACGCTAAAGTCTGTATAGACTTAGCCTAAGATAATGTATGAACATATCAGCAGAGAAGCAATGCACAGAACAGAAATCAAGCACAAGCCAATATATCACAGCATGACTCAAGTATACACATGCGTTCTTCACAATTCAGACATGGCACACTTATGCAATCTCCCACAGAAAAGGTCAGACATATTCAAGACAATGTGGTGACTCATTCATGTTGCTATCATTAAAACATCACATCATCAACAAATCACAAGGGGCACAACAATCTCCCCCTTTTTGATGATGGCAACATAATGAGTCACACTGACTCATCAAATTATTCTCCCCCTTTGACATAATCAAAAAGAAGGGAAATGGTTTGATAGTCAAATGCAGCACAACAATGCAGAGAATGAGTCAAGGTTCTTTAAAATGAAGATCTCCCTTATGACCATGAAACAGTTCTCCCCCTATCAACATGCATGATTGACTACTCTCCCCTTAGATGAAAATAAACCATAACTCCCCCTGAGGCACAGGAATGGACTCTAGTTATCCAATAAATCAATCTGAAATCAGCCATTACAACGAATCTGAATTCTGGTGAAGATACCACAGTATTAGAACTTATTGCAGAACAAGATGGAAGATTCCAACAGTGTAGAGAGAAATACATCTCAGTAATCAATCTGAAATCCACCATGATAAAGATTCTGAGGTTCAGAAGGCTGCAAGTGAACAAGGTAATAATGGGAGTGGCACCTCACATTTGTATGGTCAGAAAAATGCAGATGGAATCAGTCAACTGATAAGAAAGGAGTTGACTATACAGTTTTTGTTGATCATGCATAAATCTGATCATGAGGGATTTGAATGCAAGGTCACAAATGATATGAACATGATTCAGTATGACAAGGAATGCTCCCCCTGAATAGATGCCACTTGATATGCAAGTGATGCATGACATGGAAGCTCCCCCTCAATAAGTGGAATCCTATGAGATAGATGAGAAGGAGACCACAGGGGCAGACAAGGAGAAGTTCAGGTCAATGATCTAAGGAAAGTGAGCAAAAAGATTTTCAAGGAGATATCAATCTCATAAATCTAAAACATAATTTTTCAAGGTCTTCCATTATAGGGACTTATGAATGAGCCTTTTGAACAGCATGGTTTAAACATGATGTATGCAGAGTTTATCAATAAAATTCTGTATTGATATCTAAAATCATGTTTTAATAAAGATGAACCAAGCCCTCAT
Source organism: Amorphophallus konjac (assembly GCA_022559845.1). NCBI lineage: Eukaryota > Viridiplantae > Streptophyta > Magnoliopsida > Alismatales > Araceae > Amorphophallus > Amorphophallus konjac. The sequence continues at coordinate 234,691,321 of CM040126.1, forward strand.
ATTTATCTTGATTAATCTCCATTTCTCTTACACAATCAAATCTATTGACTTCTTTCAGAATTACATGCACCAATATTGAAGTCAAGCAATTATGAAGTCATATAATTTTGTCTAGGGTTATAGCAATTTGATTTTAGCATCAATATTCAGATATTTCAATTTGTTCAATAATTTTCCATGCTACAAATTTTACGAGCACTCTAGTTCAGTTCACACCTTGTAACTAGAGGATATACCTTGATCAGAGGCCAATATCCCTAAGCACTTAGTGTGACTAACTGTCATGCTATATATGAACAGAGATAGCATTTACACATCATGACACACTCCAAATCATTTCTTGATGAGTGAGTTGTATTTCTCAGTGTGCATGCCATTGCTCTGCCTGAATTTCAATGAATTCTTAATCAGAGTTAACTAAGGCACCTCATGACACAGTCCTTCGGACATGTGTTTCTCAGTGACCAATGTCATTGCTCTGACAGATATTCTTCTTTTTAGATATTTCAGAAAAATTCATTTGCTCAAATCAATAATAGTTTCATGTACTTAATCAGTTGAAGTCATGTATTCAAAAGTGCAGATTTTAGAAGATTTCAAGACACAGCATGAAACAGATGGTTAATGTTTATTAAACATGCTTCAGATATTTTTAAGAGATTTTAAAGTCAAACCTTGAGTACATTAAACTTAAACCACCTGAGTTATTTCAGATATTCATAAAAACGTATAATAGAAGATTTCTAGTTCAAGATGTTTCAGATTTATGATCGAGATAGCCCATTGAAATCTTCATGAAGGACTGAAATAATTCTGATATCAAATGATACCAATTGTATACCAATTTTGAAGCTCAGTGTTTTCAAATTATGATCACGGTTTGGTCAAATAGAATCAATGAAAGGGATATGCACACAAGGCAAGATGTCAGGAGGTCAGGCAAGTTCCAGGATGTTCAAAGTTAACATGCAATGAGTTCTGACCCATGTATGCATTTGACAACCTATATGCAATGCAATGACTCCCCCTCACAATATGCATTCAAACTCTCTTTTTGGCATTTTCAATATAAGGAAATGCAATGCACTATATGTATGCAGGGACATGCAAAGACTCAACATTGAATGCTATGCAAGGATATGCAACTTACTCCCCCTGAAAACATGCAATGTTTGCACTGAAAACTGAACATACGATACCAAATAATTCATGCACATTCAGACTGTCCTAACCAGCAAGATGACCCATGGTACTAGGCGGAGCATTTGGTCTAAAAGACCACTTCACACATAGTAAGAACCTCCAGACAGACCTCCCTGCCTTTTGGTACCTTACCATTTATATACCATTGAGGTCATGCATGATAATTCAACATGCAGTCCTATATGCAATTCAGAATTTCAGTGAGCTATTGCAGCACACAAATTTTAAGTCACACTCATATGCAGTTCAGATTTTTCAGAAAAATCGAAATGCAATTTATTTTCAGAGTCTATGCATAACACAATTATCAAGCAATTGAAATTAGCCTATGTATGCATCAAATACAGACAACCCTTCTTAATCTGATATTTGCACAGAACTCTCAGCAAATGCATGATCAGAATATAATGCACACGGCAGATGATAAATGAAAATGCAAAAACAGATTTAACTTGCTATGCAATAAAACTAAAAATAAGAAGAGCAGGAAGTTTACCTGAAAAGTTCTATATGGGGTTTTTCTTCTTGAGTGCCTTGGATCATTACCCCCTTTTATTTCAGTCCCAAGGCACACCTGCATAGCAATGTTATTTTGCACAAACAGGTGCCCAAGAAGTCTTGGGTCCTGACAAAACAGTATTACTCCTAGCAGGTTTTCTCAGCACATTTCTAGGAGCAGTATTCAGATCTGTTTCATGCACATTCTTGTTAGCATGAATTTTATGTGCATAAGCATGAGATTTCTTGTTAACAGAATAAGAATTCTATTTGCCAAAACCAGTTTGGTTTTGATATCCTGCCAGCCAACAGGTTGCAGCCCTGTGACCTGGCTTCCCACAGTTATAACATGAAAGTTTTGCAAATTGTCTTACAGGGAATTTAGCATGTTTGAGATTCACATTTCTACCCTGAATATGCCAGCAGTCCTTGACTGTATGGCCATGTTTTCTACAGTGATAGCAATAAGAGGCATTCTTTTTAAAATTGAGTTCATTATTGCCATAGCCTCCTTGGGCATGCCAACAATCAATGGCCCTGTGGCCATCCTTTCCACATTCAAAGCATGAAATAGAATTTCTTTCAAAAGAGCCTGACCAGCATTCAGAGGCCCTGTGACCCCTTTTGTTGCAATTAAAACAGATGATATGCTGGTTCATTGAAACAGATTTGTTTTTATTAAAAACATATTGGTTTGTAGGGAATTTAGCATGATATGAATAAAAGGTTTTCTTACCACTAGCAAACCAGCAATGAGCAATAGAGTGTCCTAATTTGCCACAGTTAGAACATGTGATACTCCTTTTCTGAGGTGAATAATTTTTATCATAAGATCTCCTAGCATTCTTATCATCCTTCTCCATCAGCTTACACTCATGCATCAGATGTCCAATTTTATGACAGTAATGACAGATAATCTTCTTTTTAGATGCATGTGAGTGTGTGTGAGGACTGTGATCAGCAAACACTGATGGACCCTTTTCATTTATTTTCTGATTTACAGTCCTTTTCTGATTTTTATCCTGTTTTCCTGTTTTCTTAGCCTTGTACTGAATTGGAGATGTAGTAGAGGGCTTTTCCTGTTCAGAAGATTTAACAAAAATAGTTTTCAAGTTGGATCCATCAACCTTCCTCATGACTGGACTGTAGCCCAGTCCCTCTTTCTTGAAGTTATCCTTTGCTCCCAACATTTTCTGAGCAATGGGCTGTTTATCTTTAGAGGTGGTGGCTACATCTGAACCACTTACAAAAGATGTCATGACTTTGTTCGGAAGTTCCTTCTTGTTTATCTTATTGTAGCCCAGCCCTTCCTTCCTAGGGTTGATTTTTATACCTAGTAGCTTGTCTAGGTTTTTCTGCCCATCAACAAATTTAGACAAGGAAACTTTCAAATCCTGAATTTCATTTTCTAAAGAGAAAATATGTATCTCATAACTGGCAATCTCTTGCTCACAGCAATTGACAGCTTCATTCAAAACCTTATTAGCTGTTTTATATTCTTCAATTTCATTTTCCAGATTGCTCAGTTTATCAGAATCTTCAAAGCAAACACTTTTACCTCTTTCTAAAGCTAGAAGTCTCTCAGACATAGTTGAGTTCAGCATTTTCAATTTCTCATTTTCTTGCTTAAGTTTGTCATTCTGAACCAATTCATTTATTAGAAGCTGATCTTCTGAATTGACTTCATACTTTCTTCCATTTTCAATTTCCTTCATATCTTTTTGTTGTTTTTCAAGATCTTTCTGTAATTCTATGTTTACAGACTTTATGGCATTAAGTCTTTCAATCAGCAAATCATTCTCTCGTTTAAGTTTCTCTAATTGTTCTTCATTTTCTTTAGAAAATTTTCTGAGAGAGTCATTCTCATTTTTCAGCTTGTTTAAGTCAGATTTAACACATTCAAGTTCTTTCAGCAAATCCTTACCCTGAACAGAATCATGACTAGCTAGGCTAAGCTTCTTTTCAAGTTTAGAGATTTCCTTTACATGATCTTGATCTTCAATTTTCAGCAATGAAATTTGTTTCTTCAACATTTGAATATCAGACATAAAAGCATCATGAACATTTTCAGTTCAGCACAGTTTTTACAGGGAGAATTGAAACTGTCTGACCTACTATTCTTCTTCAATTTTTTGTATTGTTCTCTTAACTGTTCATGAGACTCTAATAATTCAGCATATGAATTCTCCCAATCATCCAAGGTATAGTTCTCAAAAGGGTTTAACTCCTCATCATTATCGTCTTCACTTTGATTGCTGCCTTGATCGCTTCTGTTGGCCATCATGCATCTTGTTTGATTTCCTTTCCCGGCTCTCTTCATCATTTCCAACATATCCCTTGCAGATCTGCAATCAAGGAAACATGAGTGAAAGGCTTTTTCAGTGGCTACTTTCATCAGATTTATAGCTGTCTAATTCTCCTCATACATTGATTCGTGACTGTCAGTCCATTTAGACCTTTTCTTTGGTAATTTATAAGGACCATGTGAAATCACTTTCCACAGGTCTGGATCAACAGATTTAACATAAGTACGTAAAGCACTGTGCCACTGGTTGAAATCAGAACCACTAAAGACGGGTGGACAAGCCATTGAAACAGATAGCCGATAGATTCAATGCAACAGGAATATTGATGCACTAAAAATAAATTAGCACCTACGACTGCAAGATCGGATCTGTATGTCGCTGGACCTTATAATCAGAAACCTGCTCTGATACCAACTGTTAGGGTGCTAGGCCCGGATACAGAGGGGGGGTGAATGTATCCTGCTACGAAAAATGCCCAATTTAAAAACTAGGATGCTAAGCAAGTTCTGGAGTTAAGCTAATACGATTAGACAAAATAACAAGCAGGTGGAGCGAACCTATCCAAGCATCCAGCAGATGCAAATCAAGCAATCTGATGAACCAGTTGAAAATCCTTTTAAACAAAAGAGCAAATATGTAACTGGCCCCCCAAACAATCAACTAGCGGAAGCAGCACAAATGAGAATAAGAAATCTCAAGACAATCTGTGAAGGGTGGTAGGAGATATGGAAGAACACACTACAAGCAAACCACTGCTCAAAGATTTTAAGGTGGTTCGGTCCTCCAGACCTACATCCACCCCTCACTCCCAACCGGAGTGAGGCTTCACTAGCAAACGCTAGAACCAAGCAGACTCAGTCTGCAAACAGTTGCTGCCACACAGCTTGACTAGGGGAACAGCCTCCCCTCTTCCTCCCAACCGGAGGGACACCCAAGTGACTCCCAGCCACTTGGAAACTAGAGGTCGTAGACCTCTCTTCCTCCAGACCAGGAGGGACACCTGGACTTGCAACCACAAGCCCAGAACCGGAGGACTAGCCTCCCTTCCTCTAACCAGAGGGAACCCACAAGTGACAACCTGTCACTTGCAACCCGGAGATCAGATCTCCCTTCTCCTGAACCAACAGGAGGAACCCGATCCCCAACAGGGCAATCGGAAGAACAAGATAACCAGATGAAAATGGACAAACAAAAACATGAAATGAAAATAACTTCAGCAAACAGAAAGCTGAAAAACGAAATGCACAATGTGGCTCTCAACGGAGCTGACTGGCCTGGATCTGATCCACGGTCCAGTGAAGATAGATCTTCAAGCAGCTTCTTCCTTCTTCTCCACGAGCTCTCTCGCTCACTCTCTATCTCTCTTTCTTTCTCTTCTGCTCTCTTCTGCACTTCTTCTTCTTCACTCTTTCTTCTCTCTTCACACGAGCACTATCTCTCTCTCTTTTTCTTTTTCTGCTCTCACTCTCACTCTCTTCTCTGCTCTCTTCTTTTCTTTCTTTTCTTCTTTTTCTGGATCGAATGGCTTTCTACTCTTTCGGCTTTTTGCTTCGATCTATCTTCTTCTGTGGAAGAAGGCTCATATATATAGCAGCAGCAGCAGCATCACCCCCGACGTGTGACCTCCACATTTCTAGCCCTAAGTATTCGGACCACGTGACAGTCTCTCAGCCAGCTTCATTTCAGCCTCGGATCACGTGCTGCCCAGTCACTGGGGAATATTTCCTCGGACCACCTTCTTCTTCTCCTGCAAGGAATTAACACGATTAACACTCAGGGCCACAATAACTAAAACTGCATGAGGTATATGAAAGCAATACGAGATGCACTGTACTGAGAATGACACGAGATACACAAGATTACTTCAGTATGAAATAAATGGATAATGACACGAGGTCAGATGAAAATAGCACAAGGTAAAAAAGAGAACAACACGAGATACACAATTAACACAACAACGAAGACGACACGAAGTCAGATGAAGACAGCATGAGGTGAGAAGAAGATAACACAGAGTGAAGCAATAGAAAGACACGCGATCAGAAGAGACCTGGACGAGGTTAGAACGAAACAACACGAACTAACAAACGGCAACAAAAGACGACACGAAGTGAAACAACACTTGAAAACATAAGAAAAACAACTCGAGCACAAAATAGCTCGAATGAACGACTCGAAGACGAGGCGACACGGGCTGACCACGACACGAAGATAAATAACAGAAACCGTCACGAGTTGAAGACAACACGAAGATGAAAACAGAAATCGACACGAGTTGAAAACAACACGAAGACGAAACACAGGAATTGACACGGAGTGTGGTCAAGGCGAGAAGGACACGAAGTCTAAAGAGAAAAACAGCACGAAGATAGAAGAGTGACACGGCTATCACGACACGTGATGAAGCAGTGACACTAGTAAAAAAACGACTCGAGGAACAACAGTAAGTGACACGAAATTAAACAAGCAGACATAAAAGATGACACGAGATGAGGTCACAAAGTGACAAAGACACGAGGTCTAGAAAACACGACATGAAGTAAGAAAGAAATAACACGGACATAAACACAAGAATAACACGAAGTATGACAGAAACAGTACGGACATACAATGTACTACCTCATAGTAGATTTCCTGTTAATCAATATGCATCAGACAACTGTGTATGGACTTGAAGACCCTTAGCCAATGTATAGACTTCAAAGTAGAGACCGATGTGTAGACTTCACGTGAAAGCCCAATGTGCAGACTTGACGCTGTACAGACTTTCCAAAGAGAATGTAACGCTGTACAGACTTGAACTGAAGACCAATGTATGGACTTCAAAAGAGATGCTAAGGCCAAGAGGAGTGTATAGACTTTCACGATGTATGGACTTGATGATCTTCAAAGCACAATGTCCAGACTTTGCCACTGTATGGACTTGAAGAAACAGTGCAACGTATGGACTTGATCTCAAGAAATGTAAGCGATGTACACACTTAGCCAATGTGTAGACTTTGCCTTAGATGCTAAATAAGACGCTAAAGTCTGTATAGACTTAGCCTAAGATAATGTATGAACATATCAGCAGAGAAGCAATGCACAGAGCAGAAATCAAGAACAGAAGTCAAGCACAAGCCAATATATCACATCATGACTCAAGCATACACATGCGTTCTTCACAATTCAGACATGGCACACTTATGTAATCTCCCACAGAAAAGGTCAGACATATTCAAGACAATGTGGTGACTCATTCATGTTGCTATCATTAAAACATCACATCATCAACAAATCACAAGGGGCACAACAAACCCTCAGACATCCGTGTCCTGAGAAGCCTTTTGGAGATGTTATACCTCTCAATCCTACCCTACTCCCCGAAGAGCTGGCATAGATTGAGAAGTATACTTCTACAATCAGTCTTTTCGAATTGCCTCTGCAGCTCGGGAGCCATAGAGGCCAACATGTAACATTGGGCAAGGGAGGAGTCCTCAGACCACTTGGTATAAGCCAGTAACTCGCCCTCGTCGGCATCAGGAGCTGGCTTAGAATGAACCGTGTCCAACACGTACGCAATCTTTTCGACGGTAAGGACTATGCGTAGATTACGCAGCCAATCCGAGTAGTTCGGTCCAGTTAAGCGATTTGCATCCAAGATGCCGCGAAGGGGGTTGGACAACGACATTGTAATCTGGATAAGAAATAAAAGACAACTTAACATGTGTTTAAATTCTAACTTAGATGTGGTTTTCTATCTTAGTTAGTCCCACTATTTTTCGATCGAACTATATAACCCTCAATATATAGAACGGGAGATCAGCGAGATCAACCTAGTGGGTCGGAATCCCAACGAGACTGATGTACGACCTTGTGGAAAGCACAACAAACCATACATCATCTCAAGGGCAGTCAACAAACATTTGCATCTAATGCAATATCTGATATTCGGCCCCCGAGAAATCATCCCCTTGTGGAAAGCACAACAAAGGATATTCTCGGTTAGATCTAACCATCATTACTTCATAGCAATGAGTTCATGACCCGACCCTTGTGGAAAGCACAACAAAGTCGAGTTCAATTCCTCACCCCATTGAGGCCGAGCCTTGGAGTTTAGTCCTGCCCCCAAACTCATGGATCTTGTGGAAAGCACAACAAATCCATGAAATGAAGACGTTCATTCACTCCATAATGATGGAGGGCCACGACGACTCCTAGAGCCACGCTTACCAGATCTAAAATTTAAGCGCGAGGGAATTTAATTTTATCTTAATCTCACCCTAGGTGGTAATATAAATATATCTAATATATTTTACCGTACCTAGTAGTTTGTACAAAATAAATGCATCCAATGCAAAAATAAAATGCAAGTGATCATGGACTTAATTCCTAATGTAACTAAGGCATCCGGCCCGCTTCCGAAGCAACTGGATCGTCCTCGTCGGGTGTGCTCCGCACTTTCAAACTCCGACACCGCAGTAATTACAACTTTTACACAACTCACAGGCCGGAAAAAAGTAAATTACATATCAATGAAATTCCAGAAGCCCTTAGGGCGAATACAACAACGGAGGAAGATAGAAGTACATCAGAATTTTAACAGAGAGAGAAAGGAGGTTCGCAGACCCCAATTAATTACATTAATCCAAGTCCATGATCACTTGCCAACCCATTCAAATAAAATCAATCAAGGGTTATTTTCTGAAAATAATCCTTATTTTTGAATTTAAAAATGGGATGTGCAAACAAAAATAGGCTAGCTTTGTTTAATTTTAAAAATCAAGGCATGATTAACTAAAATTAAACACACAAGCAGGCCAATACAAGGTAAATAAAGTAAAGCACGTAAAGAACCATTATTTTCTACAGGGACATCTAATTAAGATAATTAATTAAATTTAAATTTAAATTTAATTATCTAATAATCAAATTTAAATTCAAAATTTAAACATGCCAATAATTTAAATTTAAATTCAAACTAATTATCCAATAATTTTGTTTGAATGTAAATTTAAAATAATGCAATTATCCTCAATTAGTAATTTTCTAAAATTCAAAATTTGAATTTTTTTACATTTAACTTCAATAAAATTCAAATTTTGAATTTTATAATTATATAATAATTAAAAATTCAAAAATTAAAATTTACTGAAGTAACTTCAATTATGATCATTTTATCTCAAGGTAAATAGTAATTATCTCACCTCGGTAAATTCAAATCGATTAAATAAAATTTAACATTTGACATTTACTTTTGAGAGAACACTATTTAACTTACTCGATAAAATTCTACTCAATTTACTGTGCATTTTCATATATATATGTCCTATATATATTTATCTTAGCACATATAAATTAAAAATTTGCAAATTTTTTTTTTAAAATAAAAAAAATTTCCCCCGGGTCCGCCCCGCGCACATGGGCAGAGCCCGCGCGCGCGGGCGTTGACCAGCCCGCTGCGGGCATCGCGCGCACGCGGGTCGGCGCCCACGTGGCGGGCGTTGACTCCGCGGGGCGACGCCCGCCACGTAGGGCTGCGCCCACGCGGGCGGCGCCCGCCCCGCGGGGCTCCCGCGTGCGCCACGCGGTGGGCGCGTTGCGCCCAGCGGCGCAGTGCGCCCAACGGCGCCCAATTTTTTTTTTTAAAAAAAAATTGCTACTTGGATGCCCAGCATCCAGGAAGAACAGAGATGCCCAGATCTCTTTCAACAAATAATAATTGAAGAATTGTATTACCCCTAAAATATGATTCTAAACGGCGATAAAAACACCGACCAGAGCGCGAACCTGACTCTGATACCACTGTAAGGTTTCGTACAGCAACTACGGGCGACGCAGCGGATAACAAAAATTCATTTGCCCGATCCGGTGTTATAGAAAGCTTAATCTGTGCTCTAATCGGTGTTTCTAAGACCCTAATTACGGGTTACGTGTTTCACCTTACGCGGAACGACGCTGTCCACGATGCCCGATGCAGAATATCGAGCCGCACAGCTGTACGACCTCTAGAGCAGATCCACACGGACCCTTGCGGCGACGGTAACCCCCCCGGAACGACCTTTCCCGGCCCTTTTCACCTTCTGTAGAAAGGGAGCAAGAGGGAGGAAGAGGGGAGGAGCTAATCCTCCTCTCTTAAGCTTATGTGCTTGCTTAAGCCTAAGAGGTTGGAAGAGTTCAAATGAACTCACGTAGGAAGCATATATATAGAGTTTAGGCTTATTAGAAAAGGGCTCCAAAAGATCGAAACTGTATATATGTCCTATCTCATATTATACATATGTATTAAGCTCCATTTACACTCCTTTCCAAAAGGAATTAAATAAAAATAATACATACATTTGTATAATAATAATCCGTCACCCAAGAATCCATTGTGTGTGATCCTCTAGGCCCATAGTCACTCTAGTTTAAGGCCCATTAACTTCTAATTCTCAATTAGAAGTAAATTAAACGTATTCTTCGCTTCTACTAGAGCCGAAGAATAGTTTAATTTATTTCGAACCTTTGATCACGTTGGGTCAAGCAAATCCGCGTGATCCTAGAGGACACCGGGTTTAAACCAGCATGTCTGGTACCTGTAAGTCCACAGTTACCGCATCGATATAATCCCTCGCTCCTTCTATGAGTCTGGTACGATCGAGGGTATGGTTTCTGTCAAACCCCATGATCGTGCCATTTGACTATGACCTCCTTAAAGTGTATGACGTCCGTTCTAAACGAACTCACACGACCCTGGCCAGGGATTTAACGGAGCGTCAATGTCATGACCCATTAACTGTCTGATATATACCCGACAGTGAGCGATCCCTTCTTAACCATTGATGATATTCACACGTATCCTGGAGTGGTTAATGACTCGACAACTTATGACTTATGGCTAAAGTCACTTAGCCAAGTAATTAAACCATTCCAGTCCTTGTGTAAGATCCGATCAATGTCTCAGGTCAAAGGACCAACGATGCTACTGAGACAGTTCGATCTTCAGTTGACATTAGGTATAATCAACCATCTGAAGATCCAATAGCGGATCAGTTCAGTGTACATCCTCCAAGAACATACACCTACACATATGTGTTGGTGCCCCGCACCAATGACCATGAGACTGGTCACTGACACATCATGTGTACTGGTTTAATAGGTAATCAAAGTCCCCGAGTGATTACCCTCCAACCAGGAACAGTTTAAGGTATGTGTACATGTAAAGTCAATCTCATGTTCGAGATCCCATCTCGAGCTGACTTTACAACCACATATCCTAGGGACAATGTAAAGTAACACAATCGCATATTTACGCTCAAACACCACTTTATTAATAATGAACAAGATCGTACAACTATTGGGCCTACCCGACCCGAAATTGGCCTGTAGCACACCAACACTAACAGGGAGCTCGTGGGAGGGGGAGGGGGGGTTCAGGGAGGGTGGGGGGGTGGAGCTCGGTGGGGAGGGGGGGTTCAGGGAGGGTAAGGTGGGATCGGCGTGGCGTCTGTGGAGCCGGCCGAACGGAGGGCGGCTGGGGCGAACAGGCCAAGCCTAGACGGGGCCAAGGGCGATGGGCGGGCGGGGACGGTGGCTGTAGTGAGGGTCTATTTTTTACAAGAGATTTCCAACTTGTATTCAACGTAATCGAACAGTTTATTAATATTGGTGCTCTTTAAGTTATACCATTGATTTCTTTTGTTGAGACTTTCACAGTGAGAATAGTTTTTCTATCCACCTATATTTTTTAGGCATTTTAATTAAGAAATATATTTCACCGAGCAATATATATATATTTATATATATAAGGCTAGATGAAGGCAACGGCCGAAGGAGAAGATTTCTTAGAGTGGTCTCTAGGAGGATTTTAGAATTAAATCTTTATTTTATTATTAAAATGTTAGATAATATTTTTATTAGAGCTCCACTATCAATAAGAGTGTTTATTAGGGATTTTTTTAAAAGAAATTTTAGAAATGTTCTATGTGGAGATGACTACAATCGGATGGCAACATAACTCTGCACATTAAATGGTGTGCATGATCCACCTTAACCCCATATATAATCATGTGCAAACTGAAGTCTGGAGGGCTGAGAAAAACCCAAAAGGTTAAAGGATTTTTTAACATATGTACCCTTATAAACTTATATATTTAAATCTCGCATTTAGACGTTTTACTATAGGTATCCCTGATATATCTAAAATGTCTGAGATTATACCCAAGTGGTTCTCATGCTGTTAACGATGGAAGAATATGTTCGTGTGAATATGTCGTAGAAATTATTAGGCCACCCACCTAATCCTCTCCTTGGTGGTGGCATCGGTGCGGTGAGAGACCCAAGGTTCTCTGCCGCGACCCCCTTTTAGATTTGTCGCCTCTTTCCCTTTCGTGAAGGGGGAGGACAAGGGAAGACATGCGAGGCTGAGGCCCGTGGTGGGCGCCATGGAGGGATAGCGTATGCGATAGTTGATGTTCCTCTGGCTGGAAGTCCTAAGCACACCCATGTGGCTCTCATGAGTGGCAACCACGGCACTGCCAAGTTGTGTATCTGCTAACTCCACATCCCTACCACCGATGCTATTTGTGTAGGGGTACACTGCACAAGGGTCGACCCTTGCAGATCGGGGGGTCGACCCTTCCATGGCTATTGCCTTCAGCCTGTCTCCCCTTTTGGGCTTCACATGCATAAGGCCAAGAAAAAAATAAAATTCACCTATTGCTGGGAAGGAGTCGACTCCCTTCCGGCTCCCTGCTGCCGCTTGGGCCGCTGCCTGGGGGGGTGTTGACTCTGGAAGTTGACACCTTCCCAGCCCCCCCCTCCGTTGGCTAGCCCGCTGACTGGGGGTGTCGACTCTGGGAGTCGACACCTCCCAAGCCGATCCTACTGTTCTTTGCAACGTGTCCCCTGCTGTTCTTTGCAGCATGTCCATCCTTTAAAAAAAAGGAAAGGGGGGGGGGAATAGAAAGAGAAATAAAGAAACACAAGGGCAAGAAATGAACCAAGCCATGGCACATCCAAATTAGTCCATTTTTGGGTTCCCCTCTTTCTGCAGTTTGAACCCCCCCCCCCCCCAAGAAAAGAAACAGAATAGCCAAAAAAAAAGAAGGAAGGGGAAGAAGACTCGGAGGTTCCTCTGGGTTTGCACAGGCAGCAGAGGAGGGTGGACGGCCCACGGGCCTCTCCCCCTTTCTCTCTGCGATGCGGTGGTCTTAATAGAAAAAGAAAAGAGAGCAGAATAAAAGAGAAAAATAAAAGAAAAGGGGAAGGAGAAGCCTTGAAGGTCCCACCTCAGGGTTCTGTGCTGTGCAACCTGAATAGGAACAAAAGGGGACATCAACAAAATGGGGAAAGAGAAGACCCGGAGGTCCCACCTCCGGGTTGTGCAATTAGCCTCTCCCATTGGCCTCCCCTCTCTGCTTTGTGTAAAATGAAAAAGAAAGAGAGAAGAGAAAAAATGAAAGAAGAAAAAAAGAGGGAATCATAGCGGCACATCTCCAGGTCATGGGACCCTCTAGGATGCCCCTTCCCTAGGTCGGCAGACCCGAACTCATTTAAATGAGATCATTCACCTCAAAAAAAAGGGACCCTCTGGGCTGTCCTCGCACTAAACAAACGAATCAACTAGATAAATAGATGAATAAAATTATTTTTTAAAATTTAGTGCATCCACAAGAACAGTCGACTTATACCAATAGGTAAATACTCCAAAAATTGTGCTTGTGATTTCAAACTTTGTGGATTTTAATTGCATATAAATGTGTTTTTAAATCTGATTTTAACATAAATTTGATGTTGACCTGACTCAAAAATGTGGATTGTTTAGCTTTGATGTTCTTCATTTGAATATTTTTTTTAAATTAGATATTATTTAGACGGATGTATGCAGAATGATAAGTGCGATGTTATTTAATTTTATGTTATATAAACACATGGGGTATTCCATGTGAGCTGAGGTGCGTGGGTGCGACCTAACATTACACGCACCTCAGGAGAGCGTGTTAAACCCGTGTCAATGAACCTTCCCGTTCAAAACTTTGGGATTGATGTGTATGTTCTCATTTTTTTATGAGAATGTATATATCTACCTCAAAGTCTTGAATTGTCCCGTTTGGACAGTCTGTGAATGTTTGATCGCACTTAGGCAGTCATTTACTATATGTGTTTGTATGGTTTGCTGAAAATGTCGGTTGCGTCTCCTCACTCTTCTTCGATATACCTTTATTGATTTTGAGTATTTTCTTAACCACTTACTTATAAGTGTTTAAGAAAACTTTAAAATCAATAAATATTTTTGGTATATCGGAGAAGTGTGGGGAGATGCTGCCGAAATTTTTAGTAAACTGTGCAACACATATAGTAAGTGATTGTGCGATCAAACCTTCATGGATGGGTTAAAAAGTGATAATCTAAATAATAGTCCTCATCCAACTGCAAATGGTCTGCGACCAACGATGTGAGGAATGGGTCGGGTTTATTTTCAAGAGTAATGATTTAAAAGTTACTTGTGTATTAACATTTATTGGGTGCAGGCGAAATGTTGACAGATCGTTCATGGATGTATCGTAGAATAGTTGACCGGGTGGTGTCAGATGATTTTAAGCATGGAGTTGAGAGTTTCATTCAATTTGCATTGGGGAATCCAAACACATCAATAGACCGTGGCGGTCACATTCGTTGCCCTTGTTCAAGTTGTAGAAACTTGAGGTGGCGTTCACCATGGGATGTGCAACATCATTTGTACAAGAAAGGGTTTGTGGATGGTTATACGAATTAGACGTGTCATGGTGAGGAATTCTGGAGGTTTGAGCCTGACAATATTGCAACCAGAAGTTATTACGTGGATATGGTTGTGGATGCAGCTGGTCCTAGTTTTAATATTAATAGCGAACATGCATATATGGAAGAAGTGCCGAATAAGAGAGCCGGAATATTTTATCAATTACTTAGTGAATCTGATGAGCCACTATGGGATGGTTGTGAAAAGCACACTCGGTTGTCTGCAGTGTCACAGTTGTTGAACTTAAAATCTGAATTTCACATCAGTGAGACTTGTTTTGACCGTCTCCTCCTCTTGATCAAGAGTATGTTGCCTCGAGACGAGAAGTTGCCAGAAACTTATTATCGTGCAAAAAAGATGGTCAATGAGCTAGGACTTGGATATGTGAAAATAGATGCATGCCCGAATCATTGTTTGTTATATTACAAAGATGATGCAGATAAAATATCATGTTATATTTACAGCCATGACAGATTCAAACATAAGGGAGGTGTCAATTCAAAGCGAAAAGATGTACCTTACAAGGCATTGCGATACTTCCCTCTTGTGCCTTGGCTGCAGCGGCTGTATATGTCCTCAAAGATAGCTTTACATATGACATGGCACAGTGAAAGAGTACGCCGTGCCGATGATATAATAAGTCATCCTGCCGATGGTGAAGCTTGGACCCACTTTAATCGTACTCATCTTGCTTTCTCAAAGGAGCCACGTAATGTTAGGTTGGGTTTATGCACAGATGGCTTTAATCCATTCGGTGGTTCAGTGGCATCTTATTCTTGTTGGCCAGTGTTCATGACACCGTACAACCTTCCGCCAGACATGTGCATGAAGCGAGAAAATTTATTTTTGTCTTTAGTAATTCCTGGTCCAAAAAGCCACAGAAAAAAATTGGACATATATCTCAGGCCGTTAATTGATGAGCTCAATTTTTTATGGACTGATGGAGTTGTTACTTATGATGCACGTAGGAAGCAAAATTTTATTATGAAGGCTGCACTGATGTGGACAATAAGTGACTTCCTTGCATATGGAATGCTATCTGGTTGGAGCACACATGGGAGGTTAGCATGTCCCTACTGTATGGAAGATACCAAATCATTTGTATTGAAACATGGTGGAAAAGTATGCTGGTTTGATTGCCATCGGCGGTTGCTACCAAGTGACCATCCTTTTTGAAGGCAAAAAGACTCGTTTAAAAAAAATACTGTTGAAGTAGATGAAGCAGACTTGCAACGGGTGTCGGGTCGACATATGGCGACACGGGTGCAAAATTTACCAGATGTAGTACAATTGTCTGGTAGCACACGACAACTGAATAGTTTTGGAAAGGATCACAACTGGAACAAGAAAAGTATTTTTTGGGAATTGCCTTATTGGTCAACTCTTCTTGTACGACACAATCTAGATGTCATGCATATCAAGAAGAATTTTTTTGATAATGTGTTCAACACGGTCATGAATGTTAAAGGCAAAACAAAGGACAACGCCAAAGCGCGCATGGACTTAAAGATACTTTGTAAACGTCAAGAACTGGAACTACAAAACATAAATGGAAGGGTTGTGCAGCCAAAAGCAACTTACGTGCTTAATGATACACAGATCAAGGAAGTGTGCCAGTGGTTGAAACAATTGAGATTTCCAGATGGATATGCATCCAACATTGTAACGACCCAGAGTTCAGGATACCGATATACCGATAACATCGATACACCGATACCAAGAACTGGGGAAGCCACCCAAGAGGCTGATGAGGCCCCTGAAGGGTTAGAAGAAAAGTGTTGAGGGGTATGCATAACGAATTGGAATTTGGAACGCGTAATTTACAATTAAGTAAAGAAATTAACACAAGTGCGGAAGCAATTCAAAATAACTAGAGTGATATATATATATACTAGTCCAGAGAAACAAGAGTACTAGCCCAAAAAGGTACAACCATGCGGGGCATACCCCGGCAAAAGTACAACAAGCCACAAGGGCGCCTCGACTAAAGCTGGCAACTAACACGGTCTCCGAACCAACTCACGAAGCACCGGGAGACGGCGGGCGCGGCTCACCTGAAAAGAGAAAGGGTGAGTCACAGCCAGACTCAGTAGGGGTCACGCGGATCCCTACCTCGCACTAAACAAGCATACATGCATAAATAAAGCAAGTAGAGCATGCATTTAAATAACTAACAGGCAATGGCATGGATAACTACTCAAGTAAAGCTGTAAACTCTAACTAAACAGGTATAACAGCCAAAGTATGCCATAGTTAACTAAATGCAAGTGATTAAAACTAAAGCTACCAAATAGAATAAGTCTTAACTAATCCAAGCAACAAGGAAGGACAACCACTGGAGCAGAAACCAGAAGCGTCCACTGACGACTTACACTGCGTCTCAAGCACTCGCAGTCGACGAAGCGACAAGCCAAGCGCGTAAACAGTACCAAACCAAGTGACCAGTCGGAGTGGCACCCGTCGGTGTCAGTCCACAGTCTCCGACCACGTGTGCACACACTGACTCTAGCCTGAGCCAGGCCCTCTAGCTAGTTTTCCCCCTTGGTAGGACGCTACCATTGGCTGGGAGCCCACGGAACTAGCTTACAAACCGTGCATGGGAAACATACCCCTCCGCCATCCTCAAGCGGGTCGGCACTCAACAGACCTTAGGGAAACAACAGTGGCTCCATTGCGTGGAAAGAAAGGCTACTCTAATAGTAATAAAACACGCCACTAAACATTTAAAACAATACGAATATGGCATGAGTATAAAAAGGAACGCATAACAAATGGGCTGGCAACATATTAAAACCATCAGGGAAGCGGCGGTCTAATAACCACGCGCTACTTGAAAGTGACGGTCGGGGACTGGCGCGTTACACCAAGAATGACGCGTTGGTCTCCATCCGTTACTTCCACCTGAGTTCCAGCTCAAAGGTGCAAGAGGGAATGTAATGGTAGGGGTCCTATGCGTTGCTTCGAAGCAACGCGGTGGGTCACCGCCGTTATAACCACTCGAGGCCACCAAATCAACTAACAGCGTCGAAAACGACAGCAGGCGAAGCGACGCTCCGGTCTAAGCGCGTCGAAAGTGAACGACGGTCGGCCAATAGACCGCCGGACTCACCGCCTCACCTGGCTAACTGAAAACAACGAGCGAGTAACGGATGGGATTCCCACCGTTACTCTCCAAATGACGCACCCCCGATGGGCCGTTATTTGGAAGCGACGCGTCCACTATGGACCGTCAGGCAAGTGACAGTTCCTGGCAGGACCGTCACTTCACCTAGGTTACGGGCGGGTACAGTTTGTAAACCGAAGCCCTCCCGGACGACAGAAATCGCCGGGTATCATCGAAAAACCTGATATCCTGCCAAACCATACAGTTTATACAACAGTTTAACAACTAAATCTAGCACATGCAAGGCCTAAAACGCATTAAACTCAAAGATTTAAGCTAAAACCCCAAATATGGAAACATGGGCATCATGCATGCTACGGGGCGCTAATCAACAAACGAGCTAAGGGAAACGATCCTAGCGAGATCGAGATTCCATCCCCCTACCTCTCGCAAGCCGAAACCGAAGAAAAGACCGCATGCAAGGAGGAAGAGCTACGAAGCCTCCACGCTCCACCTCGCTCCCACGATCACCGAACCATGCCGAAGTGGACACCTACGCGCTCCTCTCGACGCGAGGAATCCAACAGCGCCAACCTTGTCTCAATCCGACCTCGTCTCGCCCGCGTTCCCTAGAGAGGAGAGAGGGGCGATCGCACGGAGGAGAGAGAGAGAGTGGGAATGAGAGATCGACGGGGAGAAAGATGGATTAAAAGAAAAAAAAGAAATTAAAATATATATAATATAATCATTATATATATTAAAATCTCATTGATTCTAATAACCCTCAAATAACTCCAAATAAATCTGGAAAAATACCAGACAAATTCCTAAAAATCCAGGAAAATAGTCAGAAATTCCAGAACAAATAATAAAACAAAAACCATCGAGGATCCATTAAGGCACGGGCCTTACAGTCCTTCCCTCCTTACAGAAATTTCACCCACGAAATTTACAACAACTGAAAAGGAGGAAACTGAGAAAGGACTTATACCTCACTGGAATAAAAAGGGAAAAGGCTGACACATCTCATCTTCACGCTCCCAAGTAGACTCATTACCAGTGTGACGCTGCCAAGCAATTCTTACCAAAGGAATAACCTTATTTCTCAACCGCTGCTCACGACGGTCTTCAATTCTGATAGGAAATTCTGGCGTGGACAAATCAGCAGTCACCTCAGGCCACACTGAATCATCGAGAACATGAGAAGCATCTGGCACATATTTCCTCAATTGAGACACGTGGAACACATCGTGAATAGCTTGCATAGCCGCAGGAAGTTGCAAACGATAAGCCACCTGACCAATAACCTCAACAATCGGAAAAGGGCCAACATACCGCGGACTAAGCTTTCCACGCTTCCCAAATCTGGAAACACCTTTCATCGGAGATATTTTAACAAACACCATATCTCCAGGTTCAAATTGTAGTGGGCGTCTGCGTTGATCTACGTAGCTTTTCTGTCGACTCTGAGCCGTCAACAATCTCTGCCTGATCAGACGAACCACATCAGAACATTGCTGCACCATGTCAGGTCCTGTCAACAATCTATCTCCAACATCAAACCAATTCAGAGGAGTACGACAAGGACGACCATAAAGTGCTTCATAAGGAGCCATTCCAATATTGGAGTGAAAACTGTTATTATAAGCAAATTCAACAAGTGGCAAATGCTGACTCCACGAACCCTGCCAATCAAGGTAACACAATCTCAGCATGTCCTCCAAAGTCTGAATAGTCCTCTCTGACTGTCCATCTGACTGAGGGTGATATGCTGAACGGAAAGCTAACTCAGTGCCGAAAGCTTTCTGGAAACTACGCCAAAAGCCGGAGGTAAAACGTGGGTCACGATCTGACACAAGTGAAACAGGAATTCCATGCAGTGGCACGATCTTCTGCACATAAAGCTCGGCCAACCTCTGCACATTCCAGGCAACCTTAATCGGTAACAATCTGGCAGTTTTCGTTAATCTGTCGACCAACAACCAGATGCCATCAAAACCCTGAGAAGTCCGAGGCAAACCCACCACAAAGTCTGTAGTAACATGGTCCCATTTCCACATCGGAATCTCTAACGGCTGAAGCAAACCACCTGGCTTTTGATGTTCGGCTTTAACTAACTGACAAGTCAAGCACTTAGAAACAAACACAGCCACGTCTTTCTTCATACCTGGCCACCAGAACTGCTTCTTCAAATTCTGATACATCTTGGTGACACCCGGATGAATAGCAAAACGAGAACCATGGGCCTCACTCAGAATCTCAAGTCTTAATTCACCATCAGCGGGAATATATAATCTGCCTTGAAAACTGACAACTAGCTCGTCATCAAAATCCACATCATATCTTGATATAACACGAGCCAAATCAGAATCAGCCTGCTGGGCATCTTTAATCTGATGATACAAAGCTGAACCCAAAACTAAGCTAGCACAAACTGCCATCTTCGGATCAGCAGGAAACTCTGCACTAAATGCCTCACTCGGAAGCTGTTCCCACAATTTCCATTCATGAAGCAACAAATAACTGACCTGTACTTTCCTGCTCAGAGCATCAGCCACAACATTCATTTTACCAGGCTGATAGGAGAGTGTGAAGTCAAAGTCTTTCATGAATTCCATCCATCGCCTCTGCCTAAGATTCAAATCTTTCTGGGAGAAAATATACCGTAAACTCTGATGATCGGTGAAAATCTGAAATTTCTCACCATACAGATAATGTCTCCAGATCTTTAAGGCAAAAACAACTGCAGCTAACTCTAGATCATGCGTGGGATAATTTCCTTCATGTTGTTTTAACTGTCGGGATGCATATGCAATAACCTTACTATGTTGCATTAGCACTGCACCCAAACCTACTCGAGAAGCATCTGTACAGACCATAAATCCACCCGAGCCGGAAGGCAAAGTCAACACAGGAGAAGAAGTCAATAGCCTTTTCAATTCAACAAAGCTAGCCTCACACTGATCCGACCAGACAAAGGACACATCTTTATGAGTCAATCTAGTCATTGGGGCTGCAATCTTCGCAAAGTCTTGAATGAATCTGCGGTAATACCCAGCCAAACCTAGAAAACTTCGAATCTCTGTTACAGTTCTCGGTCTCTGCCAACTCATAATAGCATCGATCTTTGCAGGGTCCACTACCACTCCATCACCAGAAATCACATGACCAAGAAAATGAATTTCCCGAAGCCAGAATTCACATTTACTAAACTTCGCATAAAGCTCGTGATCTCTTAGAGTCTGTAGAACGATCCTCAAATGCTGCACATGATCTTCATCAGAGGCAGAATAGATCAAAATATTATCAACAAAGATCACCACGAACTGATCAAGAAATGGACGAAAGATACGCTGCATCAGGTCCATGAAAGCTGCTGGGGCATTAGTCAACCCAAACGGCATGACTAAAAATTCAAAATGACCATAACGAGTGCTGAACGCAGTCTTCTCCACATCGGATTCCCGGATCCGTAACTGAAAGTAGCCAGATCTGAGATCAATCCGTGAAAAGACAGTAGCAGACTGTAACTGGTCAAACAAATCATCAATCTTGGGAAGCGGATACTTATTCTTGATAGTCACCTGATTCAACTGCCTGTAATCAATACAAAGTCTCAGGCTTCCATCTTTCTTTTTCACAAACAGCACTGGGGCACTCCACGGAGAAAAACTGGGACGAATGTAACCTTTTTCCAGTAACTCTAGTAGTTGTGCTCGCAGTACGTTCAATTCAGCTGGGGCCATTCGGTACGGCGGCTTTGCTAAGGGGCCGGTACCTGGAATCAGTTCAATCACCATCTCAATCTCTCGCTCTGGGGGCAAGCCTGGCAACTCGTCAGGAAACACATCAGGGAACTCACAAACAACCGGAATATCACAAACATCCCGTCGTGATTTTTCAACAATAACCACTGAAGCAAGGAATCCCTGGCAACCTGCACTCAGTAACCTATAGGCTCGAATAGCAGAAATAATCATACGAGAAGATCGGGATCGAATACCTTGAAAATAAAAGGCTGATTTTCCCTGTGGCTGAAAATAGACTTTCTTCGATCTGCAGTCAACCACAGCTCCATAATGTTCCAACCAATCCATTCCCAGAATAACATCATAATCTGCCAGCTGCAACGCATACAATCTTGCCGGCAACTGGTGATTATCAATCATCATAGGAGATTCTTCCAGGCACAAAGGTGTAACCATGAAATCTCCAGAAGGCAATTCAACAAACATCTCACAAGATACCTCGGAAGTCGGTTCCTCAATACAGGCCATGAAATCCTCAGAAATAAAAGAGTGAGAAGCACCAGAATCAAATAAGACACGAGCTGAATAACCATAAAGCATAATCGTACCTTCCACAAGATGGGACGCAACAGCATCAGCTCTAGTCAAATGAGAAACCTTGCCTTTCTGCTTCTTAGAACCAGCTGAAGATTGCTGAGAAGACGCCGACGCTTGAGAGAAAAATTGCTGAGCTTGAGGTGCAGTCGGAGGTCTGAATTGCGGCTGCTGAGGTTGAGAAAACTAAGGAACTTGCAATTGTTTCGGCCTCAGCGGGCAATCACGAACCACATGACCCGGCTGATCACACGTAAAGCAAACAACAGGAAGAGAACACGGCTGGCCCTTGTGATGACTACCGCATCTCCTACACGTCCATGGCTGACTGACAGCTGAGCTCTGACGAGTCTGAGAAGAAGGTGATGTCGGCTGCTGAACAGAATCTGTACCGGACGGCTGTTGGAAAAACTTCTTCTTCTTCTTGAACCGCTTGAACTTGGGCTTGGAAGGAGAGGAAGCACTAGAAATCTCTGACTGGACCGAGGGAATACCTGGCACTGGCGGTCGGTAAGTCTGCTGCGACTGAGCTACCGGCTGCACTGACCCTGCCTGAGGATATCCACCAGGTCTCGTCATCTCCAGCTCTAAAGCCACCACTGTCTGGCACGCACTATCAAGATCTGCAACACGACTGGCAATGAGGGGCATCTTCAATTCAGGCCTCAAACCTCGTAAAAATTGCTGAGTCTTCAAAGCTTCACTAGCCAGCACATGAGGCGCATACTGACCCAATTCCATAAACCTATTCCGGTACTGAAGCACAGTCATACTGCCCTGAGTCAGCTCCATAAATTGATACATCTTGTCCATCTGAAGACAGGCGGGAGTATAGGCACGCTCGAAAGCAGCAACAAACTCTGCCCAAGTGATCTGCCGAAGAGGTCTTGAATGAAAGGCAATCTGCCACTCGGCTTTCCACCACGTGATGGATGTACCCTGGAGTTGAAAAGCAGCAAGCATAACTTTTTCATCTTCAGCACACTCCATCGATACGAACGCACGCTCGATCGCATCCAACCATTGCCTTGCCACCTCTGGATCAGCTTGACCATCGAAAGCAGGCGGATTAAACATAAGAAATTCTTTCAATGCCTTGCCTCGACTGCCAGGCGCTTCAACTGGAGGAGCAATAATCGGCGCTGGAGGAGGAACAACTGGAACAGCAGGAACTGCAGGAGGAGGTGCAGAACCACTATCTTCCCTGGGCACATCTCGAGGAACACGAGGAGCTCGAGGGGGTCTTCCTCGATGGGGAGGCATAATTACACTGCCAACACACAAATCAATCACAATTAATCAATCATACGGAAAACATCCTATGCTAGCAATAGACGACAACAGGACTAGCTCTGGACAAGCGCAAATTTCAATTCCTTATACAATTCCTCAAACAACGCTCTGATACCAACTGTAACGACCCAGAGTTCAGGATATCGATATACCGATAACATCGATACACCGATACCAAGAACTGGGGAAGCCACCCAAGAGGCTGATGAGGCCCCTGAAGGGTTAGAAGAAAAGTGTTGAGGGGTATGCATAACGAATTGGAATTTGGAACGCGCAATTTACAATTAAGTAAAGAAATTAACACAAGTGCGGAAGCAATTCAAAATAACTAGAGTGATATATATATATACTAGTCCAGAGAAACAAGAGTACTAGCCCAAAAAGGTACAACCACGCGGGGCATACCCCGGCAAAAGTACAACAAGCCACAAGGGCGCCTCGACTAAAGCTGGCAACTAACACGGTCTCCGAACCAACTCACGAAGCACCGGGAGACGGCGGGCGCGGCTCACCTGAAAAGAGAAAGGGTGAGTCACAGCCAGACTCAGTAGGGGTCACGCGGATCCCTACCTCGCACTAAACAAGCATACATGCATAAATAAAGCAAGTAGAGCATGCATTTAAATAACTAACAGGCAATCGCATGGATAACTACTCAAGTAAAGCTGTAAACTCTAACTAAACAGGTATAACAGCCAAAGTATGCCACAGTTAACTAAATGCAAGCGATTAAAAGTAAAGCTACCAAATAGAATAAGTCTTAACTAATCCAAGCAACAAGGAAGGACAACCACTGGAGCAGAAACCAGAAGTGTCCACTGACGACTTACACTGCGTCTCAAGCACTCGCAGTCGACGAAGCGACAAGCCAAGCGCGTAAACAGTACCAAACTAAGTGACCAGTCGGAGTGGCACCTGTCGGTGTCAGTCCACAGTCTCCGACCACGTGTGCACACACTGACTCTAGCCTGAGCCAGGCCCTCTAGCTAGTTTTCCCCCTTGGTAGGACGCTACCATTGGCTGGGAGCCCACGGAACTAGCTTACAAACCGTGCATGGGAAACATACCCCTCCGCCATCCTCAAGCGGGTCGGCACTCAACAGACCTTAGGGAAACAACAGTGGCTCCACTGCGTGGAAAGAAAGGCTACTCTAATGGTAATAAAACACGCCACTAAACATTTAAAACAATACGAATATGGCATGAGTATAAAAAGGAACGCATAACAAATGGGCTGGCAACATATTAAAACCATCAGGGAAGCGGCGGTCTAATACCCACGCGCTACTTGAAAGTGACGGTCAGGGACTGGCGCGTTACACCAAGAATGACGCGTTGGTCTCCATCGTTACTTCCACCTGAGTTCCAGCTCAAAGGTGCAAGAGGGAATGTAACGGTAGGGGTCCTATGCGTTGCTTCGAAGCAACGCGGTGGGTCACCGCCGTTATATCCACCCGAGGCCACCAAATCAACTAACAGCGTCGAAAACGACAGCAGGCGAAGCGACGCTCCGGTCTAAGCGCGTCGGAAGTGAACGACGGTCGGCCAATAGACCGCCAGACTCACCGCCTCACCTGGCTAACTGAAAACAACGAGCGAGTAACGGATGGGATTCCCACCGTTACTCTCCAAATGACGCACCCCCGATGGGCCGTTATTTGGAAGCGACGCGTCCACTATGGACCGTCAGGCAAGTGACGGTTCCTGGCAGGACCGTCACTTCACCTGGGTTACGGGCGGGTACGGTTTGTAAACCGAAGCCCTCCCGGACGACAGAAATCGCCGGGTATCGTCGAAAAACCTGATATCCTGCCAAACCATACAGTTTATACAACAGTTTAACAACTAAATCTAGCACATGCAAGGCCTAAAACGCATTAAACTCAAAGATTTAAGCTAAAACCCCAAATATGGAAACATGGGCATCATGCATGCTACGGGGCGCTAATCAACAAACGAGCTAAGGGAAACGATCCTAGCGAGATCGAGATTCCATCCCCCTACCTCTCGCAAGCCGAAACCGAAGAAAAGACCGCATGCAAAGAGGAAGAGCTACGAAGCCTCCACACTCCACTTCGCTCACACGATCACCGAACCATGCCGAAGTGGACACCTACGCGCTCCTCTCGACGCGAGGAATCCAACGGCGCCAACCTTGTCTCAATCCGACCTCGTCTCGCCCGCGTTCCCTAGAGAGGAGAGAGGGGCGATCGCACGGAGGAGAGAGAGAGAGAGTGGGAATGAGAGATCGACGGGGAGAAAGAGGGTGAGAGAGGGATTAAAAGAAAAAAAAGAAATTAAAATATATATAATATAATCATTATATATATTAAAATCTCATTAATTCTAATAACCCTCAAATAACTCCAAATAAATTCGGAAAAATACCAGACAAATTCCTAAAAATCAGGAAAATAGCCGGAAATTCCAGAACAAATAATAAAACAAAAACTATCAAGGATCCATTAAGGCACGGGCCTTACAAACATAGCCCGTTGTGTGAATGTTAATGAGGGAAAAATATATGGTCTGAAAAGTCACGACTGTCATGTGTTCATGGAGAGGCTAGTGCCCATTGCATTTAGTGATTTGTTGCCGAAGCTTATATGGGGAGCACTGACCGAGTTGAGTCAGTTTTTCAAGATTTTATGTGCATCAAAACTCAGACTTCGGAACGTACAAACTCTTGAAGAAAATGTGGTCAAAACTATTTGCAAGTTAGAGAATATATTTCCTCCGGCATTCTTTGATTCGATGGAGCACCTGGTCGTCCATCTGCCATACGAGGCTATTGTCGGAGGGCCAGTACAATTCCGATGGATGTATCCATTTGAGAGGTATGCGACAATTTTCATGAAGACATACATGTTGTCCATGGTCGCTACATGTCATTGCCATCTGAATTGTTGTTGTAGGTGCATGCATGAATTGAAAATGAAAGTTCACAACAAGGCAAAGGTGGAAGGTTCGATTGCTGAGGCATATGTTACTGAAGAAATTTCAAACTTCTGTTCCATGTACTTTGAGCCAGATATTCAAACTCGTCATACTCGACCTCCACGTAATGATGATGGGGGAGTTGATGATTTGTCAGATCGGCTATCTATATTTAAGCATCCTGGACGTACTTTCGGATGTTGCTCGACCCGCACGCTCGAAGATAGAGAGTTGTACGCTGCTGAGATATATATTCTTCTGAATTGTAATGAGATTGAACCTTATGTTGAGTAAGTTCTTAACTCACATTTCCAGCAATGCCATAACTTGTTCATCCTTCTTCTATAGTTCATTTAAAGTAGTAGTGCATTTATATTGCATACAATTTGATTCAGAATTAGCACAAAAATGTCCAAATATCCATGACGTAGAGATTGAAAAAGAACGCGAGAAGTTTTTTGCCAAATGGTTGAGATATCAAGTTAGTGTCGATCGTTCAATATATATTTTTGCATTTACTAATATTGACGTAATTGTTCAAAAATATTTAACTACTCTACTTTACATATAGGTTGAACAAGGTCTCATTAGTGATCAGAGAGTACAAGAGATAAGTTATGGCCCCTCCAACGTTGCACGTGCCTATCCAGGATATATTGTGAATGGATACAGATTTCATACGAGGGATTATGGACGAAGTAAGTCTACGATGAACAGCGGCGTATCAGTTAAGGAAGTGTATACAATGAAGTGGAATTAGACTACTATGGTATTCTTGAGGAAGCCATAGAACTTCAGTATTTGGAACGAGACAATCATGTATACATATTTAAGTGTCATTGGTTTGATCCTAATTTAGTTCGACATGACACGTCTACTGGGATTGTCGATGTCAAACATCGGTACAAACTTAATACCTATGAACCGTTCATTTTAGCCGCACAAGCCCACCAAGTGTATTATTCATGGTATCCATCGTCCAAGAATAAAGATTGGTGGGCAGTTTGCAGGGTTAAAGTAAAATATTTTCCCACTTATGAGTTAAATATGAGTGAAAATGTCTCAGAGCTTGACAGCGCTGAATATTTTCAATCAGATGAAGTTGGCCTTATCGGCTCCACACATGTTAATCTGGATGAATCTGATGAGCCACTGTCATTACGTAATGAAGATGAAGTGGAAGAAATCGATCCGACGGAGTTAAATGTTCATGTTAGAGGGGAGGAGGAGTCAGATGAAGAGGAAGAGTTCGAATCTGATGAGACTACGATGGATGACGAAGATGATGATGATGAGCTAGATATATCAACATGAGGGAGGCATGTTTTGATAATTTAGTAAGATGATTCTTACTTTTTAAGCATAATTTTAAATAGCATTTGTCTAACCTTATATAATTGTGGATTAATATGTATTAATTGTTTTGTTATTAATAAGGAAATGGTGCGAGGAGGTGGTACTAGGAATGGGAGGAGACAAGGCAGTGAGAGGGGCGCTACTCCCACCTCGTTAGCATCTTCTTCAGACACAGGTATATTTGATCCAAGTTAGCTATATAAATATTTTAATTATTTACTAACTTAAAAGAATTTTTTTATAGGTCCAAGTGTCGGCTCACCACCACTTGTACAGACGCCTCCATCACTTCCCGCTAGTGCCCTCCCACCAGCTCCCGCTATAGGTATATCTATTTTAATTTTCAATAACATGTTGCATTTACTTATGAAAATTAATTCTTTCCCACCTATATATTTCTTTGAATTTCTAGCAAAACATTCATTTATCTAATGTAAATTAATTCTTACAGGTCCTAGTGCCCTCCCACCAGCTCCCGCTACAGGTATATCTATTTTAATTTTCAGTAACATGTTGCATTTACTTATGAAAATTAATGCTTTCCCACTTATATATTTCTTTGAATTTCCAGCAAAACATTCATTTATCTAATGTGAATTAATTCTTATAGGTCCTAGTGCCCTCCCACCAGCTCCCGCTACAGGTATATCTATTTTAATTTTCAGTAACATGTTGCATTTACTTATGAAAATTAATGCTTTCCCACTTATATATTTCTTTGAATTTCCAGTAAAACATTCATTTATCTAATGTGAATTAATTCTTACAGGTCCTAGTGCCCTCCCACCAGCTCCCGCTACAGGTATATCTATTTTAATTTTCAGTAACATGTTGCATTTACTTATGAAAATTAATGCTTTCCCACTTATATATTTTTTTGAATTTCCAGCAAAACATTCATTTCTCTAATGTGAATTAATTCTTACAGGTCCTAGTGCCCTCCCACCAGCTCCCGCTACAGGTATATCTATTTTAATTTTCAGTAACATATTGCATTTACTTATGAAAATTAATGCTTTCCCACTTATATATTTCTTTGAATTTCTAGCAAAACATTCATTTCTCTAATGTGAATTAATTCTTACAGGTCCTAGTGCCCTCCCACAAGCTCCCGCTACAGGTATATCTATTTTAATTTTCAGTAACATGTTGCATTTACTTATGAAAATTAATGCTTTCCCACTTATATATTTCTTTGAATTTCCAGCAAAACATTCATTTATCTAATGTGAATTAATTCTTACAGGTCCTAGTGCCCTCCCACCAGCTCCCGCTACAGATATATCTATTTTAATTTTCAGTAACATGTTGCATTTACTTATGAAAATTAATGCTTTCCCACTTATATATTTCTTTGAATTTCCAGCAAAACATTCATTTTTCTAATGTGAATTAATTTTTACAGGTCCTAGTGCCCTCCCACCAGCTCCCGCTACAGGTATATCTATTTTAATTTTCAGTAACATGTTGCATTTACTTATGAAAATTAATGCTTTCCCACTTATATATTTCTTTGAATTTCCAGCAAAACATTCATTTATCTAATGTGAATTAATTCTTACAGGTCCTAGTGCCCTCCCACCAGCTCCCGCTACAGGTATATCTATTTTGAGATGGAAGTAACATGTTGCATTTACTTATGAAAATTAATGATTTCCCACTTATATATTTCTTTGAATTTCCAGCAAAATATTCATTTCTAGCAAAATTTCCATTAGCTGATAACTGAGCAAGTCTATACATCCGTTAGCTCAGCTCGTGGCTTCTTCAATGTGCATACTTTCATACATGCATATGTGCATCTTTCACTTCCAAGTCTGTACATCGCATGCCTGAGCATCCCTCTTCAATGTGCATACTTTCATATATGCATTTGTGCATCATTATAGAAAGTCTGTACATCGCCTTGTAGCATGCATGCATTCAAAGTCTATACACTCTTTACCATGCATTCAAGGTCTATACATTATGTCGCATATTTCTCATCAAAGTCTGTACATCGCATTGTAGCATGCACGCATTCAAAGTCTATACACTCTTTGCCATGCATGCAAAGTCTATACATTCTGTCGCATAGTCTGTGCATTATGCATTCATGCTTAAACACTAGGCATAGCAAGTCTGCACATTGTTTGTACATTGCACGCAAAGTCTGCACACCTTTTTCTAGCAAGTCTGTACATCATCCTATGGCATGCATTCAAAGTCTGTACACTCGGCTCTAGCAAGTCTGTACATCATCCCATTGCATGCATTCAAAGTCTGTACACTCTTCTCTAGCAAGTCTGTACATCGTCCTATTGCATGCATTCAAAGTCTATACACTCTTCTCTAGCAAGTCTGTACATCATCCTATGGCATGCATTCAAAGTCTGTACACTCTTCTCTAGCAAGTCTGTACATCGTCCTATTGCATGCATTCAAAGTCTGTACACTCGGCTCTAGCAAGTCTGTACATCATCCCATTGCATGCATTCAAAGTCTGTACACTCTTCTCTAGCAAGTCTGTACATCATCCTGTTACATGCATTCAAAGTCTGTACATTTTGCACAAGGTTGCCTTGATGACTTAGCAAGTCTATACATTCTAGAACCAACTCAGTGCATCTTTTTGCATCGTTGTGCTTCACGCATACACATAGTCCGTGAAACTCTTGGTGCTGCAAGAACTCAAGTCTATACACTCTTCGGTAGCAAGTTGATACATCTCTTGCTCCATGCACATAAAGTTTGTACATTCTCTGATGGCATGTCCGTGCATTCACTTATGAAAATTAATGCTTTCCTACTTATATATTTCTTTGAATTTCCAGCAAAGTATTCATTTATCTAATGTGAATTAATTCTTACAGGTCCTAGTGCCCTCCCACCAGCTCCCGCTACAGGTATATCTATTTTAATTTTCAGTAACATGTTGCATTTACTTATGAAAATTAATACTTACAGCCCTCCCACCACCTCTGACTTCTACAGGCCCCCCCCCCACCACTCAGCAGCCAGTTGACGATGCCAGCAGTCATCACGAGGGAGGCACTGTCCATGATGGACGTCGCCCCTACTGGATCTCCGGGTATATTTATAAGGCTATTTTACATTCATTAATTATTCGCGGTAAGGTTCTAATATGAATACTTTGACATTTGCAATTGCAGGAAAAAATTAGAACCTTCCAATGCTGTCCATCATGCTATTAGCCTAGTAATGTCACATGTGCCCGGGCCACATTTGTCTTTCAAAGAATTTTCGATGGGCGTCCGCGATTCATTGTTCGACATGATCTTAGTAAGTAACTATGTCATTTAATTCAAGTCTTTTCCAAACTCAATTCATAGTAGTATATTAATTGTGAAGCTTAATTTATTTACAGCGGACTTATCGATTCACGGGAGGACTTGATGCGGCACGATGTCGTTCTACCTGGGAGTCTATTGTGAAGACACATTATCGAAAGAGAGTATATGCAGCTCAGAGGAAGGCTAAAAAAATTACTGGTGGGAGTGAAGACCGGCAGCTGTGGAAGGAGCACCGTCCTCTATGGATGAGGAAGGAGGATTGGGACATACTATGTGACAAATTTGCCGACCCCAAGTGGATAGAAAAATTCCAAAAAGCCAAATCAAATAGGGCGTCACAACTGGAGGCAAATTTGCATACATGTGGGTCCGTCTCTTTCACGACTCATAAAAATAAAATGGTAAGTAATGTTTCAATTTATCTTCTTACATTTTATTAATATATATGACAATTTTTTACTATGAATTATATAACAGGCTGTGGAGCTTAATCGAGCTCTGACGTTCCTCGAGGTGTTCGACAGAATACACAAAAAGAAGGCGACAGGTCAATTTGTGAGTGCGAGAGCTCGTTCAGTAGCGGTAAGTTTATCTACGTGTGCAACTTCTACCGTTCATTTAAATCAGATTGATTCATATGAAATTGACTAATTATTTTATTTTATTTGTAGGAAACATATAGCAGAGCTGTGACAGAGAAGTACGGGGAGGGAGAGGGGCAGTAGCCAGAGTTGGATCCAGCAGAATGGGTGGCCGCAGCTGGTGTACCGAAGAAGGGTCAGATATATGGTTTTGGTGAGAGCATGGACTCTAGCATGGTGATATCATCGTGTGTGAGTTCGAACTCTGCCCAAACCAGTACTTCTGCCTTCAGTATACCTCAATCTTCCCCCAGTACTTCTGCCAGCGACATCAGAGACATCGTCCGATCGGAGATGTCTAGCCAGATTTCTGATTTGCAGCTGCAGATGCAGCGGCAGTTCCGAGAGGAGATGTCTACCCAGCAGGCAACCATGTTGCAGGCACTCACTGGCCTACTCTCCTAAGCGGGAATTCTCCCTCATGCATCCACCACCACGGCACAAGCGGCACAGGGGATTCTTTTCCATGAGTCTTTTCCATGAGCTCAGTTTGGTAGAATTATTTAAAATTAAAGACGACCTGGGTAATTTCGATCGTTCTAACATGACCTGGGAGGTAGACGTGACTTGTGAGAGCTGACGGATCCAAATCGAACATCCGATTTGAGCCCGACGCTAAAATAACTCAATTCAAAACTAAGTTAGTTTTCAAAACTAACTTAGTTTAGAATAATAATAAAAAGTGGGGGTTCGGGGGTCCAGAATGTGAAATATTGATCTGATCAGCATTCCGATCATTCCAACACGACCTGGGAGGTAGACGTGACTTGTGAGAGCTGACGGATTCCAAATCGGACATCCAGTTTGAGCCCGACGCTCAAAAGTGCATTTTGTAAATGCACTTGGTTTAAAATTAAAGAAGTAGGGGTTCGGGGGTCCAGAATGTGAAATACTGATCTGATCGGCATTCCGATCGTTCCAACATGACCTGGGAGGTAGACGGGACGCGTCAGAGCTGACGGATTCCAAATCAGACATCCGGTTTGAGCCCGAAGCTAAAATAACTCAATTTAAAACTAAGTTAGTTTTCAAAACTAACTTAGTTTAGAATAATTCAAAAAAGTAGGGTTCGGGGGTCCAAAATGTGAAATACTGATCTGATCGGTATTCCGATCGTTCCAACACGACCTGGGAGGTAGACGGGACGCGTCAGAGCTGACGGATTCCAAATCAGACATCCGGTTTGAGCCCGACGCACAAAAGTGCATTTAGTAAATGCACTTGGTTAAAAATTAAAGAAGTAGGGGCTCGGGGATCCAGAATGTGAAATACTAATCCGATCGGCATTCCGATCGTTCCAACATGACCTGGGAGGTAGACGGGACGCGTCAGAGCTGACGGATTCCAAATCGGACATCCGATTTGAGCCCCACGCTAAAATAACTCAATTCAAAACTAAGTTAGTTTTCAAAACTAACTTAGTTTAGAATAATTCAAAAAAGTAGGGGTTTGGCGGTCCAGAATGTGAAATACTGATCCGATCGGCATTCCGATCATTCCAACACGACCTGGGAGGTAGACGGGACGCGTCAGAGCTGACGGATTCCAAATCGGACATCCGGTTTGAGCCCGACGCTCAAAAGTGCATTTTGTAAATGCACTTGGTTTAAAATTAAAGAAGTAGGGGTTCGGGGGTCCAGAATGTGAAATACTGATCTGATCGGCATTCCGATCGTTCCAACACGACCTGGGAGGTAGATGGGATGCGTCAGAGCTGACGATTCCAAATCGGACATCCGGTTTGAGCCTGAAACTCAAAAGTGCATTTTGTAAATGCACTTGGTTTAAAATTAAAGAAGTAGGGGTTCGGGGGTCCAGAATGTGAAATATTGATCCGATCGGCATTCCGATCATTCCAACACGACCTGGGAGGTAGACGTGGCGCGTCAGAGCTGACGGATTCCAAATCGGACATCCGGTTTGAGCCCGACGCTAAAATAACTCAATTCAAAACTAAGTTAGTTTTCAAAACTAACTTAGTTTAGAATAATTCAAAAAAGTAGGGGTTCGGGGGTCCAGAATGTGAAATACTGATCCGATCGGCATTCTGATCTTTCCAACACGACTTGGGAGGTAGACGTGACTTGTGAGAGCTGACGGATTCCAAATCGGACATCCGGTTTGAGCCCGACGCTATAAAGTGCATTTTGTAAATGCACTTGGTTTAAAATTAAAGAGGTAGGGGTTCGGTGGTCCAGAATGTGAAATACTGATCCGATTAGCATTCCGATCGTTCCAACACGACCTGGGAGGTAGACGGGATGCGTCAGAGCTGACGGATTCCAAATCGGACATCCGGTTTGAGCCTGACGCTAAAATAACTCAATTCAAAACCAAGTTAGTTTTCAAAACTAACTTAGTTTAGAATAATTCAAAAAATTAGGGGTTCGGGGGTCCAGAATGTGAAATACTGATCCGATCGGCATTCCGATCGTTCCAACACGACCTGGGAGGTAGACGGGACGCGTCAGAGCGGACGAATTCCAAATCGGACATCCGGTTTGAGCCCGACGCTCAAAAGTGCATTTTGTAAATGCACTTGGTTAAAAATTAAAGAAGTAGGGGCTCGGGGGTCCAGAATGTGAAATACTGATTCGATCGGCATTCCGCTCATTCCAATACGACCTGGGAGGTAGACGAGACGCATCAGAGCTGACGGATTCCAAATCGGACATCCGGTTTGAGCCCGACGCTAAAATAACTCAATTTAAAATTAAGTTAGTTTTCAAAACTAACTTAGTTTAGAATAACTCAAAAAAGTAGGGGTTCGGGGGTACAGAATGTGAAATACTGATCCGATCGGCATTCTAATCATTCCAACACGACCTGGGAGGTAGACGGGACGCGTCAGAGCTGACGGATTCCAAATCGGACATCCGGTTTGAGTCCGACGCTCAAAAGTGTATTTTGTAAATGCACTTGGTTTAAAATTAAAGAAGTAGGGGTTCGGGGGTCCAGAATGTGAAATACTAATTCGATCGGCATTCCGATCGTTACAACACGGCCTAGGAGGTAGACAGGACGCGTCAGAGTTGACGGATTCCAAATCAGACATCCGGTTTGAGCCCGACGCAAAAATAACTCAATTCAAAACTAAGTTAGTTTTCAAAACTAACTTAGTTTAGAATAATTCAAAAAAGTAGGGGTTCGGGGGTCCAGAATGTGAAATAGTGATCCGATCGGTATTCTGATCGTTCCAACACGACCTGGGAAGTAGACGTGACTTGTGAGAGCTGACGGATTCCAAATCGGACATCCGGTTTGAGCCCGACGCTCAAAAGTGCATTTTGTAAATGCACTTGGTTTAAAATTAAAGAAGTAGGGGTTCGGGGGTCCAGAATGTGAAATACTGATCTGATCGACATTCCGATCGTTCCAACACGACCTGGGAGATAGACGGGACGCGTCAGAGCTGACGGATTCCAAATCGGACATCCGGTTTGAGCCCGACACTAAAATAACTCAATTCAAAACTAAGTTAGTTTTCAAAACTAACTTAGTTTAGAATAATTCAAAAAAGTAGGGGTTCGGGGGTCCAGAATGTGAAATACTGATTCGATCGACATTCCGATCGTTCCAACACGACCTGGGAGGTAGACGTGACTTGTGAGAACTGACGGATTCCAAATCAGACATCCGGTTTGAGCCCGACGCTCAAAAGTGCATTTTGTAAATGCACTTGGTTTAAAATTAAAGAAGTAGGGGTTCGGGGGTCCAGAATGTGAAATACTGATCCGATCGGCATTCTGATCGTTCCAACACGACCTGGGAGGTAGACGGGACGTGTTAGAGCTGACAGATTCCAAATCGGACATCCGGTTTGAGCCCGACGCTAAAATAACTCAATTCAAAACTAAGTTAGTTTTGAAAACTAACTTAGTTTAGAATAATTCAAAAAAGTAGGGGTTCGGGGGTCCAGAATGTGAAATACTGATCCGATCGGCATGCCGATCGTTCCAACACGACCTGGGAGGTAGACGGGACATGTCAGAGCTGACGGATTCTAAATCGGATATCCGGTTTGAGCCCGACGCTCAAAAGTGCATTTTGTAAATGCACTTGGTTTAAAATTAAAGAAGTAGGGGTTCGGGGGTCCAGAATGTGAAATACTAATCCGATCGGCATTTCGATCGTTCCAACACGACCTCAGAGGTAGACGGGACACGTCAGAGCTGACGGATTCCAAATCGGACATCCGGTTTGAGCCCGACGCTAAAATAACTCAATTCAAAACTAAGTTAGTTTTCAAAACTAACTTAGTTTAGAAAAATTCAAAAAAGTAGGGGTTCGGGGGTCCAGAATGTGAAATACTAATCCGATTGGCATTCCGATTGTTCCAACACGACCTGGGAGGTAGACGGGAC
Source organism: Amorphophallus konjac (assembly GCA_022559845.1). Classification (NCBI taxonomy): domain Eukaryota; kingdom Viridiplantae; phylum Streptophyta; class Magnoliopsida; order Alismatales; family Araceae; genus Amorphophallus; species Amorphophallus konjac. Next base: position 234,727,399 of record CM040126.1, read on the forward strand.
GCGTCAGAGCTGACGGATTCCAAATCGGACATCCGGTTTGAGCCCGACGCTCAAAAGTGCATTTTATAAATGCACTTGGTTTAAAATTAAAGAAGTAGGGGTTCGGGGGTCCAGAATGTTAAATACTAATCCGATCGGCATTCAGATCGTTCCAACACGACCTGGGAGGTAGACGGGACGCGTCAGAGCTGACAGATTCTAAATCGGACATCCGGTTTGAGCTCGACGCTAAAATAACTCAATTCAAAACTAAGTTAGTTTTCAAAACTAACTTAGTTTAGAATAATGCAAAAAAGTAGGTGTTCGGGGGTCCAGAATGTGAAATACTGATCCGACCGGCATTCCGATCGTTCCAACATGACCTGGGAGGTAGACGGGATGCATCAGAGCTGACAGATTCCAAATCGGACATCCGGTTTGAGCCCGACGCTAAAATAAATCAATTCAAAACTAAGTTAGTTTTCAAAACTAACTTAGTTTAGAATAATTCAAAAAAGTAGGGGTTCGGGCGTCCAGAATGTGAAATACTGATCCGATCGGCATGCCGATCGTTCCAACATGACCTGGGAGGTAGACGGGACATGTCAGAGCTGACGGATTCTAAATCGGACATCCGGTTTGAGCCCGACGCTCAAAAGTGCATTTTGTAAATGCACTTGGTTTAAAATTAAAGAAGTAGGGGTTCGGGGGTCCAGAATGTGAAATACTAATCTGATCGGCATTCGATCGTTCCAACACGACCTGGAGGTAGACGGGACACGTCAGAGCTGACGGATTCTAAATCGGACATCCGGTTTGAGCCCGACGCTAAAATAACTCAATTCAAAACTAAGTTAGTTTTCAAAACTAACTTAGTTTAGAATAATTCAAAAAAGTAGGGGTTCGGGGGTCCAGAATGTGAAATACTGATCCGATCGGCATTCCGATTGTTCCAACACGACCTGGGAGGTAGACGTGACTTGTGAGAGCTGACGGATTCCAAATCGGACATCCGATTTGAGCCCGACGCTCAAAAGTGCATTTTGTAAATGCACTTGGTTTAAAATTAAAGAAGTAGGGTTCGGGGGTCCAGAATGTGAAATACTAATCCGATCGACATTCAGATCGTTCCAACACGACCTGGGAGGTAGACGGGACGCGTCAGAGCTGACAGATTCTAAATCGGACATCCGGTTTGAGCTCGACGCTAAAATAACTCAATTCAAAACTAAGTTAGTTTTCAAAACTAACTTAGTTTAGAATAATGCAAAAAAGTAGGTGTTCGGGGGTCCAGAATGTGAAATACTGATCCGACCGGCATTCCGATCGTTCCAACATGACCTGGGAGGTAGACGGGATGCATCAGAGCTGACGGATTCCAAATCGGACATCCGGTTTGAGCCCGACGCTCAAAAGTGTATTTTTTAAATGCACTTGGTTTAAAATTAAAGAAGTAGGAGTTCGGGGGTCCAGAATGTGAAATACTGATCCGATCGACATTCTGATCATTCCAACACGACCTGGGAGGTAGACGGGACGCGTCAGAGCTGACGGATTCCAAATCGGACATCCGGTTTGAGCCCGACACTCAAAAGTACATTTTATAAATGCACTTGGTTTAAAATTAAAGAAGTAGGGGTTCGGGAGTCCAGAATGTGAAATACTGATCTGATCGGCATTCCGATCATTCCAACACGACCTGGGAGGTAGACGTGACTTGTGAGAGCTGACGGATTCTAAATCGGATATCCGGTTTGCCCGACGCTAAAATAACTCAATTCAAAACTAAGTTAGTTTTCAAAACTAACTTAGTTTAGAATAATTCAAAAAAGTAGGGGTTCGGGGGTCCAGAATGTGAAATACTGATCTGATCGGCATTCCGATCGTTCCAACACGACCTGGGAGGTAGACGTGACTTGTGAGAGCTGACGGATTCCAAATCGGACATCCGGTTTAAGCCCGACGCTCAAAAGTGCATTTTGTAAATGCACTTGGTTTAAAATTAAAGAAGTAGGGGTCGGGGGTCCAAATGTGAAATACTGATCCGATCGACATTCCGATCGTTCCAACACGACCTGGGAGGTAGACGTGACTTGTGAGAGCTGACGGATTCCAAATCGGATATCCGGTTTGAGCCCGACGCTAAAATAACTCAATTCAAAACTAAGTTAGTTTTCAAAACTAACTTAGTTTAGAATAATTCAAAAAAGTAGGGGTTCGGGGGTCCAGAATGTGAAATACTGATCTGATCGGCATTCCGATCGTTCCAACACGACCTGGGAGGTAGACGTGACTTGTGAGAGCTGACGGATTCCAAATCAGACATCCGGTTTGAGCCCGACGCTCAAAAGTGCATTTTGTAAATGCACTTGGTTTAAAATTAAAGAAGTCGGGTTCGGGGGTCCAGAATGTGAAATACTGATCTGATCGACATTCCGATCGTTCCAACACGACCTGGGAGGTAGACGTGACGTGTGAGAGCTGACGGATTCCAAATCGACATCCGGTTTGAGCCCGACGCTAAAAACTATGCAACTTTTGTTAAACTAACTTAGTTTAGAATATTAAAGAAGTAGGGGTTCGGGGGTCCAGAATGTGAAATACTGATCTGATCGACATCCGATCTTTCCAACACACCTGGGAGGTAGACGTGACTTGTCAGAGCTGACGGATTCCAAATCGGACATCCGGTTTGAGCCCGACGCTCAAAAGTGCATTTTGTAAATGCACTTGGTTTAAAATTAAAGAAGTCGGGTCGGGGGTCCAAAATGTGAAATACTGATCTGATCGACATTCCGATCGTTCCAACACGACCTGGGAGGTAGACGTGACTTGTGAGAGCTGACGGATTCCAAATCGGATATCCGGTTTGAGCCCGACGCTAAAATAACTCAATTCAAAACTAAGTTAGTTTTCAAAACTAACTTAGTTTAGAATAATTCAAAAAAGTAGGGGTTCGGGGGTCCAGAATGTGAAATACTGATCTGATCGGCATTCGATTGTTCCAACACGACCTGGGAGGTAGACGTGACTTGTGAGAGCTGACGGATTCCAAATCGGACATCCGGTTTGAGCCCGACGCTCAAAAGTGCATTTTGTAAATGCACTTGGTTTAAAATTAAAGAAGTCGGGTCGGGGGTCCAAATGTGAAATACTGATCTGATCGACATTCCGATCGTTCCAACACGACCTGGGAGGTAGACGTGACGCGTCAGAGCTGACGGATTCCAAATCGGACATCCGGTTTGAGCCCGACGCTAAAATAACTCAATTCAAAACTAAGTTAGTTTTCAAAACTAACTTAGTTTAGAATAATTCAAAAAAGTAGGGGTTCGGGGGTCCAGAATGTGAAATACTGATCCGATCGGCATTCTGATCGTTCCAACACGACCTGGGAGGTAGACGTGACTTGTGAGAGCTGACGGATTCCAAATCGGACATCCGGTTTGAGCCCGACGCTCAAAAGTGCATTTTGTAAATGCACTTGGTTTAAAATTAAAGAAGTAGGGTCGGGGGTCCAGAATGTGAAATACTGATCGATCGACATTCCGATCGTTCCAACACGACCTGGGAGGTAGACGGGACTGCGTCAGAGCTGACGGATTCCAAATCGGACATCCGGTTTGAGCCCGACGCTAAAATAACTCAATTCAAAACTAAGTTAGTTTTCAAAACTAACTTAGTTTAGAATAATTCAAAAAAGTAGGGGTTCGGGGGTCCAGAATGTGAAATACTGATCGATCGGCATTCCGATCGTTCCAACACGACCTGGGAGGTAGACGTGACTTGTGAGAGCTGACGGATTCCAAATCGGACATCCGGTTTGAGCCCGACGCTCAAAAGTGCATTTTGTAAATGCACTTGGTTTAAAATTAAAGAAGTAGGGTTCGGGGGTCCAGAATGTGAAATACTGATCGATCGGCATTCCGATCGTTCCAACACGACCTGGGAGGTAGACGTGACGTGTGAGAGCTGACGGATTCCAAATCGGACATCCGGTTTGAGCCCGACGCTAAAATAACTCAATTCAAAACTAAGTTAGTTTTCAAAACTAACTTAGTTTAGAATAATTCAAAAAAGTAGGGGTTCGGGGGTCCAGAATGTGAAATACTGATCGATCGGCATTCCGATCGTTCCAACACGACCTGGGAGGTAGACGTGACTTGTCAGAGCTGACGGATTCTAAATCGGACATCCGGTTTGAGCCCGACGCTCAAAAGTGCATTTTGTAAATGCACTTGGTTTAAAATTAAAGAAGTAGGGGTTCGGGGGTCCAGAATGTGAAATACTAATCCGATCGACATTCGATCGTTCCAACACGACCTGGAGGTAGACGGGACTCGTCAGAGCTGACGGATTCCAAATCGGACATCCGGTTTGAGCCCGACGCTAAAATAACTCAATTCAAAACTAAGTTAGTTTTCAAAACTAACTTAGTTTAGAATAATTCAAAAAAGTAGGGGTTCGGGGGTCCAGAATGTGAAATACTGATCGATCGGCATTCCGATTGTTCCAACACGACCTGGGAGGTAGACGTGACTTGTGAGAGCTGACGGATTCCAAATCGGACATCCGGTTTGAGCCCGACCCTCAAAAGTGCATTTTATAAATGCACTTGGTTTAAAATTAAAGAAGTAGGCGTTCGGGGGTCCAGAATGTTAAATACTAATCCGATCGGCATTCTGATCGTTCCAACACGACCTGGGAGGTAGACGGGACGCGTCAGAGCTGACAGATTCTAAATCGGACATCCAGTTTGAGCTCGACGCTAAAATAACTCAATTCAAAACTAAGTTAGTTTTCAAAACTAACTTAGTTTAGAATAATGCAAAAAAGTAGGTGTTCGGGGGTCCAGAATGTGAAATACTGATCCGACCGGCATTCCGATCGTTCCAACATGACCTGGGAGGCAGACGGATGCATCAGAGCTGACAGATTCCAAATCGGACATCCGATTTGAGCCCGACGCTAAAATAAATCAATTCAAAACTAAGTTAGTTTTCAAAACTAACTTAGTTTAGAATAATTCAAAAAAGTAGGGGTTCGGGGGTCCAGAATGTGAAATACTGATCCGATCGGCATGCCGATCGTTCCAACATGACCTGGGAGGTAGACGGGACATGTCAGAGCTGACGGATTCTAAATCGGACATCCGGTTTGAGCCCGACGCTCAAAAGTGCATTTTGTAAATGCACTTGGTTTAAAATTAAAGAAGTAGGGGTTCGGGGGTCCAGAATGTGAAATACTAATCCGATCGGCATTTCGATCGTTCCAACACGACCTCAGAGGTAGACGGGACACGTCAGAGCTGACGGATTCTAAATCGGACATCCGGTTTGAGCCCGACGCTAAAATAACTCAATTCAAAACTAAGTTAGTTTTCAAAACTAACTTAGTTTAGAATAATTCAAAAAAGTAGGGGTTCGGGGGTCCAGAATGTGAAATACTAATCCGATTGGCATTCCGATTGTTCCAACACGACCTGGGAGGTAGACGGGACGCGTCAGAGCTGACGGATTCCAAATCGGACATCCGGTTTGAGCCCGACGCTCAAAAGTGCATTTTATAAATGCACTTGGTTTAAAATTAAAGAAGTAGGGGTTCGGGGGTCCAGAATGTTAAATACTAATCCGATCGGCATTCAGATCGTTCCAACACGACCTGGGAGGTAGACGGGACGCGTCAGAGCTGACAGATTCTAAATCGGACATCCGGTTTGAGCTCGACGCTAAAATAACTCAATTCAAAACTAAGTTAGTTTTCAAAACTAACTTAGTTTAGAATAATCCAAAAAAGTAGGTGTTCGGGGGTCCAGAATGTGAAATACTGATCCGACCGGCATTCCGATCGTTCCAACATGACATGGGAGGTAGACGGGATGCATCAGAGCTGACGGATTCCAAATCGGACATCCGGTTTGAGCCCGACGCTCAAAAGTGCATTTTTTAAATGCACTTGGTTTAAAATTAAAGAAGTAGGAGTTCGGGGGTCCAGAATGTGAAATACTGATCCGATCGACATTCTGATCATTCCAACACGACCTGGGAGGTAGACGGGACGCGTCAGAGCTGACGGATTCCAAATCGGACATCCGGTTTGAGCCCGACACTCAAAAGTGCATTTTATAAATGCACTTGGTTTAAAATTAAAGAAGTAGGGGTTCGGGAGTCCAGAATGTGAAATACTGATCTGATCGGCATTCCGATCATTCCAACACGACCTGGGAGGTAGACGTGACGCGTCAGAGCTGACGGATTCTAAATCGGATATCCGGTTTGAGCTCGACGCTAAAATAACACAATTCAAAACTAAGTTAGTTTTCAAAACTAACTTAGTTTAAAATAATTAAAAAAAGTAGGGGTTCGTGGGTCCAGAATATGAAATACTGATCCGATCGGCATTCCGATCGTTCCAACACGACCTGGGAGGTAGACGTGACTTGTGAGAGCTAACGGATTCCAAATCGGACATCCGGTTTGAGCCCGACGCTCAAAAGTGCATTTTGTAAATGCACTTGGTTTAAAATTAAAGAAGTAGGGGTTCGGGGGTCCAGAATGTGAAATACTGATCCGATCGACATTCCGATCATTCCAACACGACCTGGGAGGTAGACGGGATGCGTCAGAGCTGATGGATTCCAAATCGGACATCCGATTTGAGCCCGACGCTAAAATAACTCAATTCAAAACTAAGTTAGTTTTCAAAACTAACTTAGTTTAGAATAATTCAAAAAAGTAGGGGTTTGGGGGTCCAGAATGTGAAATACTGATCCGATCGGCATTCCGATCGTTCCAACACGACCTGGGAGGTAGACGTGACTTGTGAGAGCTGACGGATTCCAAATCAGACATCCGGTTTGAGCCCGACGCTCAAAAGTGCATTTTGTAAATGCACTTGGTTTAAAATTAAAGAAGTAGGGGTTCGGGGGTCCAGAATGTGAAATACTAATCCGATCGGCATTCCGATCGTTCCAACACGACCTGAGAGGTAGACGGGACGTGTCAGAGCTGACGGATTCCAAATCAGACATCCGGTTTGAGCCCGACGCTCAAAAGTGCATTTTGTAAATGCACTTGGTTTAAATTTAAAGAAGTAGGGGTTCGGGGGTCCAGAATATGAAATACTAATCCGATTGACATCCCGATCATTCCAACACAACTTGGGAGGTAGACAGGACGTGTCAGAGCTGACGGATTCCAAATCGGACATCCGGTTTGAGCCCGACGCTCAAAAGTGCATTTTGTAAATGCACTTGGTTTAAAATTAAAGAAGTAGGGGTTCGGGAGTCTAGAATGTGAAATACTGTTCCGATCGGCATTCCGATCATTCCAACATGACCTGGGAGGTAGACGTGACGTGTCAGAGCTGCCGGATTCCAAATCGGACATCTGATTTTAGCCCGACGCTAAAATAACTCAATTTAAAACTAAGTTAGTTTTCAAAACTAACTTTGTTTAGAATAATTAAAAAAAGCAGGGGTTCGGGGGTCCAGAATGTGAAATACTGATCCGATCGGCATTCCGATCATTCTAACACGACCTGGGAGGTAGACGTGACGCGTCAGAGCTGACGGATTCCAAATCGGACATCCGGTTTGAGCCCGACGCTAAAATAACTCAATTCAAAACTAAGTTAGTTTTCAAAACTAACTTAGTTTAGAAAAATTCAAAAAAGTAGGGGTTCGGGGGTCCAGAATGTGAAATACTAATCCGATTGGCATTCCGATCGTTCCAACACGACCTGGGAGGTAGACGGGACGCGTCAGAGCTGACGGATTCCAAATCGGACATCCGGTTTGAGCCCGACGCTCAAAAGTGCATTTTGTAAATGCACTTGGTTTAAAATTAAAGAAGTAGGGGTTCGGGGGTCCAGAATGTTAAATACTAATCCGATCGGCATTCTGATCGTTCCAACACGACCTGGAGGTAGACGGGACGCGTCAGAGCTGACGGATTCCAAATCAGACATCCGGTTTGAGCTCGACGCTAAAATAACTCAATTCAAAACTAAGTTAGTTTTAAAAACTAACTTAGTTTAGAATAATTCAAAAAAGTAGGTGTTCGGGGGTCCAGAATGTGAAATACTGATCCGACCGGCATTCCGATCGTTCCAACATGACCTGGGAGGTAGACGGGATGCATCAGAGCTGACGGATTCTAAATCGGACATCCGGTTTGAGCCCAACGCTCAAAAGTGCATTTTTTAAATGCACTTGGTTTAAAATTAAAGAAGTAGGAGTTCGGGGGTCCAGAATGTGAAATACTGATCTGATCGACATTCTGATCATTCCAACACGACCTGGGAGGTAGACGGGACGTGTCAGAGCTAACGGATTCCAAATCGGACATCCGGTTTGAGCCCGACACTCAAAAGTACATTTTATAAATGCACTTGGTTTAAAATTAAAGAAGTAGGGGTTCGGGGGTCCAGAATGTGAAATACTGATCTGATCGGCATTCCGATCATTCCAACACGACCTGGGAGGTAGACGTGACGCGTCAGAGCTGACGGATTCCAATCGGACATCCTGTTTGAGCCCGACGCTAAAATAACTCAATTCAAAACTAAGTTAGTTTTCAAAACTAACTTACTTTAGAATAATTAAAAAAAGTAGGGGTTCGTGGGTCCAGAATGTGAAATACTGATCCGATCGACATTCCGATCGTTCCAACACGACCTGGGAGGTAGACGTGACTTGTGAGAGCTAACGGATTCCAAATCGGACATCCGGTTTGAGCCCGACGCTCAAAAGTGCATTTTGTAAATGCACTTGGTTTAAAATTAAAGAAGTAGGGGTTCGGGGGTCCAGAATGTGAAATACTGATCCGATCGGCATTCCGATCGTTCCAACACGACCTGGGAGGTAGACGGGATGCGTCAGAGCTGATGGATTCCAAATCGGACATCCGATTTGAGCCCGACGCTAAAATAACTCAATTCAAAACTAAGTTAGTTTTCAAAACTAACTTAGTTTAGAATAATTAAAAAAAGTAGGGGTTCGGGGGTCCAGAATGTGAAATACTGATCCGATCGGCATTCCGATCGTTCCAACACGACCTGGGAGGTAGACGTGACTTGTGAGAGCTGACGGATTCCAAATCAGACATCCGGTTTGAGCCCGACGCTCAAAAGTGCATTTTGTAAATGCACTTGGTTTAAAATTAAAGAAGTAGGGGTTCGGGGGTCCAGAATGTGAAATACTAATCCGATCGGCATTCTGATCGTTCCAACACGACCTGAGAGGTGGACGGGACGTGTCAGAGCTGACGGATTCCAAATCAGACATCCGGTTTGAGCCCGACGCTCAAAAGTGCATTTTGTAAATGCACTTGGTTTAAATTTAAAGAAGTAGGGGTTCGGGGGTCCAGAATGTGAAATACTAATCCGATCGGCATTCCGATCATTCCAACACAACTTGGGAGGTAGACGGGACGTGTCAGAGCTGACGGATTCCAAATCGGACATCCGGTTTGAGCCCGACGCTCAAAAGTGCATTTTGTAAATGCACTTGGTTTAAAATTAAAGAAGTAGGGGTTCGGGTGTCCAGAATGTGAAATACTGTTCCGATCGGCATTCCGATCATTCCAACATGACCTGGGAGGTAGACGTGACGTGTCAGAGCTGCCGGATCCCAAATCGGACATCTGATTTTAGCCCGACGCTAAAATAACTCAATTTAAAACTAAGTTAGTTTTCAAAACTAACTTTGTTTAGAATAATTAAAAAAAGTAGGGGTTCGGGGGTCCAGAATGTGAAATACTGATCCGATCGGCATTCCAATCGTTCCAACACGACCTGGGAGGTAGACGTGACTTGTCAGAGCTGACGGATTCCAAATCGGACATCCGGTTTGAGCTCGACGCTCAAAAGTGCATTTTTATAAATTAAAGCAGTCGGGTCCGGGGGTCTACAATGGATATCTTTACAGTCATCGATTTGATATTATGTTTGATTTAAATTCATGTAATCTAATAAAATATTTAATTTATCTTTATACTATTTTTTTTATCTATGTATGTTTTTTTTAATATAGGAGGATTCTTCTGCGAGCGGCAGCACAGGAGATGAGCACGGGAGGGGGGGGGATGAAGATATGGACGATCTGGAGGATATTTGTTGATTTTGTTGTATATTTTTTCTATGTAACGTTGATGAGTTTATTGTGATATTTGATGTAATTTTATTAAATAGATTTTTTGTTTTTGTTCGTGTGTATTTTTTATTTTCGGTGATTTTGTAAACAAGTTTTTAATACAAATTCTTTGTTTAAAAAAAAGAGGAAAAATATTTTCGACGGATTTTGAGACGGATCCGTCTGAAATTTGCGACGGATATAAGGACAGAATTAAATCTGTCTGAAATGCAAGTTGGATTTCACACTAAAGTACAGACGGATATTTAGACGGAATTATTCCGTCGTAAAAATCAGACAGATTTTGAGACGGATCCGTCTGGAAGTTGCGACGGATATCATGACAGAAACTAATTTGAGTCGGAAAATTTGAAATGTATATTTAGATGGAATTATTCCGTCGCAAAATTCAGACGGATTTTAAGACGGAACATTCCGTCTGAAGTACCGACGAGATTTGCGACGGATTTTTATTGCGTCTGAAATTTAGGACGGAATTTAGGACGGAAATCAAATCCGTCGGTTATTTGTGACTAATTTTTTTAGATGGCCTTATTCCGTCGCAATTTCGTCGTAAAGACGTCGCAAAATCTATTAGCGACGGATTTTGCGACGGATTTGCGATGGAATGTGGCCGTCGCAAAAACCGCTTTTTCTTGTAGTGGAGAAGAGTCCAGCCGACGATCTGATCGGCGTTATAAGAAAGAAAAGTTCAGTATCACGGAGCCTCATAAAAGCCGTGATAACAAGAAGCGATCGAGGAGCGGGAACGGTGGAAGTTCCTAGAAGAATAAAAAGATTAAGGAGGAGGAGCAGGTCGCCACGGCTTGCACATTTTGTAAAAAGTTCGGCCATTCGTCTGAAGAGTGTTGGAAGCGCCTCGGCACTTGTTTACGTTGTGGAAACAGGGAGCATCGCATGTTGGATTTCCCCCTTATGAAAGACCGGTCATTTGGTGGAGGACGCAGGAGGCAAGCTCGCCTCAATGCCGTTCTAGAAGAAGAGGAAGCGCCCAGGGATGGTCGGCTTATGGAAGGTACTCTTCAAATTTGCTCCCGTCCTGCATTTGTGCTATTTGATACTGGTGCCTCTCATTCTTTTATCTCCACTACTTTCGTAAAAACATTACCAATTGCATCAGTTCCCTTACCTTCAGATCTTGCTATTACCACACCCTTAGGTTCTGGAACAAAGCTTACCGACTATTATCCTGATAGCAAAGTGATAGTAGGAGGTCATAATCTCCCCACGAACTTAGTATGCCTTGACATGAAAGGTTATGATGCCATTTTAGGTGTAGATTGGCTTGTAGATCATGATGCTTATATCAATTGCAGAAACAGGATTATATCCTTCCGAAAACTCGGTCTTCCAAGATTCTCTTTTCTTGGCATCAAATACAAGAAACACCCCACTATCATATCCTCACTTCACGCTTGCAAACTTATCTCGCAAAGATGTGAAGCTTTTCTTGCTTCTGTCATTATTACGGAGTCCAAGGAAATTATCATAGCAGACATCCCTATTGTAAATGAGTTCCCAGATGTATTCCCATCTGAATTACTCAGTTTACCACCCGAAAGGGAAGTGAACTTCACTATTGAACTCATTCCAAGAGCAGCACCTGTTTCTATATCCCCTTGCAAGATGTCCCCCACAGAACTCAAGGAACTAAAGAAGCAGTTACAGAAACTACTGGATAAGGGCTTCATCAGACCAAGCACATCCCCTTGGGGTGTGCCAGTTCTTTTTGTCAAGAAGAAGGATGGCTCTCTCAGGCTATGCATCGATTACCGGCGACTAAATCTATTGTACCCATGTGATCATTTGAGTCTTCCTGTGGTTTGGGTCATTCAACATCATCTCGTGGTCATTTGAGTTATTGGATATTCTTGATTTTGATAATAGCTAAACACTATAAGTCATTATTATTTTCCTGACAGATATGCCAATGAATGGTCATATGACTGACATACGTGATGTTTTGTTCATGACAGATATGCCAATGAATGGACAAGGAATTGAGTAGAAATGGCGAAAGTGAAAGCTCAATGATTGCGCCCTCGCACGCTGATCAACCTGCCCGGTCAGGTCGCTGGGGTCAAGGGGGCAGCGCCCCTTGCGGGGGTTTCCGGGGGCGGAGCCCCCGGAACAAAATTTTGATTGAAGACTCAGTAATAAAACTTCAAGATAGTCAAGGTAGATGCCACAGATGGGAACAGACTGCTAAAGGACTCAAGCGACGGAGCTAAAGAGGTTAACAGATCGACCCGGGAAAACCCGAGGTCTGCCCAGCTGGCAGTCGACCGCCAGCATAGGGGCGGTCGACCGCCCCAGCCAGTAGCTCCCAGTCTGCACGAGTCTCAGTGGCGGTCGACCGGAAATACTAGGGACCATCAGTTTACAACGTTTCTCAGTAGCGGTCGACCGCCAGCTTTTGCAGGTCGACCGCCAGCCCCGAGCCTTCAATGTTGACTTTGTTTTCCACTTCGAGAAGAGCTCCTTTCCTTGTATTTGTTTAACCCCAAAGTCACCCAATCCCCCATGGATTGTGGATCTAGTCTGAAGGATGTCCAAGGACCATTCAAAGTCTATAAAACCAACACAAGGAGGGTTAGAAACCCTAATGCTTCATGGGGATTCAAGGGAGGCTACAAGGGTGTGTTCAAAGGAGAGGAGTTCGAGTACTGTAGCTGTGAGCAGTACTACGGGAAGAAGCTTCTTCATCCTCAAGTGATTCAAGCTTCTTCAAGAGGAGATCAAGCCCAAGTCAAGAGAAGATAAAGCTGCATCATTCATCTTCTTCATCAACTCAAGAAGATCAAAAGGAAGATCGAAACTACATCCATAGTCTTCTTCACCAACTCACGTAAGATCATCTCTCAAGGAAGAAGACACCATTGAAGCATCCGATTCAAGCTCCAGCAATCTCAGATAAGATTTTTCTTCTTTAGCATATTCCATATCTTGTTAGAATAGCTTGATATTTGTTCTTTTTCCATTTCATTCAAATATTTGAAACTGAAGATCGTCTCTACCGGTGGTTAGTAGGAAAGCAATCGGAAGTTCTCCGATCTGCGGTGATTGACGTCCTTACCTGTGGTTAGTAGGAAGGCAATCGGAGGTCTTTCCGATTTGCGGTTCAGTGCATGGCACTAGTGGAGCCTCACCGGATTTGGTGAGGGGTGGACGTAGGACTGGGGATTCAGTCTGAACAACCTTAAAATCCTTTGCGTTGTGGTTTGCTTGTGTGATTGCTTCGTTCTAGATGCATTCTTAGGTTCAAATCGATATATTAGTTGCTCATCTTGCCAAGTGAATCATAGTGTTCTTCGATAAGCTAGTTACACTCCGCTGCAATTTATTTTAGAGGGTTGTATTGCGAAAAGAGGGGTAGATCTATTCACCCCTCCCCTCTAGATCCGTTGTCCACCACTCAATAAGTGGTATCAGAGCCTAATATCTCATGATGGGGTCCAACGACCTTGAGAGAAATGGTGGATTAGCGTCCAAAGGTTTTTTACCTGAAGGACATTCTGTTAATAGATCTCCTTACTTTACTGGAACTAATTATCCTTATTGGAAACATCGCATGCAGGTGTTCATTCGCGCCCAAGACTACGAACTTTGGCGAGTGATCAGCAAAGGTCCGTATGCTCGGTTAATTGTGCTTACTAATAGTCTAACTGTAATACCCCGATTTTAAAATTTTGAAATAAATAAATTTCAGAATTCAATATTTATTTCCTTAGTGAATAGAACTAGTGGAATTTTTGACTACCTTATAAAAATCTAAAAAAATGGTAAATTGGTAGAGGATGATTTATTTAACTACTTTGTCTTCTGTGGTCGACCCAAAAAAAATCCGTAACTAAGTCTAATCTTTGGTTTGAGTCCAAAGTGCACACTTACCTAACCTTAACTTAAACCGCAGAATTAGGGCTTAATACTCCATCAAATGAGCCCAAATCAGTGGCAAATGAAAGGCCATGATCTAAGGATCATTTCCCCTCTGTCAATTCATCGAAACCCTAACCCTAAAACTTGTAGTCGGCCGAGCTTTGGAGAGGTCAACTATTGCGGCGCCGTTTCAATCACTCAACTTAATTGCTTCGACGAATTCTCCCAGCACTGAAGGCTCCAAAAAGTGTATGGGCTATAAAAATGAAGCTCTGCAACCCTAGAATCCTTTGGTAGCTGTGGCGGCCATAGTGGAGATCGATCAAGGGAGATGTCTGGTGATTAGTGGAGACGTGTCGGTGTCCGTTCTTCTTCCTTTCTTCTTCCTTCTTCACTCGATTGAGGTAGGTAATAACGAGCCCAATATAAAGTGTTATATATGGATGGAATCAGCGTCTAGTCCTCTTTTCTTTGAGCCTGAAAGCTTTAAATTCCATTAGGTATCCTGCGTTAATTTAATGGTTTAGTAGAGGCATGTCAGAATTAGGGCAGAACCTGTTCCCCTTTGATTTCAGTAGCAATTTCAGGCTATAAATCTCAAATTGATTCATACATCTCGTAGAGTTTTTCATGCTCTTTCTATTGGTAGTAAAAGCCCCAAATTTTATGTTGTATACTCTTCGAATTTCGTGTTTTATTGAGACCCTTTAAACCTCGTCGAAGGCGGGCAAGGGTTGGTTCAATCGGCTTCTTACGAGACTTGGACGGTCTTACGATAGACCACATAACCTGGGATGGGCGGCCATCACTGGACCGTCCAACCCCTTGGGCGGCTCCCAGTAGACCACACAACAGAGGATGGGCGGCTCCCAGCTGACCACACAACCAGGATGGGCGGCTCCCATCTAACCACTCAACCCTGGCAGGGATGGGCGGCTCCCAGACAACCACATAACTGGATGGGCGGCCCTCCCTGTGACCGCACAACCCAGGGATGGGCGGCCATGCCCATGACCGCCCAACCCCATGGGCGGCTCCACCCAGATCGCCCAACCCTTGGGCGGCCCTGCCCTGGCCGTCCAAGTCCCCTTTCAGCCCAGTGGTTGTAAGCCCTAGTCCCTTCAGCCCAGTAGATATAAGGTCAGCTAAGGACCGTACATCTATGCAGAAAATGACTTAGTGTGAGTTATACTTGATTCATATTAGTGTCTTAATGAATAATTAGTAAACTAGAAACCCATATGATAAGTGGTAAATCATGCAAGTAAATTTCTGTAAAATGCATACTATTTCATTCCTACATGATCTTGTTCATTATCATTAGCATCTTGATTAATCTTTTTGGCAATCAAATTAATGTAAATCATGATCCTTGATAAATTGACATGGAAATTTGGACTAAAATGAATACTAGGTTGCTAGACAGCCATTCTATCCCAGTAGAACGGTTTGACCATTCACTGACTTCTAAGTAAGTCATTAGCCCATTAGTTGTGCTAGTCTTGACTTACCCGCGGACACTCCATCCGGCAGACTTACCATTATATTGGGATCTCCGTATATCCCTGCTAAGAACATAATGAACCACCAGAAATTTGATTTATGTGATTGAACCGCTGGTTTATAAGTCTTGGATCGAATTGGGGTAAGAGAGGCATGTGCGGCCAGTAGTGGAACGCATATCCTCGTAGGCGGCCTAATAACGACCGTATATACCTGGCTTATGCCATTAAGTGTTGGTCGATTAACCTTGATCAATCTTCGACCAAAACATTAAGCCTTGGACTGACCAATAGACAGTAGACTAGGCCCTGGTTTAGTTTTACCCTGTCTTTGGTAGCACGGAGTCCAATAGGGTGATTTCTTAACTTTCTAGCCAAGCCCGGGTGGTGCGGCTGGAATATGACCGTTCAAACCTTATGCGGATTCTCTTGGACCGCATATCTTTAATATGGCCCTGTATGGACCGTATATCTTGTTCATGGGTCTTAAGGTCTTCTGGACCTGCACTGCCCAGGACTTACTGTTCATCCTTTAGAGCGGCACACTGTCAGCCGTTCATTCTTGACCTCGTGGGCTGAGTATCAGTCCAGCTCCTGTAAGTGCGGCCCCTTGTTAGCCGTATATATCTCTTGAGCGATTTATGTATGACCGTACATATCTCAGAGATGAATTTTATCGTGTTTCGTGCTCTTGAATCCAAGGACGGATTAGTCCTTTAAATCTTGAACTTATGGACAGTAATTCCTCTGATTATTTGGCCATAAACTTGACTAAATGTTTAGATGGAACTTGGTATCTTGGATCCGATAAATCAATGCCAACACATCATAAGGGCCCAGTTTGGTCTTGGGGAGAGCGTCCGAATAGTACTTGTGCCCATGGGAGTTTGTAATGACAAGGTGAGGCATTGCACCGAGTGCATGACTAGCGTGATGTCTACGACAGAAATCTCTTGTTATCTCTTGTTACTTGATCGTGCTTGATTTGTTTAAATTACTTGATGATGGCCATTTCCTCATTACAATTTCATGTTCCACTTATTACATGATATTCTTATTGAAATCTAGATATCTTATATTTCTTGACCTTGCAAGATCTTTATATTATGTTGTTTTTCTTCTGTATCGTCATTTCTTTTCTTATCATTGCATATAAAATGGAATAATTGATTAATTACGTAAACTTGCCTGTTATTATCTACTGAGCGTCAGCTCATAGTTGTTGTTTTCCCCCTTTCCAGGCAGTCAGGTGACGATGCGCATACAGATGTGGAGGGACAGGAGCGATATCTTTGAGTGTACTAGTTATTAGATGGAGTTGGCATAGATTATTTACCTCTAGTTATTCCTTAGAGTTGTGTTAGTACTTTATTACTTTTGGAGTCAGTTATTGTATTACAATCAGTTTGGAAGTTATGTTTGATCGTGTTTAAGTGGTTGATGGTTATTGTAATAAAGTTTGGTATCTTCGTGACAAATAGATTTACTTCTTTCCATAGCACCTGTGTAATTATTTAGTTTAGCATATTAATGTGATTTCTAGCTAGTTTCTGACTGTACGACCCGATATTCCGCGTCGGGGCGTGACACTAACTGATTTGGGAAAGAAATACTCAGAACAAGAAATTGTGAGAAAGATTCACCGATCATTGACTCCCGCATGGCACACAAAGGCTACCGTGGTTGAAGAATCGAGAGATCTCACAACTACCAAGGTAGATGAACTCATTGGGTCATTGATGACCTATGAGATCAACCTTAATAACAAAGATGCTGAGGTGCCTAAGAAAAAGCCCCTAGATCTTAAAGCAGGACCCAGCGGTCAAGGCACTTCTGATGAAGGTGAGGATTCGGCAAGTGAGCGAGATGAGGATGACGTAGCCATGCTCACACGTAAGTTCAGAAAATTTCTAAGAAAGGAAGGTAAGAGCTTCATGAGAGGAAGGTCAAAGGTAAGAAATGGTTTCAAATCTAATTCTGAAAACATTAAGAAATCTGACAAAATCATTTGTTATTCTTGCAACAAATCAGGGCATTTCAAGACTGATTGTCCTGATAGATTCAAAAAGGCTGACAAATGGAAGGGCAAGAAGAAGAACAAGGCCATGGTGTCCACCTGGAGTGACGAGGAAGAAAGTGATGGTAGAACTAACTCCTTGGACAAGGAAAAAGAAGATATTTGTCTCATGGCCAAAGGTGACGAAGATGATGGGTTCGGTGCGATGGATACAGAGGGGGGTGAATGTATCCCTCTTCAAAATTGCCCCACTTAAAAATAATCAGGGTCAAGGAATGGAAATCAACTGATCGCTTCCAAAAGAGATTCAAGGAAACACTAGATCAATTAGTTGAACTGCTAAAAAAACTGGCACCTGATCAAGTCTAAAACACTTGATCAAACAGTTGAACTGCTAACAATACTGGCACCTGATCAAGTCTAAGCCGTAGACAGAATCAAATCAGAACTAAGTATGCCTCAAAGCATTCAGACAGAGTATTCAGTTGAAGCGATCCTAGCCATGCATCTAATGACAATCAGATAAAAGATCAAACCATGAAGACAATAGATTTTTAGGTGGTTCGGTCCACAGACCTACGTCCACCCCTCACTCCAAACCGGAGTGAGGCTTCTACTAGCAAAAGCTAGAACTGCAGACTCAGTCTGCAAATAGGTGCTGCCTAACAGCTTGATCAGGGGAACAACCTCCCCTCTTCCTCCAACCTGGAGGGCAACCCTAGTGACACACAATCACTAGAAAACAGAGACAAACGTCTCTCTTCCTCCAGACCAGGAGGGAACCCACAAGTGACACCCAGCCACTTGCAACCGGAGACACCAAGTCTCCCTTCCTCTGAAACCTAGAGGGAACCCACAAGTGACTCCCAGCCACTTGCAACCGGAGATTAAAATCTCCCTTCTTCTGAACCAACAGGAGGAACCCCGACGTCACTACAGAGTATCGAAAAAACAAAAACCAAGGAAGTGTAAAGTAAGAAATAAGAAATGAAAAATACAGCAATCAGAAAGCTGGAAATGAAATGCAACAGGAATGTGGCTCTCGCAGGAGCTGACTGGATTGGATCTGATCCAAAGTCCAGTGAAGACAAATTTTCTGATGAAGCTTCTCTTCTTCTTCACGAGCTCTCTATCTCTCTTTCTCTTTCTCTTTTTTTTCTTCTACTTTCACACTCTGCCTCTCGGCTTCTCTTTCTTTTTCTTTTCACTGTCTACTCTTCTCTCTACTCTTCTTCTTCTTCTTCTCCTTCTCCACACTGGATCGTGTAGGCTCTGTCTCTCTGCTTCTGCTCTTTTTGATATGCTTCCCTACTTCGATCAAATCATCTTCAGAGAAAGAAGCTTCATATATATAGCAGCAGCAGGAAGGTGGGGGTGTGTCCTCCACAGTTCCCGCCCTAACACCTTGGCTGCATGGCAGCATTTCAGCCTACAGGATGACACGTGTCACGATCCTGAGCCTTGGATCACGTGCCCTTCTCAATTTCCTCTCGATGATATACTTGCCACCTGAAGTGTGTACAGACTTCACCGAAGAGTGTTCAAACTTTTGGGATGTAATGTAGACTGCATTTAACAAAGTGTGTACATTAAAAAATGGATGCACGAACATGTCATTAAGGAATGTATACACTTGAGTGCGTGCATGCTATAAGGCAATGTATAGACTTGAGATGAATGCATGGACTATGCCCTTGAAAAATGTACAGACATGAAATGAATGCTTGGACTATGCACATAAAGAATGTACAGACATGAAATGAATGCATGGACTATGCACATGAAAAATGTACAGACATCAAATGAATGCATGGACTTGAATGCATGATAACGAG